>CM039090.1:15194240-15861166 GCA_022113865.1 Chimonanthus praecox
AATGAGTTCACACTAGTAATTTTTTTTTGGAAATTGATGTTAAAGAAATAAAAAGTAGGCTCCAGTCATCGAACAAATTGCTCAAAAAATATGAGCCCAAATTGAAGATCTATCTTGCTTTGTATTGTTTTCTGTAATGCAGTGCAAGTGAAAGATTTCTTGAAAAGTCAGATGTTGAATATGTATAAAACAACACCTTCATTTGTAGATAAAAAAAGGACAATAGAAAGAAAGAGCTGTGCATGCACGTTCTCGTGCACATGCACACACAAAGAACATTTAAACTATGAACTTAAATTCAAATGGCTAATTGGGGAGTCGTAGGGGGCGTTCATTGGTATTGATTGCAAATGAACTTGTTCACGCAAAACGGAAAGATGGCCTAAGGGGTGTACTTTTAAAACTGGATATGGAGAAGGCCTATGATCATGTCAGATGGGAGTTTGTTGACTATCCCTTCTGGAGGATGGACTTCGGCACTAGATGGAGGAGATGGTTGAGGGCTTGAGTTCAAGAGTCGTCCTACTCAATCTTGGTGAATGGCTCACCACAGAGCCAATTTGTGCTACAAGGGGTTGTTTATGTCAGGGGGACCCTCTATCCCCATTTCTCTTCACATTGGTTGCTGAAGCTCTTAATGGCCTCATGACTCGGGCCAAGCAGTCAAATCTCATCAAAGGATTGGAGATTGCCCCTGACAATTGGTCTATCAGTCATTTACAATTTGCGGATGATACACTACTATTTTGTGAAGCATCTAGTGAGGAACTTTTTGGGGTGAGAGCGGTTCTAAGGTGCTTTGAACTGGTATCAGGGTTAAGAATAAATCTAGGGAAGAGTAGCATCATTGGATTGGGGGTTGAGACGTAGGAGCTCGTAGGGTTTGCTAGGGAGAGTGGGTGTTGTGTTGGTAAGATTCCATTCACGTATCTTGGATTACCAGTTGGTGGTAATCCTAAATCAAAAGTGTTTTGGGAAAGGATTTCAAAAAAAATGAATGCTTGGAGTAAATCTTACCTCTCAACTGGGTGTAGATTGACTCTAGTTCAATCATGCCTGGTGAATCTACCCACCTACTACCTCTCTTTCTTCGAAATACCAAAAGGAGTGGCTAAAAGGCTAGAGAAAATCTAAAGAGACTTTCTATGGGAAGGAAATGAAAGCGGTAGAAAAATCCATCTTGTGAAATGGGAAGAGGTTAGGAATTTGAGAGAGAACGGCGGGTTGGGGATTTATAGTATTAGAGATAGAAATCACACCCTTCTTAGTAAATGGTTGTGGAGATTTGCTTCGGAGAAAGAGGCCTTTTGGAGGAAAGTGTTAACTGTGAGATATGGTGTGGATGACCATGGTGAATGGAGATTGAGTAATAGAACTGCTAGAGTTGGTTCATCAGTGGTGAAAGCCCTAATGAAGATTGCGAATGGGGTAGGAAAGATAGGAGAAACGTTCCGTAGGGGGATTAGGATTCAGGTTGGTAACGGTTTGAGAGTCTTGTTCTGGAAGGATATCTGGGTGGGAGAGAGTCCTTTAATGGTTTTGTTTCCTAGACTATTTAGGGTGGCTCTTAATCGGGAAGCTCTGGTCAATGAATACTTTAGTGAGGTCAATGGTTTACAACAGTGGTTGATCCCCTATAGAAGGACTTTACGGGATTTTGAGTTGGTTTCCCACCAAGATTTGCTTGGAATGCTTAGGGATGTTAGATTATGGATGGAGGTGGAGGATAAGTGGGTCTAGTCTTTCGAATCGGTTGAGGCTTTTTCAGTTAAGTCAATCTTGCGGTCGGCATATGCAGTTAACTCATTCTCTTCCTCCAACTGCATTTTGGCTTGGAACAATAAGATCCTCCCTAGAATACAGTTCTTTGTGTGGACGGCGTTGAAAAAAAGAATACTTATGAAAAACAACCTTAGGAGGAGACATGTTATTCCAGAAGAAGTTCCGACAATTTGCTCTTTATGTGAAGTTGAAGAGGAGTCTGTGGACCATTTATTATGCAATTGTCGCTTCACGGGGGTTCTGTGGTGTTTGTTCTTAGGCCTGTTTGGTTGCTTGTGGGTTTTTGGTCGTGATGTGGAGAATCTATTGCTGGCTTGGATGGGGAGCCCCTTTAGTGGCAGGCATAGAGTAGCTTGGAAAATGGTCCCGTTTGCAATTTTTTGGGCAACTTGGAAGGAGCAAAATGGGAGAATGTTTGAGGGTAAAAGAGGGAATCCTAGAGATGTCTTTGAAAAGGCAAAATGGAAATTGATTGGCTGGTTATCCATGTGTAAAGAGTTTAAGGGTTTAGTTCCGGAAGGTTTTTATTTGTCTTGGGATGGTTGTATGAAAGGGATTGGCAGAGCTAGCAAGCGGTCAGTCAAATGGATCGCGCCTCCCTTGGGGTTCTGTAAATTCAGTGTGGATGGCGCAGCTAGAGGGAAGCCGGGACTGGCCGGAATTGGAGGTGTGCTTCATGATGATAGGGGTAGAATGATAGCAGCTTTTTTTGAACCAGTAGGGTCTATGGAGTCAAACGAGGATGAACTGAGAGCAATTAGGAGAGCACTTCAAGTATGGTATAGAGTTAGGGGCGGTAATCTCATTATCGAAAGTGACTCAACTAATGCTATCTTCTGGGTTAGTAATAGGAAATCCCCCCATGGATGCTGATTTGCATTGCTAGGGACATTTGGAGCATGTGCAATTTGGGGAACATCACTTTCCATCACACGCCTCGTTCAGCAAATTGTATTGCTGACTTCATGGCGAAAGCTGGTGTTGACCTTCAAGTACCGGCTATGGAATTCTTCCCAGCACCAACCTTGGGAGTTCTGGATTGATCTATTGGGGTGGCTTCTTGTTGTATTTTATTACTTTATCTCGTGTTTTCTCTTGTATCTCTTCCTTGTTGTTCTTTTTCCTTACTTTTGAGTATATATCTCCTATACTCAATCTCTTCTTATGTACTTCTATTCTATTTTAATGAAAATTATCAGTTAATGTTTCAAAAAAATCTAACGACACATGCGTAGTTATAGTTCACCAGGGCCTTAGACTTTGGGCCTGAGCACATATATGGCCAAGCTTGACCCGACTTTCGAATGCACTTCACTTCAGAGCCGTACTTAATCCCAATTGGTATTTAGGCTATAAACATATGCTCAGGCAACCCCAACCCCACTCCCTGAATTGCATCCTTACCCAAGTTTTAGATGGACTATTAATCTAACCTCATGAATTTTCATTGTTGGATAAAATTGAATCCTATTAAGTGAAATTGGTCAACAATAGCCCTGGCTTATTTTAGTATCATGTGTATATTACTCTTTTGGGAGTGGAGGAAACCCTTTTGTGATTTCCAGCAGAGTATATTAGCCATTTTTATGGAAAATTTTCTAATGAATTTTCTCTTCTCTAAAATACCAAAGAACTATTTGAAGCATTAAATAAGCAGTTTATTTGTGATTGGATAACTCAGAACAATATACTTTTATGTCAGACACCTTATTTGTTGTGGTCTTACACTTGGACAAGGGTTTTAACTGCATATATCAATCATCTGAACCTTTTTTTCTTAATTCCTTTTGCAAATAAGGTGGAAGAATTGGAGAAGGAGATCCTAGATTCTAAAGAGAAGCTTGAATTCTACCGCACTAAGATGCAAGAGCTTGTAAGTTTTTTTTCTTTTATTGCTTTTGTTTTTCTCTTTACATGGATTCTGAAATTTATGCAAGGCATACCTGCCATATGTCATACGGAAGTTCATAATTTTATCAATTCCAGGCTGTCATTACTTTACCTGGTAGAGATGTAAGCTTTCCTTAACTTCTATTAGAGAAAGATGTAAGTTTATTGAATTAGATACATTATGACTTTTACATAAGTAAAGCCAGTTCTTTCAACCCTTCAATTTTTTTGAGCAGTAACAAATAAATTCATTAAGAAGAAGGAAACCGATACACATACAAAGAAGAAGAGTGGGGTCTTAACAGAATTAGACCCAGAAAACAGAAGAGCAAAAATAAAATGACAGAACAAAAAGCTGATTGCTGTGATACAACGAAGGAAAAAGCAAAAACTGTCACATCATAAGAAAAAGACTCCTGAAAAGTGGTCGCCGACTCTCATATTGGCAAAATATTCTGCCACTCCATTTGTTGTGCGTCCAGTTTGAGCAAAAGATACAGCCAGTTCTGAGGCTAAATCTTTAATGTCCCTAACCGTGTTGATTAGTCTCCATGAGACGCCTTAATTGCTACACAAAAAACTTGATCTCTATGTGCGTGGATGTTCTTAGATAAAATTGAGAGGACATGGCATTCCATTGTGACATATGATTTTAAAATTGCTTGGATTCCTCGTTCAGCTAACTCAACTGCTGATGAGGTGGCATGTCAGAGGTTGTCTTTATCCTCAGAAATTGTAAATAAATTCGTGTAATGGGTTAGGAGGTGTTTTTGTGGTTTTTTCTGTGTGCTGAGTTCCTCTTGGTATTTCTTGTATCCCTTTTTTAGTTTTGATTAATGAAGTTACCTTTAAAAAAAAAAAAAATCTTCCCAATCCGTTTGCAAATGGATTGTGTTTTCTAGTATGCTGCCTCACCTCACAAGCATCATTATGTTATTGCTTTTTTTGTATTATGGGCAGCATTCTTGCTGACTAAATGAGCTTGATAGGTGCATTTTTAAATACAAATAATTCCTCCCTGAGGATGCATTCTCCAATTTCCATAACTAACAAGAGATGGACCTCCGAGATCTTTTCTGCAAGATGTTTAATTTTAAGGCTTCAGCAGTATGTCTTTGAACTTAGAGTTGGTTACAATTTGATATTCCCTGTTGTAGATGGTGTTTGTAATTCCGACTCAGAACAGCTATACTTCTGAAACGCTTTTTAATTCAGAGACATATCTGTAACTTTTGGAAAGAACTTTTGAGGATTAGAAGCTGATGTCTCTGACAGAGGTGTGATATGAATGGGGTGGGATGACTGGGATCGGGCTTGGTGCCACTCATGATGCTTTCACAATTGAAGTTTTGACTGCCTGTAAGGCTGGGACCTTGGTTTTCTTGTTGGAGTGTTTTTTTTTCCTTTCAGAAAGATAATATTATTAACAAGAAAAAAGAGGAGATACAAGAGGCCGGAGGAGCAAGCAAGAAACAAGAAGCCACAAAGGGCAGGCCCAAAAAAAAAAGAAAAAAAAGCCCAAGCAGGCCAAACTGAGGAATACTTAACCTGGGAGGGCCATCCAAAGGCACCAAACATAAAAGATATTAGGACTTATAGAACTCAATTGACCAGTAACCACCTGGTCCCTAGATACTCCTCTTTGTTATGCTTTTACTTATGTCTATGACCTGATCAAGAGGCTTTCCTATAAGCTTTGTTTCTTGCGTGTGTACAGAATTTCTTGTTTGATTAAATAGTTGTAAAAGGTCTTATAATTCCATCATGTTTTCCCCTTTCCTCTCTTTTTAACTTTCGCTTAATTTCCTCTAATTCTGTTATCTGATTATATCCAGCTTTGAATGTGATTATGTTATAGATAAGCTTACATGGCTCTAGCACAAATGCTAAGGGTTTGTTCTTACAACCCAAAGGTTATGGGTTCAAGTCTCATGGGCATTATATAGGCAATTGGCTCATGAAAACACTTTGCCAAACCCAAATATAAAGGCCAACCCCAAATTGATGGGAAAAATGGCTTAGATGATGATGATTGATAAGCTCACATGGCTCATGCATATCCAAATATGATATGTGTGCCCATGTGCTGCTTCAAGGAGCATTAGGAAATTAAGGCCTCAAATTTGTAATGGTTTTTATGTTTCTATGGTTTTTCTCTCAGGTCCTGTACAAGAGTAGGTGTGACAATCGACTTAATGAGATCACTGAAAGGGCATCTTCTGATAAACGCGAGGTTCCTTTCTTTGATGCTATAGGATTTAACTTTCTTCTTTCTAGATCTTTTACTTCCCTTTATTTTTAGTGGTTTGAAATAGAGATGTTTGTGTTATCACAACCATGATGTCATACTTGGATTTGTTTTCAGGTTGAACTACTGGGCAAGAAATATGAGGAGAAGTACAAGCAAGTTGGTGAAGTAGTGTCAAAATTAACCATTGAAGAGGCTACATTTCGCAACATTCAGGTATAGTAATCATCTACCTCATGGATTCATGATGAAAGGAAGTCTTGCCACATAGCAGTCTTTCATGAATATCCAAGATCTTTGATGTCTATTGTGCTATCTTGACAGATTTTGTAAGTGATTGTTATGATGAAGTTGCATCTTGTTCATTTGTAGGAGAGAAGAACGGAATTGCATAATGCCATTGTTAAAATGGAACAAGGTGGTAGTGCTGATGGCTTGCTTCAGGTAAATATTAATCATATGGATTTTGCAGTGTCTTTATGCAACTGTTTTAACTCTAATGCAATGATGTCCAGGTTCGTGCTGATCGGATACAATCAGATCTCGAGGAGCTAGGGAAAGCATTAAATGAGCGCTGCAAGAAACACGCATTAAGTGTTAAGACAACTGCACAGATTGAGCTTCCCATTGGTATTCTCATTGTCAAAATGCTATTCTTTTCTGGTTGACTATAGGCCATTCTTCACGAGTTTTAGGGTTGTCTTGTAAACTTATTGAATTCTTTATTCTTGAAAGGTCCTGGTTATTCCTGAGATTTGAATCCTCCAGAAAGTTTTTGCATTGAATTCCATGTGCTTGTAATTTGCTCACATATTGTTTGTCTGTAAAATAGATCATGTTCTAAGCTAAAAAAAACTAAAAAAATCTATTATGTTCTCTCATAAGTCTATTTTATTTAACCACTGTTAGATGCTGGGTTTTAAGAATCTTATTACACCCCCCTTAAAAAAATAGGTCGGTTTCCAGATTCCATCATCAAATGCAGACTTTAGTTCAATAGTCATCACCATCATCTAATGCCAAAATCCTATCTATCTGGGGTTGGCATTTTGACTTTACATCTCCATATGACTTTATGGTTCAAAGGAAATGGCATGTTGGTCTCCACTCCTGTTTGTCTTTGCATCATAGACACATGCTCCTGTGCACATTCACATCCTTTTCTCTAACATCATTGCTAATAATTCTTTTCATTCTTTCCTTTTATTAAGGTTGGCAACCAGCAATACAAGAGGGAGCAGCATCTTGGGATGAAGACTGGGATAAGTTTGAAGATGAAGGTATGCTAAAAAAGTAGTGATTCTTTTAATGCTTACTACCAAGGAGCATGTGTTAGTTCCGAGTGACATTGGTCAAAAAATTTGTACTAGGTCACTCTTTCATTACTTCAAAAATTGTACAAAATATTTCTATTTTTTGATAATAAGGTGAAATAGGGGGCTTGAATCCTTATAAACTCTTTAAAATATATCCATAAAATCTCTTTTTCTATATAAAATCCCGTATTTGTATTTTTAATTTTTTTTCAACAAATTGCTGCTATTTTTAGATAATAACATGATATGGGTGGACTAATATTTCCAGCTCACCAAATCTAATCATAATATCACATTTTCTCTTTTAAAACTAGCAAAGGATGGGTTGGATCTTTCGTACTCCCCAAATTAAATCTTAAAATTCCTTCTTTTAAAAAAAAATTGACCCTTTGGAGATTTTTTCCGAATTTTTTACACCATAAAATTATTTGTTGATAAAAAGTCATTTATTACACGAATTTCCTCTATTTTTAGATAATAACATGATAAGGGTGGTCTGAATAGTTACAACCTACCAAATCTAAAACTAAAATACTCGGTTATTCTTTAGTCATTTTTTACGATTTTTATTTTTAAGAAGTGCTAAATGTCTATACACCAAATGAATGGTGTATGTGCAAACGAAAGATATCCCTTCAGACCATTTTATTAGTAGAGATTTTATTTCATGATTAATTTGTAATAGTGAAATGTCAACGAGTGGTGCGGCTTGGGTCAGGCCGAAACTTTGCCAACTAGGCTTGTCTTAAATTGAAAAATTGGAACCTGGGTCTACTCGAGTTAGGGCTTGAGCCCAAATTCAAGCTTAACATTTAGAGTTTGATTTAAATTCGAGTAGGGCCTGATTTGACACAAAAGCCTGAGTTAGATCCACACTCCCAGGACCTATGAGATCTAATATGTTTTTTTATATTATATATTATATCAAATAATATAGTATGGTTACTTAAAAATGTTAATCTCAATATATCATTAAATCCTGCTCACTTGTCCTAAGTTCAACCCTATCCATCTTTAAATTCTCTCATCACTCCCCACTGCCCAACCCTAGCCAGGTCGTTTTCTCCTCTCCTCTCATCAAAGGCTATTACCCTATTTTGAGGGATTGATTTTGTTGTTTTGAGTGGTAGAACATGAAACCTTGTGGTTGTTTTATTTTGGAGTTTAACTTATACATGATGAGTTGATTGAAAGTGAACTAATAACTTTGAACTTGGTGTGGTAGATGTGATGGAACTAATGGCTACAACAATGATTTGTATGATAGAAAAAGATTTTGATTCAAATGAAATCTTATCAAAACCTTGTATATAATAAACAATGAACAACTTTGGTTTAACGTTATAGAATCAGGATAGTAATTGATTTTGAACAAAATTAGGAGCCCCAAAACCTGAAGTCATGTGTTTGCTCTTATTTATTTTTGAGGACCTGACCCTGACTTCAATATTTAGGCCCAAATGGGCCCGATCTGAGCACGGGCACTGTAATTGCTATTGCTATGTAAGCCCTAGACCGAGCCCAACCTAGCCGACCTTAGTTGCACCCCTAATTTCAGCTGTCCTGTTTCCTCCATGCATTCTAATGTTATGAGGCATGTCATTACTCCTCATCTTCTAGACCTGGCATTTTTTTTTTTGTTACATGTGCCTGTGGGATTTTAGTTCTGAGAGACAAGGTTCTAACAAGTGCACAAGTGGAGATTTAAGTATCAATGGTGAAGATTATAAACAAAAGTTACATCTGCTAGATTTCAGCCTGAAATTGTCTGATGCAAGTGTGTTGATTGCTAATATTTGTTCAATATGTGAGACTATGCAGCCTAGAGTGGATAAGATTCTTTCATGAATGGTTCTAAAGTTTCTTTTAATATTTCTTTTGGTATCTTTGAAAAAAAAAAGTTGCTTGGCCATCCCCTCTTTGACTTGTTAATGATTGTAATTTCCTGCTTTTATTCTCTTTTTCTATAAAAATTGTTAAAATGATTTTTCAGAGAAAAAAGTCATGAATTCAGCAAAGATCAGATGCTGTCATTGGTAACGTAGGAGGGATCCTGTTCTTTCCCCATGGGACTTTTGGTTTTACCACCACTAAGCTTTTGATTTGCCCCCAATCATCAATTTAATAACCAACTTACCATAGTTCCTTAACACAATACAGAGCATGATTATAAAACTCAGTGAATCCACTTGGGACTGGTCAGAGCTAACTTGTCTTATAAATGGTTTGGACGAAAAGGGGTAACTTGGTGGTGGTTAAAAAATAACTTCAACTTGTCTTGACTTGGTTAAATTTTTTCATGTCTTGGTGACTTGGTCATGTCTTTGGGCTTTGCCATTTAAATGAGATACTACTTGGTCTTGACTTGGCTATGAGTCAGCATAACTCAAAAATGACGTGGGTTGACTTGGCCATGACTAGGGTTTCCCCCCCTTTCTTGAGCAGAAGCAGAAGTTTCATTGTATGCCAACCATGGAACTTATGGATAGATAGAGCTTAGAGCACACAAAAAAACTTGTGATAAGAAATGTGGTTGGCTGAAATGTGGAGATGACTCACATGGATGGGTTGGTGAAATTTCATCCTCCTCGCTAGTAACCCACATATTTTTCATTTAATATATTCACTAATTATTCAAGGTAAATTCATAGTAGTCAAAAACACTCTGGCTGCACCTAGGCCCTAGAGCCATTTTGCTCCTTGCCTAACTTTAAGGTAGGCTTACCTTCATTAAGCCTATTTCTTTCAAAACATTTTCTATAATAAACTAACTTTTTTAAGTTTTTTATAATGGAGCACAATTCAGTAAACCCGGGTGTAGTAGAAGAAATCTACACCCCCCTTTTGGACCAATTGGTAGGTGTCCATGTACGTGACATGGGTGCTATCACTTTTTTTTCAAGGTAACTCTTAAAGTATTTTGTTCTTTTGCGTGTTGTGGAATGGGGTGTCGACTACTCTCAAATTTTTTGGAGTTTTTGCCATCATGATAATTAGTAAATATTATATTCTTATTATTATAGCAAATAATTGTAACATATGGTAATTATTATTGTTAACATGAAGTAATTGCTAATAATTCTTAGCTAGAAATTCTAATTTATGTACAATATACTCGTACATAACACATATAGAAATGGTTGGAAGCTCCATTGCTCATGTAGTTTGGTGCCCTGGGTCATTATCATCAAAGTACAATCCCATCTACTTTGGTGCTTTGGGTGAGTTACATTATATTTTAGGAACATTATTGCAATAAAGACACAAATTAATGAATGCACACATATATTTTCAACTATCTAAATAAGTAGACCTAGCAAAATTGGGTTCTTGTCTAGATATGTGCCTTGCGCTTTAGGCTCTGTTACCACTTGGTGCCTTGATTGCACCTTGTGCCTTGACTACTATGGGTAATTAAATAGAGAGGAATATGACTCCTAAATTTTTGCATTGACTCATCTGAGTGATTCAACATATGGATCTAGAGTTATCCAGACTTGGTATGGATACAGTTTTGTTTACTCTTCTTTTTAGAGATTGGACATTTTTTCACTTAATACTCCTCTGATGGTGCAATGCATGTTTTTTGAGAGATTCTTTTGTTTTTTTTTTCTCACTTTTCTTCCTTTATTGGAAATAAATATGATTGTTTGTTTAATTCAACATGGCATGAATGGTCATTGGTTCCTTCGATTTAATTTATTGCTGATAGTATGAGGTATGAGGACTCCGGGGTCTTCCTTCTTTGAGCTTGGGGAGTTTTGTTTAGAGTTCTTATTTTGTTTTTGTTTGGGTTTACTCTCTTTTGTTTTTGTTGTAATCCTCTGGGGTTGGTTTAAGTCTCTTAGACCTCTTTTATATGATGAATTGTTCTTTGTTTGATGCGGAACACCACACAAGTTTCGTTATTTAGATTTAGGATTTCCAGCTTTCATAATTGTATTTTTTCTTTTATTTATTTGTTTAGTCCAATGGTTGGTTTTGTTTGGGGAAATTTAGTGATTTTACATGTAATTAGGGCTTTCTAATCATTGGGGTAGTTTGGTATTTGTTTATTTGAGGGTATTTTGATCTTTTTCATTTTTTAAGTCATTATATATATGATTTAACCCCTCCATAAGGGATTGACACTTAATCAATGAAAAGAACGACTTTTGCTTTGTGCAAACTTGCCTCCATCGCAGGAAGCATGGTGAGAAGCCAAGGAACCCTCGTGAGAAACTAGAGAAGGCGAGAAGCCACGGGAAAAGGTAAGAATCCTCTTCCAAGATCTAGTTTTTATCTTTCTTTCTTCTATCTCTCTCTTTTTCCCTTTATTCTCTCTTTGCTGCCCTCTCAAACCGAGCTGAACTGCTGTCCCAGAATCATCCTATTGCTGTCCCAGAACTGTCCTATTATTGTCCCAGATTTGTCCCAGAAAAATCCCTCCTTATCACCCTTCCCTATCCCAAACAGCCCCATAAATTGCTGTCCCAACCCATAACAGTCCCATATATGACTGTTTACTGTTGTCCTATCCATTGAGATGCATTCATAAATTTCGCTTGCATTAGGCATTTAGAGTTACCCTATCCCTTGTCCTGCGTCAAATTTGGTATCAGAGTAAGGTTGAATTGTTTCTTTAAACATCCACGGTCCTAGATTTGCATTTTAGTGTAAAAATAATAATTAATTAATTAATTTAAAAAAAAATTATTTAAAAAAAAATTATCATGGCATATAGAGTTTAGGATATAGAATTTAGAATCATCTAGACATGTCAGGAGACCAACCCCCAACTTGGTTTAATAAGTTCCTCACCCAGTTGACTGTCCAGATGACTAAATTTCAAAGGAGACATGAAGCCATAAATGTTAAATTCATTCCTGTACAACCCAAGAGCACCCAGTTGACTGAACTCCGAGGAGTTGATTGTGGTGAGTACCATCAGCCTCAGGACTTTACAAAAAATAAAGAACGTGTCTTGAAGATTGTTCCTGTCGTGCCCCAAAATTTTGATGGATGTCTAGATCCCAAAGTTTTTCTCGATTGGCTATCGGACATGGAACGCTACTTTGAGTGGCATGACATGTCAGAAAGTCGACGAGTCCGTTACGCCAAATTGCAATTGGTGGAACAAGCCCGGACTTTCTGAATGACAGTGGAACAAAAAAGTAGGAGGTTAAGAAAAGACCCCCTAAATTTGACTTGGGACGAAATGAGAGAGTGGTTAATGGAGAAATATGTCCCTCTCAAATACAGACAGAGACTCAAGACCAGAAGTCAAGAGATACCTCTTTTGATAGGAGAATCTCCCAAGGATGAAAAACATGAGGAGACCAGAACAACTCATCTTGCTTTGGTCAGGTGTGCTTTCACTCCATCCCAATCCATAGGTCCCATCCCAGTGTCAGTCTCACCTAGTTTGTCTGAGTCTGTACATGCATCTGCACAACACATTCATGATTCACACGCTGAAATTAAAAGTCAAATTAATATAAGCGATGAAAAATATAAGTTTGCTGCAGATACTCATTGCAAGTCCAATGAATTTGATGTGGATGATCATGTGGAGGACCTCACACCCTGTCCAGATCCAATACCTTCACCTCCAGACCCCACCCCACATCAGTATGACCCTGTCCCACATATTGGCCTTCCTGACCATCCTATTGGCTTTCTTGATTCACAGCATGACCCATGTCACCTACCGGTACAGTCCCCTCAGCCTTTACCGGTACAGTCCCCTCAGCCTTTACCAGTACAGTCCCTTCAGTCTTTACCTGTGTCACCATCTCAGCCTCTATCTTTTGCACCTCTTGTCCTTCCTGATCCATTCCATGAACCATGCAATGCGCATGTCCAGCCAATTCAGCATGTACCTCCTTCACCTTTTCAAAGCCCAACAATTGCACCATCTAGCTCACCTTCACAGTTTAGAGCTACCTTCAATCTTGATCATCACCTTGACCCTCTTACTGTTTTTCCAGACCCACTTCATAACACATGGTTTACACCTATACAGCCTTCACCGAACCTACCTCCCTTACCTTCCTTGCCATCTGAGAGGAAATATAAAATTTATCCTGGTCGAGGAAGTTGTTTCCATAGATGCAAAAGGATATCATCAATATCTTGTGAAGAAGAAAAAGCCCATGACAGATATCACTTGGTTGCCTGAATCTGAACTACATCGATTTGCTTCTGATTTAATGGAGATATTTAAGAGCCTTGTCACATCGGAGGCGCACTATATTCACATCTTGCTGCTATCGCCATCCAGAGTTGTTCGTGATGTCAGATTCGGATTCAGAGTATACCATCGATGGCGGATGAAGTGATCCAGCATTCTTATTGTAGTCAATCCTGATCCGTTTGGATGTCACCTGAAGAGCTCACGTGCGCGTGTTTGCACTTTGAAGACCCCACACTGGGAAGACACGTGCGTAGGTAGACTATCTTTTCATCTGTTTGAACTCGAGGTCGAGTTCTTTTTCAGATGGGGAGATTGATGCACAACACCACACGAGTTTTCATATTTAGCAAGTTTCTATATTTAGATTTAGGATTTCCAGCTTTCATAATTGTATTTTTTCTTTCATGTATTTGTTTAGTCCAATATTTGGTTTTGTTTGGGGAAATTTAGTGATTTTACATGTAATTAGGGTTTTCTAATCATTGGGGTAGTTTGGTATTTGTTTATTTGAGGGTATTTTGGTCTTTTTCATGTTTTTAAGTCATTATATATATATATATATATAATGTAACCCCTTCGTAAGGGATTGACACTTAATCAATGAAAATAACAACTTTTGTGTTGTGCAAACTTGCCTCCATCGCAGGAAGCATGGTGAGAAGCCAAGGAACCCTTGTGAGAAACTAGGGAGGCGAGAAGCCACGGGAAAATGTGAGAATGCTCTTCTAAGATCCAGGCTTTTATCTATTTTTCTTCTATCTCTCACTTTTTCCCTTTCTTCTTTCTTTGCTGTCCTCTCAAACCCAGCCGAACTGCTGTCCCAGAATCATCCTATTGCTATCCTAGAACCGTCCTATTGTTGTCCAGATCTGTCCCAGAAAAAATCCTTATTTACCGTCCCGGTCTGTCCCAGATCCCATCCAGACTCGTCCCATGCCCTTCCTAAGTCCCTTACAGCTCTCTTACTACAGCCACAAGTCCTCTTGGACCCTTCCTTAGCCCCATACAGCCACCTCTACCTGTCCTAAACTACCATATAGCCATTACCTATCATCTTTTATCATTAAATCCCTTTTTTCCATTCATGATACTCCCACCTTGCTGCCTCCACTTTGTTTTTGACATCACCTTGATTCTAAACGGTCTGAATTATTTTATTTTGGTGGTTGATCTACTTATTTGTGGATTTAGTTAAACCCCTTTGTTTTGAAGGCCTTCTATTTTGAGTTGTGACTTGGTTTTGAGTTTTAATTTCAGCTACTAAAATTTGATTCATATTGATTTCTTGTTACGTTATAATTGCATTTAGGCATTTAGGGTAACCCTTTGTCTTGTCATGCATCATTGTTGTTCTTGGTTTTCTTATTTAATGAAATCTTTCTTTACCGCTCAAAAAAAAATGGGGTATGAAGATTTTCTACCCATTGTGTAGATTGATGTGTTATCATTGTTCTTAAAAGCTTACAATACACAGTTCGTATCTTATGGGGTTATTTAGAATGTGAAAGAATTTTTTTTTTTTTTTTTTTGTTTTGATGGTTTTTAAGACATGAGTTGTTGGTGAGGACCTTTGGGTTTTTTTTTGTTAGGGTGGGGGCGGCGGCGTTTTAGTTTATCATTGGCTTGTCACAATATACTTAGATTATATACTGGTTTTATACTTTTGGAAGTTGGAAAATTGAAATTTGAGGTTCAATGAACTAATTATATAATATTCACTTAATACTGAAAGAATGTTGAACTGCTCTCATTATTACTTTTTAGATATCTTTTATGTTACTTTATGTATTAAATTTTTTTGAGGGAATACATTTATTAATCTTATGTTTCTATAGTTTACGATACACGATTTGCGATTCAAGATCTATAACGATTTTACAATATGATTCATTTTTCACAACATTATATATTATTCCCTATTCAGGATTCACTATTGTCAAGGAGCTTTCAGTTGATTTGGGAAATACTGCTCCAAGAGCCACCCATGTTTGGAATGACAAAACTTCCACAGATGAGGGCTTTGGTGGTAGTGCTTCCTCGGACAGTAAGACGGAGAAACCTTCTAATGCGGGTGAGAGGGTGACTGATACTGGTTCAACATATGCCCAAAGTGAAGATGATTCAAGAAGTCCACCTGGGAGTCCACATGGAAAAAGCTCAGAATTTCCAGCTACACATTTTGGAAAGAACATTGATGCAGATGCTTCCCCACGCTTGAAAGAAAGTCAGAGGTATGAGATTTTCTTTTGGTTGCTCTGTTGTTTTACGTAATAAGGAAAATGACTTTTATGATGAGATGGTAATAATGATGATACGGAACTTATATAATGTATGGCTATACAATTGGTCCTGAGCTCTCTGTGGAGCAAACTTCTATTTATCCAGTATTTCATATCATTGGTGCAATTGTGAACTAGAATACCCTAAACTTCCTCTTATCATTCTGTTTCTAGTTTCCTTCATGACATGTGTATTGACTTAAATTCTTCTTATTTAAGCCACTGATTTGTAGTGTCATTGTAAGACTAGATACTACTGAATGGTCCAACTCATGATGGCCATCATATAATATTTCTTGATCAGTTATGGTTCAATCCATGATAGGGCTGACAAGATGAATGACCTAGGTTACCTTAAGGTGGACCCACTTGTATCCTTGCTGGTTGAACAAAATACATCATTTTCTTGATCAGGCATCATATAATAGTTTATTGTGTAAGATGACTAAGAATACCTTCGCAGTTTTGGAATTGCTTTCATACTTCTGGTGGGAAGTTCTGGAATTGCTTCCTGCAGGTGATAATTTGAATAGAGTTATATGGAGCTTTTTCTTTGACTTGTTTGGCATCAGTCATGCCTCAAGTCTTTTTCTAATTCTTCCATGTGTGGTTCTATGTTATGGCTTAGTGAACAGTGATGTGGCACATTCTTCTGGCAGTGTTGTGATCTATTTGGTTTGAAAGAAATGATGGGAAATTAAAGTATGACATTAAACCTGCTTCTTAAGTGGTTGACATTGCCAAGGCTATATCAGTATCTCGAGTTTCTACACATAAGGAATTTAAGAGAGTTCTGCATTCAAATGTTCAGAGTTCTTGGAAGGAATGTTGCTGCCTGGGACCTGATTTTTATTACCATTTCTCATTTGTTTGGTGTTCTTTTTTTTTTCTTCTGATCTGATACTGTCAAATCTTTGAAAACATAATTTTGAAAGACAACTCATTCTTCAAGTAATAATCTATAACAAATCACAACATAAAGATTAGTGTAATTTGCAAAGAACCCCATCTTTCGCTTCAATTGCAAAAACTACCCTCTAGGATCTTTGAGGGGAAATCGACAAAGTTTAGTTAACTTTTCCAAAAAGCAAAATGGAGTTTGAACACTTGGTTGTGTACTAACAAGGAATTTAAAGATCTTAGAGCTGGGGATTTGTGTCAATCTTAGGAGGGTTGTTCGAAGTCCATCCCACGACTGAAGAAAAAACTGGTTGAGTGGTGGGGACCATTAAGTTTAATGTGGATGGAGCTTCTCAGGGCAAACCTGGACCGGGGATTGGGGGAGTTCTTAGGGACCATGCAGGCTCGCTCCACACGTGTTGTCTTCTCGAAAGCTGTTGGGATCAAGGAATCTAATGAGGCGGAACTTCTTAGTATCCGGAGAGCCTTGGCCTAAAGAGCGAGTTTAGGGGGAGTTAGATTAGTTATTGAAAGTAATTCATCCAACGCTATTAAGTGGGCTAAGGGGGCGAAGCATCCTCCATGGAGGCTAATCACTCTAGTGAGGGAGATAAAGGGTCTAATCGAAGGTCTAGAGGTATCCTTCAAGCATGTCAGTCATTCAGCCAATGGAGTGGCGGACTTCTTAGCAAAGAATGGAGTTAAAGGGTCGATATTGGGAGTATTCCATTTGTCGGGAGGATAGATGCTTTTGTAATCGTGTTGTATCTCTTTATTTGCTTTGCTTTGGTGGTTTGTTTTTCTTTTGGGCCTAACTCTCTTAGGCCTTTTTGTTCTTTTTCTTTTTTCCTCTTTGTATCTTTGATCTTTTTTAATGAAATTTCTCTGTTACCGCTCAAAAAAATATTGCAAAAACTCTATGGTTTCAAGAATTGCAGAAGCTACTCTTTTATAATATTTTCAAACACCTCCCTCTTGTATCTTATATGTCTAAAATGCCGATAAATATTTAAAGACCTATAGTAATAAAAATATTTTTAGCAATATGATCTACCATGATAACTTATAAAAAGTACAGAAAGTCATAAAGTTGTGTTAAATGTTTAAAAATTATATGTATGGAAGATGAGTAAATTTTTACTCTCATTGGGTTATTCTATTGCCATGAGATAGGCCATAAAAAAATACAAGGCTTGTTAAAATCAAATTTTTCAAAAATCAAAAATCACATTGTTAGTATGATTGGATGCATGTGAAACATCACTAATCACCTATCCATGTTGTCTTCCACATATTTCATCCACCCATGTCTGCCCATTTATTTTTGATGTAGTGTTTAAAATATCTATCATTAAGAATATTTTGTTATTACAACTCTTTAATTAATAAAAGGTACTTTGGACATTTAATATGTTAAAAGGGGGTGTTTGCAATTGAATATAAAAGATAAGGGTAGTTCTGCATTTATTGAAACCATAACAGTAGTTTTTGCAATTGAGGCAAAGATAGGGGGTATTTGCAAATTATTCCAAAGATTAATATCATGCAGAAGAAAATTTTACATTTCCATTTTTCGTATATGGTAATTTCTGTATTAATAACATACTAAGGCAACAGGAGACATGCATTCAAGTAATGAGGAGAGAAAAATACAAATGGAAGTCTGTTACTAATGCAGAAAGAGAGGATTTCTTATTAATTGTGTAAATTTGTGCTTGAGATTTGTGCTTGAGATGTTTTTCTTCCTTTCTTTTCTAGGATGACAAACTGCCCTTGTTCCTGCAAAAATGAACTGTTCCGTTTGTGCACTTGTTAGAATTTGTTACAAGGGATCAGGGCTGCATTATTTTGAGCTATATGCCATATTATTGTGTACTAGGATTTTATGATTGTGTTTCAAGCTTTCGTTATGTTCTTACATAATTCTGACCAATTACTGGTCTTTCAAAAAAATAATCTAACCAATTACTTATGCAGTGATCATGGTGGAGCAGAATCTACTGTTTCTGGGGACAGGTTTGATGAACCTTCCTGGGGTGCTACTTTTGATGCAAACGATGATACAGACTCAGTGTGGGGCTTCAACTCAATTAAAACTAAGGTATATCCTTGACATGCAATCGAGAAAAAATGGATAGAATCTTATACCCATCCATGTGCTTTGTTTGGATATTCCTTAGAATGCAAATGGGTAGCTGATTTATATTTAGGATAATTTAACTAGGGCTTAAGATCATCTAACATGGAACAGGCTGAAAATGCTGAAAGTGTGGTTGCACTCTCTTGGCTGAAATTCATGGTTGGATTAAACACCCTGTCATCTCAAGTGTCATCATGTTACTTTCTGAAATGATTTTTTTTTTTTTCATTTCTTTAACTTGTTTATGGTGGTTATATTCCAGTTATAATTATTAGAGGTTCCTTATGTTTTCAATCCAAATGTGTATCATACAGGAGTCTGATCATGAGCAAAACAGAGAGAGCTATTTCTTTGGTTCTGGCGACTTGGGTCTGAATTCAATAAAAACAGACTCACCAAACGCTGATAGCCTTTTTCAGAATAAGAAGAGCTCATTCTTTGCGGACTCTGTACCTGGAACCCCAATGTTCAACTCTAGCTCCTCTCCAATGTACAACGAGGAGCACTCTTTTGACAGCTTCTCGAGGTATGACTCCTTCAGCATGAATGACAGTGGGTTCTTCCCTCCACGTGAGAGCCTTGCAAGGTTTGACTCCATTCGCAGCACTAGAGATTCTGATCAGAGACGGGATTTCCAATCTTTTGATGACCAAGATCCTTTTGGCTCAACCGGGCCTTTCAAAACTTCAGAAAGTAAGACAAGGCGGGATTCTGATAGTTGGAGTGCGTTCTAGTGGGATCATGGGATCAAATTTTGCATTGTGTCTTTTGGAAGCTTTTATTCATGAGCATAATGGGCAGGTGTCGTGTACTATTAACTTCAGCCATTTTACCTCTGTATGTTTGGGATTACACTTGGTTGTAAGCTTTCAGTTCATTTTCTTTTCTTCCCCTTTATTTTGAATGAAGATGGTTTTTTTTCTTTTCAAAATTCATTTCCCAATCCTCTTATGTGCACTATTGAACATTCTTTATATCATATATGCCTTACCATTTGTGATTTGCGAGTTTAAAGAGTGCAGTTTCTGTTCTAATAGAATTTATTAATTATGTAGTGTACATTTGTGTATTCTGGACACTAATCTCTTGAAGAAAATGATATGCAGCATTGAGGTTGGTGAAGAAAGAAATCATGCATGATGTTTGTATGTATTTTGACTATTTTCTTTCCAATGACTTTGATCTTCTTTGATGTGGTGGCAGTTTTCTTTTCTTTTCTTTTTTTCTTTCCTGGAGGAATTTAGCAGTAACTCCTTGGAGACTGCAGTAAAGACATGAGTTGCAGTCTTCTTATGGGGGGCTTCCAATATTTACCAGTTTTTTTTTTTTTTACATTTGTCATGATAAAGAGCTAATAAGATGGCTCCTTCTGGAATTCAATTAGTAAAATTGCACATTGATGTTATGGGATTATCACAACACCCAAAAAGGTAAAAAAAATTTACATTTTTGAAACTTATCACTATCATTATCCTTAAAAACTGCGACTTATTATATGGACCCTATATATGATTTATTACACTTTGGAATATGCAAGAATTTCTTTCTTAGTGTGTATACAAGAATTTCCCTTGAGCAGTAAAAGAACATAACTGCAACTGAGGTGAAATTCGATTCATGTTAATTGCTATTTTAGGTTATGGCTGGGTAATGAGTCACTAGTTCTCTATTTTAAAATTTTAACCACAATCTGAAATATTTTGCATCTTGAGGGGTGATATGTAAATTGTGAAATATTGAGTTTTTTTCAGAAAACTCAGGACTCTCTGACAGGATTCAAACTTTGGCTCATTTCCGTTGAAATTGGTTTATTTAAAAATAAAAAACCCGGCCCTGAAATAGACTAAAAGGCCAGAATTTTGGGCCCGCTGAGGACCAGATATTTGTATTATTGTTGAAATTTTTAGAAAGAGACTCTTATCTCTTTACATTTGTCACTATTCAGGGCTGTTTAAAGATCATAGACCTTCTCCTGACCCTATGGAAAAGATTGATTGACCAACCCTGCCCAAATGTGCCGATGAACGAATTCCAAATTCAGGTCTATTTCCAACACTTTTTAAATTGGGCCTTGCCCTGCAGAGATAGCACTTGGATCGAAGTGATACTATTAGCTTGAATGATGTTTTAATCATAGTTAAAACAATCATTTACTTTACACAATTCAATTCCAGGTTTAATATGTTGCTCAAATAAAGCCTAGTCTTTCTTCACCCATTGTTTCTTGGAAACAGAGTAGCAGTACAATCTTTTGGGTGAATCACCTTTTTCCACCATTTGGTAATTTGGACTTGGAACCTACAAAAGCATCATTAAGGGGAAGAAGCATAGATATCGGCAACAAGCGACCTTATCAAATCGTCTCAATGGGTGAATCCTTTCCTGCAAAAACAACGGATTCCGTCTTAATTTGGCCAATACGTTGAATATCTGTCCTAACCGTTGCGGACGATAAGCATCATACCGTATCGGCTGTACACTATAGTAGCCAACACACAATGTATCCGTCAATACATATTGTTTGTATATTGAATTTGTTCGTAATGGTGAATCTCTAGTAAGGTGGTCATAACTTTATCATGCAGATTTTGGAATAAGAATTGAAGTGAAATTTTTTTCTACACTTCATTATTGAATTTGAAACTATTTAAGAGTCAAAATTTGGAAGAAAATGATAAAAATAACTCAAAACGGTCATTCTTTTAGAGAAAATTAACATATGTTTCTAGAATTTTTAGAATTTTTTCCACATTTTTTTTTCAAAATATTTTAAAATTCTCATACTTCGTAACTTCAAAATTACATTTAAATATCTAAATGCATGTGAAGTAATGATAAAACTACATAAAATGAAGCCTAGAATTTTCAATAATTTTTTAAAGATTTTTTGAAAAAATAAATAAAGAGAGTATGTATTAGCCCGACCAATACATATCGGTTAGCTGTTACAGGCACAATGATATCCGCCCGTATCTGATGGCAAGGTGTTTGCATTGGTCTCTCAAATGCAAGTGCTCTGTTAGTTTATAGTTATCTATTATTTAAACTTATCAATCATTGACTATCAACAAAAGCACAAAATCTAATTATAATTTTTTTGAGAGATGCTACACTTACTCTCAAGTTGTACTCTCTTATACATTCAAAACTCACATGATAAATCATAATTGGTTACTGTTAAAATAAATAAATAAAATAACCACAATTGGTTGACTTTTCAAGAACTGATTAAGATATCAATCACATAATTTGTGACATCAACAAAGAAAACGAAATCATCTTCTACCGAGAACACCCAGCTCGACCCAATCATTGCCAACCGTCAAAAGGATGTTTAGGTTCTGGAAGCTTGGCGACCAAACTACTAGAAATCTAGAGAAAAAAAAAGGGAAATGCCTCTTAGCAGTTTTGAAAGGACCCACCTCCACCACCTTACTGAGGAACTCAACGATCGAAGCTTCCAAAATCAAGCACAGAGAGCGAGACCCAACACCCTAGACTAAATTGATCTTGAATTGAGACTTGCCGACCAAAATGCGAGATTGGAAAAAGGAGCATCATGTAGAATCGACAGGTCCTTGAGCAGACAGAAGACCTCTTCAATAACTTGAAAGGAGAGGAAGGTATGGGAAGGGTTGATCTTACAAATTGAGACTTCTCCAATACAGCCCCACTCAAATATCCATGCTTTTAAGCTGAGGGAGAGGGAAGAGTAGTTACAAGGCACTTCTTCAAGGAATCTGACCTCTTTTCAACAAGATTCTTTCCCAAAATGATGGATCTGCCTTTACCAGAAAAAGAAAAACATCCAAAGTGGAGCCGAAACAACTTGGGAAGACGAGGGAGGAATGGGAATGTGGGGATCAGATGAAGAGCTGCCACTACCTAGAAGAGGATTAGGACTAACAAATCAGGCCATTTGCACTTGAGACGAACCCCTTTGAAGTTTGAGCATGCAATCATTGACATCAATAATGGCACAAAGAGCCTAAAGTTCTGACTCAAACTTGACGAAAGCAAAACCGCTATGCTTCCCAAAGGATTTGTCAAAAGGGATGAATCTGTCAACAACTTTCTCAGATTTGCATAACAAAGAGAAAATGTCAAGTTGGAGAACAAGTCTAGTAGGTTAGAAATTAAAAGGAAGCAAGAGAGTGGCAGCGTTGGGAGGAAGAGGAAGAGAAAGAAGAGAGGGACCTTCGATCATATCAGAGTTTCAAGTTTTTTTGTTGTTTTGACCCGCTATACATTTCATCAGATCATATAGGTCCCTAATCAACTTTTAGGGCCATTCTCCTTAACCCATTCTCCACATAATTGGTTTGTTGAACTATGTCCATATTCAATATAGTGCATTTAATTGGGGTGAACATTTTCTCTCTTTTTTTTCTCCATTGGCAAAGAGAATTATTAAAATTTTCTCGAGGTGTTTTCAGGACTTGAACAGGTAACAGGGGCAAGCGACGAGAAAATGTTGTTGCAATGAAATTTTGTAGGGCAAAAACAAAACACCTACAATTTTGGGACAAATAATTAGGGCCCTAACGCATTTTAATTGTTGTTGATCTTAACCTCAAATTTGAGGCCAAGCAGACAGATCACTTAGAATTGAACTTGCATAGTTTACTGTTGAAGGTTCAATCCCTACTTACCTACTAACGTATTGCAAATATTTCCATTCATACAGGAATACAACTGAAATAATGAACTTAGAACTTTTCTATAGGACATTAGTTGCTGGGAAACTGGTTTGTAATCAATTGCATGAAATCGCACATTGATTGAACTTTTGTTTTTGTGATCCTTTTTTATTTTTTCTAGAGAGAGAGAGAGAGAGAGAGATTATTTCATGAAAAGAGACATACATTGATGGTGTATCCATCAAAGCTGCAAAATAATAATGTTACATTGTATGCTGCAGGTACTCAACAAGCATTACAAACTTACATGTCTAAAGAGCAACAAAGTATTCATCTGGCGCAATAGTTAAAACCCAAAATACAAATCAAATCCTTTCACTGGTAAATCAAACAAGCAACATGAAAGGCAATTGAAACCAATACAAAAGCCATGATCTGAATAAATTGCAACACCAATCAACTATCAGAGTACAATTCTATAATACGAAAGAATGATAATGAAAAAGAATACCATATTCCTGTCATAAATACGGAAGCTTTTACAAGGTTTGCAATTTTGACAGGAGGAACAAGTAGTTTACAGATGCACCACTGCAATTGTTTTTGTCATGCAGGAAGAAGCATCCACTTCATGTGCTACATGCTTGCTTGAGATACGGTTCCATTTCAATTCTGAATCAGACACATTACATACAGTCCAAAAATCCAAAACCTGACCAAATATCTTGAACATTTCGGATCCAAATATCATGCCTCTATCTGCTACAAATGCAGCATTCCAGTCCATAGGGGCATCTGGATGCTTCGAGACCTCATACCAGGTGTGAAACGAAAGATCTACCTCCCATATCTTTCTTACTGCTTTCTCCCCACGGCTTACCTGATCAGCTGTCTGACACCATGATACACAGAGCATGAATAATCGACCATTGCATGATACAAGTTTTGGGTAGAATTCATGAAGACGGGGAGGGGGGAGAGGTCTGGATTCCAATCCAAATCCCCCTTTCTAGATCATAACCTGCAAGCTTATCAGTTTCAGAGTAAACGTAGAAAACCCCATTGCATATGGAACCAGAGCAAGCAACTCCAAAATCTCCAGGTAATCTGCCAATATCCATCCATTTGTTAGATAAGGGATCATAGATCTCCCCAGAATCCAAAGGCTCATCCCAGTATCCATGACCACCTACAGCAATCAGAACAAACCTCCTTTCTTCTTTTGCATCTGACTGATTACTTTCTTGTTTGACAAATTTGCAGGATTTTCTTCTAGAGTCTGATGAATCCTCAGTGTCATTAAAAACATCCCTAAGCTGACGTCTTAGTGAAAATCTATGTGGATCCTCGTAAACATCGGATACACCGCCCACCCGTGATCTGGAAGGGCGTCGATCCTGCCGATCTCCCCGGGTTTGAAAGATAGAGTAAACAGAGTCCACTTCAAAGACACCCAAAATAGGCCCCGATCTAGCTGACTTCATCGATGCAGCTTTGCGCCACAATCCAGTTAAAGGGCTGAACACGAGGACACCTTTGTGTGTCTTGAACGAGCTCTTATCCACCCTTCCAAAGTTAGCTAAGCTAGAGCATCCGCCAACTACATAAATATCACTACCAACGCTTGCAACAGAGAACAAAAATCTACCCCTTAGGATATCAGCATCAAGCCTGTGCCATCGATCAAGAGATACATCCAGCGCATGTATCTGCCCAGAACAGTAACCATCTTTCACAGCACCAAACAAAAATAGCCAAGGACTCTGATGAAAGCCCTTGCATCTAATCTGCATGAAATGAGGTGTAGATGTCAAGGCTCTCCATTTTTTGCAAACAAGGCGGGCATTCATGAGAGTTGAGAGAGAAACTCGTGCTAGACACATTTCCAATATGTCATCTGGAAGTGAGAACTGCATTTCACCAATTGATGGGTGCTGTTCAGTTTCTTTTGCCTTTCTGCTATTCCACCTCCAAAACCTCTCTGCAACGCCATAAGAAAAGCAATCAACCCTTGCTTCCTCAATCCCTGAAATTGCACGATACTCCATGCCCTCCTCCCCCACACTTGACTTCCTTCTACCATTACCATCTCCAAACTCATCACCTGTATCAGCCCCAACTTTACACCCACCACCTTTTGCATACAAACCAAGGCATTTCCATCCATAAGAGCCCCTTTTGTCTTTGCCCTCATCCTCACCATCACCTCTCATACTCTTCTTCTTCAACTTCTGACTGACACTTCTAGCAAGCCGCTTAGGAACACTCAGAGGCTCAAGTTCACGTGAATTAGATGCTTCTGCAACCACTCCATCAATAACAACCCCCTTATCCAAATGTTTTCCCGATCCACTGCGAAGGAGATGGTCTTCCCATTACTGCCTGATCTCTTGTAACTACCAATTGTTGCCATCTAAAACCTTTTAAAGGCCAAATTCCCTAAACCCAGACAACTCCAGAACAAAAGTTACCAGATTCACATTCAAGAAACTCGTAAGGCACCATAATCTACTGAATTATAGGAGCTCATTGATAACTTATTCAAACTTGAATTCCAGAGAACCAAAGATCTGAGATGACTCACTTACTTCTGAGTTTCTGGGAACTCTTATCTGCTTCCTAATGATCTGTAATAGATCCAGACTATCAGATTGTAAATCTACGGAGCTCAGTAATCAATGTCAGTACAGAAACAAATTCTTTCCCTATCACGTAAGCATAGATTTGTTAAGATCTGAGATGACTCACTTCTTTCTTGGAACTCTTATCTGCTTCCAAATGATCTGCAATCAGATCCAGGCCATCAGATTGTAATCAATAGAGCTCAGCAATCAACATCAGTACTGAAAATAATTGATGCAACGAAAGAAACCATAAAGTAATTTCCTGGAAAATAACCACTTCTAATTTAACAAAAGCAGCAATGGGTTGGTTTAGCTATTTTTGTTAAAAAAAAAAATCCAAGAAAGTTATGTTGGAGCCATTCCTGGAATGCAGTTTCCAACCGACTGGAATCTCTGTTTGGGTGCATTGAAAGTAAAGTACTTACATGGAAAAATAACTTTTTTATTTTTTATTCTAAATAGAAAGTAGAAGTGAGTTAATCACTTTTTTCGTTTTAAATGGCTATTTTCCAAGAAAAAGTTTTGCTTTCCACGCATCGAAACGAAGGCCAAGTGTTCGAAACTATATCTCCAAGAGACAACCACTGCATTGCCCTCCAGAATATATTACGCCATGGATGAGGTGGATAAAAAAACTTCACTTACTATAAAAAAAAAATTTACAACTAAGAGAACAGTTTAGCTAAGATTTTTTTTGCAAAACGAAGAATACCCAACAGAGCATGGATTTTCTCATCTTCGCTGCAATTATCTGAATCTCTCTAACCAAACAATTTCCTTCCCAAATTCTCAAATTTCGAGGCGCAGACGAATAGAAGCAAAAAAAATGCAAAGAAAAAGGCCAGAAATTGCAACTTTTTCCTCAGAAAATTCGAAACCCCACACCAGTAACGAGATCCTAACCTTTAAACCACTAGAACCAGAACTACCGCATCAAAATCGGATGTTTGTTTTCCAAATTCGGAAAATATCATCCAGCTCACCAGATCTGAGCCGTTAAATCGAAAGAGATAAAAGGGGAAATATTAGAGGGAAGTTGAGTCAGAAAAAAAGAAAGAAACACGAAAACTTGCCTGATTTACGCATGGAGTGGTTGATTGGAGCAGAGAGGAGCAAAATGGAGACAATTTCCGGAGCGTAAAATAAGATTCGACGCCATTTTCAGGAAATTTTGCAGGTAATGAAGGGATTCATGGTTTTATTTGTTAAAAACCTGGATTTTCCACATTCGATTCTTTCGGTAGAGAATGGGAAAGATCAAAGATGCTATTCTCCTGCTGCTCCTTCTTAAGAAGGAACGGAGCGCTCTCTCCCCTTCCTTTTCCTTTCTCAACGTGGCAAGTGAAAAGCGTGCTCCTCGGCGTCACTGTAAAATCTGTACCTCTCCACGCTCCTCTTCAAAGTTCAATCAATCTTCATTGAAAAGCGCATGTGGTACGTCCACGTGTACGGCCGTCGTTGCTTAAGAATGGGCATCCTAAGAAGGGGTAACCAAGGATATTTTTTTTTATAAAAAATTAAATGGGAATTAATATTAGATTTAAGTTATTCATTCAAATTACATTAAAATTTAAATTAAATACTACTTATACTACGATGCTCCTCTATAAAAATTAAGATATCCAAGTGTTTTATCTTATTAATTTTTGGGACACGTGTAAATCTCCTAATCTCCATACGGATAACGAAGACTTGATCCAAAGACTTTTCACTAAAAAAGATGAATTTTAACTACCAAGTCAACTTCTTGAAGTTGTTCCATACTCCCATATCATATAAACAAAGAAAGGTGTTTGCAGTTCTTTTTAAAAATAAAAAAGAATTTAAGATTTTTTATAATAAATAAATTTTGAGAGATACTAAAACAGTTAAAGAATTGTTTATCTTTTTACGAGAAATTTATCCAATTATAAAAGAATATATTTGTCAAACTTAAGTACTGTCAAACATGTATCATTGAACAACTTAAAAAATGTTAAGATATTGATTTTCTAAAAAGAGGCAATATATTTACCATTGACTATTTGCTCGTAATATTTTTATATCTTTTTATAACAAGGAATTTTATTTTCTATTACCCATAAAAATTAAATTAAATGACCCAATTAGATTCATTACCATTTACTACTTCTAATCTTACCGTATGACTTATTATGGAATATTGTCATTTGGCAAAAGTCCAATGTGAATACCCTACCAATTACCAAAAGGTGAGTTGTGTTCTTAATATGTTTTGTCTCTTCCTTGAAATCGACTTTGCTTGGATTCATCTTTCATTTTTTTTCAATCAATCACCATGTAAAATTTTATTTTTATTGAAATAGATTCTATTTAAAATAAAAAGAATATTAAATAATCTATGATTAACTTAAAAAAATAACACTATGTTATTATTCTAATAGTAAAGATGATTTCAAATACTGTGACATTATTGAAATATGTAGAGTCTACTCTTTAAAAATCTAGATGATTTATTAATTTCTAAATGCTATGATTTATATGTGTATCATTTTAGATTTTGTGACGTTGTGGGTCATAATTGAATGGATCAAATAAAAAGTATTTGATTAAAAAATCTATAAAATATTTTATATTCCTTTCATTTCATCCATCTGAAGTAGTCGTAATAATTTCACAAAGGGTAGCGATCCTCCCATGTGCATTTTATATAACGAGACACGGATTTAGATATTACCCATTTTACTCTTTCACTATCGGACGAAAGCATTTTAAAAAAATTCAGTGATCCGGTCGGTGATCCTATCAGTGATCTGATTTGCTATTCTATATGAAAAAACAATCTCACTTAGATAAATTTCAGTGATCCGATGATCCGGTCAGTGAGCCGATTTATACCACAGTAGAAGGGTCAGTGATCTGGCGAGCAGGTCAATGATCCGGCGAGCTTATTCGAAGAGTTCGGCGAACCGATTCGAAGGGCAAAATGGGCAATACAATAAAACCCGTGTCATGTTACACAACACTCCCGTCAGAGGATTGTTACCCTTTCACAAAATCTAAAAAAGTACAAATATTTATAATTGTATTTGGAAATTAATAAATAATTTAAATTTGTAAAAAAAATAGATTCTAAATGTCTCAAATAATGTCCTTTGAAACCCTTATTGTCATTAATTAATTATAATTTTTATTCAGTAAAAATTATAATATTTGTAAAACCAAAGAATTAATAATTTCTAGCGAGTTAGAAATTCCAATGAGAGAACTAGAGAAGTATCATTAGACATGCTTTTTATCATTCATTTAAAGAAAAAGTATTTTAAACTACGATATTCATGAAATAAATGATAAAGATATGACATAACCACAGTCGGTCTCTATGTGATTATTTCTCTTACAATTATTAGTTAAAAAAAGAAAAAACAGAAAAGCGACACAAAGCACTTTTTCAAAACTGATATGATACACTAAAGAACATTTGAAATTATAGTACTCGAGAATATTTTTAGCATGTGTTTTAATGATGGGAATTGTGAAGACATGGGCCATTCATGATTGCCACCACATGCCAAATTTTGCCACCTTTGGACCTCCATACTTTCCACTTCGCAGTTCGTAGTTTCGGTTTTTCAATCAGTGATGATTTGTATGTGGAACCCTGGTTGTGAGTTTGTCCACGTTTATTTATATATTTTTTATTTATAAAAAATGCGTATCAGAAAATAGAAGTATTGAATTCAATTTTTACTCTATTTTTGTTATTTAATTTATATATAAAAAATTGTAGAATACTCAATGTAAAATCTCTATGGTGATACCCCTTACCCTAAGGGCACACTAGGTTACTCCACTGGGTTCAGAAATGTCATGTCCTGCTTCCTATGTGTTTCACTCTATATGAACAAAAATGTTTGCATATACTTCGGAAATTAGTTAAGTGTTCTAAAATGTCTGAACATCTTTTTTTTTACAATAGAAAAGGTTTGGACACTTTGATTATAAAAAAATGTGTTCAACCTCTTATAATAGTTTATGAAACTGAATATGAAGTGATGATGATAAATTAAATAGATAAATTAAAGATAAAAAGATAGATTAAAGTTTTATTATTATAATTTATACCTATATTAAAATCTAGTTATCATTAAGTTGTGGGAAAAGCTATTAGATTATTTAAATATAATGGCTCCTTCACATTCACCATGGCTCCTTCACATTCACCATGGTTAGCATTATTAATGACAATAGGACATTTAGACACCAGGTATTTTAGTTATTTTAGTTATTAGATATCAGTTTTTGGATTTTTGAAGTAAATTACTTTTTTGCCCTCTCGCATATAATTCTTCGGACGATTCTTTACTTGATTTTTCAGCTCCTTCGGATGACTATCCTTCGAACGATTGACTTCAGATGCTACAGTTAAAATTTTAACAGTAAAATATTTTTTAAAATTTTTAAATTATTTTTTAAGTATTATGTATTTTTAAAATTTCTCAAATTAAATATCCAACTAATTACAATAGCATGGTAAAAATACTTTAAGAATTCAAGGTCTTTTGACACTCTCAAATGCTTAAAACACAGTATTTTACAAATAAGGGTATCCCTCAGCTGTGCCAAAAACATATTTGGGAGTGTCAAAAGACCTTAAATTGTTAAAGTATTTTTATCATGCTATTGTAATTAGTCTGGATATTCAATTTAAGAAATTTTGGAAATATTAAGTGCTTAAAAAATAACTTTTTAAATAATAAAATCTATTTTAAATCTTTAAAGTTATTTTTTAAGCACTGTGTATTTCTAAAATTTCTCAAATTAAATATCCAGACTAATTACGATAATCTGATAAAAATACTTTAATACTTAAAGGTCTTTTGACACACCCAAATGTGTTTTTGGTACAGCCGAGAGATACCCTTATTTGTAAAATATTGTGTTTTAAGCATTTGGGAGCGTCAAAAGACCTTAAATTCTTAAAGTATTTTTATCATGCTATTATAATTAGTCCGGATATTCAATTTGAGAAATTTTGAAAATACACAGTGTTCAAAAAATAATTTTAAAAGATATTTTACTGCTAAAATTTTAACTGTAGCATCTGAAGTCAATCGATCCAAGGATTGTAAGATCTAGATGATTCAACTGCAGAAAGAACTGAAAAATCAAGTGAAGAATCGTTCCAAGGATTATATATGGGAGGGCAAAAAAGTAATTTTCTTTAAAAATTCAAAAACTGGTGTCTAATAACTAAAATGCCTGTATTATATACAGTTTGATTTTTGTTAAATTCATTTATTTTATTAATGTAGTTTTAACTATTGACTATTTAAGTTTATGAACTATTAAATTATTAGTCTTTTTAATTAAATTGATTGAGTGAATGAATTGGAACTTCACCATATAATTTCCATATTTCATATTTTTTCCATAGAATGGCTTCTTAGTTCTATCAAAAGTCACCAACCTCTAATATTAGAAAATATCTTCTACAAAGACTTAAATAAGATAATATCATTGAAATAAAAAGGTAATAATTTGAACAATTTTCTTTTTAATAAGGCTAAGGTTAATGAAAGAGATTTTTTTTAATAATAAAGACACTTTTCTAGAATGACAAAAATAGAAAAGAATGATTATACCATTACATATATAAATTTAATTTTTATAACAATGAAATAGAAATACTTCATATACAAGAAAAAAATGTACCTCCATCATTAATCAATAATAAACTAAGACAACTGTTTTAATCATAACTAGCTTGAAGGCCCATACTTAAAGCACGGACAAATTACAATTAAAATGTATTAAATAAAATTATATGTGTTGAATAGGTAGTTTAACTCTAAAAGATAGAGTTAAAAATGATTCAATTAGAAGTAGTTTTAAAAATACTATAATTTGATGATAAAAATAGAAAAAATTATTTGAGGTGGCTTAAACACGTAAATAGAAAAATAAAGATGGCTCTTATGTGTAAAGTCATCATTTAAAAATAGAAAATATTATGAGTTAAGGTACACCATTAAAAATACGAAGAGAAGAATTAAAGAAAGACATAATAGAGACTCGAGTGACAAAAACTTTAATATTTAATATTGTCAAATAGAAAAGTAGAATTTAAAAAAACAAACCTCAAATAGATGAGATTTTACTATTTGATAATATTTTTTTTTTTTTAATTTACGTGTGAAAAACCATGGAAAAATAGATGAGATTTTACTATTTGATAGTACATATAATGTCACTACTTATGAGTTGAGTTGTGATTATTTCTATGCAACTCGAACGGTCTAAAATAAAATGACAAAATGATAATTTCACATTATTTTTGAAAAAACAGTATCTCCTAACATAAAAGAGCAATGTCTAAATGGCCAGCCATTGTTATATATAAAAGTATAATTTTTTATATTTTGCAAATTCTTTACTTTAGTATTTCTCTCAATAGGTTGCAATCTATTATACAAAATTACGGACTACTTTAGAATAAAAGTTGTTTAAAATTGCTTGACCTAAATTATTGAAAATGTTAGTCTTAAAGTTTTAGTTTTGATTTATAAAAAAATTAATTGATTAAGATGACCTTTAACTCTAAATCCTAGTTATAAAAAATAAAAAAATTTAAATATAAAATGACGGAATCTTACTGTCCTCAAATGTTGGATCCTAAAAAGTTATGTTTTTGCCGCAATCAGAACATTTTAAGAAGACATAATTGAGTCATTGAATTTTCATGACTTTATTGCATTTTACATAGCATGTGACAATGCAATGGAGTCTAATAACTCTAAAAATTATATTAAAAATCTGTTAATGTAAAATTAACAAAATAATCACATTTAATATATAGAGTCATTCGAATTAAAGTAAGAAAATAGATGACTAATTAGAATTTATTGTTAATTTTACTTTATATATTTACTATCACCACGTAAATTTGTAAATATATGAAATCACCAAAATCTTAAAAATTTATCAATATTTTTTTTAATATGACCGAAATTTGAGTGCAATTTCCAAAGTACGATGGAAGCATCCGAAGTTTGAATGAAGCTTCGGCCATGACTAGGGTTGAAACTCGAGTTAGGTCGAATTTTAATAAATCTAACTCAACTCATGTTATAATTTATTGAACCCGACATGATCTGACCCAAATTACTGAACCCGACTCGACCTGAATTTCTGACCCGAGTCAACCTAAGTGGTGTTTTATAACTTGGTGTACGCAGGTCAAGTCGGGTTGGAGCATCTCAACCCAACTTGATCCAAATTTCATACCTTTTTTAATTTTGCCAATCCGACTTGACCCAACATATATAAATAAATAATCCAAACCCACAGATTTCTCGAGTCGGGTCATACAGGTCAAGTTAAAACCCAACAAGTTTCACCCATAGCCATAACCAATATCGGCTAATACATTTTTTTTTTCCTAAAAATCACTGATATTCTCAATATTTATATTTTAGCCAAGGGATATCAAAAAAAAAAGTCAGCAAAATTTTGAGTTTAGGTCGAATTTATAACTCAGAACTCGGCATGTTCTTTGACGGACACTTTCCAGTTTCCACGAAAATAACTTTAATCTGATCGAGTTTTATAACTCAACTTTATTTTACATTACTTGTGATACTAGAATCCAATAATTCTGTAAAATTATATAAGTAGTTACTGATATAAAAAATTAAAAAAATAATTTCGGTAAACATATATAGTCATTAAATTTAAAGTAAAGAAAAATGAATGGGTCTATTTTATATGTTTAAATCTGACGATTATAAATATCTAATAAAATCTGTTTTTTATAATTAATATATCTATAATCTCTAATTTATTTTATTGACATCTATAAACCCCATTTAATATTATATTATTACATGGAGTTTACATTGTTTTTCAAATGGAGAAATTAGGATTGAAACTCGGGTCAGTTCACATCAGATTTTAATAAATTCAATTAACTCGTTTCAAAGTTTATTGAACTTGATCTGACCCGACCTATAACGCCCGCCCCCTTTTCACTCGCTTAGCCGAAAAATCAGAGTCTATTTATTTTTTATTTTTTTATTTTTTTTGAAATAAAGAGTGACAAAGAGCGCGGGACGTCACGACGCGAGTTAAGTCCGAGCTTCCAAAGCCCGGCCCTTAACTGGCCAACCCTACGTGTGCGTGGAACTAAGTCCACGAGAACAGTTCACACGTAGAAAATAAGCTTGCGGAATTATAGCTTAATGCGGAATTATAATAGAATCTATCCTACCAATTTTAGATAGCAAGGAAGTTACATTACTTAATTAATAAAATACCTCAAAATTAGAATGTCCAAGATAAAGTCCAAACCATAGCAAGTAATCTAAAATATTATAGTCTAACGAGGTAAGTTACTGAAATTACATTTCCAAAATTAAAACTTAATAAATAAACTAGCTCGCTCCTCCAAGCTCCTACGCTTGGCTCCCATCACGTCCTTCATTTCCTCCATTTCTTGCGTCATCATCTAAGGTGGAAGTAAGGCGTTAGACAACGCGCCCAGTAGATACTCCGAGTAGGGTCAAAACATGGATTAGTGATAATAAAACACATAGGTAATAGTATAGCAAAACTATGCAATCAATGTCATGCCATGGGTGTCCTATGTCATGAGTCTCACCCATCATCCATATCATCATTATACAATTTCCCTCTTGATGGAAAAACCCTCATCAAGATATCCCTATGTTTGTTTATCGGTCGCCCCGATGGAGCATGGATTCCGGTTACATTTAATCCCTCCCTTGCCATGCATGAGATGCAAGTGTTAACATGCTATATAATATTACAAACCATGGCATTAAAAATCTCATCATTAATGCATATAATTTTATACCAAAATCGTTGGCTGATTTGGAGTGCCATGTGGAGGGCATGCTTCGCCCTTGGCTAGACCAAAAGCCTAGGTGGAGAGCATGCTTTGGCCAAGAAAGAGGTGGGGGTGCCACCTCATCCAAACCATGCAAAACCGTTGGCCATGGAGGGGTTTGGAGTGCCATGTGGAGGGCATGCACCCTCCATGGCTAGACAAAGATCCATAAGATGGGGGCATGCTAGGGCATGCATTGGCTCATTGTGAGGTGGTGGTTCCACCTCATCCAAACCACCAAACCACCAAGCCCAAAACCGTGTACAAGAGTGGTATGCCAGACAAGAGGCCTAAGATTAACGGCATGCATGGACCATGATTGGGCAAAAGGGGAGGTGGAGGAATCTAACCCAAGCAAACCAAAAATGAGATGGGAAAACTAGGGTTTCTCCATCTCATTCTCATCTCACTCTCTCACTCTCTCCCTCCCTCTCTTGGCCGACCTTTGCAAGGAGAAAGACAAAGAAAAGGACTTAGAAGAAAAGAGGAGATTCCAAGCTTGGCCGACCACTCTCAAGACCAAAACCTTAGGATATCTTCCATTCTCTCCTCCTCTCCCTCTCTCAAACCTATTTCCATCTTGGCCGAACCAACCCTTGGAGATTTCATTGGATCAAGCTCACCCATTGGCCGAACCCCATGACCCATTTTAAGAGTCATTTATAGGCTAAATTAGGGTCTATGCATGTGTTTAAATGAATGGGATTTAGGTTGAAAAAAAGTATGATGTATATAATTTTTGTATCATGATTAATGAGGCATTGATGGATCCATGTTTATGGATCAGTTAGAGGTATGGACATGCATAAATGAGAGGTGATTAACCATGGGAAGAAGGAGTGGTAAAAATGTAATTATGACAAAAAATGAAGAACCATAGGTTCGACCATGGTGTATGGCCGAACCCCATGGAGGATGGTTATGGACTTAGGGACTTTTATGATGACCTTATGTGTTGGTTAATGAAGCAAAGGGTGGCTAGTTTAGACTCATATGACTAAAATGATTAATGGATAAAAAAGGGGCCCAAAAACCTAATTAGTGAGGTTCGGCCATGGTGTATGGCCGAACTCTATTAAGGCTTGTGTTAGAGATTTAGACATGGTTGGAACATTGGTTTAATTTGTTGATGTGTAATAAGATAACGGGACCTCGCAAGCGGTGCGCGATTGGTGACTGAATTCTTAGATGGAAACGCAAAGGAACACTAGTTGGTATTTGGTAGGATTCCTACCTCATTGTAAACTCAACCATGGGTGGATTCATGGACAAATTAAAGAGAAATAAATGGAATTAAATTATGTAATTAAATGACCTAAGTTAAAAATCAAATTAATTAAATAAATGGGGTGAATTCAATGGGGGTGAGTCACCTAGGACATGGGTGAGTCAAATGGGTGGTTTCATCTCATAGAAACCACCCAAACCACCAAGCTAAGACCCACCAAAATCGTTAGACTGTAATATTTTAGATTACTTGTTATGGTTTGGACTTTATCTTGGACATTCTAATTTTGAGGTATTTTATTAATTAAGTGATGTAAGTTCCTTACTATCTAAAATTGGTAGGATATATTCTATTATAATTCTGTATTAAGTTATAATTCTACAAGCTTACTTTCTACGTGTGAACCGTTCTCATGGACTTAGTTCCACACACATGTAGGTTTGGCCAGTTAAGGGCCGTGCTGTGGAAGCTCGGACTTAATTCGCGTCGTAACGTCCCGCGCTCTTTGTCACTCTTTATTTCAAAAAAATAAATAAATAAATAGACTCTGATTTTTCAGCTAAGCGAGTGAAAAGGGGGCGGGCGTTACACGACCTAAATTGTTGACCCAAATTACTCAACCCGACTCGATCTGAATTTCTGACCCGAGTCAACCGGAGTGTTGTTTTATAACTTGGTGCACTCGAGTTGAATCGAGTTACGTCGGCTCAGATCGGGTTCATTTTAAATTTCTCAACCCAACTTATCCAAATTTTATACGAATTTTTATTTTCTAATTCAATCTGACTCAAACTATATAAAGACATAACCCAAATCCACTGATTTCTAGAGTCAGGTTAACCCAACCCAAGTTTCACCCCTGGGGAAACTATCCAGCGTCATTTCCTGACCTTTTTTTTGTTCTCCTCTTACAGTCGTCTGTGAATAAGATAACGATAGACGCATTTTAGTGTTAATAGCATCAGACGCAACGAGGTTAAATGCCCTAGTTCATTATTTATAAAGGTCATTGAAGCTTTGAAAACATTTCTGACAATTAATTAAAAAAATCACTAAAATATAAATGACTCGTATCACTATGAAGACTTTTGCTCTAGCAACCATTAAAAAACAAAAAACCATAAAATTCACAGATTAAATTCTGAAAAAATGGAGCCCACTTTCTTGAAAATCTAAAATATCCCCCAATACATCCACATCAATTCACCAACTCCCTCGTTGCACTCACTCAATTATTAAAATGGGGAAATTCTAATTAGAAATAATAGTTAGAGTCATTGCAGTGATAGACCATTGGTCTCTCAATCCTAATTTCGTAGAAGCAATGCCATAAATGACGGGAGGAGTCGTCCACGTATTGCGAGGGATGTTACCCTCGTGCATTGGACTCTGTTTTGATAATTAGCTCATGAATTGAATAATTTGAATTGAAGTTCGGATTGAATAAGATTCAATTGAATTCAACTATGTTTAAATTTGATTAAATTTGAGTAATGAATATTATATTATAAATAATATTAAATTAAAGTTTAATTAATAAGTTAAAATTTTTAAAAATCTTAAAAAATAAATAATTTTATTTTTTTATAATTTTTGAAATGGTTTTTAAATTTCTTTTTTTCTCTAAGAAGGTTTTTGAGAAAACCGACACGTACTCAAATTTGTCAGTTCAACAACAGGTCCAACCAATATCAACTCATAAACTAAAAATTTTCGTCCATATATAGGACCAAAATGAAGGGACTTGTGTAGGACACTTGTAGAATCTCAATAAATACATCAAACTATCAATAAATCTCATATATTAAGTATATCTAAGGAAGTTGAACTAAGACCTTTGATTTAATTTTAGAAGTACAGACCACGTGTACACCTATGACAATTATGTGACCCATATAATTTAGGAACAGGTTGAAGGCATGTTTGACTTAACCCTTTAGGCTGGACAAACTTCGGCCCTTTTTGAAATGGGTTAGTTTTGGACAAGTTTTGCTGTTAATTTAAGTTCAGATAGCATAGATGTTAGTTAGATAATCAATTTATAAAAAAATTGTAATTCTTTATAAATAGTAAAAATAATTTTATCAGTGACAAATGAATACTTAAATGAAAATTGAATTTAAACGTAAAATTGGTTATATCTAATTGTTTTTTCTGTTGAAACTATTACATTGGATTGAAATTTGGACAAATTAAACTAGATTTTAATAAATCAAATCCAACCCAACCTATATCAAAAGTCATTGGGTCTAATTTGATCAAACTTGAGTTATTGGTCTGAATTACTCAATCCAACCCAACCTAATTCTTGTTGGCTTAACTCAAATGGCCCAACCCCTTTTAGGCTAAATTGAGGGGAAAAAAATTCAATAGCAGAATTTTTATATTTCTTGAAATTTGAATTAGATTTGGATAATTCAGGTCTAATTGAGTTAATTTTAAATTTCTGAGCTCAACATGACTCAAATTTCATGTGTGTTTTTTTCCAATCTGACCCAATCCTAAATTTAGAAACATATGATCCAGACCCATGGTTCAAGTTAAACCCCAGCCCAAGTTTCACCTACCATTACATATGGACATACGACCATTCTCCTTAAAGAATTGAAGTGAATGGAGATTATTTGATGACAGGTGGGTCCCATGATTTGGACGGTTTGGAAATTGGAATGAGAAAGGAATGGGAAGCATGAACCAAGTAGTTGTATTTTGTCTATGATATTTAATTAGTTAGGTGCGAGGACTGGTGGAATATTAATAACTGGTTGGTTAAGTTTTAATGGGAGGTTGATAATTAAGTTTCCGATGCAAGGGGCACTCTTATGAATGAATGTATCATAGGGCTTAGGGCTCTAGATTGCGGTGTGTAGGGTGATGGGGCTCGCTCTTGTGGTGGTAAAATTGAGATTTCAAAGCCCATCTCTTGGCCCACCACATGAATGAATGTTTTAGACCATTCATTTAGCTAAGAAGAAAAAAAATGTATATTCACAATAGAGTTTTGATTTAAAGTATTTTTACTTTTACTATAAGAAGATAGCTTTGCAATTTTATTTTTAAATAATTCATTTTGCAAACTTGTTTTTTAAATTTAGATAAGTAAAAATTGCATATGGAGGGATAGATCTCTCATCTCTCGAAATCGCAAGTTGGTTCTTTGTATTGGGAGATGGTGCATTTGTTAGATGGTTCCCACACGCTGGGTGGAGCTCGGCTATACACTAGGGTCTACAGAAGCAAAGAGGTGAACCTAAAATAATATTGTCCGCTTTAGGTCCATAATATTGTCACGACTCTCTGAGCATAATATTGTCCACTTTGGGGTCTACTTGACTCGCCATGGTTTTATTTTTAGACTCGACCAGGGGTCCAAAATTCGGCCGATATGATCGAGATCTCGCCATCTTGGCCGATACATATCGGTCTCAGCTGGGATTTGGCCCAAAAGAGAGAGAGAAAGAGTAATATCGGCCGATATTGTGGAACTGAGATATCGACCGAGATGTCGAGATCTCAGCCCCATCGAATTTTGGACCCCTAGACTCGATCCACTTAATTAGGCCCAAAATGCCTTATGCTAGAGAGTGGATCTCCCTCACTTAAATCTCATCTCTCCTTATCTACTCTAGGTGATGTGTGACTTTTCCCACATGCTCAAATGAGTGGAGCGTCACAAGACTTATTTAGACTAGCATCACTTACTCCATCAAAGAGACCATCTAGACCATTGAATCAAAAGTGGTCCATTGTGTATAGCTTTCTAATTGTGATTACTTCAATCCGTTCATTGAGATTAAATGTTTTGGTTTTAATTAAGCTCTAAAACAAATAAGTTCTTCCCTTGATAGCATGTTTTATGTGACTATATTTGTTTCATTATGAGTTAGACTACTATCATGCTATGTAAGTGACCCAAACATAATTAAGTGGGCCCACCATTCTTGGATTATGCAGCGATAGTCAACTATAATTAAATATGTTCTTATTATGTATTATTATATTGATCCAAATAAATATATAAAATCTAATTCCTTTTTTCACTCGAAAATAAAATTTAACTTATTAAAATATAAAATTAGATTTTAAAGTGTGCTTTAGACTTAAACTTGGACTTGGACTTTAAAATAGAAACGAGCTCAAGATTTGGTAGGGGAAAGCTCTCGGCCCAAGCCCAACCCATGAACGGCCGTTGAATTACTTGATCACTAGAATTACAAGTCGAGTCAGAGTTTTGAATTTTTAAACTATGTTTTCGATTAATGAAGAATTCATTTATATTAGAGTACTTCTTAAAGAGGAACACTAAGTCAATTGTACTTTTCAATTTAAAGGGAATCGTGTGTTTTACACAGTGGCCTATTTGTTTAATTCTTGGGCTATGTGGGCAAGTTTGGGCTAAGCCTAGGGCCCTAGCTTTGATCAGGCCCAACCGGGCCCTAATTATTTTAAATCAGCTTTGAATCCTTAAAAACTAGGCCCGAATAGACCTGTACTACTATCCCAGTATTGTTAACCACATTTTTGTTTCCTTGCCTGAATTCATATTTATATTAGCGTAGTCAAAATTTGGGCTTTTTGAGTAGTCAAAATTTGGGCTTTTATACTAGGTTGGGCCTTTAATGCAAGCCCCCCCACAGATCCAATTTTAAATTTGAACCTATTTTTTGTCGAAATTGAATTGAGGTTGTTGATATTTTCCGGTCCAAATTGGTCACCACTGGCTGGTACCCCCCATTAACTTAGTAGTCTGTGACGTGTGAAAACAAAATAATTTGAAATTAAATTTGGTGGGGTGCGCCAGGCCCTTGCAGTACTGCAACACATGGGCGACACTTGAAGACCCCAGCAGCAAGCTACTGTAGTGGACCCTCCCCCTTAAAAAATTAATTTAATATCGTGTGACCCGATGGGCCACGTATCAGATATTAAACTGATAAGAACAGATACTACACTTGATCTTAGCCAAAAGGCCGAGAAAGGTATGCTTTCATTTGTATTTCGAGCTTTCACTTATAGTCTCGTCTCAGCTTCTCATTTCTTTTCTTATCGATGTGGGACTTTAGAATACCTCCTTTCAAAATTTATTGCCCTTTCTTTCTTTCTTTTTATTCTATTCTTCCAGACACAGAAACAGTAGATTTCGGGTCTCTTTTCTTGTCGTTGTTTTTCAGTTCTCTGTCACCTCATTGGGGAAGCTTCTCTAACATTATCTGCCAATCTTATGTTTAGAGAAATTAGAGGCTCGCTTGAAATTACTCTCTTTTATTGAAATTTTTCTCTATTACTGTTCCTTATTCTTGCTTCTAATAGTTGTTTCGCTGTTGCATTATATACTTGGATAGCGATCCTTCCATAAGTATTTTGTTTAACTCGACACAGATTCTAGTGTATTACCAATTTTATTCTTCATATGAACAGTAAAATCCGACCTTTCGTATGAATAGTAAAATTTCGGTGAGTTGATTTACTGTTTATGCGAATTTTGACAAGTCAGTTTTATTCTTCATGCGAATTTCGTTAAGTCGATTTTACTGATCATGTAAAGGATAAACTTGACAAGCCGCTAAGGGTAAAATTTCAGCGAATCAATTTTATTATTCATACGAAGGTTGGTGAGCCGATTTTACTGTTTATATAAAGGATAAAATTGACAATAAACTAATGCTATGTTTGGATGAGGGGTAAATTTTAGAGGGGTTGCCCTGAGTAGGGATCATAGTCACCAATACCGTTCTCGGGATATTAACGGCAACCGTTAATAACGGGATATTTTCAAATTCTCGGATTTTTAACGGGAATTTAACGGGAAAATCTCGCGGAAAATATAAATATTTAAAATAATAATAAAAATTAATATAATAAAGGGAGTTTTTCTGAACTTTACGTATGAGATAATTTAAATCAAATAAAGGGATTTTCAAATTTACAACCTGAAATAAATTTAATTATTTAAATAATAAAAATTATTTTAAAACTTTAAAGTTATTTTTTTAGCAGTGTGTACTTTGAAAATTTCTCAAATTAAATATCCAGACTAATTACGATAATCCGATAAATACTTTAAGACTTCAAGGTCTTTTGACACTCCTAAATATTTAAAATACAGTATTTTATAAATAAGGGTATCCCTAGGGTGTGCCGAAAACACATTTAGGAGTGTCAAAGACCTTGAAGTCTCAAAGTATTTTTATCACGTTATCATAATTAGTCCGGATATTCAATTTGAGAAATTTTGGAAATACACAGTGCTTAAAAAATAATGTGCATAGTGTATTAAATAATAAAATCTCCTTTAAAACTTTAAAGTTATTTTTTAGACACTGTGTATTTCTAAAATTTCTCAAATTGAATATCCGAGCTAATTACGATAATTTGATAAAAATACTTTAAGACTTTAAGGTCTTTTAATACTCCTAAATGTGTTTTTGGCACACCCTAGAGATACATTTATTTGTAAAATACTGTGTTTTAAATATTTAGGAGTGTCAAAAGACCTTGAAGTCTAAAAGTATTTTTATCAGGTTATCGTAATTAGTCTAGATATTTAATTTGAGAATTTTCAAAGTACACACTGCTTAAAAAATAACTTTAAAGTTTTAAAATAAATTTTATTATTTAAATAATTAAATTTTATTATTTAAATAATTAAATTTTATTATTTAAATAATTAAATTTTATCCGTTTGCTGTCTAGCGGTGTGTGTACGTGAACGGGATAGTGAATGGGATAGCCCCGTGAAGCACTGCCTCGTGTGTACGCGAATATGGGATAGCCGTGCAACTGTGTAAGTAGGAAAAAATTTAAACGGTAAAAACGCGTTTTTAACGCGATTTTACCGTTTCTCGCGTTAAAAACGTTTTTAACGATAAATTTCCGATAAAAATGGCATACGCGATAAAATCGCGTTTTTAACGCGGTAACATTATTTTCCCGATATTTTCGCGGTAAAAACGAAAATATCGGCGGTATTTGTTACACTGGTAGGGATCACCCTTGAGTGAGGGTAACCCTTAACCTGGGATTACCCTCATCTTGTTTGATAATTGCAGTGGTAAAGTAAAAGCTTATCGTAAGGGTAAAAATTCTTTTTTGGTTAACAACAAGAAAGGGTAACATAATATATTAATATTTTTTTAATTTTTTTATAAAACATAATTATTAAATAATATTCATGAAGTAAATTCTAATAATATAACTATAATAATATTATCTATTTTTTATAAATTATTTTTCATAATTATAATTTAAAATGAACACTTGCATTTTAATATAAAAAAACAAAAGAATTTTTTTGATATTATTATTTTAAATTCCAATAAATGAATCAAAAATATCAACATATCTCTTCATAAAAAAATATAATTTTTATTTTTTATATTATATGAATTTAATAAAAATATTAATTCTCATAAAATTGTTAATATGTCAGGTTACCCCTGCTTACAATTACCCTTACTCAAGGGTAACCCCTGCAAAATTTACCTCTCATCCCAATGCATCACGTTGAAAATATTGACAAATTTTTAAAATAAACATTAAACAAAATAAATTGCTAATTACCCCAAAAGAGATTACCATGAACCTCAAACTCTTTCGGAGTTTCGAGACCCTTTCGAAATTTGAACAGAATCACTCCTTAAAAATAGGACATTTTACCAATTATGTTTCATAAAATTTTATTTTTACTTTTACATTATATGAATTTAATAAAAAATATTAATTCTTATAAAATTGTTATGTCAGATTACCTCTGCTTGCAGTTACCCCTACTCAAGGGTAACTCCCATAAAATTTACCCCTCATCCAAATGCATTCTGTTAAAAATGTTGACACATTTTTAAAATAAATTTCCAAGAGAATAAATTGCTAATTACTCCGAAAGAGATTATGATGAACCTCAACCTCTTGCGGAGTTTCGAGACCTTATTGAAATTTCGACAGAATCACCCCTTAAAAATAGGATATTTTGACAATTATGTTTCATAAAAAAATTATTTTTATTATTTATATTAGATAGATTTAATAAAAAATATTAATTCTCAGAAAATTATTAATACGTCAATTTACCCCTACTTATAGTTACCCCTACTCAAGAGTAACCCCTGTAAATTTACGCCTCATCTAAATGCATTATGTTGAAAATGCTAACACATTTTTAAACTAAATTTCAAACAAAATTAAATTACTAATTACTTGAAATATATTATTATTTTAATTATATAATATATATTTTTTTTGAGGAAGGCAAGGGGTATTGAGGGGTAGGGTATTGTGAATACCCCAACCTCCAAAGGGGTATTAAAAAATGGGATAAGAGGGGTAAATTTTCAAATTATTACCTTCACCCCCTTGTTACCAAACGAGGGTAACAAGGGGTAATGAGGGGTTACCCCCTCGTACCCCCAATCAAAACGCAGCCTAAAACCCGTGTCTAGTTACACAAACCTTCCGTGGGAGGATTGTTATCCTACATACTTTTATATATGAATCAAAATCACGTATCTTACAACTTCTGAAAAACCCAAATCGAAAACTCATCTGAGCAAGGAATGAATATAGTGCTGCCGTTGAAGGATTACATTCTTGGTTATGCACATTGTCATAAATATCGTTCTCAGGATATTAACAACGACTGGTAATATCGGAATATTTCCAAATTCTCGGATTTTTACAGGGATATTAATGGGAAAATCTGTCAGAAAATATAATATTTAAAAAATTAATAAAAATAGAAAAATGAAAATATTAATTAAATAAAAGCTTTAATAAGAAATTTATAGGGAATTTATTGGGATATTATCGCGATATTACCATTAATCACGTTTTTAGCGCGATCTTATCGGTACTTTACCGTCGTACCTTCGCTCTCTTTTATCTTTTCTCTCTCCTCCCTTTTTCTTTTTGGCTCTCTCTTTTCTCTTCTCCTTCTAGCTCATTCTTCTTCCTCATGTCTCGCATGTTCCTTCTTATTTTTCCTCCTCTATTTCCTTTTTCTTCTCTCCTCTGGCTTCTCTTCTTTCTCCCCTGAGATCTCCTACTTTCCTCCCATCCTTTCCCTCTTGTTCCTGTCTTTCCTTTTCTCTGTCCTGCTCCTTTTCCTGACTTGCTTTTTCTCTCTTTCGATCCTCTCTTTCCCTTTCATCCTTTGTTTCTTTTCTTCCCTCCTTTGCTCTCTTTCCTTGTTGGTTCTTTTCTGTCCATGTTCCCATGGGCAAGCAACGAAAGCATCCTAAGCCTACTCTCAGACCTCCGGATCAGGATCCATTCCCAGATCCTGAGAAGGATTTGAGTTACCAGGTTACTATGCTGGAGTGTACTATTATAATACTGCCCCCAAAAGTCCCACATTACTAGTGGTACTGGAAATTTTTAGTATATAAATAGTAGCCTTCCTCCTTCTAGCATAAGGCCTTTTGGGAGCAAGAGTGGGTTAACTCGCCAAAGCAAAGCCGTGCGGGTCCGTGTGTAGGCCCAAAGCGGACAATATTGTGCTAGCGGGACGGGTCGTTACAAATGGTATCAGAGCATGGTTCAACTCTCTGCCTGAGGGTGTGGCTTGGTTGTTGTGTGCGCAGAGCCGGGGACGGCTCTGGCTTTAAGGGGGGTAGATTGTAGTACCCTGCCCCCAAAAAGTCCTACATTGCTAGTGGCATTGGAAATTCCCTGGTATATAAGTACTAGCATTTCTCCATTTAGCACAAGGCCTTTTAGGAGCAAGAGTGGGTTGGCTCGCCAAAGTAAAGCCGTGCGGGTTCATGTGTAGGCCAAAAGCGGACAATATTGTGTTAGCGGGATAGGTCGTTACAACTATTGCCTCTGATTTATGGTCGGAGGAGGTCAAGATCAGTTCCATTGCCATTTCCATCAAAAGAGGTGTTCAGCTGCCCCCAGCTACTCTTGAAGAACTTATTGTAACTGCTCAAGAGAAGCTTAAAAAGCAGAAGGTCGAAGGCTCCCAGCTGAAATTCAAAAATGTAGTGATAAGGAAGAGCAAATTGAACTGATTGCTGATTACATTTGTAAGAAGAAGCAGGAGCTTGTCTCTCCATCCATCCCTGCTGAGCTGTTTCTCCTTGGGGTTGATAGAGCAACCCTTTACATGAGGCATAATTCATCTGATGCCTTTGTAGATAATGATACATCTATTTGAGCTACTTTCAATAGCGGTTTCAACTTCGACCTTCAAGACTTCCTTGCTGCGGGTAAAGAAAAGAAAATTCACATGATTGTCGCGGCCATGGCCTCTACAAATGGTAGTGAGGTGCCTATCGACATTGATCCGGAGCTCATCAAGAAGGCTCGTGCTAGGCTCAAGGAAACTTCCTCTTCTTCTTCCTCGTCTCTTATCAATGCTTCTCTGCATGCTGAGGAGAGAGAAAATGAGATAAGCTCGAAGGACTCTGATGATCCCACTATCAAGACTGTTGGGGTTGTCCCAAGTAATAGAATTGCTGGCACGAGCACATGTATTATTGTGGCTGATAGCTTCATCCACCAAAAAAATTCCTCCAAGTACAGGTCATGTTTCTATAAACGAATTAAAGCAACACACTACCTACACTGATTTAACTGCCAATTCTAATGGTCCCACTGAGCTCCCTCCCACTCACATGAGGGACCAATTGTGCAGCCACCCTCACAAAGTGGTCCATATTACTCCAGAGCCAGTCACCCAGACTTCTCCCTTTATCCCCCACAAGGAAAACCATGCTCTCGCTGGCAATGTTGCTGGCTATGTCACGCCCAATTGGGCTTTTCTATTCTAGAAAAAAGAAAGAGGTCTCCTTCAATTTGTCTTTGTTGATTCAGGTCACCCTCACCTGTAATAATCCGACCTTTAAATTAGAAATAACAATTTTTTTAGAATTATTAACTCGGCTTTGTGACCGGTTAATATGATAGGGTACGGAAAAACCTTCCCGAAAAGGGAGTATGTGACCCGATCAGAGGTCATTTACTTAGTGATTTAGCCCGACGAAGTTCGGAGGACATTTTAGACATTACTTAAATGTCTTGTTTTAAATATAAAATCATGAATAGTATTTTATAAACCTCTTGAGTGTGAAAGACCACTCTTCTGATATATTCAGACCTTGAAATTCACACACATATTAAGCTTTTGAATACGCTACTCTATGATATTTTCGGAATTTCACGAGTATTCCTTGAAACTGTATTTTACATATACTTTTATCTAAAAGCCCCGATTTTTAAGATACCCCGTATTCCGAAAATTAGCAAACTCAGATCACATTCGACCTGTATTTTATCAAACTCTTTGACATATTTAGAATGTCGAAAAAGGTATTTTAAACACTAGTTTCGAAGTATCAAAATCACAGTGATTATAAGTCGTCTGTTTTATTAAAACATTCACTTTGTGAAAAATACCCTATTTTTTGACGTTAAATAAAAAAGTGAACATTCCACCATAGGAAAACCCCGTATTCTCAACACACCTGCGGTGTCGGATTTTCACGAGTTAAGGTCTAATATAGACGAATAGGAATAGGGTAAAGTAACAGTAATTTTTACTGTTACCTGAGATAAGATTTTTTTCATCTTATTTTATCTTATCTTTCTGCCGACGATCTTAACGGCTGAGATATTGCCGACACTTTCAATAGTGAGGGTTGATCCAGCAGATATCCAAACAGTGTTTTTAAACCCTTATAAATAGGTGCAGTGAGTTTAAGTTAAAATCACAAATTTACGAAACTTCTCAGTTTTTTCATTTCTTCTCTGCTGCCAGACGTTACTGTTGCCCAAAAGCGGTTGTCATAATTTTTATCAGAAGATTTCTGTAAGTGGTTATTTTGAGTTAATATTTTTAGTTTATAGACCTCATTAAGAGGAAGCTAGATATGTAATTTCATCAAAAACTGATTTACGGTTTGTTTTATAAAAATAGGAGAAGAAAATCTGAAAAAATAGAAAAATCTGTTGGCGAATAGTGATTTGCGGCGCACTGTGCAGGCCCAAAAGGGTATTTTGGTAATTTGTTAATACGGATGAACAGTGCCCCCGTGAATAGTATTTTTCGTGAACAGTCTTTTTACGAATGAACAGTGCCCCGTGAACAGTATTTTTACGGATGAACAGTGTCCGTGAACAATATTTTTGTGAATAGTAATTTACGGATGAATAGTGTCCGTGAAAAGTATTTTTCAGTGAATAGTGCCTAGGGGCATTTTGGTAATTTTGAATATTTTCAGGGGCAAAAATAATTAGCTTAAAAATATTTGTTTTAGACCACTTGAGGGTTTATTTTTAGCCCATATTAGGCTGGGGGCAAAATCATAATTTTTTCAAGAAAACTCTCTAAATGTATTGTCATGATATTCCAAACGCTTAGGAGTATAAATTATGGCTATATAGTGTTATTATACGTTGTATTTACACTGTTTTTCATTTTAAACAGATTATTGAAAAACACTCACCGACCAAAGGTGAGGAGCTTCAACCACACTATGTACTAAAATCCATCTCATTTTGCATTCAATACAAATGTTTCTTTCACCATTAGCCCTAAAGAAATAAGTGGATATCCGTGGTCATCTTTATTGACGGAAATGATGTAATAGGATTAGAATACGATACCGACATTGTTCACATGTAAGGAGGTGATTATGAGTTTCTACATATGAAATTAGTTCACACCAATGTATGAAGTACCTATCTCGTGGAGGGCACTGGTACGAGGTATATTTAAAATACGGGCTGTGTGAAGCACTGAGCATGAATTTGCCAGCGGTATAGGAAACGTATTAATCGCGGTTAGGGGAGAACCGTAGACGTCGTTTGACGGGGGTATCTTTTTGAAATAAAGGACATTTCATGGTAGATAACTGTGATGATATTATTCTCCATGATTTATGAGTGTATAAACTGTTATTTGATAACATGTCTATTATGTTGATAATATGCCTTGTTATCCAGAACTTGTTGTTGTTTTCTCTTCATTGAATTTGTAAAACTCACACCCCTTACGAAACAGGAAACCAGGAGGACGAAGGATAGGAGGATCATCAGCTGTAGTTTAGGGTGGAGACCCTTTAGCTATCTACCTAAATGTTGGGATTTTATGTTTAACTTAGTAGACATTGTACGTATGAACATGTAATGTAATAAACCCTTTATGGTGTTCGTTTGGAACACTGTAGGATGTAATAAAATCTACTTCGTTTCTGATGTGCAATTCTGATGTTGATAGGATCGATTGATGATAAATGTTAGGTAGATTATGTGTGACATATTCTATTTGGACTTTCCTAAGAGGTTAAGTTATAAATTACATGTTGGTTAGTAGTGTATCCACATACTATGCGTCAAGGTGAAATCTGTCGAGGTTTTGGGTTTTAAGCGGGCCCATAGTGGCCCCTCCATCTGCCTAGGATTTTTACCGACTAGATATGGCTGGGTTTGAGGCTGCCAAATGTTAGATCCAAACTTAGTCATAAGAGATGTTAAAGTCCATAAGATTTCCGCAAAGGCTCAATATTGTGTTAGAAAAAAAAAAAAAAAACTCACGTCAGTGGGCCAGGAGGGTCGAGGCGTGACATCACCCTTCATCACTGAATTCCCACCCAAAAATATTGCCAAAAGAGAAGAACCCTGGAAATCATACCTGGCTGGATACTTCATTAGGAAGAGGCCGTACTACATTTATGTTAAATTTGGACTCATGAAGCAGTGAAATTCGCCTACAGGGCTAGAGATTCATTCTTTGAATGATGGATTTTTCCTTTTCAAGTTCAGCAGTGAAGAAGATTCCAAAGAGTTTTGGACAATGGATCATATTTCATTCAAACTAAGACTCTCATGCTTAAAAGGTGGGACCTCTCCTTTAACCTTGAGAAAGAGAATCTTGATTCCTTTCCCCTTTTGGTGAAACTACCCAATTTGAATGGTGCATTTAGAACCACAAAAAACCTTAGCAGAATTGCTAGCTTGATTGGTATCCCTCTGTTCTTTGACACTGCCACAACTAAAGGTTCTAACCTTGCCCAAGCACTTGTTTGTGTAGAAATTCATCTGAACACCCAATTGCCTGAAACTCTGACACGTAGAGTATGATTGGAAACCAAAGTCATGCACCACCTGCCAAACTTTTACCCATTCCAACTCTGATTGACCACTGATTGCCAAGAAACCAAAGCAAACTTGGGTTGAAAAGCAACCTGCTCAATCGGTTCATCGCCTACCTTATCCTCTTAGTTCTCGCCCATCTGATCCAGGTCCATCTAGCCCTGTTACCCAACTCAATACCAATTTGCAAGCTCCTCACTCTGTTCAGCAACCTACTACTAATATCAAAGGGAAATGAACTGAATTTGAAACTGTGCACAAGGCCCCAAAGCATCGAACCGGCGGTCCCCTAAGAATTAGGGAACCAACTAACAATCCAAGCATTGTGAATAAATTCTCAATTTTGGCAAATTTGGCGGACAACCCAACAACTAGTGTCAGCGACGACCCAGGCCTCCTATATGGTATGAGAAGCAAAACTTCAGTGTTGGCTGCTTTCGTGGAAGGGCCTTCCCCTGGGCTCAACCCAACTGTAGATGAGACGAGAGTCTCAGTGTTAGACGATCGAACAACTTTGGAGGATGACTGTCTTAATCAGATTGATTCTACGGTGCACCTCTATGCTAAGAACATGAAGTCCAATGTTCCAAACGATTCTGTGCTAGATGGCACACAATCTTCCACATGATTATTATATCGTGGAATGTTTGAGGCCTCAATAGACATCGAATGCAACAAGAGATTAAGTATTTGATCTTGATTGAGAATCATGATATCTTGTTTATTTTGGAAAATAAAATTAGAATTAATAATATCCATGTTATTGCTAATGACATTTTCTCTCGCAATTGGAACAACTTCTCTAATGCTTCTCACAATCGTGCAACAAGGATCTGGGTAGCTTCGAAGTAAGATATCGATCTGGAAATCACCCATGCTCTAGCCCAAGTGGTGTTTTGTGCTGTCCACAGTCCGGTAGCAAGTTCTTCCCTTCATCTGGCTGCAATCTATGGCTCTAACAGTCCTTACGATCGACAAGATTTGAAGTAATTCAAATTTTCTCCTTACAGAGAACAGAGCCATGTGTCTTCATTGGAGACTTCAACTGTATCTGTGGTGCTGAGGAGAAATTTGGTGAGGCCCCTCTTAACTTTACAGCCATTGATCAGTTCAACACTTGCATCGATCTTTCTAAGTTGCTGGACCTTAGGATCGCTGGTGCATAGTTTTCCTAATCAAACTTTACTCATGGGCTTGGCATAGTGGAGTCCAAGATTGACATGATTCTGGTTAATCAGCAGTTTCTTGATGTTTTTAACCAATCCTTTAGTAACTTCTTTGACCTGGGACTATCAAATTATAGAGGCATTTCCCTCTGCATTCAAGAGCACATGCATTTTGGAAATTATCCCTTTAAATACATCAATGCTTGGAGTAATGATGAGGAGGCTCGAAGTATTATCAACTGTACCTGGGTTTCCTTTGTTCATGGGACATCAATGTATTGCCTTATTACTAAGCTGAAGAGGGTCAAGAGGGCCTTGGTTGCCTGGCATAGATCCAAACCTAAAGTTGGGGCACAAATCCTTTATCTTAGGGAAGTTTTGCAGTCTACTCAAATAAACTATGATAACAATCCTTCTAGTAGTAACTATGCACAAGTCTTAGCAACAAAAACAAAGCTTGCGGATTGTCTTGATTGGGAGATATCTCAAACAATATAATGTTGGTGCAAGACCTTATTAGAGGTAGTCACAGGGAGAGTGGCCCTCTGCGAATGTGTATCAAGATCTATTTAAAGAAGGCCTTTGATAATGTTTATTTGGGATGTTTGATGAGTACTAGAAAATGACTATTTTACCTTTATATTTGGACTAGTTAGCCCCTTGTTTTGTGTGTTTTATGATATGTTTAATGAGATTTTGGATGTTTTACAGGATTTACAGGGAAATACAAGATATGAGAATTAAGAAGGGAAATTTTGCAATTTATGGGCATAAGTTGATATTTTGGAAAGTTGAAATTTTTAATAATTATTTTACTACAATTTTAGGGGTTTTATTTGTAAACTAATTAATTCAAATCCATTTATGAGAGTTTGGATTAATTTAGTTAATTTTAGAGTTGATTGTAAGTGGTAAAATTAATTATTAGATTTTCCATACTTTGAAAAGCCCAATTATTGAGCCTATTAAGAAAAGCTCATGAAGAAATCCACTTGTATGAATACTATTTTCATTATCTCAAGAGGAAATTCGAAATTTAGAAGTCAATATAAGAGGATTTTCGAATTTGGCAAGTGGATTAAGGAAAGAGAAAGAAAATAAGAAAGGGAGAAAAATAAGGAAGGTTTGACATATGTTCTGTATTTTGGTCATAAATTTCCACTTCGATATCCGATTTCTTTTATTATTTTTGCGTTGGAAAGAAGACTTAAAGAGCTACAACTTTGTAGTTTATGACTTTTCCTGATTCGGAAGTTAACAAGGTCAAAACTGAGCTGCAATATGGTATATGTGTAAAAAATGGGATTTTGCACCCACTTTCCTTTTACAAATTTAACTCCTTCCCTCTCTTAAGTCATTCCATATTTAGCACAAATCATATCAGCCCTCCATGTGTCCTTTGCTTTATTTAAATCTTTGAATCCAATCAATTCATTCCACCTCCTTTCATCTATAAATACTAGCCTCTCCCATTGAGAAAATTGAACTTGGGCATTGAAGAAAAGGAGAGGAGAGGAAGACGAGGAGGAGAAAGACTGTGGGATTTTCGATCCACATTGGGTTCTAAGGTTGGTGGATTTTGATTTCCATTGTATTTTTCTTATGTTTTTATTCCAAAATTTCATTGTATTATAATTCTTAATTCAAATTTTATTAATAAAGGAGAGGTGGATTTATTTAGAATCATGGTCGTCCAATTATTTAATTTATATATGATGAGAGTTTGAATTTGTTTTTATTCTTTTTATAATTTTATGATTGAAATTATTTTAAGAGATTCGAGGAGAGTAGATGAAATATTTAAGATAGATAAAACTTATTTTTTTGATTAAAGGCTCTTTTAAAGAGTGGATAAAATATTTGGATTTGGAATTATAAGTTGAAATTTTATCTAAACTAAGGCTTGAATTGAATTTTCTTAACATAATGGATTTTATAATTATTATAATAAGAATTTTAATAGATTAAGAATTTGAGTGCATGATTAATAATTTAAGTGAGCTCCATATTCTAGGCCTTAATATTATTTTTAAAATATGAAACATAAAGCCTCAAGAATTCTTTGACCCAGTTCCACTGTAAATATGTACATAAGTAGTTTAGGTGTTTTAAATTTTATTTTTGTTTATAAATCAAAAAACTAGTGAAATTGATGAACTAGGTTGGAAATAATTTAATTGCATCTTAATTCTGTATTTTAAATTAGATTGAGATTGTTTATATTTTTATATTAATACTACCATCTTAATTAAAATTAATTAAATTGTTAGATTCTATGTTTAAATCTAGAATGTTTCTAAATTAAGATTAAAACTCATAAATTAGATAAATAACTCCATATTTATGATTTTTCTCCATATTTGTTAAAGTTCTTAAAATACGTAATTCAATGGTATATTTTCATTGATATATTTTCCTAAATTTCGATTGGTTCGACATCGCACTTAATCGCTATACTATTTAATGGTTCGTGCGCTTACGAGTTATAAATTTAAAATTTGCACAACAAGTTTTTGGCGCCATTGCCGGGGAACTTAAAAAAAAAAAATCGCCATTGAATTATTTATTTTTAGAAATAATGTTAATTTTAGAAATATCTATTTTTGGCAACTCTTTAAACTTAGAAGTTTCTATTTTTCTTAAAAATTCTAATTTTAAGAGGTTACCTTATTTAGAAGTTTTAAAAATAATCAGGAGATTATCTAAATTTGGAATTACTGTTAAATTTAGAAAATTTTTATTTTTGAGATTTCTATTTTTAAAAAATTCCAAAAATATCTATTTTCTATTTTTAGCATTTTCTAATCTTAGAATTTTAATCCAATTTAGTCATGTTCTATTTTAAAAAAAAATAGATCTAAATTTAGAATGTTCCAGTTACAGTGTCGAAAAAAAAAATTCATGAAACAACTTTGAACTTACTTGAAAATCTGATTTCGATTAATTTGGTGGATATTAATTTAGAAATTTTTATGGTCTTAATTTAATTTAGAGTTCTTAATTAGGTTACAATCATTTAATTTCCTCCACTAGTTATAACATTAGGAAATTTACATTAGTTTATGAATCATTCATTTTTTTATGAGATTCGGAATCTTCACCAAAGTTTGTGGTGTTTTATTTTGCAAGGATTTAAACTCGCGCTCTAAATTTTTTGGAAGTAAGCACTATAGGTCGAGATAAGTTTCTCAACTCATTTGTCTTTAATTTGTTATTTTTCATGCATTCATATAGATTTTCTTAGGTTTTCTTGCATTTATTTTGCATATAAAAAATTAAAAAAAAAAAATATTTAAATTGCTCATGCATATTAAGGCATTAGTTTCATGCATTAGCTTAGTTATTTGATTATTCTTTGCATATTTGCTTTGAGTATCACATTATTAGATTAAGATGCATTAAAAAAAAAAAACTTGTGTGAGTATTTGATAACTAGATTAGGATTTGATTGTTCGTGTTTGTGAGGTTGTTTGTCTGTCTGTAAAGGTTAGGTTTTTTAATTTTGTCTGAATCTCTGTATATGTTTTGATATTTGACTAGTTTAGGTTCTCAGTTTTGTTGAGTCAGTTTTTGTATTTTGAGTCCATCTAGTGTCTTTGTCTTTGTTGTGTGTTTTTGCGTTTATTTATTTTTGCAGGTTTTGAATAAAGAGAGCCCTCTCAGGTATTTTCTGCATTTTTAGTTGTTCGTTTCTGATATTTTCTCCTAATTTGCAACTGATCACTGTAGATTAGGGAACATTGAGGATAATGTTCAATTTAAGTTTGGGGGTATTGAGGGTTACTCTGTGTCTATTTTCAATCTTATATTTTGTTTTTATTTAAAAAAAAAACAAAAAAAATTGTCAATCTTTGAACAAAATTGTTTTTGAAAAAAAAAAAAACAATATATACTTGATTTCAGCATTAATATGTGGATTAAAATTTTTATATCATGCTTTTCCATTTGAATTTTGTGAAATTTATGCTTGGAAATCTTCACACTAGCCATATTAATATTAGCTTGAAAAAGATAAATATTCATGAGTTGAGTGATCACTGGAGGAATACTAGTGGAGACTTGTGACCCAGTGAGCTTTTGAGCCATTCGATTCTTTATCTGAGTGTTATAAGTAAATTCTTCATTTTCTTTGATGTACGCATTATATTTGTTGTTAGATCTCATTATTCTTTATTTTGGTCATATACTGAGAATGACATCAAAATTGGATTATTACACCAGATATTTTTTTGAATTTATTTGAAGCTAATGAAATAGTCATATGAAGCTTAGGAAGTGATATAGGCCATTGTTTTGGATCATTTGAGCATTTGAAGCCTACCTATTTTTTGTCATATTATCATGTTAGTTCCCACTTTTGAGCCTTGAATTTAAATTTAGCCTATTTTTATTTATTAACCATGTTATCCATACCCAAGTCTGGTTGTGGAGTTTGAGCCTACATTCAAGAATCTATGACCTATTCTAGGGCCCGGGAAAAGGTTAGAGATGATTGTTATTGGGATGGTATTCTGAGAAAACTATGGCATTTGAAAAAAAACTGAAAAAAAAAAAGAAAAGAAAGGGAACATCCATACATCATAAATGAAGGATGTAAAAAAAAAAAAGTGAAAAAAAAGGTGAAAAAAAAAAGTAAAAAAAAGAGAGACAAAAATGTTGTGAAAGTAATGAAAATAAGAAAAATAAAGGAAGAAATATCCCGTTTATGAAATATTTAAGACCTCTAACTTTTTCTGTTCAAAGTGTTAATTTTATAATCTTATTATCCTTCTTTGATATGACCCGGTCTTAAGCCACGTTTCGTCCTACATGAAGTCTTATTGATCCTCAGTTAATATGGTATTTAAAGTAGAGAATAGATGAGGAAGAATTATGGTGTATTATTTCAACATTCTCAGGAAAATGGCATCCTTTCATGAGATCTATATTATTCTTTGATATTAATCATTCTTTGATGATAAATATGTGAGATATTTGTATTTGATAAATTATTTCGTTCACATGTACTTTTAAGAGAAAATCAGCCTAATCTCTGTGCGAAAGTCTTTCTGAGAGATATACCATTGTGAGATTTGGAGTCGAAACGCATTTTCAGTCGGTGGTTACAAAACTTATGTGGTATTTTGAAAAAGAAGAGTTATGTTAATGTTTGGCTATCACACACTACACTCCGAGTATAAGTTTTGTAAAAGAATTTTGGAGTTGTATGATGTTTAAATTTTTATTTGCATATTTTTGCTGACTTTTGATGTTTGTGAGTATCATCACTGAAAGCCCTCACGAGACTATAACTTGTCCACTAGTGGTGAGCTAGGGGTTTAAAGGCTTGTTGCATATGCTAAATGCAATCGAAAGTGCCAGCGAAAGTGGTGTAGTTTAGGATTTTTATTTTTTGTTTTTAGAGTTTTTAGTTTTTGTTTTGCTCGAGGACTAGCAAAATCTAAGTGTGGGTATTGGGATGTTTATATCACATTTTAAGCCAGATGAACTTCAACCGAAAGTGGATAAATTGGATACGTAACTGCATTGACTCGCCTTCTTTCTCTATCTTAATCAATGGAATGTCCCATGGCTATTTTTGAGTAAGAGAGGTCTTAGGCAGGGCGATCCCATTTCGCATTTTATGTTTTGTATAGTTATTGAAGCCTTTTCATGTGCTATCAACAGAGCTATTGAGGATAGTTGCATCCCTTGCCCTTTCACTGTCGGCAACTGTTCCATCTCCCACCTCATGTTCGTTGATCATCTCCTCCTATTTGCTCTGTTGATGCTCACTCGGCCCAATCCCTAAAACAACTCTTGCTGGATTTTCATGCATTTTCTAGATTAGCATTCAACCCTTCTAAAAGCTACATCATATTTTCTAACCCTGTATGCAATAGATCAGAAATTCGAAGCATCTTGGGTATGGAGGAGGCTAAACTTCCAATTTCCTATCTTGGTCTCCCCTTGTTCTCTAGCAGATTTCGCATCTCTGATTGTGATGACCTTATCTATAAACTTCGGACAAAGGTTAGTGGCTGGATTGGTTCCTCCCTCTCCATCGTCAGAAGACTCGAACTTCTAAAATCCACCATCAATAATTTCCACATTAACTGGGCCAGTGCTTTCCTCCTCCCCAAATCTTGCTTAACAAAGATTGAAATGATCATGAGGAACTTCCTTTGAGGTGCTACCTCTAGGAGGAAGTTACACACCATCGCCTAGTGCAAAATTTACTTGCCAAAGTTTAAAGGGTGTTTGGGGCTTAGAAGCATTCTACATGTTAATGAAGCATGACTTATGAGACAGTTCTAGAACTTTGTGGCTAGGAAGGACAATCTTTGGATCACTTGGGTCAAACAAAATTATCTCTAAAATAATTTCATTTGGCAGATCAGGTTGAGATACTACTCCTCCTGGGCTTGGAGCTCGATTCTATCGGTTCGCGGTCTCGTTAAACAACACACTGTCCAAGTAATTGGTGATGGAGCTACTACAAAATTCTGGTTTGACCTTAGATCAAACCTGGTTTCATCCTCTTTGATCATTATGGAGGAATGCCAATCTATGACCTTGGTCTTGGTAAATATTTGATGGACAACACCTTCATCGAAAATGGCAAATGAGAGCTTCCCCATACAACGACCCATATGCTCTCTGTCATTTGGAATCTGGTTGTGAGTGTAATACCCTGCCCTAGATTAGGCGTGTTTTAGCTTAATAATTTCGTTTAACCGGTTAATCTTGAAGATTTTGGTTAGGGTTTTAAGGAAAGCCCAGGTTTGGCCCAATCCGAACTTGAAAGCTCAGTGATCCAGCTCGCCCAACTGGAGGGGTATTTTGGTAATTTACCACTTATAGTTATTATTTTATAAATTATGTTGTTATGTGAATAGTATTGGTGGATAATATTCTCCTTAATAAAGGATTTGTATTTCTGATTTTAAAATAATTTTATTTTCAGAAAATGGTATTTTAAATCCGCCCGTCAAAACCCCGAAAGGGAGAAATAATTATTTTAAATGATTTTGAGAATGAGATAAATTTCAAAACTAGTATTTTGCGTTAGACCATTTTAAGAATGGTCTATTTATTTTTTGGTACCCCAAAATGAGATCTCTAAATTGTTTATTTTAACATTTGTTTAATTAAGTAAATTGTGTTAAATTGTGTTTTTTATTTAAATAAATGGTTTTTAGTGAGAGTTAAATTCTAAAATTTTTATGGTGATTAAGGTTTTCAAAACCCAACTTATCTATAAGGTTGGATCAGAATTATTGAGCTTTTAATATATTGTTTTAGTTAAAAATCTAGTTTTTTATTAAAACTGGACTAAACTGCAAAATTGGAAGTTGTGGAGGGTTGATCTGCAAACAACCAAAAAATGTACTGTTTGGAGCGTCACTAGGCACCGCATGCAGTGGCCGGTTCGCCCCTTTTCCCGGCCGATTTTTCTATAAAAGGAGCCCCTCTCTTCAGATCAAACTCCCACTCACCTTCTCTTCTCTCTTAAGCTCTCTATTCTCAGACGAAAACCAGCCGATTTCCTCTCTGTTTTCCCAATTTTTCACCCGCAAGCTTTTAGGGGAAAATTTCCAAAGTCCGGATTTCTCAGCCCAGGAACTCCATTGAAGGTATCCATTGAATTCCCCTTTCGATTTCAGTCAATTTTGAATCCAGAAAACCCGGTTTTGGCCCTATTTTCAGTGAGAAAAACCATTTCAAAGTTTTAAGGAAAACTTGATTTTCTTTTTATCAGTGAGCTTTCGGTGCTAAGATCGGATGACTTACTGAGTTTCAAAGCTCCAAACCTCTCCCTATGGAAAGAGGACTCACGGAGGAATCCATCGGACCGGTCAGATATGAAAATCGAATCCGAGAAACCCCCCATTTTTGGATTCGTTTTTCATACATTTCCGGCCGTTCACTATCTGTTGTAGACAGTGAAGGGAGGAAGAAGAAGAAAAAAAAATATATATTTTAAATTATGTTGATGCTTGTGATTTTGATGTTAGTACCTTTTGAAAAAGAAAATAAATAAATAAATAAATGATTGAATAAATAAATATTATTATTTTATTAAAAAAAAATAATATTTTGTTAGATTATGTGATGTGATGTTAGTAGCCCTTTTTGTTAATTAAAATTGTACTAACCCTCTTCTCTTATTACTTATAGTGTAAATACTATTGTATTCAATTACAGGCCGACCCTATTGGTCGGGTACTGAGTGATCTCACTTTCAGGCTGATGCTATATTGTCGGGTCCTCGAGGCCTAACTCAAAATGTCAGATCTGGTCCTATCCAGAAGACAACCGAGAAGTGACCCGAGGATCTACACCTAACTCAATAAGTCAATCTGGTCAATGCCCAGAAGACAATATGAGTTTTGGACTGAGCCCCTTTTTTATTGATATTATTATCTTCTGGATGATTATAATTTAAAAAGGATAGAAACCCAGTAGGAGACTCAATTCCATGTACCTTTGATATTTTTTGAAAAACGTGAGATTTCATAATACTACTTGTGTGTATGTATTTGATCTATATATTGATTGTGCACTTGTCTGTTTGTTTGAACAGATACCGCAAAACCACACAGTCACGGTAAAGGAACTTAACTTTACAGCTTGATGTAAATAGGTTTATTTTGATATGGATATTGAGCAATGAGTGGTTTCAGATTTGATGAACCCACTCATGTGCCTAGACTTGACGCACTATGGTAAGAGTGCTTATGATGCTGGTAAAAGCTATGATCAGACGAAATGTGTAATACTGCTTCTACATGCCTGGACTATTGAATCAATATCGGCCATATGGGAGATGGTTTATGTCTACTGGACCATGGGTGGACTATGTGTCGTCAGTTCCTGACCTGAGGGTGTCTGTATCGGCTAAGTCAGAGCCGGAGATGTACTTGAAAGGATGTATTTTGACCGTGTCGGGACTTAATACTATGATTATCAATATGGGATCTAGAGGCTACGTTGGAAAACAACAGTAATGGAAAGATGATGAGAAAATGGAAAATGATGAGACTTTACTTGATATTGTGAGTTTTATTATCAAGCATGAGATGCTATTATGCTTAATTGTTATCAAGCATGAGATGTTATTGCAACTATTGATTATATACTAACATGTTGTTTACTTAATACTGCACTATTATATTTCTTTCACTAGGCTAGTTAGCTCACCCCACTCACCTTTCAGGAGATGAACCCGAGGAGGAGAACCCTCCGTCTGAATATTAGAGTGGATAAGCTGCGGCGTTGCTTTGGGATTCCCACTGAGGGGAATACCCTTGTATTTGTGTTTTCTGGTTCTTAGAACCATTTTCTTTGTAAAGTACCGAGTGTGGTACTTAGTACGTATTAATGTGTTGTACTAGGACTACTACGTTTCTCTAGTTATCTGATGATAATGTTTTGAATAATAATTCAATGTTTGGATTTATGTGTATTGATGTTGTTATTTATGTCTATTTGTTGGGTAGACTTATGGTATGTGTTTGAGTCCACATGTTAGGTTCATGTGTGACCTTTAGGCCCAACTGTTGATCCAGCCCAATTAAAATGCTTGAGTTAGTTTATCTTCAAGAAAAAAAAAATCAGTCGCGTTCCGTGCCCACCCTTCGGGTCGGGACGTGACAGTGAGTGTTCCCCATATCTGATTTGCTCTGTCAGACTGCCAACGACAAGCGGCAATTCTATGTTGCATCTGCGATTCACTCCATTTTCAGCAATCTTGTTGAACCAGAATGGGTGGCGTCCATTTGGTTCACAGGATGTATTCCTCGGCATTCCACCATCGCCTGATTTTCTTTAACTCGTCTCTAATGACTAAACGGTTGCTCCAAAGCCTGGTCCTTATCAGAGATACCAATTGTGTTTTATGCCAATCCGCTATGGAATCTCATCAACACCTTCTGCAGTACTCCTTCACCAAGCACAACTGGGGCAAGCTGATGAGAAAATTCAGACACCAGTTCCATTCGAATTGCATTGTAAAGGACTCCAATTCTCTTATTCAGAGTTTGAGGGGACGCCTTGAGAAGCTCATTTTTCCTGCTTGCTCTGCCTGCTCTAATTTGGTACATATGGAGAGAAAGAAACGCAAGAATATTCAACAACATTTACCGCAGTGTCAAAAATATGACACTTTGCATTCTCCATGATATGAGAGATAGGATTCTCTCCTATCAATGCTGATCTTGTTGGGATGAAAGACTCATTTTCTGTCTCATGGAATTTGCCACCTTCAACTCTTACTCCTCCCAAGCCACCTAATCCCCCCGCCCAGGATGCTATGGTTTCTAACTCATTGATTATTACGAGCTTCACTTCATCTTGAAATTGCAACCTGAGCGCAATTTATAACTGTAGCGACAATGATATCACTGGATCTTATTCGTCTCCTCTGTATGGACATGATCCTACTGTCGTTGCTCATTTTCACTCAAAAGATTCTGTATTTTCTTAGTGGGATGGACCTCATTCTGCAACAACTTCAGCTCGATGTTACAATTGTTAACCAAGTTTTGTATTCATCTACTAAGAATTGGTCCATTGATGCCACATTGGTGCTATTAAGGCTCTGCTTAACAGATTTGGTACTGGGTATCAAATTTTGGTGGGGGTACAAAGGTATCAACAATCAGCCTTTCTCTGATCTAATTCTTTCTGGATGTAGCAATGAAGTTTTCTCCAATTTTGTGCTCTGGCTGGCCTTGGTATTTGTTAGATTGGGCCTAAGATTGGCCTGAACCTGTCTGTTTCTTGTTTTTCTTGGGATGAGGTCTTTCTATCTTGTTCAATTTGTTCTTTTGGGCCCAATGGGTGGCGTCCATTTGGTTCCAAGGATGTATTCCTCGTCATTCGACCATCGCCTTGTTTTTCTTTAACTCGGCTCTCAAGACCAAACAGTTGCTCCAAAGCCTGTGCCTTATCGGAGATAGCAATTGTGTTTTATGCCAATCCGCTATGGAATCTCATCAACACCTTTTCCAGTGCTCCTTCACCAAGCACATCTAAGGTAAGCTGATGAGAAAATTCTGACACCAGTCCCATTTGAATTGCATTGTGGAGGACTCCAATTCTCTCATTCAGAGTTTGAGGGGACGACTTGAGAAGCTCATTTTTCCTGCTTGCTCTAATTTGGTATATATGTAGTGAAAGAAACACAAGAATCTTCAACAACATTTACCGTAGTGTCAACAATCTGACACTTTGCATTCTCCATGATATGAGAGATAGAATTCTCTCCTATCAATGCTGATCTTGATGGGATGAAAGACTCATTTTTTGTCTCATGGAATTTGCCACCTTCAACTCTTACTCCTCCCAAGCCACCTAATCCCCCCGCCCAGGATGCTATGGTTTCTAACTCATTGATTATTGCGAGCTTCACTTCATCTGGGAATCTCCACTTGGGCGCAATTTATAGCTGCAGCGACAATGGTATTACTGGATCTTATTCATCTCCTCTGTATGGACATGATCCTACTGTGTCGTTACTCATTTTCACTCAGAAGATTCTGTATTTTCTAAGTGGAATGGACCTACCTCTGCAACAACTTTAGCTCGATGTTACAATTGTTAACCAAGTTTTGCATTCATCTACCAAGAATTGATCCATTCGATGCCACCTTGGTGCTATTAAGACTCTGCTTAACAGATTTGGTACTGAGCATCCAATTTTGGTGGGGTACAAAGGTATCAACAATCAACCTTTCTTTGATCTCATGCTTTCTGGATGTAGCAATGGAGTTTTCTCCAATTCTGTGCTCTGACTGGCCCTGGTCTTTCTCTGGATTGGGCCTGAGATTGGCCTGAACCTATATGTTTCTTGCTTTATTCGGGATGAGGACTTTCTATCTTGTTCAATTTGTTCTTTTGGGCCCAATTTGGACACAATGTTTTGTTGATTTTTGTCAGTTGTTGGCCTGGCCCGGGCTGTGGGCTCTATTATATTATTTCTTTGGGTTTTCCATTCATTAAAAAAAATTACCGTCTTGCCAATAAATATATGTTATTAACGCGGTAATGACATTTGCCGATAAAAACATGGTAAATTTTAATATATCGCATATATTTGTGGCATGGGTTGTATAAAGCTGCTAGAATGGCATACTGAGAAAGGGAAGAAAGAATACATGTCCCACTATTCATTTGGAAGGGTCAACGGATTCTAAAAACTTTCTAGTTTTTCCTCAACATTCAAAGCAAATGACAGGTAGATGGATTCAAGAAATGGGTTATCTTGTGGAGCAATCCCTTTAGTTTAGGGTCAATCCAAAGACCGAACCATACCAACTTAACTCAAAATATAGTCGGACTGACTCAACCCATTTTAAATGAGTTGTCATTTGTGGCTCAAAGGCTTGACTCAAGTAATTTGTGTCGGAACGCAGTGTTGCTTGAATTTTTTATGTGTTTTTATGAACTCTAAATTCATAAAAAAAAAGGGCTAATCTTATATTCATGAGTAGTGATTTTTGCACCATCATTTTCTCTCATGTTGTATCCTTTAAAAGGAAATTCCATTTTTATTCTTACTTTTCTCCTCCCCTCTCTTTTCCTTTTTCTAAAAAACAAGGGCAAAATTAGAATTTCCTTCCAAGAGGATGTATTATGAGAAAAAATAATGGTGCAAAAATCATCATCCTATATTTATTTGGACTATTAAGACTGTAGCTCTTTTTATAAAGACTTGGGGCAAATGATTTGAGCATAATAGGTTAACTTATGCCTATTTTCTTAACATAGGCCATCGAAGTAGACACTAAAAATACTTCTAAAAAAGAAAAACACTTTAAAAGCGTGCATTTTACAGGATAGCTTGTGACCCGATTTGATTTAACTCGAATTGACTAGCAATGATTAAAAATTGATTGGAGTTTTGAAAATGAGTTGACTATTGGTGGGACAAATGAAAGTAAATCAAAATGGATCAAGAAACAGTGAGTGACGTGATTTTAATATGAGTTCAGCAGCGTAGGACCCTTCTACTCAAATTGCAGTCCAAGCTCCAATCCCCTCTCTTTAAAACTCATAAGTTTAGTAAGAGTTGTCCTTACTCTTTACCATTTGAATGGCACTTCTAACACAGCCTTAGATATTACCAAGACATCTCTGCCAATCCAACTTAGTTTATTAGAATGTAGACGCTACCAACTAGTTGTTTCGGTTGTCTTCATCATTATTAAAGTCAAAGTCTCATCTACTTAAAATCAACTTTTTTAATTTTGCTTCTGTAGTTCATCCTATCACAAATCATACAATCAATCACAAATCCTATATCATGTTTTATTTCTTTCCTTCATATTTTGATTAATCTATCCCTTCTTCTACTCATACGAACTAAGAATGAGTGTTTTTTTCTTTCTAAAATCTCTGTCCTTTTGTATCCATAGTACATCTCTATCTGGTGAAAACTATCAACACCCACTCATCTGCAAATTGCAAGCGATTGTCAAAGTAAACTCATGACAGGCAAAGTGGGATTTGGGTGGCAACCGTAGGCTGAATCATTTAGCATTTCACTTCAGGTTTTCTACATGAAAATGGAATCGTCCTCTTCTAATTGGCTGCTCACTCGCTTCCTCCACCCAACCACTTCGTAGTCGTGCTAGTCACATTCTCGTGATCGAAAGGTGGGCCCCAAATGCTGATGAATATCAGCCGTTGGTTGTGCTTCTTCCCTTTTCATCGTCTATCTCAGACAGTGGAAGCAGCCTGCATGCGCTTCTGTATTCTGCACCACCACCGCCTGTCGATATGACAGAAGTGGAATATCACGATAATATCGACACCTTGGTAACTCTAAATAAAATTATGCTAAATAGTAATATCATGATAATATTTTGATAAATTTTCAGTAACATATCGATAAATTCTATATTAATATTTTTATTTATTATATTTTGTTGTTTTTTAAATATTATATTTTTCGTGAGATTTTTCGTTAATTTCTCTATAAAAATCTAAAAATTTGAAAATATCTCGATTTTATCAATCGCCCATTAATATTTCGAGAATGTTAATTTACGACAATGGTTATATAAGTAGTGAAAATTACATCAATATCTCTTATTACTAAAAGTATTAAAGACATTATCATTTAAAAAAAAACAAAATTTATTAAAACTTAACTTCAAGAGAAATCTCATGGTAAGTCTAGCTCTATTCTAAACTATTACTATAAATCTAATTTTAGTTTAAGCAGTTTAAACTTAAAATAAACTTCATTTTGATCTTTAAACTTGACTGAGAAAAAGTGATGAAAGTATAAATTAGTAACTTATTAAATATGATAAAACTAATAATAATGTTAAATTGTTACTCTCTGCAAGATATATGCACGGGTGATGCACATTTAAAGAACTATGTCAGTAATTGGTAATTGATTATGAATTTGGTTTGCACTATAATGTAGAAATATTTACATGACCAATCAAAATAAGTTGCATAAACAAAATGTAATAAATAAATAAATACACAACTTAAATAAACATTTGAATCCATCATCCCATCATTCCATAGAGAATATTTCATTTTTCTAAATTTTGGATTTTTATAAAAAAAATTATTCTCTTTATATGTCACACCAATAATCCAATAGAAGCCACACCTGAAATATTAGAAAATAAATTACTTTCTAGAATCCATTAAGTGCTGATATGTCCGTATCTAGATCGTTACTTTAAATTTTAAACTATTATCTCATTTATTTGGTATTAGTTTTTTTTTTTTAAATAGTTTTTTCACTCTAGGAAAGTAAAAGAGATTTTATTTAAACACCATATTTCAGCATATACTTTCTCAACTTGTCATTCTAAATTTTCAACCTTTCTCTCTCTCTTTATTTTATCTTTTAATCAATTTTTAAAACCCCATCTTTTTAAGTAGTTGAACTCGGTCCAACCTTGATTTTTATTAAATACGGTTCAATTATCTTGAAAACTTTTTCAAAGTTCAAACCCTCAAAAACCCTTAATAAGACATGGTTCAAAAGGATTTGTACGGTTGACATTCGATAATCTTTAAAAAGTTTTAAACTTATTATATTGAATTGTTGGACTATTCTATTTTCTATAATTTATAATTAATTAAACAAGACAATATTATTAAAATATGAATATTAAATTTCTATATTTTATATTTATTAGCATATTATAATCTTTTTAACAAATTTATTGTTAATTTACTATTGATTAATTAATACTATTATAGGATATTATGTTGATCTGACAGGTTTAATCAAGTTTAACCACAGTTGAACTTTAGTTTGACTTTATCAAATCCAACCTTCTTCTAAAAAGGTTTGATACATGGGTCAATTTTCAAAATATTGCTTTTAATTCTTAGTTTTAATATTGCTGTTAATGGCATTTTATGCAATAAATTCTATCTATCTTATATAATTATTTTCAGATTTCTCTTTTCATATTATTTACAAAATTCTTATAAAAATAATACCTTTATAAATGACTGTCATCATGATATTTCATGTAGGGCTGTCCTTGTTGTTCACTGGATTGGTGGTGGTCCTTCCACCGGAGACTTCCTTTGACAATGCCAACTTTGGTAGCCTAGGATTCATCCAAATTGGCGTACATTATGTTGAAGGTGACAGCAGCTAACAAAAAGAAGAGCTGTTTTTTATGCAGACTGATGCAACATTCCATGGAGTTACTTTTAAAAATAGAAATATTAAAAAAAGTCCTGCATATCTATCCATTATTATAAAATTTTATATTTTAATTTTTTTAAATTTTTTAATTTTTTTCAATTGATAAAAGATAGGTAAAGTTTAAACTTATTGTATTTAGGTCTCCTACACCGATCATTTCTCACTATGTGATAACATGGATATCTCTATTTTTAACTAAAGAAAGACAGAATCCAAGACCTCTAATCTACTCTCATTTTAAAATTAAATACATAACATATTTTGATATATTATGTCAAATTAAAATAATCTCTCAAAATTATACACATATATAAAGTCTATAATAATTTGATTTTAAGTATATAAAGTGAATAGTTGAAAATGAATTTACCTTTTTGTCAAATAAATATTTATTTACGATTTCACCATTGAATAATTAAAAGCTTTAAATTGAGTTAATTTTAGGTATGATAAATCAAAACAAACTCAAGAGCAAGCTCTTTTGATTTAACTTTATTATTGTGTATAAAAAAAATATAAATGTCTTAGCTTGAATCAAAATACCTGAGGAGACTGCCTCTTTATTTTTCATATGAATGTCACTTCTTTGATTGAAATTATTAAAAATGATATGAAAGTTTAAAACTTTAACTAGTATAAACTAATGATTTTTTATGCCCCTCTCAAAATTATAAGAATAGAATGAGAGTTATTTCTACATCATTCTATATAGTATCTATACGTTCTATGATCTATGTAAAGCCCACTACAATGATAGCCTTTAATTATTTCAACCTCCCAAGTTTCTCATTTATATACTATAGAAATATTCCTGTAATATTAAAAATAGAGATCATTTTGCAACAGTATCTCATTAGGAGGCAGATAAAAATGATGTGATAAAAATGGTGTGACTTAATTTAAAAAAAGAATTAAGATGATGATCAGAAATCTATCATGGAAAATGAGAGTTTTGAATTTAATTTTCATTTTACTCTAAATAACTATTTGTTATAGAGTTATCAGTTATATCTAAACAGAGAAGTTTGTACATATTCAAGAATTATTCGAATGTATTTCTTGTAGAATTATCTAAGGGAAATGATTTGTGCACCTCTCTATTTTACCCATGATGCACTTCTTCAATTGTTTTTTCCAATTTTGCCTCTCACCTAAAAAATGATGGAAATGAAGAAAAGGTGGGTGGATGGTAAAATTGGAAATTTTTTTTGAAGGAGTGCACCATAGATAAAATAAGAGTGCACAAATCACTTCCCATTATCTAAGGGTATATGAATAGAGAAGGTTAGACATTTATACCGATGCTCTAAAAAGTCTAACCCCTTTGATGACGATGTGACTTGAAAAATAGTGTAAGTGAAGCAAGTTGGTACCACTTGAAAAGAACAGAATCACCTGTTCTCAGTGGAAGAAATTGGTCAGCAATCATTATTTCCATTTTCTAGTGTTGTAGATATGCAGATGGTCCAATGCCGACGGAAAGCTGAAAATATATGAGTGTTCTCCATAAAACACACGTTTTTTATCTTGCTGAAGCTGTTGTCTTCGACAACAAGTGGACGAGACTGTAAGTCCATTTAGATTAAGGTGAGGGATCTTTTCACAAGTATTTTATATCTAATGATATGAGTTTTAATGTCTTTTTTAGTTTACCTTTTTTATGAATAGTAAAATTTCAATGAACTAATTTTTATTATTTATATAAATTTTGATGAGTCGATTTAAAATTTTAAAGAGTCAAATTGCACTGTTTATAAATTTTTACAAGTCGATTTGAAATTTCATAGAATCGAATTGTACTGTTCATGAATTTTGACAAGTCGACTTGCAATTCCAGTGAGCCTATTTGCACTGTTTATAAATTTTGGCAAACCGACTTTTAATTTCGGCAAGCCGATTGCACTGTTTATGAATTTTGACATTCTTTTTTCTTCAGTACAGTACGTAGAGGGTAAATTGGATATCATGGTAAAATTCGTATCTGTATATATAAAATGCCCGTGTGAGAATTGCTAGCCTTTCTTTAAATTATAATAATATTAACAACATTGAGAAGAAAGGTAAATTGGTCTTTACATGATAATGTTACTCATTTTACATCTTGGAGTTTTGAATATTTATATAGCAATCAGCCTTTCAAATATTGTATCAGTCGGTTTTTTACTTTCTGTTACATTTTATCCATTATATATTGTATATAATTGAATAAAGGACATAATTTTAATTGTTGATTTCATATCTACTAACTTTTTTTTTTTTTTAAAAAAAATACTTCCACTGATTTTTAAGCATCCGAGATGTATTGGCCAATTTTTTACCTTTGGATATGATTTTAAGGGAGGAGCATGATTTCAACTGGGAACAAAGTTGCTCTCAGTTGCTATACATTTATTAGAATATAATAAAAAAAATTCATAAAATTATGATCTATTCATTTATTAGAATATACATGACGAATAATAAATAAGTCTATATTCAAAACAAATTTATATTTTAATCAGAGATTAATACAAACCAAACTCCTAATTTAACTATACTGGATGAGGAGATAGATGTTGTCTAAATGTCACTTTACTGATGAGGAAATACCCATTGTCAGTATAGTTAACTGTCACTATAATGGATAAGGAAATTTGACTATCCAGAATAGTAGGACCATTTAGACAACTAAATCAAATTAGATGGTTGATACTTGATAGGACTTACCCATCGCTAGTTTAAATGCGACAAAAGTTTTATATTAATTTATAATTTATGCGGTTATCCACACATAATTTTTTTAAAAAAAAAAAAATTCAGATGCCTCTCATTAAATAGTTATAATCATCTCATAATAAATTTTTAGTATTATATAATTTATATAAAATCCTTCTTATTCAATTATTCATATGCACATCTAGATAAACTGATGAACTCTTGCGACGTGAGTATTTTACTCTTGTTTTTCCTTTAATAAATTAAAAAGCTAAAGGACAAAATGAGGAAGTTCAAAATTTTACAATATTTAAAAGCACCATCTTATTAAAAATACCAAAGCACAAATCAATTCCGTTAAGAATAATTTTTTTAAAAATTTACAAAATAATAAAAAATATAATATAAAACTCCAATGAATGATATCAACTGTCCTATAAAATACAGTAGGTGACATGACAGACTCAAAACACTTTCTACTGTGTTTATTATACCAGGAATGGGTTGATTCTACTGTGTCAGCAAAATTGGCTTTCTCTTTCTATAAAATTATTTTATTAGATCTATCGTGCATGTGGAGGGTTCATGCATAACAGTTGTTCAAAAATTATTAAAAACTACATCGATTAAATAAATGAAATTATATTTCCAAAAATTATAAAGTTTAAATAAAATAATTTTTAAATATTAAAATCAAATAAATTAGAAGTATGATTTTATAAATCCAATTAAAATGACTTCGAGCGTCATACACTTTCGAAGCTAAAAATCTCCAAAAGATCTTTTACACGGGAGTACGGGACATGTATGCACCCGAGTCTCAACATGGATACGTGATCATTTACAAGTACACCTACCTGTTCTGAACCATGGTATCATTCAAAAAGCGAAAGAACTTGTCGGGAAATTATTCATTGTGAAATAGTTAATTATAAATTAATATAAAGTTTTAAAAACATATTTTAACTAAGTAAAAACTCTCAAATCTTATTTTATATATTTCTTTGATATTAAGTAAAAAAGTATAATTAAAAGTTCACACTAAATTTTATGAATCAATTCATAATTGATCATTTCTCATATTATTTAGTGCGTCAAATTTTTATATCATTTGAGCTAATATTGAAACTCGAGTGTGTTTTTTTTTTTTCTTTCACCCATGTGACCCATTGGATGAATGATCTAAGAATGATGTGGACCACAAGAAAATTGGCCAACAAGTAAAGGTAGATTCACCAAGAATCTTATATACTTCACCTCAAGGATTCAAGGAGCCTTTCAATACTTAAGCATAGGGGTGAAACTTGGGTTGGGTCATGAAAGTGATGTCAGTGGATCGGGTCAGGTTGAAAAAACAAAAACTCACATTGAATTTAGTTGGATGGGGTTGAGAGATTTTCAAGTTAAACCGATTCGATCCGATCAAACTCGATCCGATCCAGTTAAATTTAGACTAAAATGAGTTCAAAATGTGGTCGGGTCAGAATTCGAGTTGAGTCGGGTAATAATTTGGACTGAGTCGGATCGAGACGTTCGGGTCAGAAGTTCGAGTTAGATCGGGTTAAGTCGGGCTCCACATTTTAGTAACTTGGGTTTGATTGGATTTTAAAAATCTCGACCCGACCGGCCCGATTTGAGCCCTACTTAAACATAGACAAATCTAAGAAGGAGAACTTAAAGTAAGATGGTTTCTTCTTGTGGCTGTATTGAATGGGGAGAACTTCTCTTAAGGTAAGGGCAGAAGTCATCTAAGATGGTGGTAATTGTTCACGACTTTTTATCATACGCAATGTCTATTTATTTTATTTTTTTAAAATAGTTTATTTATTAATAGATAAAGAGACAATCAAAAGTGCAAATACAACAATAGAGATAAAGTAGATAAACAAGAATTATTTAGAACTATAAAAGAAATGAAACACTAAAGGCTCCTGCAATAGATTCCTTGCATAAATGCAAAATGTCAAACATAAATATATTCTTGAATTTCTGAATTTTGGACAAAGTCTATTAGACATTGGTGTTTAAAAGCTTGAGTCTTCTAAATGAGTTATGTTAGAAGGTAGATTCCATCTTCTTCTTATAAAGTAAATAAATGGATAGAATACTATCAAAACATTGAGAATCATTAAATTATTTTAATATTTGATTTTTAAAATAATAAATAAATTATTAAATAACTTTTCTATCTATTATAATTAATTCATTAATGACAATGCAATTCAAATTGAATTTAAATTAAAAAATATTTTTTAATAATTTAAATCAACTCCATATAAAACCATACAACCAAACAGTCAATATTCTCACCTTTAAAAAAAGCTTATATGCTCGGCCTTCCTGCAGTGTTATCCATTATTTATCTCATTTTTGTTCGAAAGATGTGGTTTTATTTCTCTGTCAATTTGAATCTTTAACACATTTTAATCTTTTATTATTGAATTCAACACGTTCTTTAATATTGAAATGTGCTTGGCAGTTGCTACCCTCAGTCATCCTTTGGTCTATATGAAAAGAAAGTAATGCAAGACTTTTTGAAGGCATAGCTTCATCGAAAAATGATCTTTTCCAAAAATCTAAATGAAGATGATTTACATGACTCTTGACGGATCCTAATTTTAAGGGTCTTAAAATGAACGACCTCATGCTATCATAGGAGGGTTGTTTGAAAGGTCAGGTTAAGAAGATTAAGAGGAAGGAGAGTTGGAGTCCTCCTCAATTGGGCACTTGGAAATTTAATATTGATGGAACTTGTAGAGGGAATCCAAGTCCGGCAAGGATTGGCGGAGTACTAAGAAATCATTTGGGTGAAACATCCATCATGTTCAATGAGTCAATAGAAGTGAAGGATGCAAATGAAGCAGAAATTCTCAGCATAAGGAGAGCTCTTGTTATTTGGACGGTTTATGGCCATGGCAACTCGATTATTGAAGGGGATTCAGCTAATGCCCTTAAATGGGCCTCAGGTGTGAAACGGCTACCTTGGAGACTGACCAATGTGGTTAGGGAGGTGAGAAACTTGGCAAGTGGGAGCGTGGCAGATTTCTTCGTTAAGTTTGGAGTTGACAACAACTGGGAGGGTGTTTTCTTTACTTGAACTTTTCTTTTTGTTATGTCTTTTCTTCATTTATTTTTGCCTTTCTCTCGATCTAATTCTTTTAGACATTTTCATGTACTTACTCACCCCTCTCTCTTAATGAATTTTCTTTCATGAGTGACTGCTAAAAAAAACACGTTCTTTAATATACTATTTAAAATTAAAAAAATCAAATAAATCTCTCAATTTAACAGATGGGCGTTGAAACTTGACGTCACCTTACCATCTTCATCTGAAATAACCCTTCGGGAAGAGGAGCAAGATGAGTGTACGTTAAAACGATTTAAATCTTCCACGAATTTCTTCCCTTCTCTGCCTCGGTGCAATGTTATCTATTGTCAATTTGTCACGAATTCCTCTTTTACAAGTTCAGGATTTGGGCTTTGCAGAAAATTTTCCATGGAAAGGGGAGGTTAAAGTCCATACTATTGCCTGCTTCTAGCACTTGCTTTACTGCTTTTTAGACCAGTCTTGCGAATTGTGAAAAGTTTCATCAGAAAACATCTAATATTCATTTTTTCTGTTTATTTCTTGTTAACCAAATCCAAATGAGAATTGGGCTTGCCATCATACAAGAGCTTGCTACCTGGGTTTGTTGTTTTTGGGTCTATTTCATTTTAATAGCTTCTAGATACAGGTTTTGTTAACTTCTCTGTTTAGGTAGTCAGTACTCAGTACTCAATACCGGCTTCTTCACTCCTTTTTCTATGATTGAACACATCTTTATTATTTTTCAAGTTGATATTTCTTGGTATTTTGATGATGGGTATTTGTTGCTTTCTCAACAGATCTCTTGGTTGAAGAGCGGTTTGTGAGATTATTGTTTGTGGCTTCTTCCTATTTGAGTAAATGCTCTTGAAAGGAACATGGGTTCCTTTTCATTTGCATAGATGAGATTGGTATTTGGTCTTTGGTGTTTTTTGTCTGTCTCTCTTCCTCCATCTGGTATTTCCTAAGTTTGGGAACATGGTAATGTAACTTGGCAATTGGGACTTCAGTTCTCATTTCATTTAACCATGAAACTAGTTTGGTTTCTTGGGCTTTTGGCCCTCTTTTGTGGAGTTCTTTCAAATGTAGAAAGTAAGAATGTTTCTTCAAGGCCTGCTGTTGTAAAGATTGGAGCTATTTTTGTTTTCGACACTATCATTGGGAGAGCTGCAAAAGTTGCTATAGAGACAGCTGTGGAAGACATCAATTCGGATTCCAGTGTCCTTGGTGGATCAAAGCTGGTGGTCAGCATGCAAGACTCAAACTTTAGTGGATTTATTGGCATGGTTAAAGGTAAGATGGCCGATTTCCATACTTTTTCATACTTCATCTGACTGCTTTGTAATATTTTTTCTTCATAGACAAGTCCCGTTTTTTGTGAAAGAACAAAAATCCAATTGTTGTGTCATTTCCATTTGTTGCCCAAAATCCTGCTCAAGAAACGACTGTTGTTCATTAGCCTGTCTGGTTGCCTGGAATTGTCAGTTAGAACGGGAAATTTGTAGAATTTACAAAATCCTGCAAAGAATTCCAAGTTTGGTGAGTCAGGAATTCTGGAATGGCAATTATGAAATTATATAGATTTTCATTATTTTTTGAGGGAGGGAGGGAGGAGGGGTTCATAAATTCCCATCTGTCTGTCTTATTTTGGAATCCCAAAGCCTGAACTATTAAATTACAAAATTTTCAGGTTCTTAGCTAATAGTTTTAAGCAATGTTGTGAAAATTGAATTGTATTGTAAAATTGTTATACATCTTGAATGGGAAATCGTGTATCATAAATAGTAGAATCGTAAGATTTATTATTGTTTTTCCTCAAAAATAATTTGTATATGAAATAATATGAAAGATATCTAAAATGTAATAATGTGAGAAATTCTTCCACTTTTCTGTCAATATTAAGTAAATATTATATAATTATTTCATATTGGAGTTCAAATTTCAATGTTCCAAACTTCCAAAAGTAAGATATTAGTCTATAATGTAAGTATATTGTAAAAAGTTAACAATGAACTAAAAAACTCTTAAAATATTCAAAGGTCCCATATGCCTAACAACTCAAGCCTCAAAAACCATTAAAACGAAAAGTTTAATGCTTCCACATTCCAAACAACCCCACAATTTTATTATTTACAGGAATAGTAATTTTTCTTAATAGATATGAATCATTCTTCTCATCATAATTCTTTTCATCATAATGTATGAATTGTAAGATACGAATAGTGTATTTTAAGATTTTAATAACAATGATTCTAAGCTTATAAAACACCAAAAAGTTATAGTAGATTCTCCAAAATTTAAAATTAGCAGAATTTGCTAATTCTGAAATTTTTATAATTTTAAATTCGGCTGGAAATTCTACATAATGGGAGCTAAGCTTCCCCTGACCTGTTCTGCTTCTTTTTCTTCAACAATTGTTTTGGACATCCTTCTTATACGCACTTGGCTTTAAGTATTTGATCTCTTGGTCTTTATTGACTATGTAGCTCTACCAGAGACTACCTTTCTATGTAGCGAGACAAAAATATGATAGTAATATTGGCTGACCAAAGTCTCACTAGCTAAACATTTAATTCTATATTGGGTACAATCTTACCGATCGTGAGCATAATATTTAATACAACTTCTTTTTTCTATTTTTTGGTCTATACTGTACTTAAGTATGTGGTCTAGTAGGACTTTCTAATGAAGCAGGTTTTAATATTAACTAGAAGTCGCATCTTAAGAAACAAGAGGATTCCTGGGATTGGTTTAAACAATAGCATAATATTGATGTCTCCATGAAATCATACTTATCGCTTAAGCATATCTAACTTTTTATAACTAAGATTCTTATGAGGAACTGTTTTCTTTGTTTAATTCCTGAGTTTACAGACCTTAATTAAATAGTCTAATGCTGTGTATTTGAATTTCATGACTGATAACAGCTTTACAGTTCATGGAGACTGATACTGTGGCCATTGTTGGTCCCCAGTCTGCTGTTCTTGCTCATATGATTTCACATGTAGCAAATGAGCTCCAAGTCCCTCTACTGTCATTTGCAGATACAGACCCTACACTTTCTTCACTTCAGTACCCCTTCTTTGTAAGAACAACACAGAGTGATGTCTTCCAAATGTCTGCAATAGCTGACGTGGTTCAGTATTATGGCTGGAGGAATGTGGTTGCAATCTTTGTCGATGACGACCAAGGGAGAAATGGGGTAGCTGCATTGGGTGATAGCCTTGCAGAGAGACGCTGCAAGATTTCTTATAAAGCTGGAATTGCCCCATTGGGTGGAGGGAGTAGGGAGGACATTATGAATATACTGACAAAAGTGGCATTGTTGGAATCTCGCATTATTGTTCTACATGCATATCCAATTCCAGGTCTTGATGTCCTCTCTGTAGCACATTATCTTGGGATGATGGGCAATGGTTATGTGTGGATAGTTACAGATTGGATGTCTTCTGTTTTAGATTCTTCACCATCATGGACGACACAGTACATAAGCTCGATGCAAGGAGTTCTTACATTGCGTCAACATACAGAGGATTCGAAATTAAAAAGAGATTTTGTTGCCAGATGGAATAAGATTGCTGGTAAAAGGAGAGCTCGCTCTTTGAATGTTTATGGCCTATATGCTTATGATACTGTATGGGCACTTGCCCATGCGATTAATGCTTTCCTCAATGATGGTGGAATCGTATCATTTTCAAATGATTCAAATTTACGTGATGCAGAGGGTAGTGCTCTTCATCTTGAAGCTATGAGAATCTTTGATGGTGGGAAGCTCTTGTTGAAGAAAATACAAGAGACCAATTTCATGGGTGTAACAGGCCTGTTTCAATTCGATGCTCATGGTTTCCGCATTCGTCCTGCATATGACATCATTAATGTAGTTGGAACAGGGTTTCGGAACATAGGTTACTGGTCAAATTATTCTGGATTATCGATCGCACCTCCAGAAACACTCTATATGAAGCCTCCTAATTATTCCAGTTCAAATCAGAAGCTATTGAGTGTAATCTGGCCCGGGGATATGACTACAAGACCTCGTGGGTGGGTTTTCCCAAGTAATGGGAATGAACTAAGAATTGGTGTCCCCATTAGAGCTAGTTATCAATCATTTGTGAAAATAGACAGAAATACAAACAAAGTGGAAGGGTTCTCCATAGATGTGTTTACTGCTGCTATAAGCTTATTGCCTTATGCTGTTCCATATAGATTCATTCCTTTCGGAAATGGTAAAGTAAATCCAAGTTACAGTGAGCTTGTGTATAAAATTACTACAGATGTGAGTATTCTCTCTGTCTCTCCCTCTCTCTTCTCCACTGACTTATGAGAAATGTAACAAAGAACCCATTGTCTAAAGAAATTCTGTTTTTCTGTCACTATTTTCAATTTTTAATGTCTTAACACCCATGAACATTTCACTATCCAAGCAATGTAGCTTAGTGAGTTCTAGTTAGTTTGATGAAGATGTGATCTACGTCACTAGTAATACATCTTTCAATTTGATTTTTGTAGGATTTTGATGCAGCGGTAGGTGACATTACAATTGTCACAAACCGAACAAGAGTTGTGGATTTTACACAGCCATATATTGAATCTGGTCTTGTAATAGTGGCTCCCATGAAGAAAATAAAATCAAGTGCATGGGCTTTTCTGCAACCATTTACAATAGAGATGTGGTGTGTTACAGGTATTTTCTTCCTTTTTATAGGAGTAGCTGTGTGGATTCTGGAGCACAGAATAAATGATGAGTTCCGTGGGCCACCTAAGAAGCAAGTCATAACCATCCTATGGTAAGTGAAAGTAATACCAATTAAGTACATATACTTAGCATATTATTGTCATCCAATTCATTGCATTTTTTTGAGTGTTTCGATCCAAAATAAGATGCCTCTACTTGACTTCTTAGGTATTATTATCAAATGATATATCTTTTCGATGATGCTTTGCTGCGATAATTATCACATGGCCCACCAGTGAAGATCATTGGATCAAACTACATATAAATGGTCCAAATATTTCTACCCTGCAATCATTTTTCAGTCCACTTTCAGAATCTTTTGAGATGATTCTGGATACTGGAAGTTGGCAAGAATCACAAGGAAGACACTTGAGCATACGGATGTAGGTGTAATTTCTTGTCACAAGTGTGTGTGATGTGAGTGCATGTTCCATTGAAAGGAACTGCAGAGATTGATTAGTGAAAACTGATATTTCATAATGTTTGCCCTGGAAAGGAGTAAAGATGTTGATGTGACTGATGGTGTTGACCTTGTGAAGGAATCAAGCAAGTTTGCTAAGTGAAAATGGAGACTTCATTTATAATAATTATAGTATGAAAATTCTTGAAGGTTAGTTAAAGTTTGAGAATTGCATAATAAGATTTTTACTAGATGATTGATGTAGAATTTTGGAAATTTTCAACATCGTTTTAGCTGAAGTAATCTTAAAAGAATCATCTCGTCTTGTTCAATTTCCTGTTTTGAATATTAGGGAGACTGATGTGTTGGGACTGGGTTTCCAGACCAAAAGACTAGCTTGATAGGTGGAGTGGCCCAGTCTCATATTGTCCTTAGTTTCCCCCCCTCACAATCGATGTGGGACTCTCGTTCGCACGCCAACAATCCCCCCTCCCCCCCCTCTCGAACGAGGCTCTCCGGCGGATAGAATGTTGCCAACCATCCGGTTTGGTTAGGGGATCCCTCAGTTCATCTCTGATACTACTGTTGACAACATGATGATTATCTTTCTGATGTTGGTGGGGGATGGGGGAGTTAGCAGAAATCAGATATTGGGGGGTAAGCTATATTGTCACTTTGTCCCAAAACAATGTACTCATTGACTATTGCCGCTGATCGTGGTTTGGGGCAGAGTAGGTAACACAATGCTTTTGGCATAATGTACTTCCCTATTTTAGACTAGTAGCAAACACAGACAGCAGTGGAGAATCCATCTGTTCTCCCAAGATATCAATGCATCACATCAAATTGTTAGTTTTGTACACCAAATTGTGAAGTTTAGGTGCCTAAACATCTACCCTTCATATAGGAGTCGATTCATCTGATTCTTAATCTATCCAATTTCTGATCTACCTTCATTTTCTTCTCCTTTCAGGTTTAGCTTCTCGACCATGTTTTTTGCCCATAGTAAGTTAAAACCATGCTGCTTATTGTCACATCTTCCATGCAGAATCGTGAATGCAGCGTAATCATTTAGTTGACTTTCTTTTCTAATTTTTCAGGAGAGAATACAGTGAGTGCCCTTGGCCGTACTGTGCTCCTCATATGGATGTTTGTGGTTTTGATAATTCAATCGAGCTACACAGCAAGCCTGACCTCGATCCTCACAGTGCAACAGCTCACATCACCTATCACAGGAATTGACAGTTTGGTCAAAAGTAATGAGCCTATTGGATTTCAAGTTGGTTCCTTTGCTGGAGCCTATCTGAATGAGGAATTAGGCATCCCCAACTCTAGACTTATCCCCCTAGAGAGTGGCTTTGCGTATTTCACTGCACTCCAGAAGGGTCCAAAAAATGGGGGTGTCGCTGCTGTAGTAGATGAGCTTCCATATATAAAGCTGTTTCTCTCAAGAACATGCAAATTCAAAATCGTAGGCCATGAGTTCACAAAAAGTGGGTGGGGATTTGTAAGTATATCTAATCAGAGAAATGTGCTGCATTTGATTATACCCCAAGTGATACTTCCAAAAAAAAGGAAATTTTCCCTCTAGTATTTATTTTAGAGCTAATTGTCAATATTAATTTTGGGAGGGGAACTGGTATCCTACCTAATGAGATAACTGATTACTGTATCATCAGAATGAATAATTAATGGATGTCTATCCATTCTGATAACATAACCAGTAGAAGTTTATGTTCCACTTGGAATGTACCTATTTTCTTTTCTGGTTACTTGAGTATAGTAGAGTACTCATTTAAGAGAGCGAAAATCCTTAGGGAAACCCAAAAACTTTTTATCGAAAAGTTTTAGTCTAAGATGACAGTGGGGATTATGTATTTTTTTATCATTCCTTTGCAAAAAGCTTAGGGTGCATTTAGATGCAAACGAATTTCAGATGGTGAGCATTTTGTCAAATTTTAGCTTATACATTTCTGCATGTTTGCAGCAGCATGGAAATCAGAAATAGCATAAGGTAGGCTTTTGTTTTCTGACTTCTCTGAAAGAAATCAATATGGCAATCTGTGCTCTTAATGATTATGGACAGGGAATGAAGAAAAGTAGTATCGCTTATGTGGCATCCAATTTTTCTCCCACCCTAAAACATAGTGGAATGTTAATTTTTCTCTCAACCTTTTTAAGTATTCAAATGGTGTGCAGTATATGGAATATCCAAATGTCTACGAATTCAATATTTGCGTTTCTGGGCTCAGATAGCATAGTTCAGGGCCTCCAAAAATTTGATCAGTTTCTTCATACTAACTTATGGTAATATTCATTAGGCATTCCCACGTGACTCTCCCTTGGCTGTTGATTTGTCAACTGCCATCCTGCAACTGTCAGAGAATGGCGATCTCCAAAGGATCCATGAAAAGTGGCTGACAAGAACTGGTTGTCCTGACGGCATAGAGCTTGAATCAAATCAGCTTCATCTGAGTAGCTTTGTGGGCATGTATTTCATTTGTGGGTTTGTGTCGTTAATTGCACTCATCATATACTTTGTATTGATTTTACGTCAGTTTAGCCGGCATACCCCGGATGAACCTGATCCATCTGATCATGGTAGCTCACGGTCCAGACGGCTCCAAAGGTTCCTAACATTTGTTGACGAGAAGGAAGAAGAAGTAGTGAGCAGATCAAAGAGAAGAGAAATAGAGAAGTCAAACAGTCACAACTCAAATACCAAATCAAGGCAAATTGAGAAGACAGATAGTGACAACTCTAACATGAGCTTTTCATTGCATTGACTAACTAGCTCAAATTGCAAGTTGCTTCTTCAAATGCATCTACTTTGCAGCTGTGACTTTAAGTTTGTTGTTCTCAGGATTTCACTTCCAATTATATGAGATAGCCTTAAATGTGTTTCAGTGGTTTACATGTCTATTAAAATTTTCTGTTTCACTGTAGCATACTTTATCATGTATTATAAAATCAAGTTTTCCATTGTTTTGTCTAGATGTTTGAATTATTTGACCACACGTTCTTTACCATGTTTAAGTTTGTTGTTCTCAGGATTTCACTTCCAATTATATGAGATAGCCTTAAATGTGTTTCAGTGGTTTACATGTCTATTAAAATTTTCTGTTTCACTGTAGCATACTTTATCATGTATTATAAAATCAAGTTTTCCATTGTTTTGTCTAGATGTTTGAATTATTTGACCACACGTTCTTTACCATGTTTAAGTTTGTTGTTCTCAGGATTTCACTTCCAATTATATGAGATAGCCTTAAATGTGTTTCAGTGGTTTACATGTCTATTAAAATTTTCTGTTTCACTGTAGCATACTTTATCATGTATTATAAAATCAAGTTTTCCATTGTTTTGTCTAGATGTTTGAATTATTTGACCACACGTTCTTTACCATGTATGAATCATATTGCAAGCTATAAAATGTTTTGTTTTCAGTATGTTATCTGTATGTCTTGTGTAACCTTCATCCAGTATGGTACAGTTATTGGATATCATGGAAAAAAAGGCAGCTATGATGATCCTTGAAGTCCCATGTTCTTTAACATTGGAATGGGAAGTACCAGTCTCACGCTTTCAACTGACAATGGTATCCAGGTATTTTCTTGAAAAAAGTTCAAAGGTTGTTCTGTAGTGCCACTGTATCCTTCACTTCTACCCGACTGGCTTCTCAAAAACCAAATTGTATGGTGACCAGTGGTTTGGAGGGCCACATCTGCCTTTTAGCTCTTAAGTTCAACTGAGGAACTGCACGAGTCCATGGCTCTCATATAATACTTGGAAGGTGTTATGTTTCATTCTCATTTTCACCTGTGAGCTACACCTTAACAGTTCCTATACGGATGCCCACGTCACTTCACATTGTTTCTCTATCCACATTGGGGCCCATGCTACATAATTGGGATAATAAAGATTAAAGACTATCCATCTACTGGCCTTATGGTAGCTAGGCCTGTGTTTTGATTGGCAAATATATGGTCATTAACATTTTTTTTGGTTGAGCCAGAAGAATGTAAATGTGATAGAGAACCTCTGCAGCCATATAGCAACAGGGAGCTGATAAATGTAGTCTCATGGTAGGTCCTACGGGGGATGGATAGTGTGCTGCTATTTGGATGGTAATGACAATCAAATAATAACTCGTGGTTTTTGCCAGGGGTCTTTATGCCATGTTAATCTTTTCTGGATCTAAAATAGAGTTTCTCTAAGCCAATACTAAAATGTTAGAACGAATGCTGGTTTATGGTGAAGAACCTATGGTAGAACGTATTAGATGGGCAGTCTGGATTCACGGAGCTTACAGCCACACCTTGTTGGTGATGGTCAACTAAATGAGATGAACCTGTCTTGATTGCCACAGTTGTCCTGGTGGAGTGTTATTTTCCTGAAAAAAAAATCGCAAAGCCGACAAATACATGTATTGTTCTACTTTGCTAGTGAGAGCCAAACAAGGTGAAAGCATGGAGTTGATTATTTATATAATTTGCCATGACAAGAAACCCACATTGAGACTTAAGTAGTGCTTCAACTTCCTTATTGACAACTTCAAATCACTATGCACATAAGTAGCAATGCTAGAATCATAGTTTAGTTGATGGATCTGTGACCTGAAACAAACTGGAAGAAAAATTCATTAATACATAGTGTGCAGGAGAGAGAGAGAAACCTACTAGATGAATAGTACTGTTGAAATCTAAGCATGAGAGAGAGAGAGAGAGAGACCTTGTAGATGAATAATACTGTTGAAATCTAAGCATGATCATAGTAGCAACTCCCCTGACCTAAAATCAGAAGAAAACTCAAGTTATGATATTGTCATCCTTTTACATTGTTCTTTATACCATTTGTAAGGCTCTTCCATCCACTCCAAAACCCAACTGCGGATTTTGGGGCCCTTCAAACCATGGTTTGAGTTATCCAAGGTGATCTAGGCCCATACCTGAGTTTAGACTTTTTTGATAAACCCATCTCTATATATTGGGGCCTACTTTGGTGGATCCTATAGAGCTGGTTGCATGTAGTGGTTCTATAGTCACAAGAAAAACCAAATTATGGTGATGATGCGTGCACACACACACATACACGCACACTAATGATCTATTCAACATAGAAGTGCAGCATAATACCCTGCACACCCTTCCACCTCTCACAAACCCATCTAAATCCCCTGTGGTGAATTAGATTCATACCTAATTTGACTCAATATCAGAAGTTCTCACCATTGAATTAAAACTCCCTCTTATGTTGGATTAAAAAACATATTTAGAATGATCCAAAATTTGGGGCTTAGCAAAAATATGATTTGAAATCCAATCAAAGTGATTTTTAATGGCCCCCATGTTCAACCACAAACCTTTCCAACTAGGCCCCAAAAATTTTCCCGCCAAATTACCTTGCATTCATGTCTGGGGAATCATGTATATGTTTGTTTATGTATGTGGGAGCATTTTTTGAGTACATGTGAATGTCTGCACATTCAGATTAAAGCAATTAACATGCAGTATGGTTGATGCCACCAACTAATGTGAGAGAGAGAGAGAGAGAGATTACTTGGGTCACTGGATGCGAATAATCCAATTCCACCGAAGTGACAGTTCCAAAAGTTACGTCCATTGGCTTGGAAGTACCTGTTCATTGCAAAGGAAGCATGGCTATGGAGTGTTTGGGGTTCAAAGCAAGCGCATCCTTGATTGATGGGTGAGCAGTCCACAAGTCGACAAGCATATTCTATGGCATTTTGTAGTGCAACATCACTTGAGCCCGGCTTTGCCACACACCACCCTCGTTGATAACATTCACTTGCAGTAATGCCCCAAATAGGGGCTTCCCAAACACCACCCAAGAGAATCACAGCAACCATCAAGGTCCAAAGAACTCTCATTTTCATCTTCTCTCTGTCTACTGCTACAGCCTTTCCAGTGGTGATTCTGTTCTTGGTTTGTTCATATAGAAGTGGAACTGTAGTAGGTGTAGTTACAGGTTGGAGTGCACTAGCCCATGGTTTACATCTTCTCTTCTTTGCTTGTTTTTCCTTCACTTGAAAAGCTTTCCTATTTTAGCCATATGTTCGGATTCCTCGCTTTTCTTGTGAGAGCTTTGTCATAATGGTCTTTCTTCTCTTTGGGTTGCCTCATTTACCGCAGAAAAACTTACTACTTGGTATTATTTAGTAAAGGTTGATGAGTAGGTCTTAAAAGATAAAGAGACCCAATGCGGAGATGAACACTTCATCAAGATTCCCTAGTTAAATTATCTGGATCATCGACCTTAGATTTCATGATTGAAATTGATCATCTAATGGGCCATCACCATCCATGTAAGAATTGGCACCAATCAGTCCAACTTGCTCAATCAATGTGAGCCATGGACATTCTAGTTTTAGAAATCCTCTTGATCATCCAATGGGGACCATGATCACTAATGGTTACAGTCATCAAATGGGTCTGCAGCTGAGATTTAGAAAATGGCCTAAACCCTACTTATCGGCATCGGCTGCTAAGGTTGAGTTGGGCAATATATCTATTTTTCATGTTTTGTTGGAAAATAATATAAAAAAATTACTCATATGGGCCAATACGATATGTGTTTGTTGATATGCTGAATTTTGAATTCCTGAACTCGTTAATTATCTGTCAGTTCTAGGCCCTAGTCAGGGAAACAAATATTTGTCGATATTTGGCGATATTCAATATATGGTTTTAATTAAAATAAAAATAAGAGAGATTTCAACCCCTCGGGTAAATTCATGCAAAAACACTGACAATAGAAAAAAAGATCCTTGAATTGGGATTCTATGATTCAGTTTAGTGGGTTTGAAGTATAATGGGTAGGGCTAATTGCTCTGAGCCAATTGTGCTAACTGATACTAAACTTCTATTCAGATGGACTGGCTAGGGATGAAGTGCAAAGCCATAACAATGATGGACCAAGCACAATGCTCATTAGGATATTTCAATAAAAGTAGGGTGCAATTTGGGCCGTTAAGTTGAGAACTTAAACTTTAGTCCACCCTTGTTAAATCCAAATTACTACTAACTGATTTAACTCATTTTTGTGGCTATTTTCTGATTTTCTATAACCAAATTTATTTTGGATAATGATTTTTACACCTCTATTTTCTTTCATGGTGCATCTCTTTAAAATAAATTTTCAAATTTGTCCCTACTTCTCTCTTCTCCACTCTTTTCCTCTTTCCTATAAGCAGTGGCAAATTTGATTTTTTTTTAAAGAGGTGCACTATGGGAGAAAATTGGACTGCAAAAATCACTACTCATTATTTTAAAAAATCTAACCTATTTTTAATTTGAGTCAACCAATATAGGTTAGGTTAAATTGGGTGACGACTTTTATAATTAAGTAAACAATTAGGTCTATATATAATTTTTGGGTTGGACTAAATCAGGTCATGTCTTTATCTGTTGTTCAATTTTCTTTTGCTTGGGAGATTGTTAATATTTCCCAAGGTTCTCTATCTTGTGGTGCCTTTTGTCACTTGTTGGAGCCTTTGATAGGAGTGTAACAATAGGATTTTTAATTACTCCTACCGGCATAGAAAGAGAGCATAGCCCTCTCTTAAGATAAATATGCATTCTAAAATTGATTTTTGCACATGAGTGTAATTCAACTGGTTACCTCCCGCCTTAGGAAGTGGTAGGTTGTGGGTTCGAGCCCCCAAAGCCTAACCTTGGTGTGTTCTAGGGGTAGTGAACTCATCCGTAGGGGTTTTACGTTGGGTATTCTACGGTTTCCTACATTTAAATTCAAAAGAAAATCTAAGAAGATACTAAAGTCATGATTATATGAACAGAATAGAGATGTTAAGGATAGGCTTAAAAAAACAAAAAATTGAAGAATCACAGTCATTTTAGAATACATATTCATTTTCGTAATCATTATATTATTTGTTTTACTCTTTTTCATAGCCAAATATTCAAGCTTGATTATTGTTTTATAAAATTGCTCTTTAGTTTATTCAATATTGTTTTGCCACACCTCAAACAATTAACTTCTCTACACTTAATTCTCTAAATGTTCATTCTATTTTCTATATTAATAAAACAAATTCCTCATGCATATGAACTAAAAATCACTCAACTTGTGACAAGAAATTTCCGTGAGCTCGACCCTCAAGCAAGGTCAGTGGGAATGGGATGACCAATAAATATCTGACAATTAGTGTCACACCCCGACCCGAAAAGTGGGCCCGGAACGTCACTATTTTTTTTTTTTTTTTAAAACTAAACTCAAGAAGTCTAACTGGGCCGGATCGACAGTTAGGTCCAAGGGCCACACATGATCTCTTCATGTGGACTCAAACACATATCATAAGTCTACCCAAAGGAAACACAACATAAACACATAATTCCACAAATGAATTATTATTACAACACAATCAGAGTAACTACGGAACACACGGTAGTTCAATACATGACATTAATACAAAGTAAGTACCACACACGGTACTTTACATGAACAAATGGTTCAAGGAACCAAAAGACAAAGATGGCGGAATTTCCCTCAGTGGGAATCCCAAGGCAATGTAGCAGCTTATCCATCCTAAGCTTCATACAGAGGGTTCTTCTCATCGGGCACATCTCCTAAAATGTGAGTGGTGTGAGCTAACTAGTCCAGTGAAGGAAATATAACAATGCAGCCTAATTAAACATCAGGTTAGTTAAATAATCAACATTTGCAATATGATATCTCATTTGACAATATAATTTCAACATCATTCCATTACTGCTGTTATCCAACGTAACACCTACATACTACGCTAAGACCATTATATTAAGTCCCGACACGGTCAAAATACATCCTTACAAGTACATCTCCGGCCCTCACATAGCCGATACTGATATTTCTCAAGTCAGCAATTGTCGACACCCCTGGTCTAGTATACGTAAACCATCTCACACACATGACCGATATTGGTTCAATAGTCAAGGGCACGTGGAAGCAGTATTACATATCTCATATGATCAACATCATAAACATCATAAACATTTATAGTCATCATAAGCACTTCTTACAATAGTGCATCATGTCAGGGCACATGGGTGGGCTCATCAAACTTGAAACCACTCATTGCTCAAGATTCATATCATTAAACCTGATTACACATACTGCAAAGTTAAGTTCCCTCACCGAAATTGTGTGGTATCGCGGTCTCTGTTCAACATGCAAACAAGTGTACAATCAATAATAGGTCAACATATAGAGCATTCAATGCATGCATACATAGAAGTAGTAGTTCAAAACCATACTATTTTCTCAACAATCTCCAAGGTAAATGGAACTAAGTCTCCTATTGAGTTTCTAACCATTTTAATTTATAATAATCCATAATATGTAATAATAAGGTGCTCAGATCAAGTCTCATATTGTCTTCTGGGCATGACCAGATTGACGTATTGAGTTATATCTACATACTCAGGTCACTTCTCGTATTGTCTTCTGGATAGGACCAGATTGACATATTGAGTAAGGTCTTGAGGTCACTCAGTGCCCGACAGATATAACGTCGGCCTGGAAGTGAAGTCACTCAGTGCCCGATAAATAGAGTCGGCCTGGAAGTGAATACAATAGTAATACACTGTAGTAATAAGAGAAGAAGAGTTAGTACACTTTTAATTTATCAAGGGGGTTTAAACATCACATTTAAAACTTAAGTCTAACACATGCACCAATAATCAATCAAGGTTTTACACTAAAAAACTGGGTTCCTCGGAACATGCCTCGAAACCAGGTATTGTGGCTTCGGATCATCCGAACCACTGTCTAAAACTAGTCACAAACTTCAAAATTTGGGTCTGTCTTCGGACCGTCTGAAGGTCAGGTCTCGGATCGTCAGAAGGTCCTTCCGAACCGAAAAACAGAGAAAACAGGCTTCGGTGGGTCTATGTGTCTCGGATCATACCGAGAGGAGCTCGGATCGTCCGAGAGGGATTCTGTCCTTCCGAACAGGACTCGGAACGTCCGAAGCAAAGGCGGAGAATGGTTAGCCTCTGGCAACTTCGGTACTTCGAGCCGAACTTCAGAACGTCCGAAGGGTCACTTTCGAACCGTCCGAAGGGGATTACCCTCTGCTCGTCCGAAGCACAACTCTCGAACCGTCCGAGAGTCGTCTTCCTCCTCTGTCTACAACAGCAGATAGTGACGCCGAACAGGGAGTTAAATACGAATCCAGAAACAGTGGGTTTCTTGGATTCGATTTTTACATCCAACCGGTCAGATGGACTCCTCACTGAGTCCTCTTTCCATAGGGAGTAGTTTAAAACTTTAACACTTAATAAGCCGTCGGATTTTAACACCAAAACCACACTGACAAGAAAAATCATGTTTTTCCTTAAACTTAAAATCGATTTTACACACTCAAAACTCAGTCAAGTTTACTTCTACTTGATTCTAAATTAGTTAAAATTTGAAAAGGAACACAATGGTTACCTTCACTTCAGTTTCTGGGTTGAAAATCCAAGCTTTTGAAAATTCCTCCTCTTTAAGCTACGGTCAAACAAAGTTTGAAAAACAGAGGTTGAAGAAGAGAGAGTTTGGTCTGGTTTTTCAGGCTACAGAGAGATGGAGACTGAGGGTGAAACCAGTTGGGGAGGAGGTGGTCTTATAGGAGATATTGGGCAATGGGTGGAGGCCACCCGGGTGCTGCATGCAGCGGTGCCAACATTCCATACAGTAACCTGCAGAAGTTACTGTTTGGCTGCAAATAAGTCCCTCTATGGAAATTTTGGTTTTTGCAAAAAGGTCCAGTTTCGATTAAATTCAGTTTTTAACTTAAAACATGGTTTAAAAAGCTTAAAATTTTTAATCCAACTTGACAGATAAGTTGGGTTTTAAAAACTCTAATCACCATAAAAATTAGGAGATTTAAAATTAAACCAAAACCATAGATTTAAATAAAATCCATAATTTAACACTATTTACTTAATTTAACTTGTGTTAAATAAAACGATTTAAAATCCTCATTTTTTGGGTATGAAGAAATAAACTAGACCGTGCTAAAATTGTCTATCATAAAATACTTGTTTCAAAAAATTTCTCATTTCCAAAACCATTTAAAAATATTTATTTCTCCTTTTCGGGGTCTTGACGGGCTGTTTTAAATACCATTTTTTGAAAATAAAATAATTCTGAAATCAGAAATAGGAATCCTTGATTAAGGAAAATAATATCATCTAATAAAAATCATATAATGACATAATTAATAAAATAATAACAATAAGTGGTAAATTATCATTTTGCCCCTCCAACTGGACGAGCTAGATCACTGAGCTTCCTAGCTCAGATTGGACCACACCGAAGCTTTTCACAAAGCCTTAACCATAATCTTCGAGATTTACAGATTTAAGAAGGATTTATTTAGCTAATTTCGCCTAATTTAGGTCAGGGGATTACAATTAGGCTCTAGAGATCTAACACAAGTACCTAACATTATTGTATAACATACTATTATTAGATACTATACAATATAATTATTGTATACTGTTATACAGTATTACAATATATTGTTATACTGTTATACAATATTTACATAATATTGTATTATTGTGTATTTATATTTAAATATCATATTATTATATTTAAACCTTATTCTTATGTTTGAGAAAAAAATGTTCAAAAATAAAAACATAAGTTGAAACTTTGAGAAGTATCGGAAATTAGATTATTGTTGCTTTTTTTTTTATGATGTTAGCTTTTAAAGGAGATCTTAAATATTTATTATTAATTGTTTTATCTTAAATTAGTATAAAAGTATGGAAAATACTTAATCACTAAATTTATCAAAAATTTCTTATATACTTTTTCATAATTTTATTTTTTTTATCATTTCTCTTCATTTTATTGTTAATTTTAATATTAATCATATTCTAAATTTAAATAAATAATTTGAATATGTATACAACCGATATTTAATGAAAAATTATATTTTCAAGAAGTCCCAAATTTTCTAAAATTACTAAAAAATTTTCAGACCAAAATATAAATAGATAAAAATATCGAAAGAGAGAAAAACTTATCAATCAATATGTACATATCGGTTGAAATATGGGCGAAGCCGATTTTTGAACTCCATATGACATAACCAGTCCGATTAGTCAAAAAAAGAAAAAACAGTAAAGCGACGCAAAGCACTTTTTCAAAACTGATATGATACACTAAAGAACGTTTGAAATTATAGCACTCGAGAATATTTTTAGCAATGTGTTTTAATGATGGGAATTATGAAGACATGGGCCATTCATGGTTGCCACCACATGTCAAATTTTGCCACCTTTGGACCTCCGTACTTTCCACTTCGTAGTTTCGTTTTTTCAATCAGTTGATGATTTGTATGGGAGCCCGAGCCCTCGTTGTGAGTTTTTGATTGGTAGACTTTCGTATATACGTCTTATAAATTTAGAAGTCTTAAATTCAATTTTTATTTTATTTTATTTTTTTCAAAGCCGCGCATTTAGTCACTCGAATTTTCTGTCATCAGATACCACTTTTCAGATTTTCGAGATAAATTATCCTTTTGCACTCCGGCGTTTTATCCTTCGGACGATTTTTCAGTTGATTTTTTGGTTCTTTCGAACGATATGATTGGACAGTCGAATCATTTGAAGAATCACAACGATCATTCGAACGAATGAATGCTTATAGCTACAGTGAAATCCCTTAAAAATTTTAAACAGTAAACTGTCTTTTAAAATTTTAAAGTTTTTTTTTAAACACTGTGTATTTTCAAAATTTCTAAAATTAAATATCCAGACTAATTACGATAATCTGATAAAAATACTTTAAGGCTTCAAGGTCGTTTGACATTCTCGAATACTTAAAACACAATGTTTTAGAAATAAGGGTATTCCTCAGCTGTGGCGAAAATATATTTAGAAGTGTCAAAAGATCTTAAAGTCTTAAAGTATTTTTATCAGATTATTATAATTAGTTTGGATATTTAATTTGAGAAATTTTGGAAATACACAGTGCTTAAAAAATAATTTTTTAAGTAATACAATTCCCTTTAAAACTTTAGAGTTATTTTTTAAGCACTGTGTATTTCCAAAATTTCTCAAATTAAATTTTCAGGCTAATTACGATAACCATAAAAATACTTTGAGACTTCAATGTCTTTTAACACTCCCAAATGTGTTTTTGACACAGCCGAGGAATACCCTTATTTGTAAAACACTGTGTTTTCAGCATTTGAGAGTGTTAAAAGACCTTGAATTCTTAAAGTATTTTTATCATGCTATCGTAATTAGTCTAGATATTCAATTTGAGAAATTTTAAAAATACACAGTGCTTAAAAAATAACTTTTTAAATAATAAAATCTTCTTTAAATTTTTAAAGTTATTTTTTAAGCACTGTATATTTTCAAGATTTCTCAAATTAAATATCTGGACTAATTATGATAATCTGATAAAAATACTTTAAGACTTCAAGGTCTTTTGACACTCCTAAATATATTTTTGATAAAGCTGAGGGACAACCTTATTTGTAAAATACTGTGTTTTAAGTATTTGAAGTCTTAAAGTATTTTTTATCAGATTATCGTAATTAGTCTGTATATTTAATTTTAAAATTTTTGGAAATGCACAGTGTTTAAAAAATAACTTTAAAATTTTAAAAGACATTTTACTGTTTAAATTTTTTAAGGGATTTCATTGTAGCTATAAGCATTCATTCGTTCGAACGATCGTTATAATCCTTCGAATGATTTGACTGTGCAGTCGAATCGTTCGAAGGAACCAAAAAATCAATTGAAAAATCGTCCGAAGGATAAAACGAGGGAGGGCAAAAGGGTAAGTTTCTCCAAAAATCTGAAAATTGGTGTTTGGTAACAGAAAACCCGGGTGTCTAAATGCGCGGCCTTTTTCAATATACATATCTGTGAGAAACCGCATGACACTTAGCGTAAAACTCCACAGGTGATATTCTTTACCCTAAAGGCACACCAGATTATTCCACAAGAGTTCAAACCTGTCATGTCTTGCTTCATGTGTGTCTCACTCTATTTCAAAGAGTCAGTCTTTGTGTGTCTGAGTAAAGAGGTTTGTATATATTCTAAAAATTAATGAGGTGCTCTAAAAGATCTGAACACTTTGATTATAAAAAACTGTGTTTAGACCTCTTACAATAAAATATGAAACTAAATGTGAAGTAATGATGAAAAATTAAATAGATAAATTAAAGAGAAAAAGTTAGATTAAAGTTTGATTATTATAATTTATACCTATATTAAAAACTAGTTATCATTAAGTTGTGGAAAAGGCTATTAGATTATTTAAATATAATGGCTCCTTCACATTCACCATGGTCAGCATTATTAATAACAATAGGACATTTAGATGGGTTTATTATATACAGTTTGATTTTAGTTAAATTCATTTATTTTATTAATGTAGTTTTAACTATTGAATATTTAAGTTTAAGAAGTATTAAATTATTAGTCTTTTTAATTAAATTGATTGACTGAATGAATTGGAACTTCACCATATAATTTCCATATTTCATATTTTTTCCATGGAATGGCTTCTTAGTTCTATCAAAACTCACCAACCTCTAATATTAGAAAATATCTTCTATTAACAGAACAAAGACTTAAATAATATAATATCATTGAAATAAAGAGGTAATGATTTGAATTGAAACGACCTTACCCAATTTTCCAGTGTGATATTGTCCACTTTGGGTCCACCATGCCCTCACGGTTTTGCTTTGGGCCCTGGCCACATGGTCAGGCCCAAAAGGCCTCACACCTGGGAGAGCGGGGCTTCCCTCATATTAAAACCTAATCCACCAACCTCACTACCGATGTGAGACTTTCTTTGAGGTGGGTGGCGATATTACATGAACAATTTTCTTTTTAATAAGGCTAAGGTTAATGAAAGAGACTTTTTTTTTACATTAAAGACACTTTTCTAGAATGACAAAAAAAGGAATAATTATATCATTACATATATAAATTTAATTTTTATAATAATGAAATAGAAGTGCTTCATATACAAGAATAAAATGTACCTCCATCATTAATCAATAATAAACTAAGACAACTATTTTAATCAAAACTAGGTTGCAGGCCCATACTTAAAGCACGGACAAATTACAATTAAAATGTATTAAATAAAATTATATGTGTTGAATAGGTAGTTTAATTCTAAAAGATAGAGTTAAAAATGAATCACTTAGAAGTAGTTTAAAAATACTATAATTTGATGATAAAAATAGAAAAAAAATTATTTAGGTGCCTTAAACGTGTAAATAGAAAAATAAAGACGGGGCTCTTATGTGTAAAGTTCATAATTTAAAAATAGCAAATATTATGTGTTAAGGTATACTATTAAAAATATGGAGAGAATAATTAAAGAAAGACATAATAGAGACTGGAGTGGTAGAAACTATAATTATTAATATTGTGGAGAAGTAGAATTTTAAAAAGCAAACCTCAAATAGATAAGATTTTACTATTTGATAATGATTTTTTTTTAATTTACATGTGAAAAACGATGGAAAAATAGATGAGATTTTACTATTTGATAGTACATATAATGTCTCTACTTATGAGTTGACTCGTGATTATTTCTATGCAATTCTATAGTAAACCGCGTATGGCAATAAATGTTCATTCGGACAGTCTAAAATAGAAGGGTAACTGGTATCTTCTAACATAAAAGAGCAATGTCTAAACGGCGAGCCGTTGCCATATATAAAAGTATAATTTTTTATATTTTGCTAATTCTTTACTTTAGTATTTCTCTCAATAGGTTGCAATCTATTATACAAAATTACCGACTACTTTAGAATAAAAGTTGCTTAAAATTGCTTGATCTAAATTATTGAAAATGTTAGACATAAACTTTTAGTTTTGCTTTATAAAAAATTAATTGATTAAGATGACCTTTAACTCTAAATCCTAGTTATAAAAAAATAAAAAATAAATAAATATAAAATGACGGAATCTATCTATCCTCAAATGTTGGATGCTAAAAAGTTATGCTTTTGCCTCAATCAGAACATTTTAAGAAGACATAATTGAGTCATTGAATTTTCATGACTTTATTGCATTTTACATAGCATGTGACAATGCAATGGAGTCTAATAACTCTAAAAAATTATATTAAAATCTGTTAATGTAAAATTAACAAAATAATCACATTTAATATATAGAGTCATTCGAGTTAAAGTAAGAAAATAGATGACTAAATTAGAATTTATTGTTAATTTTACTTTATATATTTACTATAACCACGTAAATTTGTAAATATATGAAATCACCATAATCTTAAAAATTTATCACTATTTTTTTTAAAAATGACCGAAATTTGAGTGCAATTTTCAAAGTACGATGGAAGGATCCGAAGTTTGAATGAAGCTTCGGCCATGACTAGAGCTGAAACTCAAGTCGGGTCAGGTCGAGTTTTAATAAACCCAACTAAACTCATGTCAAAATTTATTGAACTTGACGTGACCCGAGCTGAATTGTTGACCCGAATTACTCAATCCAAACTTTTGACCCGAGTCAACCCGAGTAGTGTTTTATAACTTGGTGCATGCGGGTCGAGTCGAGTTGGATCGGGTTGATTTTAAATTTCTCAACCCAACTCGACCCAAATTTTATGTGGATTTTAATTTTCCCAACCCGACCTGACCCAACATATACAAATACATAACCCAAATCCATTGATTTTTCGAGTCGGATCAGGTTAAAACCTAACCCAAGTCTCACCTCTAGCCATGACCAGTATCGACTAATACATTTTTTTCCCTAAAAATCACTTATATTCTCAATATTTATATTTTAGCCATGGGGATTTCAAAAAAATTCAGCAAATTTTTTTGAATTTACGTGTGAAAAATTGTAGAATACCCAGCGTAAAATCTCTGGGTGAACTTCTACCCATAAGACACACCAAAATTAGATCATGAAAGTTTAAATCCGTGATCTCCCACTTCCTGACGGGGAAGATAACCAGAGCTGTGTTAGGTCAAATTTATAACTAAGAACTCCGCGTGCTCTTTTACGGACACTTTCCACGAAAATAACGTTAAGAAGAGCTTAATGTCTGATCGAGTTTTATAACTCAACTTTATTTTACGTTCCGTCTGATACTAGAATCCAATAATTCTGTAAAATTATGTAAGTAGTTACTAATATAAAAATTAAAAAAAAATAATTTTGGTAAACATATATAATCATTAAATTTAAAGTAAAGAAAAAAGAATCGGTCTATTTTATATGCTTAAATGTGATTATTACAAAATATCTAATAAAATTTATTATTTTGTAATTAATATATCTATAATCTCTAATTTATTCTATTGACATCTATAAACCCCACTTAATATTATATTATTACGTGGAGTTTACATTATTTTCCAAATGAAGAAACTAAGGTTGAAACTCAGGTAAGGTAACATTGGGTTTTAATAAATTCAATTTAACTGGTGTTAAAGTTTATTAAACTTGATCCAACACGGTCTAAATTACTGACCCAAATTACTCAGCCCGACCCAATTCAAATTTCTGACTTGAATCAACCCGAGTGTTGTTTATAATTTAGTGCAAAATATATAAAAACATAACTCAAACCCACTGATTTCTCGGGTCAGGTTAAATCCAACCCAAGTTTCACCCTCATGAGAAACTATCCAGCGCCATTTCCTTACTTCTTTTTTTTCCTTCTCTTACAGGCGTCTGTGAATAAGATAACGACAGACGCGTTTTAGCCTCAATAGCGTCAGACAGGTTGAATGCCCTCAGGGCCGGCTGTACCCTTAAGTCAGAAAAGCAACCACTTAAGGCCCAGAGTATTTAAAGGCCCTTGATAAATTACAGTGTTATTTTTTGAATACTATGTATTTTCAAAATTTCTCAAATTTAATATCCGGACTAATTACGATAAACTGATAAAAATACTTTAAGACTTTAAAGTCTTTTGACACTCCCAAATGCTTAAAACATAGTGTTTTACAAATAACGGTATCTATTGGCTGTGCCGAAACATATTTGAGAGTGTCAAAAGACCTTTAAGTTTTAAAGTATTTTTATCATGTTATTGTAATTAGTCCGAATATTCAATTTGAGAAATTTTGGAAATACACAGTGCTTAAAAAATAACGGTGCAGATCCTACAGTAATGCACAGTGCATTAATTAAATAATAAAATATCCTTTAAAATTTTAAAGTTATTTTTTAAGCAATGTATATTTTTAAAATTTCTCAAATTGAATATCCGAACTAATTAAAATAACCCGATAAAAATACTTTAAGACTTAAAGGTCTTTTGACACTCCCAAATGTGTTTTCGGCACCGCCGATGGATACACTTATTTGTAAAACAGTGTGTTTTAAGCATTTTGAAGTGCCAAAAGACCTTAAAGTCTTAAAGTATTTTTATCAGGTTATCGTAATTAGTCCGGATATTCAATTTGAGAAATTTTGGAAATACACGGTGCTTAAAAAATAACTTTAAAATTTAAAAAATATTTTATTATTCAAAATGCATTGTGTATTACTTTAGCGTATGCAATGGAATTTAGACACGAATAATAGTCCGAACAACGGAAAAATGCTTTTATCTCATGTTTGGACCACGCTAACATGGAAGGGTAACGCAGTAATTTCTTTCAAAAAACTAAAAACCCGTGTCTGCAAAAAAAAATAAGCGTGTCTAAATAATTATCCTATAATAATATGTTAAAATTTTAATTAAATATTATTTATAATAATAGGTTAAATACAAAGAAGGCTCTAAAAAAGGCCCTGTTTAAAGTTTTTGCTTTAGGCTTCCGCCCGGCCCTGAATGCCCTAGTTCATTATTTGTAGGGAGCACTTACACACATCCAGAAATCCTGCCTCTACACACCCTCTTTTAAAATTTCTGGTAAAATTACGATTTTACCCCCGCGTTTTCAATCATTTGAATGAATGCCTATGTGTAATTTCAATCCATTCGAATGAATAGGCTGAGCAGTAACACAGAATACTGCTCAGCCCATTCATTCAAATGAACTAATCATTCGAATGAATGAGGCTCATTCATTCGAATGATTTAAATAATAAAATTTATTTTAAAACTTTACACTTATTTTTTAAGCACTGTGTATTTTTAAAATTTCTCAAATTAAATATTTAGACTAATTAAAATAACCTGATAAAAATACCTTAAGACTTTAAGGCCTTTTGACACTTCCAAATGTGTTTTCGACACAGTTTAGGGATACCCTTATTTATAAAATACTGTGTTTTAAATATTTAGAAGTGTCAAAAGACCTTGAAGTCTTAAGGTATTTTTATCAGGTTATTTTAATTAGTCTAAATATTCAATTTGAGAAATTTTGGAAATAAACGGTGCTTAAAAAATAACGGTCTATGTTTTAAAATATAGACAGTTATTTTTAAGCACTGTGTATTTTCAAAATTTCTCAAATTGAATATCTAAACTAATTAAAATAACCTGATAAAAATACCTTAAGACTTTAAGGTCTTTTGACACTTCCAAATGCATTTTCAACACAGTCTAGGGATACCCTTATTTGTAAAATACTGTGTTTTAAATATTTAGGAGTGTCAAAAGACCTTAAAGTCTTAAGGTATTTTTATCAGGTTATTTTAATTAGTCTAGATATTTAATTTGAAAATTTTTGGAAATACACAATGCTCAAAAAATAAGTTTAAAGTTTTAAAAAATAAATATTTAAATAATGTTACTGCTTCCTGCTTTCGAATGAATGAAGTGCTGAAGGATCCGAAGGAATCATTCGAATGAATGGGCTTCATTCATTCGAATGATTAGTTCATTTGAATGAATGAGGCCTATTCATTCGAATGAATGGGCTGAGCAGTATTCCGTGTTACTGCTCAGCCCATTCATTCGAATTAATTGAAATTACACATGGGCATTCATTCGAATGAATGCCAAAATGAACTTCGCATTCATTCGAATGAGTGAAAACGCAAGGGTAAAATCGTAATTTCACCTAAAATTTCAAAAACGGGTGTATAGAGGCCGGATTTTCGAGTGTGTGTAAGTGCTCTCTATTTATAAAGGTGTGTGCAGCATTGAAAACATTTCTGTCAATTAATTAAAAAAATCACTAAAATATAAATGACTCATATCACCATGGCTGCGTTTGGATGGGGGGTAATTTTTATAGGGGTTACCTCTAAGTAGGGGGTGACCCTTGAGTAGGGGTGACCCTTGAAGTGGGATTATCCTTATCTTTTTTGGTAATTAAAGTGGTAAAGTAAAACCTTACCCTAAGGGTAAAAAATCTTTTTTGGTAACTAAAAGCAAGGGTAATCTGATATATTAATATTTTTTATTTTTTTTATAAAACATAATTATTAAATAATATTTATGAAGTAAATTCTAACAATATAACTTATAATAATATTATCTAATTTTTATAAATTATTTTTCATAATTATAATTTAAAATGAACACTTGCATCCTCATATTAAAAATATAAATAAAGATTTTTTTTGATATTACTATTTTAAATCCCAATAAATAAATAAAAAATATCAACATATCTCTTCATAAAAATTATAATTATTATTTTTTATATTATATGAATTTAATAAAAATATTAATTCTAATAAAATTGTTAATATGTCAGTTTACCCCTATTCAAGGGTAACCCCTATAAAAATTTACCCCTCACCCAAATGCATCACTTTGAAAATGTTGAAGAAATTTTATTTTTATATTATATAGATTTAATAAAATTATTAATTCTCATAAAATTGTTAATATGTCAGTTTACCCCTACGTACAATTACCCCTGCTCAAGGGTAACTCTTGTAAAAATTTACCCCTCATCCAAATGCATCACATTGAAAATGTTATAGAAATTTTATTTTTATATTATATAGATTTAATAAAATTATTAATTCTCATAAAATTATTAATATGTCAGTTTACCCTTACGTACAATTACCTCTGCTCAAGGGTAACCCCTGTAAAAATTTACCCCTCACCCAAATGCATCACATTGAAAATGTTATAGAAATTTTATTTTTATATTTTATATATTTGATAAAATTATTAATTCTCATAAAATTATTAATATGACAGTTTACCGTTAGGTACAATTACCCCTTCTCAAGGGTAACTCCTGTAAAAATTTACCCCTCACCCAAATGCATCACATTGAAAATGTTATAGAAATTTTATTTTTATATTATATAGATTTAATAAAATTATTAATTCTCATAAAATTATTAATATGTCAGTTTACCCCTACGTACAATTACCCCTGCTCAAGGGTAACTCCTTTAAAAATTTACCCCTCACCCAAATGCATCACGTTGAAAATGTTGTAGAAATTTTATTTTTATATTATATAGATTTAATAAAATTATTAATTCTCATAAAATTATTAATATGTCAGTTTACCCCTACGTACAATTACCCCTGCTCAAGGGTAACCTCTGTAAAAATTTACCCCATCCAAATGCATCACATTGAAAATGTTATATAAATTTTATTTTTATATTATATAGATTTAATAAAATTATTAATTCTCATAAAATTGTTAATATGTCAGTTTACCCCTACGTACAATTACCCATGCTCAAGGGTAACCCCTGTAAAAATTTACCCCTCATCCAAATGCATCACGTTGAAAATGTTGCAGAAATTTTATTTTTATATTATATAGATTTAATAAAATTATTAATTCTCATAAAATTGTGAATATGTCAGTTTACCCCTACTCAAGGGTAACCCCTGTAAAAATTTACCCCTCACCCAAATGCATCACGTTGAAAATGTAAAATGTTGACACATTTTAAAATAATCTTCTAATAGAATAAATTGTTAATTACCCTGAAAGATATTATCATAAATCTCAAAATTTTCAGAGTTTTGAGACCTTATCGAAATTTTGACAGAATCACCCCTTAAACATAGAATATTTTGACAAATACATTTCAGAAAATTATATAATATATAATTGAAAAATAGATGAAGGCACGAGATAAATAGGGGAAAAGTTTCCTTAAAAAATAAAAAATAAATAAAAAACCACTATTATTATTTTAAATTTCAATAAATGAATAAAAAAAATCTTTTATATCTCTTCATAAAAAAATATAATTTATTTTTTGGTGATATAAAATTTATCAAATGGAAATAATGGAGTGCTTTTAAAAAAAATAAAAACCAAGTACTCATCAAAATAAATAAATAAATAAAATGTAAAAAAAAAAAAAAATCATAAGCAAAATGGGGGTCAAGGAGGGGTATTCAAGAATGAATACCCCTTGTCCCATAGGGGTATTGAAAAGGGAGACAAGAGGGATAAAAAATTGAATTTTTACCCCTCCCCCCTTATTACCAAATGGGGGTAAGTAAGGGTAACGGGGGTTTACCCCCCTACCCCCATCCAAACGCAGCCCATGAAGACTTTTGCTCTAGCAACCATTAAAAAACAAAAAAAAACCATAAAATTCATAGATTAAATTCTGAAAAAATGGAGCCCACTTTCTTCAAAATCTATCCTCTCCCCATTACATCCACATCAACTCACCAACTCCCTCGATGCACTCACCCAATTATTCAAATGGGGAAATTCTAATTAGAAATAATAGTTAGAGTCATTACAGTGATAGACCATTTGTCTCACAATCCTAATTTCGTACAAACAATGCCATGAATGAGGGAAGGAGTCCTTCACACTATGCGAGGGATGAAAATTAGCTCATGAATTAAATAATTTGAATGGAAGTTTGGATTAAATAAGATTTAACTGAATTTAACTATGTTAAAAATTGATTAAATTTGAGTCATGAATATTATATTATAAATAATATTAAATTAAAATTTAATTGATGAGTTAAAAATCTGAAAAAATAAAAAATATTGTATTTTTAAAAATCTTAAAAAATAAATATTTTTTTATTTTTATAATTTTTGAAATGGTTTTTTAAGTTTTTTTTTCCTCTAAGAAGGTTTTTGAGAAAATCGACATGTACATAAGTTCGTCATAGTTCAACAATAGGGCGAACCGATTTTTAAAACGTTGCTATTGAGGGGTGTGGCTTGGGAAAATGTGATTCTACAAGTGTCCTATCCAAGTCCCTTCATTTTGGTTTTATATATGGACAAGTATTTTTAGTTTATGAGTTGATATTGGGTCATATTTTTTATAATTATTATATAAAATATCTTTAACTTATATTGAAAGTGAGACTAATTTCAATAAATACATGAAATTATCAATAAATCTTGTGTATTAAGTTATATTGGAGGAAGTTGAACCAGGACCTTTGATCTAATTTTTGAAACTCAGACCACGTGCACACCTCTGAGAATTATCCCGGGCCATGGTTTGATAGTCCCACTAAATTGAATTATAGTTGTTTAAAGGTCCATAAGGTGTGACCCAATAATTTAGGAACGGGTTGAACACATGCTTGACTTAACCCTTTAGGCTGGACAAACTTCGGCCTACTTAGAAATGTTAGTTTTGGACGAGCTTTGCTGTTAATTTGAGTTCAGATAGCATAGATGTTAGTTATATAATCAATTTATAACAAATAATTTAAATTATTTATAAATAGTATAAATAATTTTATCAGTCATAAATGAATACTTAATTTAAACGTAAGATTGGTTGTATCTTTACTATATAATAATTGAATTTTCTGTTTGAAACTATTACATAGGACTGAAATTTGGAAAGGTTGAGCCTGATTTTAATAAATTAAATCAACCTATATCAAAAGTTATTGAGCCTAATTTGACCTGACCTAAGTTACAGGTCCCAACTTAATTCGAGTTGTTGGCGGCCCAACCCCTTTTAGCCTAAAATCAGGGGTCGAAAATTCGGCCGATATCTCGGTTCGGCCGAGATATCGGCCGAATTTTTTCTCTCTCCTCATTTTTTTTTTGAAAATCTTGGTGGTTTTTTTTTTTAAAATTCATTTAAAAAAATAAAAAAAGGTGTTTTTTAAAAAAAATTAAAAAAATATAAATATCGGCTGATATTTCAAATATCGGCCAAAATCTAGGATGATATTCGCCCGTATCGGACGAATATTGGCCGAGATATCGACTGGGCCCACGCTGATATATATATATATGTATATATTTTTCTTTTTTAAATAAAAAAATCGACCGATATTCGACCGAGATTGTGATGACCCAACCCGGAGTAGCGGGTCAATCGAATCGGGTAAAACTAAAATAACAAATGGGTCTTTTGAATGTACTTGTATGAAATTATGTTATTTTCTTTAAAATAAAAATAAATAAATAATGATAATAATAAATATAATCAAGAATTCAATTAGTGAAATTAGAAAGATAATATAAATCTCCCTAACTTTGAGAATACATTGGAAATACGATCAAGTAATCTTTTATATAAAATTGATAAATAAAATAAAACATAAATGGATCAAAATTTAAATAGGTTATATTAAATAAAATAATTTAGTGTTTACATTTCAAAATAAGAATAAAAATAAAGGACAAGTGTATCCATGTCTTAGTCGAATTTATGGTTTATATATTATTAAGAGGCTTACTCGTATCCAAGCCTCACCCTTTATATTATCTTATTTTGTTAGAAAGTCCTTGAAATACAACCCTCACACGTTGTTGCCCCTCACAATTTTTAGGTTAGAAAGACCCAAATATTCACCACTGTATTTCATTGGGATTTTCTTTCCTAATTTGATTCCTTCTTCCCCTCTTCTTCTCCCCAAAACGGCAACAAGCCCCATTCGTTCCCATCACCGACCCTCCTCTGTATAAACCATGCGATTCCACCTCACTACCTTCGTTTTTTTCTCAATCTCACTCTCCTTCAAGCGAAGCCATCCTTTCCTCTTCCCTCATTACTCAAGTTTTCCGACATCTCCACCAGATTTTTGCCCTTGCTGTCTGTCGCTACCTCGGAGTGTTGCCTCCTTGTCAACCCTCGTCGCTGATCCGGCCCAAGTTTACAACCTAGATCTTCTACCAGGTACTTCCTCTGTTCTCTTCTTTTTCCTTCCATTCTCTAAGCTTCTTGGTACCCAACCCTTTCCCTACCATTCGCTTAGATCCTTGCTGCCTGCAATACTGCAAGCAGCCCTTCGAACCAATTGATTTCAAATTAGTTCTTTTTTTTTTTTCTTTTTCTACTTTGTTAATTGTATATATGTTTAGACCTTTTACTTATGTATCTAAGTTTTCAAAATATATATGGGTTATATTTTTTAATTTAGTGGTTTAAATTTTTATAATGATTCCTTTGTCCCTATGAAATACTCCATTCTTATTCAATTAATTTATTTTGAAAATTGTTCAAACTATCCTTGGGTCTTATTATCTTAAAGTTTTCATTACTTTATACTCCTTAACTATCTAAGATATTGAATTACTCAGCCTTAATCGTTATTTCCTTCCAACTACTATGCTATCCAGATTTTCTAGACTATTTATTCCTTGTTGTTTATTTTAACTCTTGATTTAAAATATTCAAAGGTCAAGACTTGTAAAATTTCATTAAGATTATTCATTAAAAGTAAAGTGTGAGTTTAAAACATATGATACATATATAAATATAATTATACGTATATAAATATTTATATGTTTTAGTTTGAACCCGACTTCTATCAAAATAATTCCCTCAATGTTTCTTTTAATATATGTATTTTAAAGTATTGGTTCAGATGCTTTGATGATTAAACCCCTCTTTCCTACAAAGAGTAATTTCTTACTTAGCCTAATTTCTAACTATTTATTTTAGTCCACTTTATTAAATTGGGTTTTGTCCTTGATTTTAATTGTTTAAAATAACTTGATTTAGATCTAGTTATCTATTTTATTTTATTTTAATTCATTCTATTTGACCAAAAATAATTAATGAGTTAGAATTCTTTTGTTTCAGTTGTTGTTTTACAACTTTCATAATTCCACTTAAACTTGTTGGAGAAATGTTTTACTTAAGTTATGATAATACACAATCTGAATCTGTATGGATTTCCTATGCCAGTTAGGTTCTATTTCACTTCATTACATGATTATATGATTTAAAATTTTGAGAGTTTTTCAGTAGATATCTAATTATTATTTTATTTTTATTTCTCACCTATTGGCCAAAGTATCTAAACAAAGCCCCTAATTTTGTTGTGACGACATCCTTCTTACTTCAGTTTTGTTTGGGTAAGACAGTAAATGTTTCCTTCATTATTTTGCAAAACTATCTTATACATATGAGTACTAGTTTTATTTATGTTTTCAATTAGTTAACTGTTTGTGCTCATGAGCAAGGTTTTCAATATCTTCTCAGTATCTAATGGGGTAGGCATGGTTCAACCGTGCAGTGTGTAGACTCAGTCTTCACCCGTCTCCTTGAACCTTAGAATGACCGTAGATTATAGTGGGGACAACAACATACCTTAAATTTATTTAATGTGAATTATTAGGGGGACCCAATAATTTATGCGTTAATGGTACTTGGAGCCTTTAAATAAATGTGCAGCACTTCCCTAGCATTCTATTGATTGATTTCAAGTAGGAATGCGCTTTAATTCATCACCTATACTTCGCGAGCTTTTTGGGTGAGGGAAAACAATACACTATACTTTGGTTGACATGGTATTCTCTATTTTTGGTTTATGTGATTGAGCAATGAAAAATATTGTATGATGTATCGTATTTTGGAATGTAATATTGAACTTATGAAATAGACTGAGTATATGTAGGAATAATGGTTGTAATCCGGTGCTTACTTAAAGTAATGTAAGGGGATAGACTAAATGGTCTAATGGCCATGAGGGACTCAGTTTGCTTGGAAAAATGGAAATCAACTACTAGTCTTATTGAAAGATTTAATGATTATGTTCGAATTGATTGAATGTTATGTTAATTATTATGATGTGATAAGTGATGTTCTTGACGTTGATTTATAATATTGTTACCATAATGATAACGTTGTAATATAATTTATTCTTTTGTACATCTGATATTATTGGAGTTAGTTTTGATGCTTAAAATATGTACATGATGTTTATGTCAAATTGAGATTATAATCATGTTTGGAGTATGACGGCAATGATTTTTATTCATGACATGTTAATATAATTCATAACATGTGGCATGATGATATAGATGATGTATAGTAGATATGGCGTTAAATATGACATCTTCATATTCATGGGATGAGTATGGAGGTGTTGGTCATGATCTTTTATGATGACTGCGACGGTGGTAGTTTCAGACATCGCTTTTAGTGAGAAGTACCACGCATGTGGTGGGTTTGGTTCTTAGGCCATGAGAGATCACAAAGACTGATATTTGGTGATAGTTGTGTTTTATAGGCCTCATTTGATATGGGAAGTACCACACAGTGGTAAGTTATGGGCCTTGCTTCAGCAGGATGGCCACCAAATACAGTGGGTGTGTTGTGGAGGAATGAGACACTAAGCATTGCATTGAGCATTGTGTATAGTATGGCATAATGCATGGATATTAAAAGCATATTATTTAATTATGTTTTAAGTTCATATTGATGGAAAATAATAGTGATATTATGTTGGGTATGAATTATTGTATTCCTTCACTGGGCTTGGAGCTCACACCCTTACATTGCAGGTAACCCTCTGGACTTACGATTGGAGGACGACGTTGAAAACTACAACTTACTATGGATGGATATTTAAATTCCTAGCTAGGTGTTTGACTATGTTGATTGAGTTAATTATTGGATGCTTCTTATTTTTCGAGACTTGATTATTTGATTCAAATAATTTGAAAATTTTGAGATTTATGAGTTGGTTTTATTTTATGGAATGGGATGTGAGTAGTGAGATTAGATTTGAAGTTGATAATAGATGTTATTTATTTTATATTGTCGATGACATTATCATGTTTGCGATGTATAAATCTGGGTTTGAAGGATTTGATGGCTTCGTTATTTCATTCATAATCTTTAAAATATATATATATATATACTTATTTTTTCCCAACCACAAATTTGTGATGTAAGGCCCGTTAGATGTATGACGCGTTGGGTGACGCTAGTTCAATCTGCAGTTAAGCGGGCCACGACCTGTTTAGGCAGTAGAAAGGGGCGGGGCGTTATAGTTTGTATCAGAGCTTGGGTTCAACTCGCAGACTGTGAGTACGAGGTTGGGCCTGAGATTAGAGACAAGTTAGACCCTTTTCTATCATAAGTGAGTGAAGGTAGAAACTTTAAGAGGGTAGAATTTGGTATTAGAATATGATATTTATTAATGGAAAAGAATATTTGTGTTCGATGGCTTTTTATCTTGTCTAATAGTGAAACTGATGTATTTCTCTTGGTTTTAGTAGAATGGCTAAACCGAATAATCGCCGAGGAAGGAGAGGAGATAGGGCCAGATCTGCAAATCGGGAGGCTAGCAGAGAAAATTTCGTTGAGGGCGTAGTGGAGAGTACGGCTTCTGGAGGGTTTCAGAGACATCCTCCACCTCCTCATCCTCCTCCAGTGAATGCAAATCCAAATATTGTGCTGAGAATAGCACAAGAAGTTTTGATAATAGTACAACGGACTCATGGCACGAATCATGCTGCTCAGGAAACTAGGGAGATGGTGGCAATTCAAGAATTTAAGCGCCAGCATCTCCCATGTTCAGGGGAGGTTCAGAACCAGCAGATGCAGAGCGTTGGCTAAAGAAGATAGACAGAATTATGGATAGCATAGGCGTGCAAGAGGATGATCTCCGTATTATTTTGGCCACTATGCAGCTGAGTGGTACAACAGAGAAATGGTAGATCGATCTACAAGGACTGAATGAAGAATTAAATACTTGGGATGACTTCTATGAAACTTTTCTGGCTGAGTACTTTTCTTCATAGGTCCGTCAGTCAAAAATTTTAAAGTTCTTTGATTTGAAGCAAGGCAATGACATTGTGGCTCAGTATGGCGCTAAGTTTAAGGAATTAACACGCTATACTACAGATTTAATTACCTCAGAAGAGATGAAGATAAAGCGATTTACACAAGGACTTCGTCCCCTGATCAGATTTTTTATGGATGGGTCGGGACTTTCCACTTTTGCAGAAGTGTACCATAGGGCCATCGAGATTGAGGAGGCAGCATCAGAAGCCTTTCAGACTTCAAATCAGAGACCTTTTAGTGGGATGAGGTCTGATTATCGGAATGTCAAGAGGAGGAAGCCCGATACTCCTGTTGATCAAAGGACTTCTTTTAGACAACAACAGTTATCAGGTGGACAAAAACAAGTGCAATGTTTCAAATGTAATCAGTGGGGATATAAGGCCAACATATGTCGTCAACCTCCAAGGCCAATTCAGCAATCTCGAGGGCTAGTACAGTGCTATTATTGTAAGGAGATGGGCCATATCTCCACATACTGTCCACAGAGGACCGGATCTTCTCAGTCGCCTCCTGTTGTCCAGCCAGTTCCAGTAGCACCGGCAGTGCAGACAGGTGGCCAGCAGCAGAACACAGGACGTGGGCGTCCCGCAGCTCAGGGCTGCATTTATGCTATGGCTCCCGTGGATGATGAGATTGCAGAACCTCCAGTGATGCAAGGTGTGCTATTATTGTTTGGTGAATGGTCTAGATTACTTTTTGACTCTGGAGCTTCTTACTCCTTCATATCTAGTCTTTTGGTTGGTCGTCTAGATTTGTGCATGGATGAGTTAGAAGAACTTCTGAATATTAAAACCCCCATAGGGAGATATACTAGAGTAATCAGAACTTGTTAATCATGTGTATTAGCGATTGGAGGTGTGGAGTTAGAATTTGAACTACTTGTGTTGGGTATGACTGGGTTGAAGCTATATTAGGAATGGATTGGTTAACGGCTCATAAGATTACTTTAAATTGTGCTCGGAGAAGAGTATCTGGGTGTTCACCTTCAGGAGTTGTCTTTACCGAGAAGTTGAGTAAATCCCCTGGACCATGTGTGACAAAGAACAAAATTGGTCATACAGCCAGTATGGGTTGGGAGAATGCAGAGCTGCTTGGATTAGAAATACCTAAGGTGGTGTGTGACTTTCCAGATGTATTTCCGGACGAGTTGACGCAGTTACCTCCAAAAAGAGAAGTTGAATTCTCCATATACCTACTCTCTGGAACTTCGCCTATTTCTATGTCACCATATAGAATGGCACTAGGAGAGTTGGTAGAGTTGAAGCGTCAATTGGAGAACTGACCAAGGTTGGTTTCATCCGTCAGAGTACATCTCCGTGGAGTGCTCCAGTTTTGTTTGTGAAAAAGAAGGATGGCTCAATGAGGATGTATATAGACTATAGGATGTTGAGTAAGGTAACCATTAAGAACAAGTACCCATTTCTTCGAATCGACGATTTATTTGATCATTTACAATGATGTAAATGGTTTTCTAAGATAGATCTTCGGTCTGGATATCATCAAGTGCGGGTGAGAGAATGCGACATAGCAAAGACAACTTTCTGCACTAGATTTGGTCAGTATGAATTAGTGGTTATGGTTATTGGTGTGACCAATGCGCCAGCCACATTTATGGATTTGATGAACAGAATCTTCAGGCCATACTTAGATCATTTTCTAGAAGTGTTCATTGATGACATCTTAATCTACTCGGGATCTAAAGAATCACATGAATATTAGTTAAGAACAATCTTACAGTTACTAAGAGATCATCAATTATATGCTAAATTGAGTAAATGTGAGTTCTGGCTAAAAGAGGTGCAATTCTTGGGCCATGTGGTCTCAGATGGCGGAGTGGCAGTGGATCCAGCCAAGGTCGAAGCAGTGTTGAAATGGGAGAGACCTTGCAGTGTATTTGAAAATCGTAGTTTCTTGGGCTTGGCTGGATATTTCTGGCATTTCATTCCGAATTTCTCTAAGATACCAGTTTCTATGACTAAGTTGACAAGAAAAGGAACTAAATGCATATCGAGTGAGGCTTGTGAAACAACTTTTACAGAGTTGAAGGAAAGACTGACTACTTCTCCAGTTTTGATTATTCCAGAGAGAGGTCGTGGGTATGTGGTCTGTTGCGATGTTTCCCGTGACGGATTGGATTGTGTTTTAATGCAGCTCGAACAGGTGGTTTATGGGTCTCGGTAACTGAAAGTGCATGAGCAAAATTACCCGACTCATGATTTGAGTTAGCATCAGTGGTGTTTGCACTGAAGATTTGGAGATATTATTTGTTTGGTGAGCACTTTGAAGTATCCGATCACCGTAGTCTAAAGTACTTGTTCACTCAGAAGGACTTGAATCTGAGGCAGCGCAGATGGTTGGAATATTTGAGCGACTTTAACTTCGAGATTTCTTATCAGGTAGGAAAAGCCAATGTGGTGGCCGATGCCTTGAGCAGGAAATCTCAAGGCGTTATTGCTAATTTAGTGGGAGAACATGGTTTGGAGAAACTGGGCAGTGCAGTATCTCATCCAGGTATAGTGGATCAGGTCTTGACAACCCAGAAAACAGACGAAGTGGTAGCTAAGATTCGCAAATCAATCATGGATAGCAAAGGCCCGACAAGTTGGGTAGTGAGAACAGATGGTGGTTTGACTTACCAATGGAGAATTTATGTGCCACTAGCAGAGCAATGTAGAGAAGAGGTTCTCAAGCACTTTCATCATACGCAATTTGCAGTTCACCATGGAGGAACAAAAATGTATCGAAATATGCGACAACAGTTTTGGTGGCACAACATGAAAAGAGAAGTAGCAGAATATGTGGCCCGATGTTTGACATGCCAGCAGGTAAATGTTGAGCATTGGAAAACAGCAGGAAAGTTGCAACCTCTCGATATACCCGAGTGGAAATAGGATCATGTCACCATGGACTTTGTAACCGGATTACCAAGATCGCAGAAAGGTCATGATGCAGTGTGGGTTGTAGTTGATAGATTGACCAAATCAGCTCATTTCATTGCAATGAAGATGATAGACACTATGGCGACCTTAGGTAAATTGTATCTAGATCGAGTTGTTAAGTTGCATTGAATACAAGTTTCCATTATATTCGACAGAGATTCTAGATTCCTATCCAAATTTTGGCAGAGCCTTCAGGATCAGTTGGGTACCCAATTTCATTTCAGTACTGCGTTTCACCCTCAGACGGATGGACAATCTGAACAAACTATACAGATTCTAGAAGACATGATTCGCGCTTGTGTCTTGGACTCTAAGGGAAGTTGGGAGGATTATTTACCTGTGGTGGAATTTGCCTATAACAACAGTTACCAGTCTAGCATCAAGATGGCAACATTTGACACATTATACGGCAGACCGTGCAGATCACCCTTATGTTGGACGGAACCGAGCGATAAAGTAAAATTGGAACCAGATATAATCAGGGAAACAACAGAGAAAGTGATATTGGTCCGTCAGAGACTACTGACAGCTCAGAGTCATCAGAAAAGTTATGCGGACAGTAGGCGAAGGCATTTAGAGTTTGCAGTTGGTGATCGTGTCTTTCTTAGAATTTCACCTCGGAGAGGCATTCAACGGTTTGGTAGCAAAGGGAAGCTATTTCTTAGGTTCATTGGACCATTTGCAATCTTGGACAGGATTGGAGAAGTGGCGTACAGGCTTGCACTTCCATCGCAACTCAGTAGAGTTCATAATGTTTTTCATGTGTCAATGTTAAGAAAGTACCAAGCAGACCCTTCTCACGTTCTGAATTGGAAAGATGTGGAGGTCAGTGAAGATGCAACTTATGAAGAAAAGCCAGTGAAGATTCTGGATACCAAGGATCAAGTTTTGCGCACAAAGACCATCCCTTTGGTGAGAGTTCTTTGGCAACATCATGGAGTCGAAGGTTCGACGTGGGAGAGAAAGGACGAGATGCAACGATGGCATCCGGAATTGTTCAATGAACAAGGTACGTACTTTAGCTAAATTTCGAGGATGAAATTTGTTTTAAGGGGGGTAGGATGTGATGACCCAACTCGGAGTAGTGGATCAATCGAATTGGGTAAAACTAAAATAGCAAATGGGTCTTTTGAATGTACTTGTATGAAATTATGTTATTTTCTTTAAAATGAAATTAAATAAATAATGATAATAATAAATATAATCAAGAATTCAATTAGAAAGATAATATAAATCTCCCTAACTTTGAGCATACATTGGAAATACGACCAAGTAATCTGTTATATAAAATTGATAAATAAAATAAAACATAAATGGATCAAAATTTAAATAGGTTATATTAAATAAAATAATTTAGTGTTTACATTTCAAAATAAGAATAAAAATAAAGGACAAGTGTATCCATGTCTTAGTCGAATTTATGGTCTAAACTTTTATTATTAGAAATTAATCTATATTATAAAGAGGATTACCCGTGTTCAAGCCTCACCCTTTATGTTCTCTTATTTTGTTAGAAAGTTCCCCACACGTTGTTGCCCCTCATAATTTTTAGGTTAGAAAGACCCAAATATTCACCACCATATTTCACTGGGATTTTCTTTCCTAATTCGATTCCTTGTTCCCCTATTCTTCTCCCCAAAACGGCAACAAGCCCCATTCATTCCCATCGTTGACCCTCCTCTGTATAAACCATGCGATCCCACCTCACTACCTTCATTTTTTTTCTCAATCTCGCTCTCCTTCAAGCGAACGCATCCTTTCCTCTTCCCTCATTACTCGAGTTTTCCGACGACGTCTCCACCAGATTTTTGCCTTTGCTGTCTGTCGCTACCTAGGAGTGTCGCCTCCTTGTCGACCCTCGCCGCTGATCCGGCCCAAGTTTACAACCCAGATCTTCTACTATGTACTTCCTCTGTCCTCTTCTCTCTCCTTCCATTCTCTAAGCTTCTTGGTTCCCAATCCTTTCCCTATCATTTGCCCAGATCCTTGCTGCCTGCAATACTGCAAGCAGCCCTCCGAACCAATTGATTTCAAATTAGTTCTTTTTTATTTTCTTTTTCTACTTTGTTAACTGTATATATGTTTAGACCTTTTACTTATGTATCTGAGTTTTCAAAATATATATGGGTTATATTTTTTAATTTAGTGGTTTAAATTTTTATAATGATTCCCTTGTTCCTATGAAATACTCCATTCCTATTCAATTAATTTATTTTGAAAATTGTTCAAACTATCCTTGGGTCTTATTATCTTAAGGTTTTCATTACCTTATGGTCCTTAACTATGTAAGATATTTAATTACTCAGCCTTAATCGTTATTTCCTTCCAACTACTATGTTTTCCAGATTTTCTAGACTATTTATTCCTTGTTGTTTATTTTAACTCTTGATTTAAAATATTCAAAGGTCAAGACTTGTAAAATTTCATTAAGATTATTCATTAAAAGTAAAGTGTGAGTTTAAAACATATGATACATATATAAATATAATTATACGTATATAAATATTTATATGTTTTAGCTTGAACCCGACTTCTATCAAAATAATTCCCTCACTATTTCTTTTAATATATGTACTTTAAAGTATTGGTTCAGATACTTTGATGATTAAACCTTTCTTTTCTTCAAAGAGTAATTTCTTACTTAGCCTAATTTCTAACTATTTATTTTAGTCCACTTTATTAAATTGGGTTTTGGTCCTTGATTTTAATTGTTTAAAATAACTTGATTTAGATCTAGTTATCTATTTTATTTTATTTTAATTCATCCTATTTGACAAAAAATAATTAATGAGTTAGAATTCTTTTGTTACAGTTGTTGTTTTACAACTTTCATAATTCCACTTAAACTTGTTGGAGAAAGGTTTTACTTAAGTTATGATAATACACAATCTGAATCTGTATGGATTTCCTATGCCAGTTACGTTCTATCTCACTTCATTACATTATTATATGATTTAAAATTTTGATAGTTTTTCAGTACATATCTAATTATCATTTTATTTTTATTTCTCACCTATTGGGCAAAGTATCTAAACAAAGCCCTAATTTTGTTGTGACGACATCCTTCTTACTTCAGTTTTGTTTGAGTAAGACAGTAAATGTTTCCTTCATTATTTTGCAAAACTATCTTATACATATGAGTACTAGTTTTAGGAAAATTCATATTTATGTTTTCAATTAGTTAACTGTTTGTGCTCATGAGCAAGGTTTTCAATGTCTTCTCAGTATCCAATGGGGTAGGCATGGTTCAACTGTGTAGTGTGTGGACACAGTCTTCACCCGTCTCCTTGAACCTTAGAATGACCGTAGATTATAGTGGGGACAACAACATACCTTAAATTTATTTAATGTGAATTATTAGGGGGACCCAATAATTCATATGTTAATGGTACTTGGAACCTTTAAATAAATGTGCAACACTTCCCTGGCATTCTATTGATTGATTTCAAGTAGGAATGCGCTTTAATTCATCACTATACTTCGCGAGCTTTTTGGGTGAGGGAAAATAATACACTATACTTTGGTTGTACATGGTATTCTCTATTTTTGGTTTATGTGATTGAGCAATGAAAAATATTGTATGATGTATTGTATTTTGGAATATAATATTGAATCTATGAAATAGACTGGGTATATGTAGGAATAATGGTTGTAATCCGGTGCTTACTTAAAGTAATGTAAGGGGATAGGCTAAATGGTCTAACGGCCGTGAGGGACTCAGTTTGCTCGGAAAAATGGAAATCAACTACTAGTCTTATTGAAAGATCTAATAATTATATTCGAATTGATTGAATGTTATGTTAATTATTATGATGTGATAAGTGATGTTCTTTAGGTTGATTTATAATATTGTTACCATAATGATAATGCTATAATATAATTTATTCCTTTGTACATGTGATATTATTGGAGTTAGTTTTGATGCTTAAAATATGTACATGATGTTTATGTCAAATTGAGATTATAATCATGTTTGGAATATGACGGCAATGATTTTATTCATGACATGTTAATATAATTCATAACATGTGGCATGATGATATAGATGATGCATAGTAGATATGGCATTGTGCATGACATCTTCATATTCATGGGATGTGTATGGAGGTTTTGGTCGTGATCTTTTATGATGGCCACGACGGTGGTAGTTTCAGACATCGCTTTTAGTGAGAAGTACCATGCATGTGGTGGGTTTGGTTCTTAGGCCATGAGAGATCGCGAAGACTGATATTTGGTGGTAGTTGTGTTTTATAGGCCTCATTTGATATGGGAAGTACCACACAATGGTAAGTTATTGGCCTCGCTTCGGCGGGATGACCACCAAATACAGTGGGTATGTTGTGGAGGAGTGAGACACTAAGCATTGCATTGAGCATTGTGCATAGCATGGCATAATGCATGGATATTAAAAGCATATTATTTAATTATGTTTTAAGTTCATATTTATAAAGAATAATGGTGATATTATGTTGGGTATGAATTATTATATTCCTTCACTCGGCTTGGAGCTCACACCCTTACGTTGCAGGTAACTCTCTGGATTTAGGATTGGAGGACGACGTTGAAAATTAGAAGTTACTATGGATGAATATTTAAATTCCTAAATAGGTGTTGGACTATGTTGATTGAGTTAATTATTGGATGCTTCTTATTATTCGAGACTTGATTATTTGATTCAAGTAATTTGAGAAATTTGAGATTTATTAGTTGGTTTTATTTTATGGAATGGGATGTGAGTAGTGAGATTAGATTTGAAGTTGATAATAGATGTTATTTATTTTATATTGTTGATGACATTATGAAGGATTTGATGACTTCGTTATTTAATTCATAATTTTTAAAAAAATATATATACATATTTTCCCCAGCCACAAATCTGTGATGTAAGGCCCGTTAGATGTGTGACGCGTTGGGTGACGCCCGTTCAATCTACAGTTAAGCGGGCCACGACCCGTTTAGGATGTAGAAAGGGGCGGGGCATTACAGAGATCTCGGCTGAGATATCGGCCGCCGAACTTTTCTTTCTCTGGCCGATACTATACGTATCGCCTGAGAGAGAACGGTCTTCAAAAATTCAAATTAATTCGGCCGATACGGCCGAATTTTTTACCCCTGCCTAAAATTGAGGGGAAAAAAAATCAATACCAGAATTTTTATCTTTTTTGAAATTCGAATTAGATTTGGTCAATTGAGGTCGAATTAAATTGATTTTAAATTTTTGATCTCCGTCCAACTCAAATTTCATGTAATTTTTTTCCAACCTGACCGAATTTAAATTTACAAACATATAATCCAGGCCCGTGGTTTAAGTTAAAACCCGGCCCAAGTTTCACCCCTAAGTGTATTACATATGGACATACAACGATTCTCCTTAAAGAATTCAAGTGAATCGAGATTATTTGGTGACAGGTGGGCCCCATGATTTGGACTGTTTGGAAATTGGAATGAAAGGAATGGCAAGCATGAACCAAGTTGTATTTTGTCTATGATATTTAATTACTTAGGTGTGAAGACTGGTGGAATATTAATAACTGATTGGTTAAGTTTTAAAGGGAGGTTGATAATTAATTTTCTGATGCGAGGGGCACTCTCATGAATGAATGTATCGTACGGGTTAGGGCTCTAGATTCTGGTGTGCGGAGTGACCAGTGCCGACGGAAAGCTGTGAAAAGTATATGAGTGCTCTACAGAATACACACGTTTTTTTTACTTTTGCTCAAGCAGTTGTCGTCCCGAACATGTGGACGAGGCCCCAAGTCCACTTAAATTATAATAATATTAACAACATTGAGAAGAACGGTGAATTGGTATTTACATGATAATCTTTCTCATTTTACATCTTGGAGTTTTGAATAGTTATATAGCAATCAGCTTTTTAAATATTGTATCAATTAATATATATCGATTTTATACTTTCTATTACATTTTATCCATTATATATTGTACATAGTTGAATAAAAGTCAGAATTTTAATTGCTGATATCATACCCACTAATGTTTTTTATTTTTATTTTTTTAAATACTTCCACAGATTTTTAAGCATATCGGCCGATATCTAGGCCGAAATATTGGCCGGAATATTGGCCGATATTTCCAAAAATTAATATGTACGGCTGATACATATCAAGTTCAAAAATCTGAGATGTATCAGTCAATTTTTTTACCTTTGGATAGGATTCTAAGGGAGTAACATGATTTCAACCAGGGGTTTAAAAATCGTTTTCGGCCGATATATCGGCCGATACGATATATTGACCGATATATCGTTATCGGTAGATATTTTTCTCTATCCAGCCGATATTTCAGCCGATATTGTGAATATCGGCCAATAACGATATATATCGACCGATAAAGATATATATCGGCCGATATTCACTAGTCAAAAACCGATATATATCGGCCGATACGATATGTATCGGCCGATATTTGTACCCCTGATTTCAACTGGGAACAAAGTTGCTCTCAGTTGCTATACATTTATTAGAATAAAAAGAATTTTCATAAAATTATGATCTATTCATTTATTAGAATATACATGACGAATAATAAATAAGTCTATATTGAAAACAAATTTATATTTTAATCAGAGATTAATACAAACCAAACTCCTAATTTAACTATACTGGATGAGGAGACAGATGTCTAAATGTCACTATCCTGATGAGGAAATACCCATTGTCAGTATAGTTAAATGTCACTATACTGGATTAGGAAATTTGACTATCCAGTATCGTAGGACCATTTAGACAACTAAATCAAATTAGATGGTTGATAGGACTTATTCATTGCCAGTTTAAATACGACAAAAGTTTCATACTCCTTATGTCTCAATTTAATTGTCTTATATGGATTTTAGAATTGTCCTAAAATAGCTGTCCCATTTAGCATAAAGTGTGTTGAAAATGGATGCCATCATATAGAGTGCTCGTTTTATATAAAGAGTTCCTTAAAAAATACAAATTTTTAAATGAAGGAACTAAAATGAGACGGAGTGAGTATTAATTTGATCATCTACATAGGTGTAGCTCAATTGGTTGACTCTCGCTTTAGAAAGTGGGAGGTTGCATGTTCAAGTTCTTAGAGGTAATGGGAACTCATTCGTGGATGTTTTAATAGAACTGTTTTTGAGTTTTCCACACGTTAATAAAAAAAAAAGATTATAGTTCTCATGGCTGCCCACACGTAATTTTTTTTTTTACAAAAAAAAAAAAATTTAAATTCGAGAACTAGATGTCCAACGGTCCAACCATTTGTTTCCGAGGCCTCTCATTAAATACTTGTAAGCATCTCATCATAATTTTTTAGTATTTCCTAAGTTTGGGAACATGGTAATGTAACTTGGCAATTGGGACTTCAGTTCTCATTTCATTTAACCATGAAACTAGTTTGGTTTCTTGGGCTTTTGGCCCTCTTTTGTGAAGTTCTTTCAAATGTAGAAAGTAAGAATGTTTCTTCAAGGCCTGCTGTTGTAAAGATTGGAGCTATTTTTGTTTTCGACACTTATCATTGGGAGAGCTGCAAAAGTTGCTATAGAGACAGCTGTGGAAGACATCAATTCTGATTCCAGTGTCCTTGGTGGATCAAAGCTGGTGGTCAGCATGCAAGACTCAAAACTTTAGTGGATTTATTGGCATGGTTAAAAGTAAGATGGCCGATTTCCATACTTTTTCATACTTTATCTGACTGCTTTCTAATATTTTTCTTCATAGACAAGTCCCGTTTTTTCTGAAAGAACAAAAATCCAATTGTTATGTCATTTCCATTTGTTGCCCAAAATCCTGCTAAAGAAACGACGGTTGTTCATTAACCTGTCTGGTTGCCTGGAATTGTCAGTTAGAACGGGAAATTTGTAGAATTTACAAAATCCTGCAAAGAATTCCAAGTTTGGTGAGTCAGGAATTCTGGAATGGCAATTATGAAATTATATAGATTTTCATTATTTTTTGAGGGAGGGAGGGAGGGGGGAGGGGTTCATAAATTCCCATATGTCTGTCTTATTTTGGAATCCCAAAGCCTGAACTATTAAATTACAAAATTTTCAGGTTCTTAGCTAGTAGTTTTAAGCAATGTTGTGAAAATTGAATTATATCGTAAAATTGTTATACATCTTGAATGGCAAATCGTGTATCATAAATAGTAGAATCGTAAGATTTATTATTGTTTTTCCTTAAAAATAATTAGTACATGAAATAATATGAAAGATATCTAAAATGTAATAATGTGAGAAATTCTTCCACTTTTCTGTCAATATTAAGTAAATATTATATAACTATTTCATATTGGAGTTCAAATTTCAATGTTCCAAACTTCCAAAAGTAAGATATTAGTTTATAATGTAAGTATATTGTAAAAAATCAACAATGAATAAAAAACTCTTAAAATATTCAAAAGTCCTATATGGCTAACAACTCAAGCCTCAAAAACCATTAAAACAAAAAGTTTGATGCTTCCACGTTCCAAACAACCCCACAATTTTATTATTTACAGGAATAGTAAGATTTCTTAATAGATATGAATCATTCTTCTCATCATAATGTATGAATTGTAAGATACGAATAATGTATTTTAAGATTTTAATAACAATGATTCTAAGCTTATAAAACACCAAAAAGTTACAGTAGATTCTCCAAAATTGAAAATTAGCAGAATTTGCTATTTCTGAAATTTTGATAATTTTAAATTTGGCTGGAAATTCTACATAATGGGAGCTAAGGTTCCCCTGAGCTGTTCTGCTTCTTTTTCTTCAACAATTGTTTTGGACATCCTTCTTATACGCATTTGGCTTTAAGTATTTGATCTCTTGGTCTTTATTGACTATGTAGCTCTACCAGAGACTACCTTTCTATGTAGCGAGACAAAAATATGATAGTAATATTGGCTGACCAAAGTCTCACTAGCTAAACATTTAATTCTATATTGGGTACAATCTTACCGATCGTGAGCATAATATTTGATGCAACTTCTTTTTTCTATTTTTTGGTCTATACTGTTGTTATGTATGTGGTCTAGGAGGACTTTCTAATGAAGCAGGTTTTAATATTAACTAGAAGTCGCATCTTAAGAAACAAGAGGATTCCTGGGATTGGTTTAAACAATAGCATAATATTGATGTCTCCACGAAATAATACTTATCGCTTAAACATATCTAACTTTTTATAACTAAGATTCTCACGAGGAACTGTTTTCTTTGTTTAATTTCTGAGTTTACAGACCTTAATTAAATAGTCTAATGCTGTGTATTTGAATTTCATAACTGATAACAGCTTTACAGTTCATGGAGACTGACACTGTGGCCATTGTTGGTCCCCAGTCTGCTGTTCTTGCTCATATGATTTCACATGTAGCAAATGAGCTCCAAGTCCCACTACTGTCATTTGCAGATACAGACCCTACACTTTCTTCACTTCAGTACCCCTTCTTTGTTAGAACAACACAGAGCGATGTCTTCCAAATGTCTGCAATAGCTGACATGGTTCAGTATTATGGCTGGAGGAATGTGGTTGCAATCTTTGTCGATGACGACCAAGGGAGAAATGGGGTAGCTGCATTGGGTGATAGCCTTGCAGAGAGACGCTGCAAGATTTCTTATAAAGCTGGAATTGCCCCATTGGGTGGAGGGAGTAGGGAGGACATTATGAATATACTGACAAAAGTGGCATTGTTGGAATCTCGCATTATTGTTCTACATGCATATCCAATTCCAGGTCTTGTGTCCTCTCTGTAGCACATTATCTTGGGATGATGGGCAATGGTTATGTGTGGATAGTTACAGATTGGCTGTCTTCTGTTTTAGATTCTTCACCATCATGGACAACAGTACATAAGCTCGATGCAAGGAGTTCTTACATTGCGTCAACATACAGCGGATTCGAAATTAAAAAGAGATTTTGTTGCTAGATGGAATAAGATCGCTGATAAAAGGAGAGCTCGCTCTTTGAATGTTTATGGCCTATATGCTTATGATACTGTATGGGCACTTGCCCATGCGATTAATGCTTTCCTCAATGATGGTGGAATCGTATCATTTTCAAATGATTCAAATTTACGTGATGCAGAGGGTAGTGCTCTTCATCTTGAAGCTATGAGACTCTTTGATGGTGGGAAGCTCTTGTTGAAGAAAATACAAGAGACCAATTTCATGGGTGTAACAGGCCTGTTTCAATTCGATGCTCATGGTTTCCGCATTCGTCTGCATATGACATCATTAATGTAGTTGGAACAGGGTTTCGGAACATAGGTTACTGGTCAAATTATTCTGGATTATCGATCGTACCTCCAGAAACACTCTATATGAAGCCTCCTAATTATTCCAGTTCAAATCAGAAGCTATTGAGTGTAATCTGGCCCGGGGATATGACTACAAGACCTCGTGGGTGGGTTTTCCCAACTAATGGGAATGAACTCAGAATTGGTGTCCCCAATAGAGTTAGTTATCAATCATTTGTGAAAATAGACAGAAATACAAACAAAGTCGAAGGGTTCTCCATAGATGTGTTTACTGCTGCTATAAGCCTATTGCCTTATGCTGTTCCATATAGATTCATTCCTTTCGGAGATGGTAAAGTAAATCCAAGTTACAGTGAGCTTGTGTATAAAATTACTACAGATGTGAGTATTCTCTCTCTCTCTCTCTCTCTCTCTCTCTCTCTCTCTTCTCCACTGACTTATGAGAAATGTAACAAAGAACCCATTTTCTAAAGTTCTGTTTTTCTGTCACTATTTTCAATTTTTAATGTCTTAACACCCATGAACATTTCACTATCCAAGCAATGTAGCTTTACTGCTATAGTGAGTTCTAGTTTGCATGTTGAAGATGTGATCTACGTCACTAGTAATGCATCTTTCAATTTGATTTTTGTAGGATTTTGATGCAGCGGTAGGTGACATTACAATTGTCACAAACCGAACAAGAGTTGTGGATTTTACACAGCCATATATTGAATCTGGTCTTGCTATAGTGGCCCCTGTGAAGAAAATAAAATCAAGTGCATGGGCTTTTCTGCAACCGTTTACGATAGAGATGTGGTGTGTTACAGGTATTTTCTTCCTTTTTATAGGAGTAGCTGTGTGGATTCTGGAGCACAGAATAAATGATGAGTTCCGTGGGCCACCTAAGAAGCAAGTCATAACCATCCTATGGTAAGTGAAAGTAATACCAATTAAGTACATATACTTTGTTAGCATATTATTGTCATCCAATTCATTGCATTTTTTCGAATGTTTCGATCCAAAATAAGATGCCTCTACTTGACTTCTTTGGTATTATTATCAAATGATATTTCTTTTTCGATGATGCTTTGCTGCGATAATTATCACATGGTCCACCAGTGAAGATCATTGGATCAAACTACATATAAATGGTCCAAATATTTCTACCCTGCAATCATTTTTAGTCCACTTTCAGAATCTGTAGAGATGATTCTGGATACTGGAAGTTGCCAAGAATCACAAGGAAGACACTTGAGCATACGGATGTTGTTAGAATCTCGTGTAAATAGGAAGGTTGTTATCAATTGGATCAATTGGATCTTGTGTAATCAATTAGATTTTCTATTTGGGGAATATTATTTGTATAAGTAGCCCCCTTGTAATCATAATCTAATTACAGAGAAATTATTTCAACATGATATCAGAGCCAAGGTTCGATCTCCTTTCATAGGAATCGCATTTTTTTTTTTTTTTTCTCTCGTCTGCTGTGCTTCTACACAGTATTACCCTTCTCTACTGCCAGTTGTTTATCCGCGGGATCTCACAGCATAGTCGCTGCGCTGATCTCTTCATCGGTCGAGGGCGAGCGGAGAGATATTCCGCTGCTGGCTCTACCACTCAGTGCACGGCATATTTTTTTTTTTTCCCGATCTGGTTTCTAATCCAGATCTGGCTACGCCGGCTCTACCGGTATCAATTCTCTTTGCCGAGTTTTGTATGCCCTTTTCTGCTGCTTCCTTTTTCATCTATCGGTTCAGCTCCCTCCTTGCCGATATCCCCGCGTGTTTCGGTTGCTCCGACTACGGCTCCGACATCCTTGCACTTCTCGCCGGATCTGAGTTTTTTTCTCTGCAAGAGCGTCGCCCGCCCCTCTTGCCGACGGGAACCCTCTTTCCTTCCCGGCTTTGCTGTTCTCTGCGTTGCCGGATCTGCGCTTCGGCTCTGCTCTTCCTGTTCGGCCGCCCCTTTTTCGGTGTTGCCGAAGCAGACAGAGACGACAGGTCTCCGATCTGATTCAGATCGACGTGCCTCATTATTGCTGCCCACCCACCGCCGGAGTGACACCTCTTGCTCTGCCGCTGCTCATCTCTGCGGACGGAAAACAACCCAGATCTGATTTTTTCCTGTTCCGCTTTCTGCCTGCGCGACATCCCGATCGGATATCCACCTGCATACGCGCGACGCTGGAGAAGACGCCGGACCCTACTGAGATCCCGCTCCCGCGACGGTGCCGTGAGCACCTCTCTGTGTCGCCATCCTCCCGCCCTCCGCCGCTGTCGCCCTCTGTCTTCCTCCCAGATCTGCGCCTGCCCTTTTCTGGCCTTGCTTTCGGCCGTGATTTCGGCCGCGATCCTCCGTGATTTCAGCCGTGTTTTTTGGCCGCGCTCCACCGTGATTTCGGCCCTGCTCCGCCGCGATTTCGGCCGCACTTTCGACCGTGTTTTTGGCCGCGCTCCGCCGTGATTTCGGCCGTGCTTTCCGCCGTGATTTCGGCCGTGTCTTCGGCCGTGATTTCGGCCGTGATTTCGGCCCTGCTTTCCGCTGAGCTATTCCGTCGGAGCATCGTCTGCACTCCTCTATTGACAACCAGTTCCTTCAGCCCAGTCTGAACCTTGTGCCGCTCGGAGGTGCCCGAGGCGTACTTCTTGGGTCGGCCTCAAACGCATCCAACAAGGTTTCTGGTTTTTTCCGCCCTATATCATGACTGAGTCATCCACTCCGAAAGGGAAAGCAAAGGACATTCCGACTGTATTGCCTCCGTTCCACCTACAAGATATGTCCTCCTTGCTTACTCCCGAACGACTAGATGGTACTAACTACGTTGAGTGGTCCTTGAATGCTCAGAATAAAATAAAGGGCCGCAAACGTTGGGGCTTTATCTCTGGTACTAAGCGGGCCCCCGAAGTCATAACTTCCGAGGAATATGAAACATGGGATGAGGAGAATTGTATGGTCAAATCTTGGCTTCTTGACGCTATGACTAAGGACATCAGATCCCTTTTCCTTCGCCTCTCTACTGCCAAAGAGATCTGGGACGCTGCCAAACAAACTTATTCTGTCAGCCAAGATGCTTCCAAGGCCTATCAATTATATTGTGCGGTCCTTTCTGTCCGCCAACATGGCGGTTCTATTATTTCTTATTTTGGAAAATTACAAGCATTATGGCAGGAGCTTGATGCTATTACGCCTTGCACTATGGAATGTACCCGTGATCTTGAACGGTATACCTCCCTAGTCAACTCTCAACGACTGTATGTTTTCCTAGCTGGTCTTGATTCTCATTTGGATGGCGTTCGTGGTCGTATTCTTGCAACTACACCGCTTCCCACTCTACCCGTTGCTTATGCTCTCATTTGCCGAGGCCAATCGCCAAGATGCTATGCTTGGTACACCATCTCCTGAGGGAGCTGTTATGGCTATTCGAAAATCTGGTCCTCGTCCGGACCCGAAGAAAGGTGTTCGTAAGTGCACTCATTGTAATGGTGTTAATCATGTGATTGATACATGCTTTAAGCTCCATGGTTACCCTGATTGGCATCCGAAGGGTAAGATGACATCTCCAAAGACTTATAATCCCACTGCGGCGGATTCTGTTCCCAAGAGCCACGTCGTCACTACTTCTGGCTTCGTTGCCACGTCAGGTATCACTAATTCTGCTAGTACTCTTTTTACTCGAAATAGTGCTTGGATAATTGACACAGGTGCTACGAACCATATGACTTATGATAAATCTATGTTTAGCCAATTCTCTTCTCGTTGTTCCACGTTCACCATTACTAATGCCAATGGTGTGTCTTCCCCAGTTGTTGGTATCGGCACTGTACCCTTGTCACCTTCCTTATCTCTCACTAATGTTTTATTGGTCCCATCACTACATTGTAACCTTATTTCTGTTAATCAGTTATCCGCATCTCATGACTGTGTTGCCACTTTTTTTCCTACTTACTGTCTTTTTCAGAACCTCCATACCAAGGAGAAGATTGGCAGTGGTAAACAACGTGGAGGCTTGTACTATCTGGACGATGGGTTACACCGATCAGATGATGGAGCCCGTGTTCACGTTATGGACGCCAGCGTCTGTAAAAGGCAGGAGGAGATTTGGTTATGGCATGCCCGATTGGGTCATCCCTCATTTGGTTACCTTAGGAGATTATTTCCCTCATTATTTATTGGTTCTAAACTTTCAGACTTTGTTTGCGACACTTGTGTACTGGCGAAAAGCCATCGTTCTGTTTTCCATTCGAATGATAATAAAACTGCAACACCTTTTGCTTTAGTTCACTCGGATGTCTGGGGACCTGCCCCCCTTTCTACAAATCATGGCATGAGGTGGTTCATTACATTTGTTGATGATTCTACCAGGACGACTTGGGTTTATTTGCTGCGTCACAAGAGTGATGTTTGTACTGTATATCGCCTTTTCCATCAAATGGTGTTAACACAATTTGGAATTTCTATTAGATTTATTCGTTCTGATAATGGGGGTGAATATTTCCACCATGACTTGACTGATTTTCTGCATTCCGTTGGTACTATCCATCAAACATCTTGCTCTCAAAGTCCTCAACAGAACTGGGTTGCTGAACGAAAAAATCGGCACCTTTTGGAGGTCACTCGTTCTCTCTTAATTGGAGGTCATGCTCCATCGCATCTATGGGGCGACGCTTTGAGTTCCGCTACTTGATTAATCGTACACCTTCTAGTGTTCTTGGATTCAGACGACCTTTGGATGTACTATCTGACCACTGTACACTTCCCTCCGTTGTTCATTTGGCACCTCGTGTCTTCGGATGTGTCGTGTATGTTCACTTACACGCCAATCAACGCACCAAGCTGGACCCACGTGCATTGAAGTGTGTGTTTGTCGGGTATGGCTCCACTCAGAAAGGATATCGCTGTTATCATCCCTCTACTAAAAAATTTTTTGTCTCCATGGATGTCATTTTTCATGAAAGCATGTTTTTTTATCCCAAAGAAATAACAGATTCTTCACTTCCGGGGGCGCCTAGAGATGAAGTACAGAATCCGGATGAAATACGGTTCTTTGACATAATGAGGCCATCTAGTATTGAAGCCACGACACCCGAATCATCCTCTATTGAGCACTCAGTTGAAGGGCGTGATTGCCCAGTCCATGATAGTACACTGTCTCCTACGTCTACAATACCACTGATCCACTCGTCTCCAGATGACTCTTTAGAGGTATTACCTAATCCTATACCTTTTGACTCTAATATCCATGATATTGTTAGTATAACTGATCCTGCATCTGAACCATCCCAATATCACCTTCCACCCCGATCTAATCGTGGTCAACCAGCAACTAGATATGAGCCTGACCCAAAAGCTAAAGTGAAATATCCAATAAGTAACCATGTGTCATCCCACAAGTTGTCTGAGTCATATGCATCCTATGTACTTCAATTATCCTTTGTCTCTATTCCTAGTAAATTGCAGGAAGCTGTAGCAGATTCTAGATGGAGCAAGGCTATGGCAGAGGAAATGACAGCATTGGACAAAAATGTCACTTGGGAACTCGTGCACTTACCAAGGGGTAAGAAGACCGTGGGATGCAGATGGGTGTTTACGGTCAAACACAGAGCAGATGGGACGATTGAGAGATATAAAGCTCGGCTAGTTGCAAAAGGGTATACACAGTCTTATGGTGTAGATTATCAAGAAACGTTTGCACCAGTTGCCAAACTTAATACTGTGAGAGTACTTTTGTCGTTAGCTAATCAAAATTGGCCACTTCTTCAGTTTGATGTAAAAAATGCTTTCTTGCATGGAGACCTTACTGAAGAAGTATATATGGATCCTCCTCCAGGTATACCAAAATACGCAGATACAGCAATGGTGTGCAAACTTAAAAAGGCATTGTATGGGTTGAAGCAGTCTCCAAGGGCTTGGTTTGGCAGGTTCACCAAGTCTATGAGAAATTTTGGCTACAAACAAAGTAACTCAGATCACACTTTGTTTCTAAAGCACAAAAGAGGTAAAACCACTGCGCTAATTATCTATGTTGATGATATGGTAGTGACAGGTGATGATAATGAGGAGATATCTAGTTTACAACAGTATTTAGCATCTGAGTTTGAAATGAAGCAGCTTGGAGATCTTAAATATTTTCTTGGGATTGAAGTAGCTCGATCAAAGCTTGGTATTTTCTTATCCCAACGAAAATACATCCTTGATTTATTGTCTGAAACAGGAATGTTAGGATGCAAGCCAGTTAATACTCCTATTGAGCAGAATCATAAACTCTTTGAGTGTTGGAGTGCGTCTCCTACCGATAAAGGAAGATACCAGAGGCTCGTTGGAAAACTAATTTATTTATCTCATACCAGGCCAGATATTGCATATGCAGTAAGTGTGGTGAGTCAATTCATGCACGACCCACGTAAACCTCACATGGATGCTGTAGAACGTATATTGAGATATTTAAAGTCTGCTCCGGGTAAAGGTTTATTGTTCTCAAATCATGGTCACCTAAAGGTTGAAGGTTATACTGATGCAGACTGGGCAGGATCAGCTGATGACAGAAGATCTACCTCAGGATATTTCACCTTTGTAGGTGGGAACCTTGTGACTTGGAGAAGTAAAAAGCAACAAGTAGTGTCAAGATCAAGTACTGAAGCTGAGTATAGAGGTATGGCACTTGGGGTATGTGAGTTGCTCTGGTTAAGAAACTTACTGAATGACTTAAGCATCAAACCAAGAATGGCAATGAAACTATACTGTGACAACAAGTCAGCTATAGACATTGCTCATAACCCTGTTCAACATGATCGGACTAAGCATGTGGAGATTGACAGACATTTTATCAAAGAAAAGCTTGAAGCAGGAATCATTACTTTTCCATTCGTGAAGTCCGAAGACCAACTGGCAGATGTCCTCACTAAAGCTGTAGATAGCAGAATGTTTCTCGACTCGCTTGTCAAGTTAGGCATGAGCGATATCCACGCACCAACTTGAGGGGGGGTGTTAGAATCTCGTGTAAATAGGAAGGTTGTTATCAATTGGATCAATTGGATCTTGTGTAATCAATTAGATTTTCTATTTGGGGAATATTATTTGTATAAGTAGCCCCCTTGTAATCATAATCTAATTACAGAGAAATTATTTCAACAGATGTAGGTGTAATTTCTTGTCACAAGTGTGTGTGATGTGAGTGCATGTTCCATTGAAAGGAACTGCAGAGATTGATTAGTGAAAACTGATATTTCATAATGTTTGCCCTGGAAAGGAGTAAAGATGTTGATGTGACTGATGGTGTTGACCTTGTGAAGGAATCAAGCAAGTTTGCTAAGTGAAAATGGAGACTTCATTTATAATAATTATAGTATGAAAATTCTTGAAGGTTAGTTAAAGTTTGAGAATTGCATAATAAGATTTTTACTAGATGATTGATCTAGAATTTTGGAAATTTTCAACATCGTTTTAGCTGAAGTAATCTTAAAAGAATCTTCTCTTCTTGTTCAATTTCCTGTTTTGAATATTAGGGAGACTGATGTGTTGGGATTGGGCTTCCAGACCAAAAGACTAGCTTGATAGGTGGAGTGGCCCATTCCCATATTGTCCTTAGTTTTCTCCCCTCACAACCGATGTGGGACTCTCGTTCGCACCCCAGCAATCCCCCTCTCCCCCCCTCGAACGAGGCTCTCCGGCGGATAGAATGTCGCCAACCATCCGGTTTGGTTAGGGGATCTCTGAGTTCACATACTGTGGCTTGGGGACCTGTCTCTGATACTACTGTTGACAACATGATGATTATCTTTCTGATGTTGGTGGGGGATGGGGGAGTTAGCAGAAATCAGATATTGGGCGGTCAGTTATATTGTCACTTTGTCCCCTAAACAATGTACTCATTGACTATTGTTGCTGATAGTGGTTTGGGGCAGAGTAGGTAACACAATGCTTTTGGCATAATGTACTTCCCTATTTTAGACTAGTAGCAAACACAGACAGCAGTGGATAATCCATCTGTTCTCCCAAGATATCAATGCATCACATCAAATTGTTAGTTTTGTACACCAAATTGTGAAGTTTAAGTGCCTAAACATCTACCCTTCATATAGGAGTCGATTCATCTGATTCTTAATCTCTCCAATTTCTGATCTACCTTCATTTTCTTCACCTTTCAGGTTTAGCTTCTCGACCATGTTTTTTGCCCATAGTAAGTTAAACCATGCTGCTTATTGTCACATCTTCCATGCAGAATCGTGAATGCAGCGTAATCATTTAGTTGACTTTCTTTTCTAATTTTTCAGGAGAGAATACAGTGAGTGCCCTTGGCCGTACTGTGCTCCTCATATGGATGTTTGTGGTTTTGATAATTCAATCGAGCTACACAGCAAGCCTGACCTCGATCCTCACAGTGCAACAGCTCACATCACCTATCAAGGAATTGACAGTTTGGTCAAAAGTAATGATCCTATTGGATTTCAAGTTGGTTCCTTTGCTGGAGCCTATCTGAATGAGGAATTAGGCATCACCAACTCTAGACTTATCCCCCTAGAGAGTGGCTTTGCCTATTTCACTGCACTCCAGAAGGGTCCAAAAAATGGGGGTGTCGCTGCTGTAGTAGATGAGCTTCCATATATAAAGCTGTTTCTCTCAAGAACATGCAAATTCAAAATCGTAGGCCATGAGTTCACAAAAAGTGGGTGGGGATTTGTAAGTATATCTGACCAGAGAAATGTGTTACATTTGAATATACCCCGATTGATACTTCCAAAAAAAAGGAACGTACCCAAATTACAAGTGGTTTTAATATTGTTGGCAGAACAGGGGTGGTCTTCTAAATTGGTAGTTTGCTGATTTCTGAAATTTTCCCTCTAGTATTTATTTTAGAGCTAATTGTCAATATTAATTTTGGGAGGGGAACTGGTATCCTACCTAATGAGATAACTGATTACTGTATCATCAGAATGAATAATTAATGGATGTCTATCCATTCTGATAACATAACCGGTAGAAGTTTATGTGATGTCTATCCATTCTGATAACATAACTGGTAGAAGTTTATGTGATGTCTATCCATTCTGATAACATAACCGGTAGAAGTTTATGTTCCACTTGGAATGTACCTTAAGCATTTTTCTTTTCTGGTTACTTAAGTATAGTAGAGTACTCATTTAAGAGAGCGAAAATCCTTAGGGAAACCCAAAAACTTTCTATCGAAAAGTTTTGGTCTAAGATGACAGTGGGGATTATGTATTTTTTATCATTCCTTTGCAAAAAGCTTAGGGTGCATTTAGATGCAAACGAATTTCAGATGGTGAGCATTTTGTCAAATTTTAGCTTATACATTTCTGCATGTTTGCAGCAGCATGGAAATCAGAAATAGCATAAGGTAGGCTTTTGTTTTCTGACTTGTCTGAAAGAAATCAATATGGCAATCTGTGCTCTTAATGATTATGGACAGGGAATGAAGAAAAGTAGTATCGCTTATGTGGCATCCAATTTTCTCCCACCCTAAAACATAGTGGAATGGTTAATTTTTCTCTCAACCTTTTTAAGTATTCAAATGGTGTGCAGTGTATGGAATATCCAAATGTCTACAAATTCAATATTTGTGTTTCTGGGCTCAGATAGCATAGTTCAGGGCCTCCAAAAATTTGATCAGTTACTTCATACTAACTTATGGTAATATTCATTAGGCATTGCCACGTGACTCTCCCTTGGCTGTTGATTTGTCAACTGCCATCCTGCAACTGTCAGAGAATGGCGATTTCCAAAGGATCCATGAAAAGTGGCTGACAAGAACTGGTTGTCCTGATGGCGTAGAGCTTGAATCAAATCAGCTTCATCTGAGTAGCTTTGTGGGCATGTATTTCATTTGTGGGTTTGTGTCGTTAATTGCACTCATCATATACTTTGTATTGATTTTACGTCGGTTTAGCCGTCATACCCCGGATGAACCTGATCCATCTGGTCATGGTAGCTCACGGTCCAGGCGGCTCAAAAGGTTCCTAACATTTGTTGACGAGAAGGAAGAAGTAGTGAGCAGATCAAAGAGGAGAAATAGAGAAGTCAAACAGTCACAACTCCAATACCAAAACGAGGCAAATTGAGAAGACAGATAGTGACAACTCTAACATGAGCTTTTCATTGCATTAACTAGCTAGCTCAAATTGCAAGTTGCTTCTTCAAATGCATCTACTTTGCAGCTGTGACAAGTGTTTTCTCAGGATTTCACTTCCAATTATATGAGATAGCCTTAAATGTGTTTCATTGGTTTACATGTCTATTAAAATTTCTGTTTCACTGTAGCATACTTTATCACGTATTATAAAATCAAGTTTTCCATTGTGTTGTCTAGATGTTTGAATTATTTGACCACACGTTCTTTACCATGTATGAATCATATTGCAAGCTATAAATTGTTTTGTTTTCAGTATGTTATCTGTATGTCTTGTGTAACCTTCATCCAGTATGGTACAGTTATTGGATATTATGGTAAAAAAGGCAGCTATGATGATCCTTGAAGTCCCATGTTCTTTAACATTGGAATGGGAAGTACTAGTCTCAAGCCTCAACTGACAATGGTATCCAGGTATTTTCTTGAAAAAAGTTCAAAGGTTGTTCTGTAGTGCCACTGGATCTTTATGCCATGTTAGTCTTTTCTGGATCCAAAATAGAGTCTCTAAGCCAATACTAAAATGTTAGAACGAATGCTGGTTTATGGGAAGAACCTACGGTAGAACGTATTAGATGGGCAGTCTGGATTCACGGGTCTCACAGCCACGCCTTGTTGGTGATGGTCAACTAAATGAGATGAACCTGTCTTGATTGCCACAGTTGTCCTGGTGGAGTGTTATTTTCCTGAAAAAAAATCCCAAAGCCAACAAATACATGTATTGTTCTACTTTGCTAGTGAAGCCAAACAGGGTGAAAGCATATATTTGATTATTTATATAATTTGCCATGACAAGAAACCCACATCGAGACTTAAGTTGTGCTTCAACTTCCTTATTGACAACTTCAAATCACATCGAGACTTAAGTTGTGACCTTAAACAAACTGGAAGAAAAATTCATTAATACATAGTGTGCAGGAGAGAGAGAGAGACCTTCTAGATGAACAGTACTGTTGAAATCTAAGCATGAGAGAGAGAGAGACCTTGTAGATGAATAATACTGTTGAAATCTAAGCATGATCATAGTGGCAACTCCCCTGACCTAAAATCAGAAGAAAACTCAAGTTATGATATTGTCATCCTTTTACATTGTTCTTTATACTATTTGTAAGGCTCTTCCATCCACTCCAAAACACAACTGTGGATTTTGGGGGCCTTCAAACCATTATTTGAGTTATCCAAGGTGATCTAGGCCCATACCCGAGTTTAGACTTTTTCATAAACTCATCTCTATATATTGGGGCCTACTTTGGTGGATCCTATAGAGCTGGTTGCATGTAGGTTCTTTAGTCACAAGAGAAACCGAATGGTGGTGATGACGCGCCCACACACATACACGCACACTAATGATCTATTCAACGTAGAAGTGCAGCATAATACCATGCACACCCTTCCACTTCTCACAAACCCATCTAAATCCCCTGTGGTGAATTAGATTCATACCTAATTTGACTCAATCAGAAGTTCTCACCATTGAATTAAAACTCCCTCTTATGTTGGATTAAAAAACATATTTAGAATGATCCAAAATTTGGGGCTTGCAAAAATATGATTTGAAATCCAATCAAAGTGATTTTTAGTGTCTAGGGAATCAGGTATATGTTTGTTTATATATATGTATGTGGGAGCATTTTTTAGTACATGTGAATGTATGAACATTCAGATAAAAGCAATTAACATGCAGTATGGTTGATGTCACCAACTAATGAGAGAGAGAGAGAGAGAGAGAGAGAGAGAGAGAGATTACTTGGGTCACTGGATGCGAATAATCCAATTCCACCGAAGTGACAGTTCCAAAAATTACGTCCATTGGCTTGGAAGTACCTGTTCATGGCAAAGGAAGCATGACTATGGAGTGCTTGGGGTTCAAAGGAAGCGCCTCCTTGATTGATGGGTGAGCAGTCTGTTGATATGTGGCTCGATTTAACTCAGCCCAACTCAGCCCATCACTGAGTTGGTATTTATGGTTCTATTTAATTTAGCCCATAACTGAGTTAGTAAGCTATTGAGTGGTAGCCTTTCATTATATATATGTAATTACTCCTTATATGAGGAGGTAGAGTGAGGAAAGGCATAGAGTATATATAGACTCCACATTGTAACCTCTCATTTTGTGATAGTGAAATCTCTTCCTTGTGTTGCCCGTGGACGTAGGCTTTTAGCCGAACCACGTAAATCTGCGTGTTATTGATTGTGTGATTGATTTTATTGATTGATTTTCCGCTGTAAAACTCAACAATTGGTATCAGAGCTCGAGTTCGATTTTCTCGGGATTTTCGGGCGAAATCACACGGTCACAGCATCAAGGTTTCTCAGATTTGAGAAACAATCTGCCGTAGGGTTTGAAATAGAACGCCGGAACAGCAGATTGAAAAAAAAAAAAAGGCCCATCGCCGGCGGCGAGAGAGGCGAGCAGGCTGCGCATGATAGCAGCGCCGGTAGATTGCAAGGGGTTCTCTCAGATCTGGGTTTCAGAACCAGAGCAGAGAAGGAGGTCCAAGACAGCTGGTTAGGGTTCCCTTCAATCCACAGCCGCGACGCCGGAGTCCATGAACAGTGACGATAGCGGCGGAATTCAGAGCAGCGATTAGAGGGTTTTTTTTTTTAAAAAAAAAAACCAGTCCTGAGAGTGCAAGCAGAGCACGTCTCAGCTGTCAGCACTGCTGTGACCAGACTAGATCTGGGAGGAGATCTGAGACAGAGAAGCCGGGGGCAGCCAGATCTGCAAGCAGATCTGAAACCAGTGGCGACCGGCAGAGGCTTGAGCGAGCAGTGGTAGCAGGCAACCAGATCTACAGCCAACTTTGGCAATCGGAGAAGACAGATCGGCAGCCAGACCGGCCAAGGAGATATGAGAACGGCAGCATCCAGAGGTGTCGTTGGCAGCTAACCCAGTTTCGGGTTTGCAGTGCAAAACCCAGATCTGGGTTTGGAGGTGCGCCGAGGAAAAGAGGTTGCAGCAGCCGGCGAACAGAGGCCAGGCAGCAGCGGCGACGGCAAGAACCGCAGGCTGAGCAGTCGGCAGTCCTCTAGATCTGAGATCTGGAGAGAGGCAGCAGCCTGGGTGGAGCGACGGCATAAGGACTTCTTGAAAGGAAACACGAAAAGGGCAGATCAGAGCAGATCTGTAGCAGACCGGCGAAATCGCAGAGCAGGCAGAGTGCGACGCAGCAGCAGATCTCCGCTGCGAGCAGAGGCACCGGCTGCAGGTGGAGGAAGCACCGCCAGGCCGAGAACAAAGGAGATGGCTGCACGCAGCAGCAGCGAGATTAGAGGCCGAGCAGTAGCAGAGACGGCAAGCAGCGCAGAGGAGCAGCCGGCGAAGAAAAAAAAAAAAAGAAACAGATCTGGTTTTTTTTTTTTTTTTTTTCAGATCTCGATCTGGGAAAGAAAAGAAAAAAAAAAAAAAATCGGTTCAGTGGTCCGCAGGACCACCATTTTAGCTGCAGTCGCGGGATCACCAGTTCCGGTAGCCCGCAGGACCATCATTTCCGGTGCACCGAGGGACTACAGATTTTAGTACTCCTGCAGTAGGGAAATCAATGGTCCAGATTTGTTTTGCAGTTTCCGGAGTCACCAGGACTCGGAATTGAGATCCGTCTTCGCCTGTACGATCGTGGCAGTGAGATCTACACAGTGACGGGTGTGGATCTGGTTTCTGGAGGAATCAACAGTGAGCGTCAAGCAGTGGCGTTTGTAAAAAGGAGATCAGCTGAGTTCTCTTTTCTCTTACTTTTCCATCACTGTCATTTATTTTTACATATTATTCTGCTATGTGTATGATTGAACCACCCAAGTGGTGAGGAGTTAGGGGGTAATCGGTTGGATGCCAGTAGTAGATCCCTAGGTTTTGTGCAGGGCTACATTGTGCAGATTACTGTTTGTGCAGTTTGCTGAGTGCTTAGCTGATGTCAGAAAAATTGTCTCCTGAACCTTCAACCTCTAAGTCTTCAACTGTATCAAGAACTATGGTTTCGAATGCAAAATTCGAGGTGGAGAAGTTTGATGGAACAAACAACTTCGGCATGTGGCAATGCGAAGTTATGGATGTCCTGTATCATCAGGAGTTGGATATTGCTCTAGAGGAAGAGAAACCAACAGATATGGAGCAAAAAGATTCGGTGAAGATCAATCGCCAAGCTTGTGGTACCATTCGGCTTTGTCTCGCCAAAGATCAGAAATGTTTTGTTATGAAGGAGAATTCAGCTAAGAAGTTGTGGGAGATGTTACAAGATAAGTATATGACCAAGAGTGTTGAGAATCGTCTCTATCTCAAGAAAAGACTCTTCCGTTTCGAGTACAAAGAAGGAACTTCTATGACTGATCACTTAACTGCTTATAACAAAATTCTTGCTGATTTGCAAAATTTAGATGTTGAAATTTTGGATGAAGACAAAGCAATATTGTTATTGAATTCCTTGCCTGAGCAGTATGATCATCTAACTACCACCCTATTGTATGGGAAAAATGAGATTAAATTTGAACTTGTGGTGAATGCATTGATCAATAATGAGTATCGGAAAAAGGACAAACATGCCCAAAGATACTCAAAGTCAGAGGCTTTGACAGTTAGAGGCAGATCACAAAACAAGAAATTTGGTAATCGGTATAAGTCTCGTTCAAAGACGAGAGGAGCATCAACATCATCTAATAGAAGAAATCTTGCTAGGGATGAGTGTGTTTTTTGTCGAAAAAAAGGGCATTGGAAAAAGGATTGTCCAATATTGAAAAAAAATGACAACAAGAATCCAACAGCAAATGTTGTTCATGTTATAGATGATGATACTGAGTTAGCAATGATTGGCTCATCATTGCCATACCATTCTGAGGAGTGGATTTTAGATTCGGGTTGCACTTATCATATGTGTCCCAACAGGGACTGGTTTTCCAGCTTTGAGGAGTTGGATGGTGGATCAGTTTTTATGGATAATGATAATACTTGTAAAACAAAAGGGATAGGTAAAATCCGTTTGAGACTGCATGATGGAGCAATCAGAGTATTGACAGATGTTCGATATGTACCAGATTTAAGAAAAAATCTCATTTCATTGGGTGCTTTAGAATCCAAAGGTTTTAAAATTACCTTGGAAGGTGGAGTTCTAAAGGTTGTCATGGGTGCATTGGTAGTGATGAAAGGTACCCGACAGAACAATTTGTATTTCTTGAAAGGAAGTACTATTATAGGTGGAGCAGCGACAGTCACTGATAGTAAAGAGGATGTTGGTTCTGATACTACAAAATTATGACATATGCGTTTGGGTCATGCGGGTGAGAAAGCTTTACAAGGTTTGGTAAAGCAAGGACTGTTGAAAGGTGCTAAGACCTGCAAACTTGGATTTTGTGAACATTGTGTTCTGGGCAAGCAGACTAGAGTCAAGTTTGGCACAGCTATTCATCGCACTGAGGGAATACTAGACTATGTTCATACAAATGTATGGGGACCTACCAGAGTTGCATCTTTGAGTGGTAGGCATTGGTTTGTTTCTTTTGTTGATGACTTCTCTAGACGAGTGTGGGTGTATCCCATGAAACACAAAAGTGAAGTCTTGGATGTGTTCCTGAAGTGGAAGAAGATGATTGAGACTCAGACTGACAGAAAAATTAAAAGGCTCAGGTCTGACAATGGTGGTGAGTACAAGTCAGATCCGTTCATGCAGATATGTCAGGCAGAGGGGATCGTGAGACATTTCACAGTCAGCGACACTCCGCAGCAAAATGGGGTTGCAGAATGAATGAACCGTACTTTATTGGAGAAGGTACGGTGTATGTTGTCCAATGCTGGATTGGACAAAGCATTTTGGGCCGAGGCAGTCTCATATGCATCTCATCTCATCAATCGGTTGCCTACAGCTGCAAATGAGGGTAAAGCACCCATTGAGGTATGGTCTGGAGCACCTGCTACAGATTATGATTCTTTGCATGTATTTGGTTGTCCAGCATATTTTCATGTCAAAGAAAGTAAATTGGATCCTAGAGCCAAGAAAGCTATATTCTTAGGCTTTAATAGTGGTGTGAAGGGGTTTCGACTTTGGTGCCCTGCATCGAAGAAGTTGATTCTAAGCAGGGATGTTACTTTTGATGAATCTGTTATGTTTACTCAGAACAAGCATAAGGTTGATCAGAAGGAGAACAAGACTAAGGGTGTTCCACAACAGGTGGAGTTTGAGGCTCCAGTAACTTCAGTGATACCTGTTCAGACAGGTGATAGTCTCACAGATGATTCAGTTGGTGAGGACACAGTTACAGATGAGTCTCCAGTTCAGGCGTCTACACAGCAGCCAGACTCCATTGCAGTCAGTAGACCAAGAAGAGAGATTAGAAAACCTGCACGGTTCACAGACATGGTGGCATATGCACTTCCAGTTGTTGATGATGATATTCCGTCTACATATAGAGAAGCTATGAGAAACTCAGAAAGTGTGGAATGGAAGTATGCAATGAGTGAGGAGATACAGTCTCTTCACAAGAATCAAACTTGGGAGTTGGTACAACTTCCAAAGGGCAAGAAAGCAATTGGTTGCAAGTGGGTATACACCAAGAAAGAGGGTTCTACAGGAACAGCAGTGAGAGATTCAAGGCTAGGTTGGTAGCTAAAGGCTATGCACAACAAGAAGGGATAGACTACAATGAGATTTTTTCTCCAGTTGTTAAGCACTCTTCTATTCGTATTTTACTAGCTTTAGTTGCACAGTTTGATCTTGAGTTAGCACAACTCGATGTCAAAACTGCTTTCTTACACGGTGATTTGGATGAGGAGATATACATGTCTCAACCTGATGGTTTCAAGGTTACTGGAAAAGAAAATTTGGTTTGTAAATTGAGAAAGTCGTTGTATGGTTTGAAACAGTCTCCAAGGCAGTGGTACAAGCGATTTGATCGGTTTATGATGGGGTAGAAGTACACAAGAAGCCAATATGATCATTGTGTGTATTTTCGTATGCTACGTGATGGTTCCTTCATATATTTGCTTTTATATGTGGATGACATGCTCATAGCCTGTAAGAGCAAGTTCGAGATTAACAAATTGAAGACTCAGTTAAGAAATGTTTGAGATGAAGGATCTTGGGGAAGCTAAGAAAATACTTGGTATGGAGATTGACAGAGATAGAGTGAAGGGCACAGTGTGTTTGTCACAAAAACAATATCTGAAGAAAGTATTACAGCGTTTTGGTATGGATAAAAATACAAAACCTGTAAGTACACCATTAGCCCATCACTTTAAGCTTAGTGCTTTGATGTCTCCTCGCACAGATAAGGAGCGTGAGTACATGGCTCAGGTTCCATATGCATGTGCAGTTGGTAGCTTGATGTACGCTATAGTGTGTACTAGGCCCGACATTTCACAGGCTGTCAGTATAGTGAGCAGGTACATGCATGATCCAGGAAAGATGCATTGGCAAGCAGTGAAATGGATTTTACGGTACATTCTGGGTACCGTAGATGTTGGTTTAATGTTTGAGCGGGATGATCAGTTTGGTCGACATGTGGTTGGTTATGTGGATTCGGACTATGCTGGTGATTTGGATAAACGCCGGTCTACTTCAGGCTATGTGTTTACACTTGCTAGAGGGCCAGTGAGTTGGAGGTCGACGTTACAGTCTACAGTTGCTCTTTCTACTACTGAGGCAGAGTACATGGCAGTGACAGAGGCCATTCGTGAGGCCATTTGGCTACATGGGTTGCTTGAGGACCTGGGTCTTATACAGAAGCACGTGGATGTCTAATGTGATAGTCAGAGTGCTATTCACTTAGCAAAGAACCAGGTTCATCATGCACGAACTAACCACATCGATGTCCGTTTCCATTTTGTTCGAGAGGTTATCAATGAAGGTGTTATTCTCCTTCAGAAGATTGGAACTGCAGATAATCCTGCAGATATGCTGACCAAGGTGGTAACTGGGATCAAGTTCAAGCATTGTTTGGACTTGATCAACATCTTGCATCTTTGAGCACCTTTGGGTGCGTGGCACCTTCGGGTGCATTTGAAGGCAGCACAGTTTGTTTGTTCACTTGTGTTTGTTGGGCGTGAGATTTTCATGCCAAGTTGGAGATAGTTGAGAGGTGAGGAGGAGATGGCCTGCAAATCTCGCCAAGGTGGAGATTGTTGATATGTGGCTCGATTTAACTCAGCCCAACTCAGCCCATCACTGAGTTGGTATTTATGGTTCTATTTAATTTAGCCCATAACTGAGTTAATAAGCTATTGAGTGGTAGCCTTTCATTATATATATGTAATTACTCCTTATATGAGGAGGTAGAGTGAGGAAAGGCATAGAGTATATATAGACTCCACATTGTAACCTCTCATTTTGTGATAGTGAAATCTCTTCCCTGTGTTGCCCGTGGACGTAGCCGAACCACGTAAATCTGCGTGTTATTGATTGTGTGATTGATTTTATTGATTGATTTTTTGCTGTAAAACTCAACACAGTCCACAAGTCGACAAGCATATTCTATGGCATTTTGGAGTGCAACATCACTTGAGCCTGGCTTTGCCACACACCACCCTTGTTGATAACATTCACTTGCAGAATGCTCCAAATAGGGGCTTCCCAAACACCACCCAAGAGAATCACAGCAACCATCAAGGTCCAAAGAACTCTCATTTTCATCTTCTCTCTGTCTACTGCTACAGCCTTTCCAGTGGTGATTCTGTTCTTGGTTTGTTCATATAGAAGTGGGAACTGTAGTAGGTGTAGTTACAGGTTGGAGTGCACTAGCCCATGGTTTACATCTTCTCTTCTTTGCTTGTTTTTCTCCTTCACCTGAAAAGCTTTCCTATTTTAGCCATATGTTCAGATTCCTAGCTTTTCTTGTGAGAGCTTTGTCATAATGGTCTTTCTTCTCTTTGGGTTGCCTCATTTACCGTAGAGAAACTTACTACTTGGTATTATTTAGTAAAGGTTGATGAGTTGGTCTTAAAAGATAGAGACCCAATGCGGAGATGAACACCTCATCAAGATTCCCAAGTTAAATTATCTGGATCAGCGACCTTAGATTTCGTGATTGAAATTGATCATCTAATGGGCCATCACCATCCATGTAAGAATTGGCACCAATCAATCCAACTTGCTCAATCAATGTGAGCCATGGACATTCGAGTTTTAGAAATCCTCTTGATCATCCAATGGGGACCATGATCACTAATGGTTACAGTCATCAAATGGGTCTGCAGCTGAGATTTAGAAAATGGCCTAAACCCTACTTATCGGCATCGGCTGCTAAGGTTGAGTCGGGCAATATATCTATTTTTCATGTTTTGTTGGAAACAAATATAAAAAAATTACTGATATGGGCCAATACATATGTGTTTGTTGATATGCTGAATTTTGAATTCTTGAACTCGTCAATTATCTGTCAGTTCTAGACCCTACGCAGGGAAACAAATATTCGTATCGGCTGATATTTGTCGATATTTGGCAATATCTAATATATATCACTGATATCGGTGGTTTTAATTAAAATAAAAATAAGAGAGAGATTTCAACCCCTCGGATAAATTCATGCAAAAATAATGACAATAGGAAAAAAGGATCTTTGAATTGGGGTTTTATGATTAAGTTTAGTGGGTTTGAAGTATAATGGGTCTAGGGCTAATTGCTTTGAGCCAATTGTGCTAACTGATCCCAAACTTCTATTCAGATGGACTGGCTAGGGATTAAGTGCAAAGCCATAACAATGATGGACCAAGCACAATGCTCATTAGGATATTTCAATAAAAGTAGGGTGCAATTTGGGCAAGTTGAGAACTTAAACTTTAGTCCACCCTTATTAAATCCAGATTACTACTAACTGATTTAACTCATTTTCTATAACCAAATTTATTTTGGATAATGATTTTTACACCTCCATTTTCTTCCATGGTGCTCCTCTTTAAAAGAAATTTTCAAATTTGTCCCTGCCTCTCTCTTCTCCACTCTTTTCCTCTTTCCTAAAAGCAAAGGCAAATTTGAATTTTTTTTTTTAAAGAGGTGCACTATAGAAGAAAATTGGGCTGCAAAAATCACTACCCATTATTTTAAAAAATCTAACCTATTTTTAATTTGAGTCAACCAATATAGGTTAGGTTAAATTGGGTGACGACTTTTATAATTAAGTAAACAATTATGTCTATATATAATTTTTGGGTTGGACTAAATCGGGTCATGCCTTCATCTGATGTTCAATTTTCCTTTGCTTGGGAGATTGTTAATATTTCCCAAGGTTCTCTATCTTGTGGTGCCTTTTGTCACTTGTTGGAGCCTTTGATGGGAGTGTAACAATAGCGTTTTTAATTAATCCTACCTGCCTAGAAAGAGAGCATAGACCTCTCTTAAGATAAATATGCATTCTAAAATTGAATTTTGCACATGGGTGTAGCTCAACTCAGGGGTGAAAAAAATGGCGTGCATATCGGCCGATAAGTTTCTCTCTCCTCCAATATTTCCATATATTTGTATTTTGGTCCAAAAATTTTATGGTAATTTCAGAAAATTTGGGGCTTCTTGAATATGTAATTTTTTTCATTCAATATCGGTAAGAAATTATGAAAAAGTATGTAATAAATTTTTGATAAATTTAGTGATTAAGCATTTTCCATAGTTTTATACTAATTTAAGATAAAACAATTAATAATAAATATTTAAGATCTCCTTTAAAAGCTAACATCATCAAAAGAAAAGAAAAAAGCAACAATAATATTAGCGGCTGAAAATTTCCGATACTGCTCAAAGTTTCAGCTTATGTTTTTATTTTTGAACATTTTTTTCTCAAACATAAGAATAAGGTTTAAAATTCTAATAGGATTTATATGTTTAATATTATATTTTCTATCACTTGTTAACCTAACATCTATGCATGTTACATAAATTCTTAATCTTAGAGGCAGAAATTTTAATGGATTTAAAGATAATATATTAAATCTAATAATAATGGTTGGTGCTAATATTTCAAAGTTGAAAACTTGAAATCACCTGAGTTTCACCAAATACATCAAAGCTTGACCAAATTTTCTAAAAAAAAATGTAATATTACTATGGATCAAGCTCTTCATATGGATAACCGGGCACGTGGAAATAAAATTTAGCATACGTCTCTTCCGGAAGCCGCTCATCAGTAGACGTGTACTCGGATGTTGACGATGGATTGTGATACAGCCAACTATGGGAGGAGGGTTGCGACTGGTGATCTGAAATGAACATGGACTGCCTATTACTTGACAACAAGTCTGTGTCCAAGTGCCCATAGCTCGATTAACCAAAATATTATGTGGGCATATATCCAAACGATACATATCCTTCACACTGACCGGGCATGTTTGTTCCGCCATGAGGATGTATATGTTGTCTATCATCTTGTCGGTGATGGACTTCACTCATGTCGGGATAATACCCCGGTGGATTTTCAGGCTCAACATCCACAACAATATTTTGATGACCAAAATTGTACCCATCATCTGACCCATTATCGTCATCTGTAGATGAATCAGATCTAGCCAACCCAGAATCACGCTTGCTAGGTTGACTGCTCGAAACAACAGGTTCTTTTCCTCTGATTGATCTCCTCCTCTGTGAAGAGCTAGATTCCCCGGCTATCCCAGTGGGCCGCTCATTAACAGAATGACGATGTGGTATCATCCTCGTACTTGTCTGACGTTCCAAACCCACATTTGGAGGGCGAGACACACTGATTGAATGGTGGTGACCGTCGTTTTCCATCTCTTCCTCGGAATCCTGCAATTCTCCAAACTCTACAATTTAATCTAAAAATGATATATCTAGATCATGAAGTACAGGTTGTTCTTCCTCTTCGATTCATTCACTCAATGGATCATTATAGGTGAATAGAGACTCGAGGTCGATAGGCACGAAAAAATCTTCTGCATCTGCCCCCTTCAACTCGGGTACCTCCTCAAATTCCTTGCCCTCAGTCGCTGATTGTAGTGTAGGTATACTAAATCATTCAGTCTTTGAGACGATAACCTGTTTCGAGGCTTGCTGTGGACATATTTAAATGTCAACCAGTTACACTAGCAGTTTGTTGCATTGCACGTCTGGCTCATCAGTTTAATGGCGTACTTCCTCAATACAGGTGAGTTGTTTCCAAAATATGTCCACCACTGTGTAGCACTCATCGTCGTTATCTCTTTCAACCTAACGTCAGCAGCTTCATCCATAAAGGACTCCAAGCGATTTTCATATTTGTGCAACTTCAAAACAAAAAAAAAACACAATTAGTATTATCGGATAATAAACAACTTTCAAATCATCGAAAATATTTGGGTCATAATGAACGAAAGTAATACATCTCTAAAACATGCCCCCCGTTCACCAGGATGCATGACACCCATAATCTCCAACGCCCGTCTTACGCAGTTACAAATTGAGTCGTTCGATAGCTCTAAACCCAAATCATTAGCTTCCTTTGAAAATGGATTCAAATAATATGCTGCCAAGTGAAGTACAATGTGATTAGCCAAAATATAAGATATGCACAATAATAAGATATAAACACACTAGCAAATGAAAAACTAACCTGCAACGAACTGTAGGTTCGAGATGAAGAACTGATTAATTCTCTCGTTGATGATTTGCATGAAATGATCCGGAGGATTAACTTTCGCGACTTCAGTTTTAGCCTTTATGATGCATTCAAAGACATAGGGGAGTGTCGGCTTCTTGTCTCCGTCTACAAATCGGAGTGTTGTGACTATAGGAGCAGAGATGTTGATGGAAGATACGATACTGTCGCAGAACACTTTAGATACAAACAAGTGTGTAATGTTTTGGTAATATCTTATGTGTCCTTCGTTCCTCATGTCGAACGCATTCGCAAATGACATGCTTCTCACCATCTTCATCAATTCTATCTTGCTTCTTAAGAAGCTTTGCATAGTAAGGAATACTGTGGCGAAACGTGTTACTGCAAGTCTCAGTACTTCACGACGCTTCGTGTACTTCCTCATTACCTCTAAGATTTTAACATGATTGTATATTAATCTGATGACGTCCTTACACCAGTCAATTAGGTTCCCAAATTCCCTCACATTAGCAAAATATTTGAGGATCAAGTCTATGCAGTGGGCCGTATAGGGGGTCCATAAGATCCACGGGTATGTGTTCCCGACCTTCCTCCCTCCCGACTTATTACCCGGTCCATTGTCCGTTACAATTTGGACACCATTCTCAGGTCCAATTTCTTCACAAACAGACAACATCAAGCTACAAAGAAAATCTCCATCATTTGTTCAGCCCGATGTGTCGTACAATTTATGAAATACTGTGCCACATTGATTATAAATTAGGAAGTTAATGATACTCCGTTATCGTCACTCTTCCAGCGATTCGACATAAGTGTCACTCTCGTATCCTCTCAGGAAGACTTAAAATTATTTACCCAGTCTCGGATCCACTGTATTTCACGCGGGATGAATGTGGAACAAATCTCATATGGCGATGGGAAGGTGATATTAGGTCCAGCAACTACGGATGCATTGCACACAACCTTAAAATATGGATTTTCAATTTCCCTCGGTGGCCGGTGGCTATAGAAGAAATACTTAATGGCTGCCGTCCCAAGGAATTGTTTTGCCGTCTGTCTGTCTAATTGATTTATTTTTCCTTGTTTCAAAGAAGTTGGCCTGTCCCATATTGGATCACCAGCACTAATTGTCTCCGGATTCACACCATAGTGTTCAATAGTTGCTCATTGTCCTCATTTGAATGCATTTTTAATGGAACTCCATCGGCCCATAATTCCAGATTTTTGTCTGGATGATCCACTCGCAGTCCCTGTGTAGAGAAGAATAATTCATTTTTTGGATTTTAATATAATTTTGAAATAAATTACTTTTGTTAGATTAAACAATTAATTTAAAGAAATTAACCTACACCACTATGCCCTCTCATCTCATGTTCGCGGTGACTAATTCGCATTGCACGCTGCAAGCATCTGTCCTCCTCAATCTCGTCTGGATCATCTTCTGAAGATGACAGGACATTTTCCACGTATTGGCCCTCCCTTTCACTTTCTAAGCAGTCGACCATTATGTGACCTATAGCATGGTCTTCTGCTTCAGTCCTTATTTTCTTTTTTTTTGGCATTAACTTCTAGTAGTTGCCTGCAAATAAGTTGTACTTATGTTGGTGCGCGTTTGCAAGTTGCTACATTTCCCGTTTTTCCAACTGTATGTTCCTTTAAACGGGTAATTCCTCCTGATATCATTTTTTCACAGAAGTTGCATTTCACTCTGTTATTACTATGTCGTTCACCGAACGACCATACTGGATCTTCTTTGTTTGGTGCAATTATTGTTTAAGAAATGCACAAAATTATAAAAAATAGTCACATTTACATATTTTTTGGCAATTTATCATATGAAAATGGGGGATTAAATGATAAAATGAAAGAATAGCATCACCTGATGTCAAACTGAAATTTTTTACAGTCCACAAACACCACACACTGAGAGGGTTGGTTTAAAAAAAATCCACATTTTTTTGATACATTTACATATTTTTTGGCAATTTATCACATGAAAATGGGGGATTAAATGATTAAATGAAAAAAAAAGCCTCATCTGCTATCAAACTGAATTTTTTTATAGTTCACAAACACTAAACACTGAGAGGGTTGGTTTAAAAAAAATCCTTATTTTTTTTATACATTTACATATTTTTTTGGCAATTTATCACATGAAAATGGGGGATTAAATGATAAAATGAAAAAAGAAAGCCTCATCTGCTGTCAAACTGAATTTTTTTACAGTCCACAAATACTACACACTGAGAGGGTTGGTTTAAAAAAAATCCATATTTTTTTGATACATTTACATTTTTTTGGCAATTTATCACATGAAAATGGGGGATTAAATGATAAAATGAAAAAAAAAAAGCCTCATCTGCTGTCAAACTGAATTTTTTTATAGTACACAAACATTACACACTAAGAGGATTGGTTTAAAAAAATTCATATTTTTTTGATACATTTACATATTTTTTGGCAATTTATCACATGAAAATGGGGGATTAAATGATAAAATGAAAAAAATGCATCATCTGATGTGAAACTGATTTTTTTTCAGTCCACAAACACTACACACTGAGAGGGTTGTTTAAAAAAATTTCATATTTTTTTGATACATTTACATATTTTTTTGGCAATTTATCACATGAAAATGGGGGATTAAATGATAAAATGAAAAAGTAGCATCATCTGATGTGAAATTGAAATTTTTTTCAGTCTACAAATAATATACACTGAGAGGTTGGTTTAAAAAAATTTCATACTTTTTCGGTACATTTACATATTTTTTCGCAATTTATCACATGAAATCGAGGTTTTTGTTTAAACATTAAAAATAAATAATCACATTGCATGAAATTTATATTTTTTTCACAGAACCTTCTTTCTAAAATCAGAGGGGTGGTTTATAAAAAAAAATCAGCAAATTTTCCCAATAATTATTATTTCTTATAATGTTTTGTACATATAGAGGCCATTTTACTTTAGAAAATTAAAAAAAAATGCAAAAAGACATTAATCTGCATGAAAAAAATAACATACATTCATAATAACTTCTATGCTAAATGTTTAAGCATAAATAAATGTAATATCCTGACCCAAATTATGCATAATCCGTATGATAAATCGTACCTTAACCAATTAATCTAGAAGATTAGGGTTAGGGCTTTGAGAAAAGCCCACGTTCGGCCCAATCAGAGCTCGAACGTTCAATGATCCAACTCGTCTAGTTGGAAGGGTAAAATGATAATTTACCATTCTTCGATATTATCTTATTATTATTTTATTATTTATACTATTGCGTGATTGTGTTGATTGGTATGAGTTTTCCTTCATCAAAAAATTTGATTTTTGAATGCGATTTTCAATTATTTTCAGAAAATGATATTTAAAACCGCCCGAAAAGACCCCGAGAAGGGGAAATAAATATTTTTAAAAAGATTTCAGAAATAAGAAAATTTTGAGACAAGCATTTTATTTTAGACCATTTTAGTATGGTTTAGTTTATTCCTTCAAACCCCGAAAATGAGGACTTTAATTCATTTTATTTAACACATGTTAAATTTAGTAAATAGTGTCAAATTATGGATTTTGTTTAGATCTATGGTTTTTAGTGAAAAATTAGATCTCCAAATTTTTATGGTGATTAGAGTTTTTAAAACCCAACTTATCTGTCAAGTTGGATTAAAATTTTTAAGCTTTTTAAACTATATCTTAGTTAAAAACAGATTTTTTAAATCAAAACTGGACCTATTTGCAAAAACCAAAACTAGCAGGGACTTATCTGCAAGCTAACAGTAAATTCTGACCATTATTGTGCCGGGCGATGGCCAGCTGCTGCATGAAACGCACGTCGTGGCCACCACCCATTGCCCAGTTACCTCTATAAAACTCAGCATTCCCAACTGGTTTTACCTCCCTCTCTAGTGAATTCTGAAAACAAGACCGATCTCTCTCTCCCTTAGTCTTTGTTTTTTTTTCAAATTTCGGTTGACCGTAAGCTTCAAGAGAAGATTTTCAAAAGCTTGGATTTTCAACCCAGGAACTGAAATGAAGGTAACCACTGTGTTCCTTTTCAAATTTTATTTGGTTTAGAATCAAGAAAGAACAAATTTGACTGAGTTTTGAGTGTGTGAAACCGATTTCAAGTTTAATGAAAAACATAATTTTTCTTGTGTCAGCTTGGCTTTGGTGTTTAAATCCGACGGCTTAATTAGTGTTAAAGTTTCAAACTATTCCCTATGGTAAGAGGACTCAGTGAGGACTCCATCTGACCGTTTGGATGTGAAAATCGAGTCAAGAGAACCCACTGTTTCTGAATTCATATTTCACTCTACTGCTCTGCGTCACTGTCTGCTGTTGTAGACAGAGGAGGAAGACGACTCTTGGAAGGTCTGAGAGTTGTACTTTGGACGTTCCGAAGCTGACATCTTCGGACATTCCGAACTTGAGCCCGGGACTTCAAAATGTCCAGAGGCCAACCGTTTCTCCCGCCTCTGCTTCGGGTCGTTCCAAGTTATCTTCGGAAGTATCGAACCTCTCGAATGATCCGAGCTTCTCTCGGCATGTTCCGAGACACACTGAGACTCACCGATACCCTGTTTTCTGTTTTTCAGTTCGGAAGCACCTTCGGACAGTCCGAGACTTGACCCTCAGACGTTTCGAAGACAAGAACCACGTTCCGATGTTCTGTGGACTAGTTTAGACAGTGACTTGGACAGTCCGAAGCCACTGTACCTGGTTCCGAGGCATGTTCCGAGGAATCAGTTTTTGAATGTTAAATCTTGGTTTGATTTGAGATGCATGTGTTAGATACTAGGTTTTCATGTGATGTTTATACCCCTTTGATAAATAAAATTGTACTAACCCCCTTTTCTCTCTTATCACGATAGTGTATTACTTATTGAATTTACTCCAGGCCAACACTATTTGTCGGGTACTGAGTGACTTCACTTCCAGGCCGACGCTATATCTGTCGGGCACTGAGTGACATCTAGGCTTAACTCAATACGTTAATCTAGTCATGTCCAGAAGACAATATGAGAAGTAGCCTGAGCCCCTTGTACATCTAAACCTAACTCAATACGTCAATCTGGTCTTATCCAGAAGACAATATGAGAATTGGTCTGAACACCTATTTATTATTATTATATTATGGATATTGTAATTTAAAATTGTTAGAAACCAAGTAGGAGGCTTAATTCCATTTACCTTAGAGATTCTTGAAAAAACAGTATGGTTTTGAAATAGTACAAGTATGTATTTCTTTGCATGATATGTATATTGACCAATTATTGATTGCACACTTGTTTGGATATTGACAGAGACTTCGAGACCACACAATTTCGGTGAGGGGACTTAACTTTGCAGTATGTGTAAATCAGGTTTTATAAGAAGGATCTTGAGCAATGAGTGGTTTCAAGTTTGATGAAGCCACCCATATGCCTAGACATGATGCACTGTTGTAAGGAGTGCTTAGGATGATTATATGTAATAATGTTGATTATGAGTTATGTAATATTTCTTCCATGTACCATTGACTATTGAACCATTATCAGCCATGTGTGTGTTGGTTTACGTCTACTGGACCAGGGGTGTCGACAGTTGTTGACTTAGGTAGTGTCAGTACCGGCCATGTGAGGGTCGGAGATGTACTTGTAAGGATATATTTTGACCGTATCTGGACTTAATACAATGGTCTCTATAATACCCTGAGCCAAATTAGGTTTAAATAGTTTAATAAATCCTTCTTAGACAGATTAATCTCGAAGATTTCGGTTAGGGCTTTGTGAAAAGCCCAGGTGTGGCCCAATCTGAGCTCGAAAGCTCAGTGATCCAGCTCGTCTAGCTGGAGGGGCAAAATAGTAATTTACCACTTACTGCTATTATTTTATTAATTGTGTTATTATGTGATTATTATTGGATGATATTTTTTTCCTTAATCAAGAATTCTTATTTCTAATTTTAGAATAATTTTATTTTCAGAAAATAGTATTTAAAACCTCCCGTCACAACCCCGAAAGGGAGAAATAAATATTTTTAAATGGTTTTGGAAATGAGAAAATTTTTGAAACAAGCTTTGTATACTAGACCATTTTAGTATGGTCTAGTTTATTCTTTCAAAACCCAAAAATGAGGATTTTAAATCGTTTTATTTAACACAAGTTAAATTAAGTAAATAGTGTTAAATTGTGAATTTTATTTAAATATATGGTTTTTGATGAGTTTTAAATTTTCAAATTTTTATGGTGATTAGAACTTTTGAAACCCAACTTATCTGTCAAGTTGGATTAAATTTATTTAGCTTTGAAAATATTGTTTTTAGTTAAAAGTCAAAATTTTTATCAAAAGTGGACCTTTTTACAAAACTAGAAGCTGAGAGGGACTTATCTGCAACCAGTCACCCAAACAGTGCCGTTACTGTTGGGGACGTAGGCAGTAGCTGCATGCAGCCCTCGGCTGGCCACCACTGATTGATCAGTGATTTCTATAAATCACTCACCTCCCCAGGTGATCTCCTCCCAGATATTTCTCTTCTCTCTCAAACACTCTGTGAAATCAAACCAGCTCTCCCTCTCTGTCTATTTTTCCAAGTTTTCCTTAACCGTAGCTTAGAGGAGGAATTTTCAAAAGCCCAGATTTTAACCCCAGGAACTCAAGTTAAGGTAACCACTGTGTTCCTCTTTAAATTTCAGTCAGTTTAGAATCAAGTAGAAGCAAATTTCGCTAAGTTTTGAGTGTGTAAAACATATTTCAAGTTTAAGGAAAAACATGAGATTTCTTGTGTCAGTGTGGTTTTGGTGTTAAAATCCATTGGCTTAGTCATTGTTAAAACTTCAAACCACTCCTATGGAAAGATGACTCACTAAGAAGTCCATCTGACCGGTTTGATGTGAAAATCGAATTCAGAAAACCCACTGTTTCTGAATTCGTATTTCATAAAGTTGTTGCCCCGTCACTGTCTGCTGTTGCAGACAGAGGAGGAAGACGACTCTCGGACGGTCCGAGAGTTGTGCTTCGGACGGTCCGAGGGTAACCCCCTTCGGACGGTCCAAGAGTGATCTTTGGACGTTTCGAGCTTCAGTTCGAAGTCCCGAAGCGACCGAGGCTAGCCACTCTCCCGCATCTGCTTCGGACATTCAGAGTCCTGTTCCGAAGGACCGAACCCCTCTCGGACAATCCTAGCTTCACTCGGCATGATCTAAGACAAACAGACCCACCGAAGCCTGTTTTGTCTGTTTTTCGGTTCGGAAGGACCTTCGGACGATCCGAGACCTGATCCTCGGATGGTCAAAAGACAGACCCAAGTTCCGAAGTCTGTGGACTAGTTTTAGACAGTGGCTCGGATGGTCCGAAGCCAGAGTACCTGGTTTTGAGGCATGTTCCGAGGAACCCAGTTTTTGAATAAAAAATCGTGATTGATTGGTGATGCATGAGTTAGACCTAAGTTTTAATGTGATGTTTAGACCTCCATTGATAATCTAAAAGTGTACTAACCATTTTTCTCTTATTATTATAGTGTATATACTATTTGTATTCACTTCCAGGCTGACTCTATTTGTCGGACACTGAGTGACTTTACTTCGAGGCCGACGCTACATATGTCGGGCACTGAGTGACCTCGAGGCCTTACTCAACATGTCAATCTGGTCCTTACCAGAAGACAATACTAGAAGTGACCTGAGTATCTAGACCTAATTCAATACGTTAATCTGGTCATGCCCAGAAGACAATATGAGTTTTGGACTGAGCACCCTATTATTATATACTGTGGATTATTATAAATTAAAATGGTTAGAAACCACGTAGGAGACTCAATTCCATTTACCTTGAAATTTTTTTTGAAAAATCGTATGGTTTTAAAATATTACTTGTATGTATACATTTGAATGCTATGTATATTGACCAACTATTGATTGCGCACTTGTTTGTATGTTGAACATAGACCGCGATACCACACAATTTCGGTGAGGGAACTTAACTTTGCAGTAAGTGTAAACATGTTTAATGAGGTGAATCTTGAGCAATGAGTGATTTCAAGTTGTTGAACGCACTCATGTGCCCGGACATGATGCACTGTTGTAAGATGTTTTTATGATGCTTATAAATGTTTATGATGTTGATCATATGAGATATGTAATACTGCTTCCACGTGCCCTTGACTATTGAACCAATATCGGCCATGTGTGTGAGATGGCTTACGTCTACTGGACTAGGGGTATCGACAATTGCTGACTTGAGGAGTGTCAGTATCAGCCATGTGAGGGCCAGAGATGTACTTGAAAAGATGTATTTTGACCGTGTCAGGACTTAATACAATGGTATCAGCGTAATATGTATGCGTTACGTTGAATGACAGTAGTTATGGAAATGATGTTGAGATTATACTTGATATTGAGAGTTTATTGTCAAGCATGAGATATTATATTGTAAATATTGATTATTTACTAACCTGATGTTTCATTAGACTGCATTGTTAAATTTCCTTCACTGGACTAATTAGCTCACACCACTCACATTTCAGGAGATGTGCCCAAGGAGAACCCTCCGTATGAAGCTTAGGATGGATAAACTGCTGTGTTGCCTTGGGATTCCCACTGAGGGGAATTTCGTTATCTTTGCTTTTGGTTCCTTGAACCTTTTGCTTATGTAAAGTACCATGTGTGGTACTTAGTTTGTATTGTAATAATAATTCGTTGTTGGAATTATATGTTTTTGGTTGTCTCATTTGGGTAGACTTATAGTATGTGTTTGAGTTCACATGTCGAGATCATGTGTGGCTTTTGGGCCTAACCGTTGATCCGGCCTACTTAGAATTCTTGAGTTTAGATTTTTTTTTAAAAAAAATCAGTGACGTTCCGGGCCCATTTTTAGGGTCGGGGCATGACAGTCTCAGCGTAATATGCAGGTGTCACGATGGATGGCAGCAGTAATAGAATGATGTTGAGTTTTTTATTATTAAGCATGAGATATCATATTTCAAATGTTGATTATTTAACTAACCTGATGTTTCATTAGATTGCATTGTTATATTTCATTCACTAGGCTAGTTAACTCATACCACTCACATTTCAGGAGATGTGCCCGAAGAGGAGAACCCTCCGTATGAAGATTATGATGGATAAACTGCTGCGTTGCCTTGGGATTCCCATTGAGGGGAATTTCGCTATCTTTGTCTTTTGGTTCTTTTGTGTTGATATGATGTATTAAACCGCTTTGTGTTCCGTACCTACTCTTGTTATGATTTAATAATATCTCATTTATGGAATTATGTATGTGTGATTGTGTTTTTAGGAGGCTTATGGTATATGTTTGAGTTCACCTGTTGGGCTCATGTGTGGCCTTTGTTTCTGTGCCTAACATTTGATCTAGCCCAGTTAGAATCTTAAGATTAGTTAAAAAAAAAAAAAAATATCAATGACGTTCCGGGCCCATTCCGGGTCAGGGCGTTACAGCTTGGTATCAGAGCCTTGGCTCAAACTCTAAGACTGTGATGGGTTACAGCATAGTTGGAATTATTTTTGGATTTGAACTGCAGTTGTCATTGACATTTTCTATTTTTGTGATACAGATATGTCGAGCAACGTAAGTATACCGAGTTGTGGGACAGAGGGACCCCTAGCTGTCCTATAGATCTGGTTTCCTCTTCCAGCCACTCTAGTGTGCCAAATCGCAATGTGGGACTTAACATGAACATCCAAGTAGGATCACCCGAAGATGTTGAAGTGCTTCCAGCCCTTTCGCCAGAAGAGAATGAGGGAGATGTCCCAATGTTAGAAGAATCTATAGGGGAGATAAGCTCGCCTGAGTATCTCTAGCTACCCCGATTGTGGAGGAGCTAATGGAGTATATGTGCGAACTGTACAACCAGGAGGGGCACAACTGTACTTTCTACCCCTACCCTATTGATGTTGTTTGCCCTGTTTATGGACTTCGCAGGCATGGGAAGGAGAGGACTAACTGTTCTTACGTTGGAGGACCGGGAATAGTGCCCTGTTTGGCTTGTGGAGTGTTGGGCCACATGTCAGCGATATGCCCTGACAACTTCTTCTATTTTGGTGAGGATGCAAGGTCTTCTACGGAAGATTAGGCTGGAAGTAGTGGAAAAGTGTCGGGGAAAAATGGAAGATTTTGTAAGGGTTGTTAGTAGTGCCTTCAAGTGTGTTTTTTAGGGGTTTTCTAACCCCACCAACCCTTGTAATTGTAATGAAAATTTGAGATTTCTAATGACTTGTGCAACTTTGTGTTTTGTCTTGGTAACATCTTCATATTAAATAATTAAGTAATATTTACAAGTGTAAATAACAGATGTCAGGACCCAACGGAAATGGAAACAACTGCCGAGGAAGGAGGATAGGTCCTCCACCCCGCGATATACCCAACGAAGCCATTCGCAGAACAAAGGAGGCATTCAAGCAGATAACCGAGAATATGCGACGCCCTCCCGTCAGAATGCAAGAAAAGAGAGCCACCTCGGCTCTGAAGGAGTTTAAGCGATGAATCCGACGAGCTTTTCTGGAACCGAGGATCCTAGCGTAGCAAGGAACTGGCTTACCCAAATCAGTCAGATCTTGAATACCTTAGCCATTGCCGATGATCTAAGGGTAACTTTGGCGACATCAGTTGGAAGGGAATGCCTATGAATCGTAGGAGGCTAAGAGTTTGGTTCGTAACCACGAGCCTATGACGTGGGAGGATTTTTCAGCCACCTTCCTAGCCCGTTACTTCCCAAAGACTATCCAAGAAACGAGGAAGAGAGAATTCCTTAATATCTAACAAGGTTCCGACTCGGTGGCGTACTATGCCATAAGGTTTATCGACCTGATGCAGTTTGTACCTTGGATTGCGGTAAACGAGGAGGAGAAGATACAACACTTTGAGAATGGATTCCGACCTTTTCTATAGAGGCAAGTGGCTGGTTTAACTTTCAACACCTTGGAGGAGATCATCAATTGAGCTTCGAAGGTGGAAGCGGTGGATTCCACCAACAGGAGCGCCGACAACTTCCAGAAACCTTCCTCCAACAAGAAGGCCAAATTCAACCAGAAGAGACCATTCTTCAAAAAGAGCTAACCTACTACGGGACAGTCGAGCCGGCCTAACACTCGACAATTCGTGTGCTACACTTGCAACTAGCCTGGGCATGCTTCTAAGTTCTGCCCAACAGAAGGGGAAAAGGTGTGCTACCATTGCAACTAGATCGGGCACCTGTTTAGGGACTGCCCCTATCTCGACAGAGCCGCACCTTTGCAAAGGGCAGGGCCATCTTATTCTGTGGCACAACCATCCGTTGGCAGAGGTTCTCAGCAAACCTCCAGAAGCTCGGTGGCACCTAGGAATGGACCACCTCAGAACAGTCAGGGGAGGGGACAGGGACATCCTCAAGCCACCCAGGGGAGAGTCTACACGATGGAGAATATGGTGATGGAAGGTACCCTTACTCTCTTCATTCTTTTGGCACGAGTGCTTTTTGATACCAGTGCTTCACATTCCTTTATTTCTAGAGCGTGTTGTGATAGATTGGATTTGCTACCAGTAGAAGTAACTAAGCCGCTAATGGTAGTATCACCCTTGAGAAAGAGAACTTTGGTAAACCAAAAGTGTGGATCGTGCATTTTGAGAATTAGCGGTTTAGAGTTGTCCTATGATTTCTGGTTTTAGAGATGACGGACTTTGACATCATCCTTAGCATGGACTGGTTGTCAGTTTTCGAGGTTTTAATAGACTATTTTCAGAGGAGAATTTTGGGGTCTCCTCAACCAATGAAAGGTTTATGGAGAAATTGGTACCCTATGAAAAGATGAGGGTCACTTTCTCTGGCCTTAGGAGGTATCTCGGTAGTGAGGTGGCAAGCATGGGTTGGGAAGATGTAGATGGTGTAGGGTCTGTTGCTCCTTGGGTGGTATGTTAGTTTATGGATGTGTTTCTTGACCAGTTGGCTGGGTTACCTCCACGCCGAGAGATAGAGTTTGTTATATACCTACAGCTAGGAACATCTCCTATTTCCATTGCACCTTATCGGATGGCGCCGGCTGAACAGAGAGAGCTAGCCACGCAGGTAGATGAGTTTCTTAGACTCGGTTTTATTCGTCAGAACAATTCGTCTTGGGGCGCACCTACTCTCTTTGTGAAAAAGAAAGATGGATCGATGAGAATGTGTATAAATTACCGGCGACTCAACCAGATAACTTTTAAGAATAAGTATCTTTTGCCTAGAATAGACGACCTTTTTGATCTTTTGAGAGGATCGAGATGTTTTTCAAAAATTGATCTAAGGTCGGGTTACCATCAGCTGCAGATTTGAGAGGAAGACATTCCTAAGACTGCTTTCCGGACGCAGTATGGTTTGTACGAGTTTGTGGTGATGCCATTCGGGTTGACCAACGCGCCAACCATATTTATGGACTTGATGAATCGCATTTTCTGACCGTACTTGAGAGAGTTTGTGATAGTCTTCATAGACGATATCTTGATCTTTTCGTCGTCCGAGGAGGAGCATGAGCGTCATCTATGCACTATTCTTCAGATTCTCAGAGATCACCGACTATACGATAAGCTGAGCAAGTGTAAGTTTTGGTTAATTCAAGTGCAGTTCCTTGGACACAAGTGGTATCTCCAAGAGGGATCTCCGTAGTCCCAGCAAAGGTCGAAACAGTGAAGACTTGGGAAAGTCCCAAGAACGTGTTCGAGATCCAAAGCTTTCTGGAATTAGCAGGATATTACCAAAAGTTTATCCCACACTTCTCCTAGATCGCAGTGCCAATGACTCGGCTGACGATAAAGAATGTTAAGTTTGAGTGGAGCGAGGCTTGTGAAAAAGCGTTCCAGGAGCTGAAGGAGAAGTTGACCACATCTCTGGTTTTGATAATACCCGATTAAGGACGAGGTTATGATGTGTATTGTGATGCATCTAAGTTTGGCTTGGGATGTGTGCTGATGCAAGAAGGGAAGGTGGTAGCTTATGGTTCCAGGCAGTTGAAGGGACATGAGCAGAACTACCCGACTCACGATTTGGAGTTGGCAGCCGTTGTCTTCTCGTTGAAGTTGTGGGGACAATACTTGTATGGTGAGAAATTCAATGTGTTTTCGGATCACCACAGTTTCAAGTATATCTTCACTTAGAAGAACTTGAATATGAGGAAGCGGAGATAGATAGAGTATCTGGGAGATTACGACTTCAGTCTCTCCTATCACCCAGGAAAAGCCAATATAGTGGCTGACGCCTTGAGCAGAAAGTCACATGGCAACGTGGAGACGATGGCATCCTTGCAGTAGAAAATGTTAGAAGTTCTATCCGAGTATGACCTGGAGCTGATCAAAAGAAGCGGATCAGCTAGAATCTACAGCTTGGATCTGCAACCCGAGGTAATCAAATTGGTGATGGAAGGACAACAGAACGAACCAGAAGCAAAGGAGTTGGAGACTCAGCTTTCAGGAGGAGCGACCCTGGAAGATTAGAAGATAAAGGCTGACGGAGGTCTGGCGTTCAAGGACAGAATTTTAGTACCAAAGTCGGACGAGTGCCGAAGAAAGGTGCTTGATCACTTTCATCGTTCTCGCTTTGCAATGCATCCTAGTAGTACAAAGATGTATCACGACTTGCGGCGACTGTTTTGGTGGAAGGGTATGAAACGAGAGGTAGCGGATTTTGTATCAAAGCGTCTGACTTGCCAACAAGTTAAAGCAGAACATCAACGACCTGGTGGAAAGATGCAACCGCTTGCAGTGGCCAAATGGAAATGGGAGCACATCACGATGGACTTTGTGACTGGATGTCCAAAGTCTTCCAAGAAAAACAACATTATTTGGGTAATAGTCGACCAATTGACGAAATCAGCTCACTTCCTGCCGATCAAGAAGACTGATTATTTAACTACTCTAAGTAGATTGTATTTAAAGGAGATCGTTTGACTGCACAGAGTACCCGTGTCTATTGTGTCTGATCGAGATCCTAGATTTGTGTCAAGATTTTGGCAGGGTTTGCAAAAAGAACTGGGGACTAAGCTATGCTTCAGCACTGCTTTTCACCCTCAGACGGATGGTCAGTTAGAGAGAACCATTCGAACCTTGGAGGATATGCTAAGGGCTTGCATCATGGATATGCAGGGAAGTTGGGAAGATCACTTGGCTTTAATCGAATTTGTTTACAACAATAGCCATCACTCTAGTGTACAGATGGCACCCTACGAACCTTTGTATGGTAGACAGGTCACCTCTTTGTTGGACAGAGGTAGGAGACAAGGCACTTTTGGGACCGGATCTAGTGAGTGAGACGTCGGAACAAGTTGAAGTGAGAAGACAACGTCTCAAGACCGCCCAAAACAAACAAAAGAGTTATGCTGACAAAAGGCAAAAACTTTGGAGTTTACAGTCTGCGACCGAGTTTTCTTACGTGTGGCACCACGTCATGGAGTACAGAAGTTTGGACGCAAGGGAAAACTGTCACCTCGATATGTTGGACCCTTTGAAATCTTGAAGAGGATAGGGGAAGTGGCCTATCAGTTGGACCTTCCTCAAACTATGGAAAGAGTGCATAGTACATTTCATGTGACTATGTTGAAGAAGTACGATCCTGATCCGTCGCATATGATAAGCTATGAAGACATTGAAGTCTCAGAGGACTTAACTTTCGAAAAAGTGCCAGTAAAAATACAAGGATATAGGACTCAAGAGCTCAGAAGAAAGTCTATCCCCCTAGTATGAGTGTTGTGGCAACATCGCGACGTGCAACACGAAACGTGAGAATCGGAATCGACGATGCGAAAGCTGTACCCTAGCTTGTTTTCAAGCCAAAAAGGTACGAGTTTTATTTTAAATTTCGGGACGAAATTTCTTTAAGGGGGGTAGGATGTAGTACCTTGACCTGAAGTAGGCGTATGATAAATCGTACCTTAACCGATTAATCTAGAAAATTAGGGTTAGGGCTTTGAGAAAAGCCTAGGTTCGGCCCAATTAGAGGTCGAATGCTCAATGATCCAGCTCGTCTAGTTGGAAGGGCAAAATGGTAATTTACCATTCTTCGATATTATCTTATTATTATTTTATTATTTATACCATTGCCTGATTGTTTTGATTGGTACGAGTTTTCCTTCATCAAAAATTTGATTTTTGAATGCGATTTTCAATTATTTTCAGAAAATGATATTTAAAAGCGCTCGAAAAGACCCCGAGAAGGGGAAATAAATATTTTTAAAAAGATTTCAGAAATAAGAAAATTTTGAGACAAGCATTTTATCTTAGACCATTTTAGTACGGTCTAGTTTATTCGTTCAAACCCCGAGAATGAGGACTTTAATTCATTTTATTTAACACAAGTTAAATTAAATAAATAGTGTCAAATTATGGATTTTGTTTAGATCTATGGTTTTTAGTGAAAAATTAAATCTCCAAATTTTTATAGTGACTAGAGTTTTTAAAACCCAACTTATCTGTAAAGTTTGATTAAAATTTTTAAGCCCTTTAAACCATATTTTAGTTAAAAAATCAATTTTTTTAATCAAAACTAGACCTATTTGCAAAAACCAAAACTAGCAGAGACTTATCTGCAAGCTACAATAAATTCTGATCGTTACTGTGTCGGGCGATGGCCAGCCACTGCATGCAGCGCCCATCGTGGCCACCACCCATTGCCCAGTTACCTCTATAAAACTCAGTCTTCCCAGCTGGTTTTGCCTCCCTCTCCAGTGAATTCTGAAGACCAAACCGATCTCTCTCTCCCTCAGTCTCTGTTCTTTTTTCAAATTTTGGTTGACCGTGAGCTTGAAGGGAAGATTTTCAAAAGCTTGGATTTTCAACTAGGAACTGAAGTGAAGGTAACCATTGTGTTCCTTTTAAAATTTTATTTGGTTTAAAATCAAGAAAGAGCAAATTTGACTGAGTTTTGAGTGTGTAAAACCGATTTCAAGTTTAAGGAAAAACATGATTTTTCTTATCTCAGCTTGGCTTTGGTGTTTAAATCCGATAGCTTAATCAGTGTTAAAGCTTCAAACTATTCCCTATGGTATGAGGACCCACTGAGGAGTCAATCTGACCGGTTGGATGTGAAAATCGAATCCAGAAAATCCACTATTTCTGGATTCGTATTTCACTCTACCGCTCGGCATCAATGTCCACTGTTGCAGACAAAGGAGGAAGACGCCTCTCTGTAGGTCCGAGAGTTGTGCTTCGGACGTTCCGAAGCTGACATCTTCGGACGTTCCGAACTTGAGTTCGGGACTTCGAAATGTCCAGAGGCCAATCGTTTCTCCCGCCTTTGCTCCGGGTCGTTCCAAGTTATCTTTGGAAGGATTGAACCTCTCGGACGATCCGAGCTTCTCTCGGCATGTTCTGAGACATACTGAGACCCTGTTTTCTATTTTTCAGTTCGGAAGCACCTTCGGACAGTCCGAGACTTGACCCTCGGACGTTTCGAAGACCAGAACCACGTTCTGAGGTTTTGTGGACTAGTTTAGACAGTGGCTCGGATAGTCCGAAGCCACCATACCTGGTTCCGAGGCATGTTCCGAGGAACCTAGTTTTTGAATGTTAAATCTTGATTTGATTTGAGATGAATGTGTTAGATCATAGGTTTTCATGTGATGCTACCCCTTTGATAAATAAAATTGTACTAACCCCCTTTTCTCTCTTATCACTATAGTGTATTACTTATTTTATTCACTTCCAGGCCGACACTATTTGTCGGGCACTGAGTGACTTCACTTTCAGGCCGACCCTATATCTGTCGGGCACTGAGTGACCTCTAGGCCTAACTCAATACGTTAATCTGGTCATGTTCAGAAGACAATATGAGAAGTGGCCTGAGCCCCTTTTATATCTAGACATAACTCAATACGTCAATCTGGTCTTGTCCAGAAGACAATATGAGAATTGGTCTAAGCACCTATTTATTATTATTATATTGTGGATTATTGTAACTTAAAATGGTTAGAAACCAAGTAGGAGACTCAGTTCCATTTACCCTAGAGATGCTTGAAAAACAGTATGGTTTTGAAATACTACAAGTATGTATTTCTTTGCATGATATGTATGTTGACCAATTATTGATTGCACACTTGTTTGTATGTTGTCAGAGACTTCGAGACCACACAATTTCGGTGAGGGTACTTAACTTTGCAGTAGGTGTAAATCAAGTTTTATAAGATGGATCTTGAGCAATGAGTGGTTTCAAGTTTGATAAACCCACCCATGTGCCTAGACATGACGTACTGTTGTAAGGAGTGCTTATGATAATTATATGTGATGATGTTGATTATGAGTTATGTAATATTGCTTCCACGTTCCCTTTACTATTGAACCATTATCAGCCATGTGTGTGTTGGTTTACGTCTACTGGACCAGGGGTGTCGACAGTTGCTGACTTGGGGAGTTTCAATACCGGCCATGTGAGGTTCAGAGATGTACTTGCAAAGATGTATTTTGACCGTGTCGGGATTTCATACAATGGTTTCAGCGTAGTATGCAGGTGTTACGATGGATGGCAGCAGTAATGGAATGATGTTGAGATTTTTATTGTCAAGCATGAGATATCATATTGCAAATGTGGAATATTTAACTAACCTGATGTTTCATTAGACTGCATTGTTATATTTCCTTCACTGGGCTAGTTAGTTCACACTACTCACATTTCAGGAGATGTACCCGAAGAGGAGAACCCTCCGTATGAAGCTTAGGATGGATAAGCTACAGCGTTGCCTTGGAATTCCCACTGAAGGGAATTCCGCTATCTTTGTCTTTTAGTTCTTTGAACCATATGTTTTTGTAAAGTACCGGCTGTGGTACTTAGTTTGTGTTGATGTGATGTATTAAACTGCTTTGTGTTCCGTAGCTACTTTAGTTATGATTTAATAATATCTCATTTATGAAATTATGTGTGTGTGATTGTGCTTTTGGGAGGCTTATAGTATATGTTTGAGTTCACCTGTTGGGCTCATGTGTGGCCTTTGTTTCTGGGCCTAACCTTTGATCCGGCCCAGTTAGAATCTTAAGATTAGTTAAAAAAAAAAATCAGTGATGTTCCGGGCCCACTTTCGGGTCGGGGCGTTAAAATAAATCACTCAATCACTAACAATAATTAATAATCCATATTTCTAAAATAACAAGATATTACAAGAAATGCATTAAATATTAAAGTATACATTAAAACCATAAAACATTTAGATGAAAAGGCTTAAAAATAAAAATGGAATAAAAACTTACAGGAAATGAAGATCTATCTATCAAATATACTTTGAACGGATTGGATTTCTAAAATCAGCCAATTATACACTCTTTTTCAATGAAACGGGATGAAAGAATGTGAGATGGAGATGGACTTAGAAAAAATCACCGCTGGATGAGTGGGTTTCTGAAAGATTCAGTGTGTGAAAGAAGAAATGTATAAGGTCTTCTAATAATAGAGGGATTTGATTGGGTTCGATTCACGAGTTTCCAAAAAATTATTAAAATATTCCGGCGTGGGAAGCTCCAAGAATCATATAGCCTGTTGGAGTTGATGGAGCCTGCCAAACTCAGACGATATTTTGACCGATATATCGCACGATATATCGGTCGTGATATATCACCCGATATTCCATCATAATATCGCCTATATTTAGTGGGCCCCAGGACCGATATTATTATTTTTAATTAAAAAAAAAAACGATGCAAAAACGATAAATTGAAATATCGGCCGATATTGTTTACCGATAAACGGTTGATATATCGGCCGATATTAGAACATAATATCGCTGATATCATAGGGTTTTTTTTTTTCTTTTAACCACTCTTTCCAGATCGATAAATACAATATCGGGCAATATGCGAACCGATATATCGGCCGCATCGGGCAATATCCTTTTTTTTTGAAAAAAAAAGAACGAAATAATTTTTAAAAACCGAATTTTATACTTATCGGCCGATATGGTGACCGATATTTTGGGCCGTTTATCGGTCATATCGGCCGATAAACTTTTGGTAAGGCCGATACAACACGTATCGGCCGATAATGTTCGGTCGTGAAAAGCCGATATTATCACCCCTGTTTCAACTGGTTACCTCCTGCCTTAGGAAAATATAGGTTGCGGGTTCGAGCCCCCATGGCCTAAATTTGGTGTGCCCTAGGGGTAGTGGGCTCATCTGTGAAGATTTTACATTGGGTATCCCGCGGTTTTCCACACGTAAATTCAAAAAAAAAAACTATGAATATACTAAAGTCATGATTATATGAACAGAATAGAGATGTTATGGATAGACTTAAAAAAACAAAAAATTAAAAAATCAGAGTCATTTTAGAATACATATTCATCTTCGTAATCATTATATTATTTATTTTACTCTTTTTCACAGCCAAATATTCAAGCTTGATTATTGTTTTATAAAATTGCTCTTTAGTTTATTCAATATTGTTTTGCCACACCTCGAACAATTAACTTCTCTACACTTAATTCTCTAAATGTTCATTCTATTTTCTATATTAATAAAAAAAAATCCTCATGAATATGAAATACAAATCACTCAACTTGTGACAAGAAATTTCTGTGTGTTTCTCCCAGGAAGAAAGCAAAAGCAAAAAAAAAAAAAAACAACAATAATAGTTTTCCATTACTTGTTTCTAATTGCAGAATGCCATAAGATAGTAAATTTGGGAATGAAGTTCTTCCACCTTTTACTTGTAATGCCAATACTTCAAGAGCTCCATGACCTTACTCTTGATAGAACCCTTTCTAATTTCTTCATCTTCCCCAGCTATGAGAAACCATTCACTGCAAGCTGTTGATGATGTCTCATCTTTTACCTCCTCTATTTCCATTGATACTGCTTGAGGCCCAATATTTGGTCTTGATGATCTATCATCAAAATTTAGCTCTTCTATTTCCCCTCGCCATATTGACCGTAAACCTTGGACTCGATTCAACACCCGCAGATGATTTCACTCTCTCAAAGTGATCTGTTTCTTCGGAGAGAACTTCTTACATAGGCGATTTCTCCTCTGTACTTCCCAATGATTTCTCTGTTCCAACTGATGGGTCCTGTTGCATACTAGCCCCGCCGACCCCGGTGATAGGCGAGGGTGATTTCTCCTCTGTCCTTCCCAATGATATCTCTGTTCCAACTGATGGGTCATGTTGCATACTAGCCCCGCCGACCCCGGTGATAGGCGAGGGTGATTTCTCCTCGGATTCATCGTCTTTTACTTCCGCCAATGTAACTGAAGTCGAAGAAGCCTCATCGCGTTATCACAATCATTCTCGATCAATCTTAAAATCTTCAACGGGTCCATGATCAAGTGATTGATTCTAAAAGGTACTGCAACGGAGTCGTGAAAGAGAGACGATATGCTCTCCATAACATCGAAGTCGTTGGAATTGCCGTCCTTGGAGCGGATACGAAGGCTTATTAAAAAGAGAAGAAGAAGGTTGTGGTAGAAAGGAAGAAGGAAGAATGGCACCATAGAATACGCGGAGATTGCAGAAGTTGTGAGGACAGGTGAAGAGCCAGTAAAAGATGAAGAGAAGATGCATGAAAAACTTCAAGAAGATCTCAAAAGCAAAAGACAGAGCCGTTATCAGAAGAAGAATACAGAGAGCCTCTCTCTCAAATCGTCGTGGGTTTTTAATGAAGAAGAATTGGAATAGGACTTAGAGATTTTGTTGCTATTAATTGAAGAGAAGAGACTTGAGTAGAAAGGGAAGTGGAGTCGGTCTTTGCCATCGATAATCAGAATTCTAGATGGACGATCCTGATTTCCTGATCCACACTAGATTGACCACCGATGTTTTTCTGCTTAAGAATGACTCTGATTTTTAGTAAGCGTGCCTCGATAGGAACTCTCTAGTCCAGGAAGTCTATTACAATGAGGCAATGAGCTGAGTGAAAGAAGGTAGTACTGAGGTTCGGGCCATTATTTGGGCTACGGGGCTCCGACCTATGATCATAATCGTAGATATTGGCCTTTTTGAAGGTCAAAATATCTCAACCAATACAATAAGTGATGGCTGAACTGGTGGATATCTCGGTGAGATATATCAGCAGATATCCACCGAATTCAATTTTTTTTTAAACAAATATCAGCCATGGGCCCAGGCCAATATGTCAGCCAATATTAGCCCATATCGCTGATATTTTTGTTTTTCAATCTTTTTTGAAAAAATGGGATGTTATTTTTTATTTTTATTAGAAAAAATAAAGAAATTAAAAAAGCACAGATATCCACTAAATTTGTTTTTTGAGAAGAGAGAGATATCAGTCAATACCCACCACTAGGGTAGCTCAACTGGTGGCCTCCTCTCTCGGGAAGGGAGAAGTCATGGGTTCGAGTCATAGTGGCCCATACTCGGGAGTGTGGATACGATGGCGCTCTCTCCAGGAGTTTTAGGAGGGCTATGGCCAAGGCGTAAGTTGGGGTGGGTTTGAAGTAACTCAAACTCTCAAAAACCCTTGATAACCCATTGTTTAAAAGGGTTGGTACGATTGACCCTCAATAGTCTCTAAAAGAATTAAAACTTATTATGTTGGATTATTAGACTATTTATTATCTATAATTATAATTAGTGTAAACAAGATATTTTTATGAAGATGTAGATGCTAAATTTCTATATTTTATGTTTATTGTATTTTATATTATATTTATTAGCATATTATTATATTTTTAGTTAATTCATTGTTAATTAATCGATAATGTGATAGATTTGATCGAGTTTGATCACACTTGAACTCCGATCAACCCTATCAAACTCAATCTTCTTCTAAAAAGATTTGAGATTGTGGCAAGACATGGCACTAAATAAATTTCTTTAAGAGTTTTTGTTCTCTTCCTATGGGAAAAAATAAATTCAAATTCTTATATGATTTTGTATCTTGTAGGACAAAAATTAATGTAACGATAAAATCATTTTAGAAAATAAAATAAGTATCGAACATAATCAATTGTATTTTCAAACTTCCCAATTTAAGGTAATAAAAAAAATTACACTATAGAAGTATGGAGTATTTCTGCGTGCTCTAAAAACCATATAGCTATACTCATATTGGTAAGCATGAGAAATATTTCTACAGGGTTCAAATCTTGGTATCGGCCGATATCTCGTTCAAGAAATTTCTTTCACCTAATTTTTTTAAATTAAAATTTGAGATATCGACTGAGATATAAAGCTTTAAAAGATCAATATATATCGACCGATACGTATTTAAATCCCTGATTTCATATATATGATTTCTAAATCAAACGTTATATGGAAATTCTAATACTTTGATTTTTGAATGAGATTGATTTTATTAGATATTTAATCTACCCTTTTCTTAAAATAACTCAAATAACTATAAAGATGTGCCACTTGTCATTTTACAGTATATTTTAAATAATTTTATTCTATATGATTTTACCTCATGTAGAATAAAAATGATTATTATAGCAAAATCATTTTAAAAAGTAAATTAAATAAAATAAATAGTAAGGTGTAGTTGATTTAACTAAAATAAGTTAGTCTTGTAGCACCACCATCTTTAAGAAATCTATATTTTAAAAATTTGAAATTTCATGAATGGGTAGCAGAGAAGCCCATTATTGTGGTCAAGTTCGTTACACTTAATTACTTTTTAATAAATAAAGAACAAATTTAGTCAAATTTCTAAACTTCTATTTTTTTGAAAAGGTGGATCTAAATTAAAATCTGTGTCACATCATAATTTACTATCCTTTTCTTGCATAGGTTTTAAAATTGGGCCACATCATCTTAGGTGGGTCAAAAATGGTTCAAGTCAAAATTCATGACATCAATGATGTCATAGATATTAATTAATCAATCAATTAATAATAAATAAATTTAAAATGTATATAAATAATTATTAAATATCAAATATCAAATAAAATATAAAAAATCTAAAAAATTAATAATTACATTTTCTTAAAATTCTTTGTTCAATAATTTATTACAATTATGAATAAGAAAATAGTCCAACTATCCTTCATAATAAGTACCAAATTTTTTGTGGATTATTGAATGTCAAACGTTCCAATCCTTTTAAGCTGCAGATTATTGAGAGTTTTTGCAGGTTTAAATTTTGAAAATATCTTAAAGACGACTGAATTAGATTCGGTAAAGATCAAAATTGAATAAGACTTAAACAAAAGTTAGCTTAATAATTTTAACAGGTAGAAAAAATAAAAAAATTAGTTCAAATCATAGTCTAATTATCAGGTAACCATATTCCCATTTGGCCATTAATCAAATAATGTTAATCTTTTTTTTTTAACCAAATCATACTTGGTATCGGTCGTGAAATTTCTCTCTTATTTTTTTTATTTTTTTTTTAAATTAAAATGACCAATATCGACCGATACATATATATTTAAATCCCTACTTCAATCATTCACCTAAATTAAATGATATAATATGCATTAGACGTTTTACGTTTGACTATTATCACTAATTGATCCAAATAACTACAGATTTTTTAAAAAAAATACATATTAAAAAGTTGGTATAACTTTTACAATCATGGTATGAAATATCGGCCTATGCGATAGGTATCAGCTGTAAAATCGAGATATCAACTGATATGGCCGATATATTGGTGATATATATCAGCCAATATCATAAATATCGCCATTATTGTTTTTAAAAAAAAATGGACGTTGGCCCGGCTGATATCGGGTTAATATCGACCGATATTTGCATTTTTTTAATTCCAACTTTTTCTTTTTTTAAAAAAAGGGCATGTAGGAATTTGGAGACATTTTCTACCTAGACACTCTAATGAGACTTTCCATCAAATGGATCTTGATGCTATATAGTTAGGTGTGATGTAAAGAAGGCCCTATGAATAGGTTGTATATGCAGTTCCACCACGATGTAATCATTCTATCCCTTGATTTGAAACTTCTAAAAATGAATGACCTATACTCATTAAAATTAAAGACCAAGATTTAAGACTTAGATTATTATTTGATAGTAAAACTCCATATACTTCATATCCATGCAATTACCTATCGAATGAACCCAATTATGTGTGACCCATGATCTATTTGATGACATGTCTCATTAAAAAGTCTCTCGTGATTTCCTGGTAGCCTATCTCTAGAATATTTGAGTGTGGAGTGAAAATTCATCCATCCCCAATAGAAGTGTTCTCCTGTATATACCTACTCTATATTAGATGGATGGTCCTTCTCAGATAGTCCCTCTAGACAACTTTACTATCTCTGCTAAAAAGAAATAGAGGCTGGTTTTAGTCGTCCAATCTTCTGTTGTGGGCCAGCCCTACATTGGGCCTAGATAGTCTTTGGGCTCAGGCCCAGTCATGTAACTTAGGCCCTAATTGCTTTTATTCTCTTTCTCTGTTCATTGTAAGTAAGCCTGTGTAAACTAATGTGATCGGCTGAGGCAGAAAGCCTGAAAGTGAGAGAAGAAGGAAGAAAACCAGAGAGAGAGAGGGAGTGGCTAATTCATTGTAAAACTGGGAATTCCCCTTCATAGTAAAACTACCTCACTCCATAGACGTAGGCAATGTTGCCGAACCACGTAAATCTATGTCTCTTGTGTGTGCTTAAATCTGTGATTGTGAGTTTGCATTTTCATTAATCCCCAACATCTTCCACCCTTTTCTTTTGGTGACCTTAGTTGTCTATTATGAGCCATCAGATCATGACTGAGAGAGAGAGAGAGAGAGGAGGAGGACTTTGCATACTAGTTAAGAGCAATACATTAAGAAAGGTTTAAGACAGAGATACAGCTAATTCTGTCAATCTTTTGAGGGAATGCAATCTGGTATGCATTCAGAGCTGAAAGCAATTACAAGTGACTTACATTACCAATCACATTCAATATCAAAGCAATTAAACCAATGGAAAATATGAAGACATGTAACATCAATGAATCTGGCTATGGTGGCATTGGTTATCTATTTGGATCCTAAAGATGACTTGTCAGCATAGAATGTTAAAGCTGATGTCTCTTAGCAATCTGCTAAGTTAGGATCCACATATAGAATGTCGACCAAGCAGTGAGGGTAACTGCAGCAACTGAGTATGTCCATAGAAAGAGAACTGAGCATTCCTCTTTGCCCACATCAAAAAGTTCAGTCATAGTACCTACAATGCCATTGTTAGGTTTCAGTTCAAGCCATCTTAGGCAGAAAATGCTGTTGGGCAACAAAGAAACAACTGGAAGAACAGGTACATGAAACGAGTTTTAATGTCATATGTTAAGAATTACAAACATGTACATAAGATGAAATCTATGGATGACTCTGTCATGAGAAAAAATGAAAACGATGTTGTTCAAGATGTTTTGTAATGTGTAGAAGACTGAAAATATACCCACACAGAGAAAAGGTTGCAAGTTCAAGGTATTAGGAGAAGATGGAGGTCAAAGACATGAAATGAAGTTGTTAGAGGTGACATTAGGCAGCTCAATGACAGAATCTAGCCTTGTAGAGGGATGTGTGGAGAATCACAATCGAACCCACAATGATAGGATATGGTTTTGTTCAGAAAATGAACTTTTCCTAACTAATGGGTTTTCTGATTTGAACAAAATTATACAAAATAGCTTGTGATGGGTTCACCTGAATGCCCCTCAATAGAGAACCAAGTTAGATCACTCAAAAATGTGCTACTGCATGTAAGAAAATGCTAACAACTCACCGATATTCATCGCAGGGGGTACAGCATATTGAACCATCAACACATACTGATACAAGGGATCAGTTGATAAGAAGCCAAGCTTGTTGGCTGCTTTAACTACGCCCACTCCAATAATGGGGAGTAGCAGATAGCGGACAATAATGACAGCAACAATGACAAAAGACTTCAGCCTTCCTGACCTCATAGCTGTTTGAGAAAAAAATTAGCCGAAAAAACATAGTCAAAACAAGCATTTAAGTAATCAGACAACTTCAGGATCCTACAATACATGTCAGACACAATATCATAATATGTAATCATGTACCTTGAATAAGGTTACCTCCTAGAATAAGAGTGATGCAAGGTATTGTGCCATCTCTGCACAGAATCAACAATCATGTTATCTGCAAGCACAGAACAGAGAATACCCAAGTGGGATAAGCAAAAGGAGAGAGGGCTTCTATCCACTATCTGAAATTGCCAGTTGGGGGTTGGGGCTAGGGGAGAGGAATTTACTGTTTCTAGCAGAACCTTATTAATTCTCATATAAAATGCTTGAGAACGTACTTGGATGCCATTTGGTTGGTTCATTGTCATAGGTAACAGAATCACTATACTATGGGACCTTTCACTTATCTGGCAGTGTCTGGATGTCTTTTAATGTAGGATTCAAGCAATTCATTTAAAAATTGTGAAGATTATGTTTGCCTAAATAACTTGTAACATAAACAGAAATATTAGTCCTTTGTTAAATGTATAAATGCACACCCTAATAATTTGATCGAATCTTGGATCACTCTGAGGGGAGCACTTTCGCCAATGATGATGGATTTCAGCCACGGAATTGAACCAACAATGAATCCTAAAATCTGAAAGCATAAAGAGATGTGTTTTAGTTGTGAAACTGGTAACTAATGCAATAGCTACTTCCAAAGAGGCCATAGAAAAACTTACAGAACCTATAGTTGGAGGTGCAAGTAACTTTTGAATGATCTGATGCAAAATTCCTTTCACCTTTTCCTGGAATGGTTCCTTGTCACTATTGAGCTTTCCATGGTACTGGGTTTTTACCTTCTGCGTTTTTCGCATTGTTATGATTATTAGAAAAAATATAAAATATTTATATTTTTTAGTGAAATAACTAAAATTTGTAGGTTCTTTCATGAGGGCCATTTAGGTTTCTCATATTTTTTTTAAAAAAAAATAACCTGGAATAGGAAGATTGTTATAGAATGAAGTTGAGTTTATGAAGATACAAAATACCATCCTTAGCAAGAAAACTTGCTCATAATGAAGCAAGCACTATTATGAAGGAATTCTACTACAACATCCTTGGCAATGAAGCAAGCACTATATAGGAATTCTTACTATACAGACCATAGACCATCAGAACTGTGATTGATTTGGTATTGCAGTAATTATCAATTCATACTGAGAAACATAACTAGTAATACTAAATCAGACAAGGATGGATATAATGGGATGCAAAAATAGGTTAATTGTTCCAACTTGATATTGTGACATCTGGAAAATAGATGAGAAAGGAGCCTTACAGGAAGTCCTTCTGTTGCTTCACCGGTTGATTTTGTTGAAAGGAGATTTATAGCCACATTATCATGGGATGCTTCATTTCCTGCCATGAGAAGATGTGTTGTAGCACTGGTTTCCAAGTCCTTATTGGGCATCTTTGTAGTTTCTTCTTCAAGCATTTGGGTTTGTTTATACCGTGAACATGAGCTTCGTATAAGGTGGTATGTGTGAGTCCAAATGAAGAAGCTGCCAATCTGCAGGCATAAATGTGGCATAACTGTCACAAAATACACGAGCTTGAACAGAGGAACTAAAGATGATATTTTACCGCCATAGATAGAGACGCATAGGATGCAGCATTGCCACTACATTTAGCAAGATCTGCAGCAAATGGACTGCCTTCCTCTTTACACATTGCAGGGATGACAATGTACATCAGATTTCCTACATTTCCTATTTCATGGAAAGTCATCCAATAAGCTTCAATTATGACTTTAGACTGCTAAGCAAATGCATACACATCAATAGAGAATTATCTAAAAACTAGAAATCAAGGAGACAATCACCTAACCCAAAGGGGTTGGAGTGATGGCCAAGAATCAGCCTTAGGAAGCGGGAGTCCTAAGTTCGATTCCCACTTCACCCCAAAGGGCCACTCTCCATAGAGTTACTCGGTGTGTGTGGATAGGCATGACTCCCTAAGTTCGATTCCCACTCCACCCCAAAGGGCCACTCTCCATAGAGCTACTTAGTGTGTGTGGATAGGCATGCTTGCACATGCCCCGAGGATTAGTTGAGTGCTCTAAGAGGCCTGTACAGTGGAAAACTTGGTCAGAAGAAAAAAAGAGGAGATAATCACCTGCTGAACAGCTAGCAATAACTAGGCCTTCGAGATGGGGCTCAGGTTTCAGCATCTTTACTACTACCCATCCAAGGATTCCACCAAATAAGAAGGTTAGCCCCATGTTAATTGGCATAAACCACCTGATTAGGCACAATGAAATCGGTTAGAATTTAGATTTTACTAGAATAATTCTGCATAATAGTTTGGCAATTCAAATCAGATTGTAAAATCAGCATGACATTATGGTATAATGAGCATTAAAAAGTTCAAATGTAAACGTAGGCACAAAATTTATGTTAATGAAAAATGTAAGACTTGATAAATACTATTGCACTTTACCATGAAATTATATCTTCCAGTGTAACTGATTTGGCTAGACTTGCAAACAGAAGGGATGGGGTGAAGACGATAAAGACCACCTGTCAGTAAGATTATTAGCAGTAGCTAGAAGAAAATAGATAACTAAGTACACATTTTCATACTGTGCACCAATTTTACAGATAAACCAGGGACCAGTTTGGACCAGACCCAGAAAATACTGAGTTGTGTTGTAAGCTCATAACATGCATGATCCTAATTCTATAATTACTTACTCAGTATGACCTTAATTTTATAATAAAAATAGTGCTCTGACATATTACTCTGGCGTATAACATTTCAACCATGGACCAAACCCTAGATCTAGTACATAGGGTATGGGTCCAGTCAGGGAGAATCCAACCAATTATGACTCAAGGAGGAGGTGCACTCACTCATCAGGATTATTTGATTGTGCAGGTAGGAGTGTAGGCCATTGAGAAGATTATATTTAATTATAATCACTTTAATTTTTTTTAATCTGTAACTTTGTGTGCCCCTTTAAAAACATGGGTTGATTAATTTAATCAAAGAGATTTTTTATGTGCGAGATATTGAAGCAAATACCTTTCTGATGGACTCATCACCACCCACACTAAGTGGCCTCATGTCGAGGTCATTATCATCGACATAAGCCAGAATTTCATCTATGTAGGGCTGGCTTTACGAGTTTCACTTCTCCATTTGATCATCAATCACCCCATAGTCTAACATGTCTTTCTTCATCCTTTCCCACTATGTTCGTAATAGTCAACCTTTGCACTTTGTGTCTGTGATCTATAGCTTCTCAACCCTATGCACATGGGGGCCCATGTCTAGGTGTGCACATTATTACTGCAAGACCCAGTTTACAGGTGGTCGTCCTTTTAGAAAGATTGTCATTTGGATAATAGAAAGTCACCTCCCGGTGTTCTTTACCCTTAAGATTAATACTCCCTCCTTCCAAAATACTTGTCCCATTTCGATTTTTTTTATTTCTTAAGGATTGTTTATAAAATATTATTTTTCAGAGTATTTTATTATTTGGATAAAGTCAAAGCTTATAAAAGAAAGTCGTTTTCTCATCACTTTAGAATGTGATTTGGAGCTGAAAATAAACAAATTGGACAAGTAATTTAGGGCAATTCCAAAATGCGTATAGGGCAAGTATTTTGGGACTGAGGGATAGTATATAAGGTGTAGTGTATTTAAAGTTTTAATCCAACAATGCATATTAGCCTTCGATCGATGCGAAACTGAGATGGATGCCAGATCTTAGAGCTTCCCAAAGAATGAGTGAGTGGTGAAGTTGGTTGTTTGTCGATCATCGCCATCATCATCAATACTAAAATCTCATTTATCTGGAATCGACTTTTCAAGTTCTACTTCTCCATTTGGCCTTTATTTGTTTGTCAATATTCAAATTAGCTCTTTGTGAGTTTGGTTGTGCTACTTGTCTGTCCTCAAGGGTATTAAGGAAATAATGCAGGAGAAGTAAATAATGTAGATACCTTGTTTATGTGTTTCCTGGCCTCTGCCACAAGAATATTGAAATGCCCAGTTGCTAGAAATGCTCCTACCACACTGATGATAATGACCTCCAACACTGGCATTGTTGCCACTGAAAATAGAGACCAAAACCCCATTTTCACTGGATATTTGGATTTGGAACCCTTTATCCTTTTGTTACGAGCCTTTGTTCAACTCTTACCATACTAAAACTCTAGCACATGAGATTATTGACCCTGATCAAGGAATAAACAAAATATTTCCTCATTTATCACTGTTTAGTACCAAGCATTTTGCAACAACACTGTTGGAAGCACAGTTAGAAAGGAAATGCTGCCAATGTAAATGAAAAGACATACCCAGTGTATGAAAATTGTGTTCTAGGTTACAAATGGGACAGGCCCTGAATCACAAATTTCGTCCGATATTTGTAAATTTTGGCTGATATTTGCAAAAATACATATTTCTGCCCGAGCCAAGACTGATAATTTTCTCCCAAAATTTATGAGGTCAGGCCTTGCTTATATGGGCAAATTCTTTCTGGTTATAGCCCTTTTGTCATTGGTAGTCCAGGCCAGTTTGAAGTTCATCCAGGTCACAGACCTAAAAGTCAAGCTAAACCCATACCTTTAGTAAATTATTAGGTTTGTGTATTGGACCCCATTGAGCCAATAGTAGGGCCTTTAAGAAACACTGTGATGGTCATCAGGTTAGTGTATCTCGAATGGGCCTTTCCTTGTTTTTTTAAACCATTGTATTCAGGCGTCTCACCCGACTAATCCTCTTAAAAATTAGATTTTACAAAGTCAGAGTATTGGACTTTTGAAAGGCTGTGATGAATATCCAATCAACATGATTTGCTGTCGAGTCCTAAACAAATGGTTTGAGACATGTTGATGAGGGTCCAATCAACATGTCTATGATAATATTAAATGCTATGGTTTTAAAAATATACGGAGTTCTAGCTAACTCGGCCAAGTAGACTCACTTGAACCCTCCTGATACAGCTAATTTTTATAAGATTTGGGCCAATTGTTATTGTTTTCACCCGATTCTAAATACGACTCGACCAATTTTGAGTTTGAGACCGAGTCTCATATTTAAAAAATTGTATGGTATTATAGGTGATTGAACCTAATAAATGACAATATTATGGAGCTATTTCAAAGTTTGTAATTGAATCTCATATAAAAAACCGAAAAGTTAACCAATATTACCAATAACAACTATGCAAGATAGGAACATGGGTTTTACAAGTAAAAGTGAAGTGTTTGACATGGACAAATTTCTATTGTTAAAGTGTTTACGCAACATAAGTAAAAATAAAATAATAATACTTTTAAATTCATTCCCAAATAGTATTATTGTTGTAACTAGTTGAAAAAGAAATAACACATCACACTTGAAAAAAAAAAAGAGAAGAAGAAAGAAAGATGAGCAGACGTGGAATGGAGTCTTGCCTTAAAGGATTGTGAAATTTGTTAGGCTCTGTAGAATCTGGTCATCAGAGATGTACTTGTGAATTTTGATGTACTTGCGAATTCATTCTGTGATCGGGTTCTGTTGAACTAGGGGAAGGAGAGAAGGATATTAGAGAAGGAGATGCAGAGATCCCATTAGAGTTTGGAACTCTATTGAACTAATGAAGGTTTGGAATTCATTCTTATAAAACTTAAAAAAGGAAAAGGCAAATCAGACCTTCCCCATATCGAGACACAGGCACAAATTCAATATAGTACAGAAAGGACAGAACCGGTTTTTTTTTTTAATTATTTATTACGTAGATCTTAGCCATCTAATTTTAATAGTGAATGTGAAATGTAGAAGTCTCTACCAGTAATCAGTGACTGACAAACAAGTTTAAGATGTTGAAATTGATCAGTTCTTTCTTTTTCAAGGAAGAGGTCAGTGAAGATATTTCTAGCTTAAATGAAGTCTTCTTATGATCTAACTTAAATAATTTTCTTCATCTATTTATTTTATTTAATCTTCATTTTTTAATTTTAAGCTATTTTACTCATTACTTTATCAAATGAAAAATAAAAAACTTGGTGGCTTTTCGGAGGTGTCAAGGGTTGAGCAGAGTTGATGCAGTCGCACTCACACTCCAGATCTACAGTAATTTGTCAGAGACATGTGAAATCTCTAATTAGTAATAATTGACACTGTTGTGGACGTCTATCTCATCACTAATTAGAATAAAATCCGAAAGAGAATCTGTCAAGCTCATCTTTTAACTTTTTGCTATGATTGAGGTGTCCTGTTATAAATTTTTGGGTCTCGAGGAGTGATATTTTTACGGGGCTGTTGTCGTAAATGAGTTCCACGTTTAAAGTGTACAGGGAGATTTAGAGGTCTATAAAGGATTTGGACTGTTCCACTTTAAAAGCTAGTCTATTGGATTGGAAGTCCATGTTCTAATAAGTGGTATTAGAGTTAGGTCTCAAACTACCTCATGGAACTGAGGAGATTCTTCAGGCAAACGGGATGCTTGGCATCGCTCTCTCTGCTAGAGGGTCTCGTTCGAGGGGACATTGTTTGGGTTGCTGCGAACGAATCTTATATTGAAAATATAAAGTGAGATTTAGAATCTTATAAAGTACTTAGATCACTCTATCTAAAAAGCTAATTTATTGAACTGAAAGTAGATGTTTTGAAACTCAAAGCTTTCACTTTGGGACATGGATTCTTGGCAAACGCATCAACCCCTTGAAATCTAATTGATTCAAGGCAAAAGATAAAAAGATACAGTAATTAATGCTCCAATTGTAGGACTGTCTGACCAATGAAGAAGATGATGGCTTAGATATATAGATTCCGTACAGATATTGAACTGAATTTCTTCACCAGCATTACTAAAACAAAATTATTTGATATTCTCTAAATTAATCTTTGAGTGACGGTGTCATTGATGAGAAATTTGGCAATTTTTTTTTTATAATATAGAAATTTGCCTCAAAAAAAATTTCAAAAGTGAGAGTAAAGGGATAAATAAAAGTAAAAAGTTGATTTTTTACTCTAACACTTTAGTTACTAAACAAAAATAATGAGGGATAACACCTCCTTCCCCTTACACCCCCTCATCCAAATGCAGTCTGGGTAAATCAAAACTCCATAGATAGTGACTCGGAGAAATTTAAGTGTAAATTGAATTAAAGACCTTCCTTCATAAAAATGACTTTTTAACCGTCGGGCCAATAAATAATGAGAAATGATCAAACAGATCAAATTTATCTTTTTTAACACAATATAGTTTTTAGCTCTAAAATATAATTAAAAACACATTGATCTTGAGAAGTGATGGAATAGTAGGAATTTTAATAATAAAAAACAGAAAAACTTATTATTTTGTCTGCTTGTTATTAATTACATGTTAGAAATATATAATGTATCTTTTATAATAAAAAATATGAAGTTCATATCATTTCCCTTATTTTTAATTAAATTATAAGTCAAATCCTTCAAAGTTTTGTGATATACCCTTGCATGCACGTGGTCGAAGACCTGCCACACCATACTATGGGTGATCATTGACTATTGTTTTTTTCCTTTCTTTTGAATTTTAAATAAAAATTAAATTTATAAATAAATATTAAAATGTGGACATCAGATGTTACTACGCTTGCAAATCCTACTTTATAAAGAACATCAATTATAATTCAGTTGTGTCTTTGTATTTCAGTAGCCTATTAACATTGATCACTTTAAAAGCGGTTGGATTTATATATGCCAATACAAAAAAGTCTATATCAAGCATTATCTTCCTCTTTGGTATAGGAAAAGAGTGAACTCATTAGGTATTTCTTCAATAATAGAATCTCTAAGAAGAGTCTTTTTACAAATAATATTTTTTTCTTTAAAAAAAACTACTTATAGAATATATAAAAGTGGACGCTATTGACCAAGTTGGAGAATGAACTAAAGTGGTCAATGTCCACCAATTTGAGAGAGTTAACACGAGTGGTTAATAGACCACTTTAGTGGGCCCACTTGTAAATATAAAATATTCCATAAATTGAAATTTTGATATCTAAGGAAACTTGAATACAACGTTTTATCAATTCTATTTAGGAAGCTAATCTAGTGGCAAATTTTTAGAGATACCAATTATTTTTAGAGGTTTCTTTGATGTGAATTCCATCTCACATACACATAATGAAGGTCATAGTAGGGCTGCAACTCAGGTCAGGATATATATGTAGTCCGACCCAATCCGACCGAATTCTCAACCCAAACTTTAGAACTTGACCTGACCCGAATTCTAATTCGAATCAACCCGAATTCTAATTCGAATCAACCCGAATTCTGAACCCATTTTAGCCTAATTTTAATAGGGTCGGATCGGGTTAACTTGTAAAATCCTCAACCTTCTCAACTCAATCCGACCCAACGATTTCTGAGGTCGGGTCATGCGGGTCGGGCCAAAACCAGACCCGAGTTGCAGCCCTAGTTTATAGGAGGAAAGAAAATTCGTAAGTCAATTTGGATGGTTGTATTCAGGTGTCCCAATTTTATAGAGCTTCAGATTTTCATTGGTAAGGCTCAAGGTATGTAAAATCCTGTCTGATTATTGAGATTTAATTCATATAATCTAATCCAAAATCTTAAATATATATTAGAAATGTGTTAAATTCTAACATCTTAATTATGACCATCATTAACTATACAAATATGTCATATCTCACTCAATGTATTTACCATAATCATCGAGTTGACATACAAACTTTTAATTGTTTTGGTAGCTTTTACATAGTCACATGTATGAAAAAAAAAAATTATTTGCTTGACATGAGCTTCTTTGGTTGTATTTAAACCTTGCAAAGACAAACAACTGTTGAAGAAAAATATGATTTATATGAAGCATTTGCTCTGAATGAATGCTTTACAGTTTCTCCATTTAATACACTTTCAGAGAAAATGCATTCTATATTTGTTCAGTTCTCTTAGAAAATAATAATAATTGTTAATGGCATGCAACAAAGAAGCTGAAAATCCATTTTGATAGCTAAAGGATGGGAGAATTTGAAAGTTTTTATTTTATTTTATGATTGAGGTGTCTAAGGCCTCATAGAGCACTTGACTAGTTCTCAGAGCGTGTGCAAGCCTTCCTATTCACACACACCGGGTAAAACTACGGAAAATGGTCATTTAGGATGTGATAAGATTTGAATTTAAGACTCCCACTTTCTCAGACAGATTCCTACCCAACACACAAATCCGGGTTTGAATTGGAAAGTTACTTTCCATGGTTTTTGCTATAACCAGCAGGGCAAGTTGCAGACTTATCAATCAATAGTCAATAATATATTTTCCAGAAACCAAGTTTTTGCACCCAAGGACTTGTCGATGTTAAGTTTTTAAACACTTCCTATTTCGGTATAGTTAACTAAATGGGCTCAAAAGTTATATGTGATAATTAGGGCTTTCCATTTCAAGCTGGCCCTTATTATACCTGATTTGGGCTGGCTTGAGGACCATGGGCTCAATCCAGGCCTAATTTTCAGTTATGCTTGGTCAGACTTTCATTTTTTACGCAATTTAAGTAATTTACCATCATCAACACTGATCCAATTTGTATTTGAACAACACTGATCAGATATTTACGAAGGGATCCATATGTGAAAAGATCATAAAATAAGTGTAATTTTCTAAAAATTGGTGATCATCGTAGGCATCCAATCGATGGGTTTTTTTATTATTTTCCTATTCTTTCTCTCTTGACTGATTTATATTACTGGACTTTGGAACCATGTGAATATCTAAAATCAAAGTGAAATGATCACCTTCCAATATTTAGAATCGCTTTGATTTAATCAACCAAGTTATGTTTTTAAGTTTTCAAATTTTGATTAATTTAATTATTTTTAAAAAAATTTAAACTTTGTAGCCTTCAGAAATATAGTTTAAATAATCTAATCAAAGAAATTTTTAGTGAGACTCATATTCAAATAAAAATATTTTCAACGGACTCATTACCATTTCATTTGATTGGTGGATCCTGTGTTTAAATGCGTAGCTTGTTACTAAGAATTGTTCTTTAAATTGAAATATAGATTGACTGAGTTCATAATTTCATGAATGGACTGCAGGCCTCAGATTTAGCCATCTTATGCACAATGGCGGTCAACAGTATTAGACAAAGACCATTTTGTAATTTTATTTTTATAAAAATGACGTCTATTTTTGTATTGAAATTTTCCAAGGATAAAGCATCTCAACTTAACAGTGATCTTATATTCTTATTGAATTCCAACATTAAAAAAAATATCTAGAATCAGTAAATAGTAAATTATATAAAATGTATGAAATAATATTACGATCCATGATTAAAATACCTAGTTTGAATTTTGAATCATAGTGTACAAGTAATAGTTATGGAATCAATTTACCGACATTTCACGTTAATATTCAACCCATTTGACAATTTCTAACGAGTCAAAGTACCTTTTCCATTGAAGTAGTAAACAAAACTAGAAAGTCTTTCTAATAGATATTCAATCATTTCCAATTTAGGTTCTTTCTAATTCCCACAACTATTTAAGCATTTACTTACAGCTTTTACATCTTGACGGCTTGACCTGTTCTGTTCTACGGCTGAAACTCGGATCGGATCGTATTGGATTGATTTCAATCAATCTAATCCAACTCATGTCAAAAATTATTGAACACAATCTGATTCGATCTAAATTCCTGACTCGAGCTACTCAACTCAACCTGACTCGAACTTTTGACCCTACTCAATCTACGTGTTATTTATAACTTGGTGCACTCGAATCGGGTCGGTTGCTTTTAAGTTTCTCAACCCGAATCGACCCGAATTTCTTACGGGTTTGTTTTTTCTCAACCCAACCCCACCCAAGATATAAAAAAAATAACCCAAACACGTTGATTTTTCAGGTCGGATCATACGGATCGGATTAAAAGCCAACCCAAGTTTCACCCCTAACATGTTCTATGTCAAGTTGTTCACTCATTATCAATTAATAAAGGCCTCCTACCCACCCTTTTTCATTTCACACAAAAATTATATCCCTCTGTCTCAATTTAGTTGTCTGATATGTAGTTTAGGATCATCTCAAAATAGTTGTCTCATATACGATTTTGATTCTCTCTCTATCTATCTACTCTTAGAGAAAAGTTCATAAGCCTTTTGAGAACCCTTTCTTAAAAAGTTCAAATTTTTAAAATGAGACGGAGGAAGTATTTATTTTAGTGCATGTGTGTTTCCAATCACAAAAAAAAAAAAAGCGCTCACACGTTAGTGTACAGAGCAATAGGTTCATTAGAAAGGTTTTTCTTTTAATATATAACCACAAAAAATTATCTAAATTTGAATCAATTAAGTTACATGTTTTAAGTTCTTCAAAAATTGATCAGTTTAAATTATATTTTTAATATTAAAATTTTGCAACATTTGAAAACATGATTTTATTGAGTCAATCGATGTGATTTTTGACAAGGTGCATGTTCAAAATGAAACATATTCAAATGGACTCAACATCAACCTATTTGGTGAATTCTATGCTTAATATGCTGCAAATCAATGAGAATTATACAAAATTACAAATTATAAAAAAAAGTACAGGTTCAATTTTTAAATTAGTCTTCTTTAATTTAGTTGATCAAACTGAGAGAAACCCCATTGCTTAACATTAAGTATGTATTTTACATAAAATCATATAAATATTTGTGATATTGTCTAACTTTAGAGTAAAAATATTATTTTAATATTCACATCTAGCACATTTTACGCATTCTATCTTTCTTTTTATTATAAAAAAAAACATCCTTTATTGAATGCCATATGAAGAAAATGAAGTTCAATCTTCTCATCCATTGGCTTGTTCCTAATATAAAGCGTTTGACATATATTTTATATCTTTGAGGTTTGAACTTTGAACCCTTTTAATATCATTTTTAATTTTTAAACCTTATTGTTAGAATAGTTAATGAAATCCACTTTAGTGTATTGCAAGTTGTCTTATACAATTTAATGAAACCAATATAGAAAAAGTATAATAAGTGCATAGAAAAGTAGGGGATTGTTGGTTAGTTGCCTTTTAAGGATTAATTTTATTGGTCAATGATAACTATAAATTCTATAAGTTAATTACCCTAGTCATTTATTAAATTTTATTTTGACAATAGATTATAAAATTTTAAAACTATAGAAAATAGTTTGTGTAAAATTTGATTCTTCTTTCACATCTTTTTTTTCAGAAAATATTGTATGTACATGTTTTCAAAGGATGTCCTTTTATTTTTATTATACATTCTCATAGGTTTTTCTTTTGCACATTGATATGAAATCTCTCTCTTTTATTTATCATTGTAAAACGGCTTGAAAACGATGAGATACATGAAGGCCACCATTATTTACACGTGGAATTTATTAATCTTTTTACTCTAAAATAAATTATATGATAAATGGAGAAAATCTTATTTCTATAATAACCGAAAAATGACAATCTCATTTTTGTTATAACTAAGGTATCCAAACCTCTTAGAGCACCTGACTAATTCTCAGAATACGGACAAGTCTCTCTAGTCAAATAAAGGGGATAGTTCTACGAGAAATGGTTATTTGAGGTAGAATGAGAATCGAATTTAGAACTCCTGCTTTACGAGTTCTGACCATGACTTTAATTCTTTTGAATTAAAAAATGAGAAACTCTTAGGAAGATCTCTTTAATATTTTTCACTAAATATGTTTTAAAAATAGCTACAATAAAGAAAAAACAAGGGAAAGCCCATGAAAGTGTTTTTTGCCCTTTATGTGCTACAGTTCTTTTTATCAGTACCGTGTTGAATTCATCTTTCTTCCCACTGTCAAAGAAAGAAATCCTATCCAAACCCAAATGGTTGGATTGTTTACCAAAAATTCACTTCAAAAAGTTGGAGTCCCGAATCCTCTCTCACCTCCAAAAGGTCACTCACTTTTATCCAATCTACATGGGTATTGAGACTTGCACACCTTCCAAAAACTAATCAAATGTTTTAAGATGCTCTAGAAACCTCGGTTACAAAAAAGAGCGACCATGTCACTCATTATAAAAGAGACAGTGTGAAGGACACCCATGTTTTTAAATTGAAAAAAAAAAATTTGATTTATTTTTTATTCACTTGTCATGATTTAAATGGTGAAATGGACACCAGTATAAATTCATATATATACACTAAGTAATTCTTTGCTTAGAACAGATTTTGAATTTTAAATGATGACTAAACGATTCTACTTAAATTCAAATCAGTTCAACTGAATGGTCTGGACGAACCAGACAAATTCATTTTTTTAAAGAAAAGTTAGAAGAAAAAAGACTAAATAATTGTTGAACCAATCAAAACTATGCAATTAAACCAGTCACAGTAGCTAATTACATGTTGTATTTGGACTTTGACCAGTTTGATTAGTCTTCTACCTAACTAAATCATATGAGGATTTGGTTTCAGTTGAAGCAGTCACTCGGATTTCTTTTCGTAAATAAGATAACAAAGTGAAATATCAATTCTTATATGAAATATTGGTCAATACTTTCAGATTTTTAACTACTAGTATTTTAAGAAATTAATAAATATTGATTAATATTTTGTTCATATCATTCATTCTTTACTAATATTTATAATTACAATTAAAAAGTAAAACAATAGACTGAAATATCTAAAACCAGTCAAAATGGACTGAAATATCTGAAATTTCAGCCGAAATATAAATATGGTAAAGTAATTTCAACATTTCCAAAAAAAATCTATAAATAGCAATTCTTTATGGTGAGTGGACCTAAAATAAAAAATAATGGTTAATTTTTTTATTAAAATCCAGTAATTGTACTAAGAAGTTTTTTTATTAGAAAAAGGGTAGCGATCCTCCCACGGACATTTTGTGTAACAAGACATAGGATTTAGGGTATTGACATTTTACCCTTCCATTGCCGTATGAAAGCATTTAAAAAAAATTCAGTGATCCGATTTGCTGTTTTGTATGAAAAAATAGTCTCACTTAGATAAATTTCAGTGATCCGGTTAGTGATCCAGATAATGATCCGGCGAGCCAGTCAGTGAGCCGATTTATACCGCACTGGAAGGGTCAATGATCCGGCGAGCTGATTCGAATGGTAAAATAGGCAATACAGTTAAACTCGTATCGAATTACACAAAATACCTATGGGAGGATCACTGACAGAGAGATCTTCTATTTTTGTGCTCGAAGCATCTTCACTTAAAATGACACGTTCAAATATTTTTACACGATAAAATGATATTACTTATTTTACTATTTTGAATAGACAAAGCTTCTAATATTCAAAATAAAAGTACCTTTGTCGTTTGCGATTTTGTTTCAATCTTAGTGAGATAATTGGATAGGAGTAAGTGGTTAATCTTGATTTATATTAATTGATTTGTAGAAATTACGGGGAACACTGACCCAAACACAAGGGCCTAATGTAGGACTCATTTTATGTCGAATTCATACCATTAATTTTTTTTTAATTTAATTCAACCTTCTATGATTTACATTTGATGTCATCCTTAAAAAAATTTAAAGACTAAAATGATTGAATAAGTCATATTTTTTACACTAGAATAACCACCGAAACAATCTATCTATTTATATAATTTTTTATCGTTAAATAAACTTCATTATCTAAAACTTCTCATTTTTTTATGACCAAGGTGTTCAGGCTTTTAGACTATCCGACAGATCTTCATCCGACAGATCTTCAGAACATGTGAAAGCCTCTCTACTCACACACCAAGTAAATCTATATAGAGTGATCTTTGAGAAAAAAAATTGACTCTTTCAACTCTATAAAAGGAGTGTCTGACCATCACCCAATCAAATATAACCTATTGATAGGAGAAATCAGCAAGCAGCCTAACTTTGACTTCATGACCATCATTTTAGGATAGAATTAATCTGACGACTGTGGATGGCGACGTCGTTTGACGATTCAATGGCGTGGTGGCCTTGTCCACATTGTTGGATGTGATTAGGCCGATGGTCCAATTGAAGAAGTTTATGAAAATGTCTAACATTTTATTATTATCATTATTAGTACGATAGGAATTACATTTGGTTGATTCAAACTCGCAATACATTATTTTCCTTTCAAGAATGAGTGACCATCTCAATTTGATTTTTATTTTTTTCAAATAAAAAAGAAAAATGATAGAAAATTCAGAATATTATTGGCTTCATTTTTATGTAATTGTATCATTATTTAACGGACATTTAGATATCCAAATGTGATTTTGAAGTTATGAAATCGAGAATTTTAAATATTTTCAAAAAAATTATAGAAAATCCCAAAATTTCCGGAAATATGGAAAATAAATTCCAGTAATTTTCTGCAAAGTTATTGACGTGGCTAAGAATCGCTACGATTCAAACTCGGAATGGCTAAGAATGATTTTTTTTTTTTTTTCTTTCAAAACACCCTCTTTGTTGAGTTGTTGCTGCCCATGAATGAAAAGAGGAGAGAAACAGAAGGAAGAGACATGGTAGGGCCACGACATTAAAAAAATCACAATGTTACGAACATTGTATTCAATGATACGGGTCACAACTGTACAATCGATACAAAGTTCGTGTCACACAGAGGAAATTGGAGGCCGCAACACATTGTATCTGCCATTGCATATCGGACTTCAAATTCTCACAAGGTATCGGCTGATACTACCTGAGATGCACCCTATAATTTTATTGGGACAAAACTAGAAAATTTATATGAAACCCACTTTATAATAAATTTAAATTGTCATTTAAACTCATATCCAACTATAATTTTTTATATCCATTTGATACATCTTTATTTTGAATTGATCAAGATGGTTAAAAATATTGATCAAAAAGATTATTTTTATTAAATAAAAATAAGGATTAGGTTGATTAAATAAATTTCATTTTAAATAGTTTGATACTATACATGATAATCTATTTATTATAAAATGAAGTTCACACATTAATATGATTTATTAGAACACTTAAACTTCTAAACTTACGAGTTTGTCAAACCTCCCCATTTTACCAATATCTGTGGGGTAGTGTTGAAAATATCGTTTAGAATGTTTGTTTGAAACGAGAACACAGTTTATGTAATGTAATGAAAGTCATCAGTCATGAGTCATAACTCATGAATAATGGCGATTAGTCTTCTAAATCTGTCATTAGTCATTTCAATCTCATATTATTTTATTATTATTTTAGGTGGCGTATGATGTAGGTCACAGCACACGATGATAGGAATATAGGATTCAAGAGTCAAGACCAACGAAAATGACATAATTTGACATTTTAACTTCCGAGTCGATGAAATTGGACTAAGAGGATGTCAAGTAGGGTAGACCAGGGATTGAAATACCGGTCCAACCGGTATATCGGCCGATATATCGGCCGGTAAATTTCTCTCTCTTCCATTTTTTTTTTTTTTTTTTGGTCCGATTTTTTTTGGGTAATCTCGGAAATTTTGGGCTTCTTGAAAATATAATTTTTTCATTAAATATCGGTCATATACATACTCAAATTATTTATTTAAGTTTCATCTATTTTTTATATTAAAATTAACAATAGATGATTTTAACTTATAAAAACATGAAAATGTCCCATCAATCCTCTCAAGTCTCATCAATAAGTAGATCCTATTATATAATTAATCAATCTAGGAAAATTAATAATAAAAATAAAAATAAAACTTCTTATCTCATAGCTCCACACATATTAAAAATTTGAATTAATGCCTATGTTATTGGGTAATTATAAATACATACTTACGTTTTCAATAATTTCAATTTCATTCCTAACATTTGAAAGTCATGTATAAATGAGTCTCTGTATGTATTCTGATGCGTGAATAATTTTTAGGCATGATAAAATATTAACTATGATAAGAGTCCACTTATGCTAATGTTAATATGTTATATGAGAATGAGCATGTCTATGATTAATCATAGTTGTTCTTTATTCAATTAATAATAAAATTTTATAAATCTAAGATAATAAAATGACAAAAGATTTTAGCCATCATGTATTTATGTTGCCATGTATACACCTCACACACTTTAATAAATTGAAATTGAGTCAAATTAATTGAATAGTATTTTAAAATTCAAATTATGTTTTTAAAATTTTTAAGAAGTGGTAATAAAAGGTAAAATAGTATTTTATAAGTGAAGACCTCTAAATAATATCATATTGTTTTTTTTTTTTAGACTATTAGTTATCTATCAAAATTTGAATTCATTTTAAGTAGATCTCAATGATAATCGTTTAAAATATCGCCGATATTAATTTTTAAATAATATAACCTGGACCGTTACGGACCGATATTGGGACTTATCGGCCGATATTTTGGACCAATAAACGGTCCAAATATCGCCCGATATTTGTACCAAATATCGCCCGATATTTGTACCAAATATCGCCGATATCCAGTGGGTCCCACTACCGATAATTTTTTTTTTTTTTAAAAACCATTCTTTCCAACCCGATAAATAGTATATCGGGCGATATTGCGGCCGATATACGGACCGATATATCGCCCGTATCGGCCGATATTGTATTCTTTTTTTTTAAAAAAAAAATGAAAAAAAATCTAATATACCGATATTTTCAAATATCGGCCGATATTGGGGCCGATATTGGGGACCGTTTATCGCCCATATCGGCCGATATTCCAACTGTACGGCCGATACTTATCGTATCGGCCGATATTTCAAGGTTTGAAAAAACCGATATATATCGGCCGATACGATATGTATCGGCCGATAGTTAAACCTTAGGGGTAGACTACCGCTCTAATTATCTTTTCTAAGAACAGTCTGTCCGACTTGAAGAAGTATGCAGATGATTTCATATATTTGCGGCAATAATCTCACTTCGAATATGGGATAAATAAGTGTGTTATCAAAAAGAAAAAAATAATCCGATTAAATTTTTGAGATTAGAATCAGGGGTGCAAATATCAGCTGATACATATCGTATCGGCCGATATGTATTGGTTTTTTAGTGGTGAATATCGGCTGATATATATCGTTATCGGTCGATATTCACAATATCGGCTGAAATATCGGCCGTATTATATCGGCCGATATCAAAATATCGGCCAATATCGGCTGGAGAGAGAAAAATATCAGCCGATATATCGGCCGAAAACGAATTTTCAACCCCTGATTAGAATAAAGATCTTAAATTTGAGGTAGCGATCCTCCCATGGGTATTTTATATAATCCGACACGAATTTTACTTTATTATCCATTTTGCCCTTCGAACCGGGTCGTCGAACCCTTCAAATTGGCTCGTCAAATCACTAATCGAATCACTGAAATTTATCTAATTAGATTATTTTTTCATACAGAACAATAAATCGGATCATTGATTTTTTTTTAAATACTTTCGTACGACAGTGAAAGAGTAAAATATACAATACTTTAAATCCCGTGTTTCATGGAAGAATCGCTATCCTAAATTTGATTCCTTTCTTATTTATCTCATATATAAAATTTACAGCTGATTATATATATACATATAGTGTCACTTCGAGTGCAAAACAAAGATACTTATATTATTTAAAAAAAGAAAGAGTACAATTAAAATTTTGCAGTTATGTCACATCCATACCAACAATTATGAGTTTTTTTTATTATATTTAAGATAAATTATTATAATTTTGAGTGATGTTCACCATTATAGTAGAAGAAATTCATCCACGTCAGTTTGTTTTCGTACTAAAGTTCAATACCTCCACTTATATAATGCTTTTATCTAACCATACTATTTACTATATAAACCTATCTTAGAGATCATAAAATAGTTTAACACTGGACCACATATTTTGTGGCCTTAAAAAATCGTGGAATACGGGATGCACTTAATTTAGAGTGCGTCTTATTTAGTGTTAAAAATATTTTATATTAGATATTATTTTAAGAAGGTTTAGAAACAAATTCTTTAAGTGTTAAAAGGTATTTGTCAATTCTATTTTTTTTCTTTACAATTTGATCATTTTTAGTTATTTTCATTTTTTTTTGAATTTTCACTCTAAGATCATCTCGATTTTAGAGTTTTCTTAAAAAATAATTTAATGAAATAATATTAAATGCCTATAGAATTGAATGGAGATGTCTTAATATAATTGATATACTTTTTAGGGTGTCTCCAAATCACACATGACCCTATTAACCGACTAATTTTGTTAAATAACCTCACACGATCCAAACCGTTTATAAAAGATGACCCAATCCCACCCAAACCCGTCTACAAATGGGTAGATCCGATCTGAATCCGAAATTAAATTGGTATATTTGGCTAACTTGATTAATGTCATACACAAATAACGGCATGAGGTCTACACCTATTTAAGGGATATTCTGAGTATGTGTCTCGCTAGAAAAGTATCCTTAACTAGGTAAACGGGTAAACAAGGTCCAAACTTGACTCAACACTTTTAACAAGGCTCCAAACAGATCCAAACCTGAATAATACCCCACCCAACCATTGCCAGGTCTACGTTATGCGATTTTCCAAATTTTTTCGAAAAATTAATGAAAGCCTAGCTTTCTAAGATAATTCCCATTTTAAAGTTTCTTATGAAAAATTAATGAAATGATATATAGATGTTTCTAGAATTAAATGAAGAGCTCTTCAGCTTATTGATATAGCTTTTAGTGTGTTTGTATTTTTTTTCTAATATTACAACATTTTTTTGAAATTTAGATTTTTTTTTATGAAAAAAATTATGAATTTTAATAAAAGATACACGTCATTGTGTAAACTAGAAAACACGAATTCATTTATTAGATATGTCCTCATATTAGTTTCCTATTTTCTAAAAAATTTAGATATTTTTCAAAATTTTAAGATTTACTTTATTCATATTAAAATTTCAATTTTCATGGGTCAAATACTCTATAAAAAATGGCCGATTTTTTTACAAAAATATGCTCACGGTAGGTTCTGTCATTTTGTTCTCATATTTTCTATATTTAAAAAAAAAAAAAAAAAATAGGAGAGATAATACAAAAAATGATAAAAGTGTTAAATTTCGTTGACAATACATATGACGATACAGCCTTATCGACCTACACATATCGCCGGGTGTTATTTAACTCCTGATTGTAGACATTCTCCACTAATTTCTCATTACTCAGCCCTAATGACATATTAGAATTAAAAACAGACCAAATATAATACATATCAGCCTCAAAATATGCGTAATACATATTAACAAAACATATCAAAATCTCTTGTAACGAGTTGACAGGATATATAAATGTTTATCTAAAAAGCATAATCCTTTTATTTTGCTATTTAATAAAATATAGGGATAGATGTTCAAATTAAGAATGCTGATCTTTTATGTCTAAGACTTTCCTAATTCAAGCATCACCCTTTTGAGAAGAGAATACTATGTTCGGGGTGATTGTCAAGGCACACACTTTATGAAGTGAGGTTTTTGGTTCGATTTATACTCAACTTCAATGAAGAGTCGCTCCTTGTAGATTATTTGGTGTGTACAGATTGTGAGGTTTTCACATGCCCAGAAAGACTAGTCAGATGAGACATCTAAACATCTTCGATCATAAAAAAATATTTTAATTGAAGACAAAAATATTTTACAATTTCATTATCCATTTAAAGTATAAAAAATTCAATTAATTTGAAAATGTAATAAAATTTAGTATTTTCTTCTTAAAAAGATAAGTGTCTAAATTGAGGTCCATGTTTAATAGTTAAAATTAATCACCTAAATCAAATTATTATTAGTATCTATTATAGAACTGATAGTATATTAAAACAAGTAAAACATTGCTTTTAAATGAATATAAATATCAATACTTTGTCTTTAAAAGTGATCAATATCAAACTCACCTCTTTTGGAGAAATGGTCAAACATCAAACTCTCCCATATAACAAAAGGTGTTTTTAGTCATCACCAGTTCACCGTAAGACTAAAGTGTCTAGGCCTCTTAAAGCATTCGACTAATCTTCAGAGTATATACAAACCTCTTTACCTATATAAATTGTTTAGGGAGTGGCCATTTAGGATGGAATGGGATAGAATTTAAAACTCTCACTTCCTCATATGGGTTTTTTATCATCACTCCAACTCTTTTGGATTACCCATTCAATATACTTGTGGCTCTATGAATCTCACTGGTAAAGTTATGGAACTATTTTTTTTTATAGGATTTTGTTATGATTTTCTTCTTTTAAATTGGTTAATTTGTAAATATCCTTCTAACTTTTGCCTCAATTATAAAAATTACTTCAAAATTTTTAATATTTGTAAAAGCACTCTCATCTTTTGTATTCAATTGCAAACACTTCTTTTAATATTTTAAAAATCTAAGATACTCTTTATTAATTAAAATTTGTAATAATGAAATTATATTTATGACACATACTTTTTAACACCATATCGAAAATAAATGGCCTACAATATATGGATGAAACATGTAAAATGCCACATAAATAAGAGGTGTCTCATATTTCACATGTATCAAATCACACTGTAATTTTGGTTATGGAAATTTTGATTTTGATGAGCCATGTATTTTATGGTCTATTTCATGAAGATAGAATAACTATATAGGAATAAACTTCGACAAACATTCCATATATATAATTTTTGTACATTTAATGCAATTGTATGGGCTTATGTATTTTTATAAGTTATCATAGTTAAATTACCTTCTTAAGAATATTTTATTATTGTTGTTTTTTAAATATTGAATGGCAATTTGGATATATAAGCAGGGGATGAAATATCGTGTCACGTCCCCACCCGGTTGTGGTCCCGGAACACGACTAATTTTTTTTTTAAACATTCTTAACAAACATTCATGAGCTTCAAACAAGGTTCAACTGAAGTCCATGAGCTTCAAACTGGGTTCAACTGAAGTCCATGAGCATCCACACGAGCCAAATAAAGCCTATAGAAAATGTCACACATGTTTGCTGGATTAGGATTCAAACATGTATTATAAGTCTCCGAACCCAATAGAAAATACAATTTCATACATCCCGTAACACGCCATTATACAATATATTACATCAGAGTAGCAAACAAAACCATAGTGGTTATTACATGCATAGATTTTCATACCATATGGCATGTTTATTACAAACTTATGAATATAGACAAGATTCTGGTTTTCCTTCCCATCCCCGGGAACATATATACATATATATATGTGTATATATGTATATATGTGTATGTATATATATATATATATATATATATATATTTATATATATGTATGAATCCATTTTCCAGCTCCTAACGAGGCACTAGGAGATTCTCCATTCTCTCCTCATGTTCATCTCCTGCATGTGTAAGGGACATCAGCTGAGAGCCCAATGAAGAGAGCTCAATATCAAATATATATATTATATATATATAACAAAACATAAAGCAATTATTTATCTTAAATTAACAACTTAACCAAGGTTCTTTCTACCTTTGGTTCATCACCTTCCACATGGCCTTACCTATCATCCATGTAGACCCTTAGCCATGGTGCACCTGTAATTTAACCATACCTGCTTTCAACCAGGTACTTTTTTAAAGAAAATTCATGTAAATTGAAGTCCCTACCAGCCTCAATCCACATATACCTAAATTGAGATATCGACTAACCTCAATCCACATAAACGTAAATCGAGGTCTCCACGAACCTCAATCCACATACACATAAATTGAGGTCTCCACGAATCCCAATCCACATTCACGTAAATTGAGGTCTCCACGAACCCCAGTCCACATACACATAAACTGAGGTTTCTACGAACCCCAGTCCACATACATGTAAGTTGAGGTCTCTACGAACCTCAACGCACATACACGTAAATTGAAGTCTCCACGAACCCCAATCCACATTCACGTAAACTAAAGTTTCTACGAACCCCAATTCACATACACGTAAAGTGAGGTCTCCACAAACCCCAGTCCAAATACACGTAAGTTGAGGTCTCTACGAACCTCAACCCACATACACATAAATTAAAGCATCCACTAGCCTCAATTCACATCGAGGTATCCCACTCAACCTCGTCGAGGTACCCACTAAGCCTCGAATGCATTAAATTCCGACACAAAATAATGTTGCATCTTGCAAAAGCATCACGAGTATTATGATCATTCACGGTCCTATGGCCTATATGACCTAACAGTCTACCCAATAACATGTGAAGCAGTTTCACAACTTACCAAGCTTACCAAACTTACCACAATCCTATTAAGAGAGATAGCTCATAACCATAGCCTGTTCTTATAGTATTTACAGTGCCTTTCTTATATAAGGTCTTAGCCTGGGGAATACCAATCTTTAGTCAGTTTGTGTCCCGGTTTCAAAACCCGGAACATTCCAAACTTACCATGCTTGCATCAAGAGTTAGTATATCATACCACATACATATATTACCATTCAAATGGATTACTGACAACTCGCGCCTTCATCCCATTTACCAAACCTATTAACCTCTAGGCGTTTATATGCGTCTCACACTGCGTTATAGACTAATAGGCCTCAGCTCCCTAACACATTTTTATGCTTACATTCTAATAGATAGAACAATATTACGTCTCTTACAAATAAGCGATGTCAAGTCTCCCATTCTGATCCCACTTAGTATTTTCCATCCTTTTATGTCCATGGTCCCATTCCGTCCTAAAGTTTATAGTTTTCATATAAATTCCAAGACATAAATTAAGTTAAGTCTCTTCACCTTTATCCAGTTAGTTTTTGGGAGCAATCTGTGAAAATGGTGAAAAATCAATAAATTTCTATTTAAGATCAAACACACATAAATTATTCTCCAAACCCCAACATTTATTTTCTACAGGAAAACAGAGTAATGGAAACGAGTCTATTAAGCTCTTTCTACTCAATTGAATTATGTCAGTAGAGTTAGCCATCCAAAACACACAATAAAGGAAATATGGAAAGTACTAAGTGTCCAGTCTCGTATTTCTCCGGCGGCATAGAGAGTATTGAGACTTAGCCCAGAGGATACAGTACATGAAAGTAAATAAATTACTCAGTGCCCAATTCGTATACCACCGGGGGACTAAGCGTCTCCTTAAATGATACCACTGAGCAGCGAAATCGTTACGCTGCAGATATAGAATTTCGGCACAGAGGGTGCAATGTAGAAATGTAAATAAATAATCAGTGCCCAACTCCAAGACCACCGGGTGACTAAGTGCCTCCTCAGATGGTACCACCGACCGACTAAGCATTGATACAGATTATTAAATGAAATTTTGGCCTAGAGGGTACAGAGGCAAGGCCCAACTCATGTACCATCAAGTGACCGCAATCGCTACAGATAACGAGTAGTAGCCCAGAGGGTACCGTGCGGAAAGATAAACATATAGTGGCAGAGACTAAATACACATAGAGTCAGCTGGGTCAATATCTTTCCTCTTTTTAAATTTTATTAAATTCCCATTATTTTAGGAACAAATTCTAAAATGACAAGTGTGTCCCTCAGAACCTACCATGGTTCCTTCGGAACTTCCGAGGATTTCAGACTTAAAACACCTAGGTTCTACTTCGGAACCTAGGTTCGGAACGTGATTCAGTGACCTCGGAACTTCCGAGAGTTCAGCCTTAGAACTTCAAAGAATTTAGACTTGAGGCGCCCAGGTTCTGCTTCGGAACCTGATTTGGCGACTTCAAAACTTGCTCAGAACTTCCGAGATTGCTCGGAACTTCCGAGAGTTTAGGCTTAAAACAACCAAATCAGGCCTCGGAACTTACTCTGGTTACTTCTAGCGAACAGAAACTGCAGAAAATCTACAGAAACGACAAAAACGGGTTGACCTTTTTGAGTTGCAGGTCACATTTGGGAGGGTATTTCGCTAGGGTTCACAAATCTTTTCAGTCAGATGTTATCTATCCGGAGTGTAATTTACTTTAAAAAAGAATATTTTCAATATACTCAAGAAAATAGTTTGATTTTTAGCAGTAACGAGAAAGTGTACTAAAAGCCATTTTAGCCTTTGGGTTTCAAAACTCCATTTTTTATGCCCCTTAACCCTCCTATTTCACTTCTAATTCTTCCTAAGGCTTATAAAACAAAGAAATGGAAAGTTTATATACCTTTCGGCAGCGTTCCTACTAAGTTTTGGCCTACATTGGCAAAATCCACGAAAATTGGAAGTTACTGAAATAGTAAAGGAACGAAGGAAGTAGAATAAGAAATGAGTAGAGAAAGAAGGCAAAAGAAAGAATTGAGGATGTCACGCTCCGACCTGAGAAGTGGGCCCGGAACGCGACCTATATTTTTTTTTCATTTTTTTTTTAAAACAAAACAAATCCAAGTTTTTGGAAAATCAAAATTCCAAGAAAAACATAAAGTTTATAAGCTTTGGAAAACTCCGGTTTGACATACGAATTTCACAAACACACCTCCAAGGTTAAATATTATTGCATAAACACACTATAATATATACAAGTGATAAGGCCATACGTGAGGCCATAAGGCCATACATGACTCTAAAACCAAAATACACATAAGCCGAAGAATATTCAAAACATTGAACTTAGAACTAAACTATTCTAAGTCCTAACTTTCACCACTTCTGAGATTCAACTTCTAATTCATCATGGAGGAATCATCAGCTCCCTCTACCACTCCATGTTCTGCATTATAAGGGATGTGAGCTCCTAACCCAGTGAAAAGAGCTCAACAATATACAATATTCATAAACATGAATTTAACACAATGTACAATGCATGTTAACAAAATATGAACATGTGCCAGGATCATTTCTATCAAAGTGTATCATTTAACTCTATGACACACTAGGGTATCCCAGTCAACCCCTTGAGGTATCACACTCAACCTCAACAAGTCTTTCAGGGTATCCCACTCAACCCTGCCAAGGAATCTCACTCATCCTTGGATGCATTAGGCCCGTAGCTGGACAAAATGCAGCATCTTTCAAGAGCTCAACCTTTATAAGACGTGTGTGATAGTGCACAATATATCAATTACATATTTCCATAAACATGGAGTAAATACATTCTCTATATACCTTTTCCACCAAGGTTAACAACAATAAAGTTACATTTACCATCCACTGGTTAAGTTCAGGTTAAACAACCCAGAACAATTATCACCTGCATAGCCCTGTTAGCACGGGAATATCACATGCAGTATAATCTCATGCATAAATGACACATGCATTCCTTTCACAATATAACACATCTATCAACATTGAATATTCCAAATCATATTCAAATAAACCTATTCTTCTCTAAATTTCCAATGGGTCCCATACTGTGTTTTAGATCACTAGACCTCAACTCCCCGACACCTTCTTAAGTTTCCGTCCTTCATAGTGATAACAAAATACAATCCCTTACATGGAAGCGATGTCAGGTCTCGCTTTTTGGTCCCATTTGGTCTTTTCCATCTCTAATATACCATGGTTCTCATTTTATATCCTAGATTCCAATAGATTAACTTAATCCCATCTAAAGTCTTAGATGACTTCATAAATAACATTATAAATGTAAAGTTGAGTCCCCTCACCTTCTCTAGCTTGCAAATATCACCACGATATTATTTACGAAAATCGGAGGAGAAATGAGGAAGTTTGGATAACCCGAACGATAAGCAGGGGAAAAACTTCAAAACGCAGTTGCTGCTTGGGACGTTGGAGGAGAAATGAAAAATGAAGAAGAAGAAAGGAACGGATGACAGAAGAGAGAAAAAAGGGGTTTGACCTTTTTTTTTCATTTCTCCACTCTCATCTCTCTTTATAAAAACTAAGATATGATGGCCCATTACCTAGCTACTCCATGTAGCTCATAGGTTTTTTTATTATATTTAAAAAAAAACCCTCATTTAACACATGTTTTCAAATTGAATATTTTCAAAATCTTACTTAACTTACCCCAACTATACCAAATAAATGGATAATTAGAATTATAAATACCATAAAATTTAGAGAGAGAATTTATTTAATTTCTAAAGATTTTAAATCAAAATCTTAAAATTTCAAATCTCAAAATTTAAAACAATATTTTGTAAAATCTCTAATTTTAACACTCTAAACTCAAAATTTAAAATATAAACAAACTTTTAGAGATTAAAATATTTCAGATAATTTTTTTTCCAAATATAGATATTTTTAAAGGTCTCAGCTAGAGAAAGGTTCGGACAATTTCAATTTTGCCACTGCACTTTAACGAGTTGGGTCTATAGACTCCGAACTTGGATCGAGTCAAACTTTGACTCTAAACAAGGCCCACATGTTAATCTCACTGATTAATTAGCCATTGGACACACTTAATGGTTACTTTTTTTTTTTGAAACGGTTAAGAGAAGACTTTCATTAAAAAAAGAATCATACAAAATAGAAGAAAAAAAAAAGGGGCGGGGGAGAGAGCCTATGAGAAATAGGCCCCCCACCCAAAGTATAAAGAACAAGAAGTCCAACAGTAATAAAAAGAAGCAACCCCCAACCCACTAAAAGCCCAAGAGGGAATGCCGCTAACTGCCCGGGGAGAAAAAGGTGCCATGAGTAGCCCCTTCAACGCCATTTTTTGCAAGGAAATCCGTCAAACCATTTGCAGACCTACTAATTTGAGAAAAGGATATTTCCAAGCCCGACGTTAATTCCTTAATCTCCCTAACTAAGGTGACTAATCTCCAAGGGGGTCTTTTCAGACCATTGGCCCATTTTATAGCGTTGGATGAGTCACTTTCGATGATTAATCTTACCCCCCCTAAGTAAACTCCTAAGGATAGAGCTCTCCGAATACTGAGAAGTTCCGCCTCATTAGACTCCTTGATACCAACAGACTCCGAGAATGCAATGCAGGTGATACCCAAATGATTTCTAAGTGCTCCCCCAATCCCAGCCGGTCCAGGTTTTCCTTTAGTTGATCCATCGACGTTAAACTTCCAAGAGCCAGCAGGCGGAGGGGTCCAGTCCACATGCGGCTTACCTCGCTTAAGGGCAAGACCCAAACAGCCATCTAGAGATAAACACAAGTCTTCAGCTTTAAAATCCTTGAATTCTTCAGAGCCACGAGCTTAATCTCCACTTTGCTTTATCAAAAAGCTCATCGAACTCCATACTGCTACCCTCGAAGACTCTGGAATTCCTCTCTCTCCAAATGGACCACAAAACGACGGCCGGTATAGTATTCCACATAAGTTTCTTCTGAACATGCAAATGGGCCACAGACCAAGACTCCAACAAGTCGTCCCACGATCCAGGGCTGACCCACGAAACTCCCAACAGATTTACAAAGCGGCTCCATAATCTCCAGGCCACTAGCACAAGACAAAGAGATGGTCTAATGACTCTTCAACCAAATTGCAAAGTGGACACAAAGAATCGGCGTCGGAGCCTAAAAGACCTCTACGACTAAGCTCCAATCTAGTCAAGATCCTTCTTTTTACACTGCACCAGGTGAACAACTGGACTCTAGGAGGGGCCAGATTGTTCCAAACAAAGGCCTGAGGAACTAGAGAACCTTCCACATGTTGGAAAGTGAGATCAGTCAGAGATTTGACTAAGAAAACCCTGGAAGAATTGCCCATCCACACCCATTCATCCCCACTTTCCAAATCCAACTTGAACTCACCCAGTTTCGCCTTCAGGTCATTTAAGGAATCAATCTCAAAATTTCGGAGCTCCCTCCTAAAGTCAAAGCTCCATGATGTTCCCGACCTGTCCACCTTGGCCATTTCTTGAACTAAAGCTTGTTTATTCCTAGATACCCTATAAAGTCTAGGGTAAGCCTCTTTCAAAAGCCTATCCCCCAACCATAGATCATCCCATAAGCAAGTACGGTCCCCTTTGCGGACCAAAAATCGAAGATTGCTTTTAAATAAATTACCAACCTCCGACCCACCTTTGCACAAATTCCACCAATCTTTAAGCACCCTCGATCCAAACTGAATCACACCCTCTCCCAAAGCCCACCCATTTGCATTTACTACACCATATTTAGCAGATAATAATCGAACCCATAAGGCGTTCCTTTCTGAACCAAAGCGCCAGCCCCACTTGCATAACAAGGCTTCGTTCTTCACTCTAATAGGGACAAAACCTAACCCGCCCATATGCTTGGGTTTAGTTACCTCGGACCAAGCCACCAAATGAACCTTCCTTATACCGTCATGATCACCCCATAAAAAACACCGAAAAAGTTTCTCCAACGCATTGGCCACTCCTATAGGCATCTTAAAAAGGGACAAGAAATAAATTGGCACATTAACCAGAACAGACTTGAGTAGTGTCACCCTCCCTCCCAAAGATAAATACCTTTTGCCCCAACCGGCTAATCGCCTCTCAACTTTCTCTAGGACTGGGGACCAAAAACTTTTGACCCTAGGGTTATCCCCTATCGGAAGCCCAAGGTATGAGAAAGGTAATTTCCCGATCCCACAACCGACTTCACTAGCCCAATCTCGAACCCTCGAATCAACCATGCCAATCCCAATGAGTGTGCTTTTACCTAGGTTTATCCGAAGTCCAGAGACCAATTCAAAACATCTCAAAATTGCACGATAACCTAAGATCTCAGATTTACTTCGATCACAAAAGAAAAGGGTATCGTCAGCAAATTGCACACACTTAATGGTTACTAATCGTGCAATTAGTCATTATTCTGAGTCGGGGTATTACAAAGGAATCTTTTTTTTTAGTCCTTTATATAGAGTTTGCTATAAAGGTATTATTGTCATTTTCTCACCATATAAATGATCATCAACAAGCGGGGTCTTCGCTTCCTCTTCTAAAGGTCGAGTAAGCTAAAGCCTCCACAAAGAAATCTTGAAATTTTCATGGTATCAGAGCCATCCTCCGTGGCTCTCCAGTCATATTCCGGACCAGATCATTAGAGGTAACATCGATCCAAAATCTGACTTCTTTCTTTTCCTTTATTCTGCAATCTTTTGTAGTTTATTCTCCATTATTTGCTACCCTTTTTTTATTGAATCCATGGCATCACCTTCCTCCACTACAACAACAACATCAACGTCATTCCTAATCTCAAATAAACCAAATAAAGTCTCCAAACAATTAGATGGCTCTAATTATTTGCTATGGAAAAGCCAATTTTTTTCCATCTTAGCCAGCACTCCTTGGCTTTGTGGATGGATCGAATCCTCCACCTCCAAAAACCGTTACCAGCAAAGACAATCTCGCCTTTCTTCAATGGTGGAAGCAGGATCAATACGTCCTGAGTTGTATAAACGCCACGCTTACGAAAAGCGTTTTGGTGCAAGTTCTTGGTCTCTCCACTTCAAGGGAAGTGTGGGATACTCTGAAACCCATTTTTCAACAACAATCTTAGGCTCGGTTATCGTATCTTCGAGGCCAGCTTCAAACTATTCAAAAAGGAGGGTCATCTACAGCTGATTATCTTCATCGTATTCAATAATTATCGATTTCTTGGCTGTCATAAATTACCTAGTTCCTGATCATAATTTGCTTTTATACACCGCAGAAGGTCTCGGCCCGGAATATGCTTCTTTCGTGACTACCATGGAAAAGAAAGTTGAACCACAACCATTCAATGAGCTTCGAGGTCGTCTTCAACACCATGAGGATGGACTTCAACATGTGCAAAATACCATGCATGTTGCTCCAACTAGTGACCAAAATACCTTAATGGACTCTCTTCACCAATCGATCTCAGCCGAGAAATCAACGGCAGCGTGGTCGAGATCACAACTCTGATGCAACTCGTGCTTCCTTTGATGGAAATCGTCCTCGGTCATATGATCAAAATCGAGGAAATCGAGGACGCAATCAGCCATGCTCTCATGCACCATAGTCGTCATCTACAGAAGCCTTTGGACGTCCACTTGTGCGATGTCAAATTTCCCACAAAGCAGGCCATTCAACCACTAATTGTTATTTTCAATACAGTCAATCCCGGAACGGAACAACCTCACACAGTCATTCGCTAGTCTTCATATCTCACCACATCCGTATAAGCATCCAGCAGCACCTCCTATGCCATATGATTCGCATTGGTATCCTGATTCGGGTGCAACCAGCCACATGACCCATGATCCATCCATGTTACAACAGTCACTTGAAACTCATGGCTGGGATAAAGTTCTTGTTGGAAATGGTAATGGGTTGGAAATCTCACAAGTTGGTAAATCATCTCTCTCAACTCCTAAATCCACTTTATTGTTGAACTGTGTGCTTTATGTTATGGGTATCAAGAAAAACTTGCTTTCAGTTGCACGGTTCACCAGGGATAAGAATTTTGTCTTTCCTTTTTTTCCTTGGGCTTATTGTGTTAAGGATCTACGAACGGGGACAACTCTTCTAGAAGGGCTGAAACAAGGGAATTTAGTTACCATTTCAGTGAAGGCGCTGAAAGCAGTCGACTGAAAGGAGAGAAGCGAAGCTACCTTATTTATGAAGTGAAGGAGCTGAAAGTATACCACTTTTTCTAAGGAGAGGAGCTGGTTGCACTTTACCACTAGGTGAAGGAGTTAGAGAGCGGCACTCAGACTGTTGCATTGTTTGGAGCTCGAGCACCAGTACAAATTTGGCATGGGCGACTTGGACACCTGGCACCCAACATACTTTATCAATTGCAATTGAATAATGCTTAGAGTACTCTGATTTCAACAATCTTTGCTTTGTACTTCTTGTCAAATGGGAAAAAGTAAGAGACTACTTTTTTCTTCTTCTACTAGACAGTCTATTTCTCCGTTGGATTTAATTCATTGCGATAGTTTTCTATTACAGGTTGGTCAGGCGACAGAAGGGTATGAATTAGACATCTCGATTATTGATCCGACAAACCACTACACCAGATTATTCACCAATTGGGTGGTGGGCGCTATGGGGATACAACAGCAGATATATTGATCTCTAGTTGTTGCTACTACAATAGTTATTACTAGTAGAATAGGACAACAACTATATGGATTACCTAGTCTCCCACTATAGTTTCGTTTTTATTGGCTGCTCTATCTCTCTCATAGGTCCAGGTCTCTCTCCACTACTATCAAGGGTAGAAAAATCGGCTGAAATATCGGCCGCACTTTTTCTCTCTCCAGCCCATTTTTTTAAAAAAAAAATCCAAAAAAATTATAGTAAATGAAGATAATTATGGGCTTATTGAATATGTAATTTTTTCATAAAATATCGGGTATTTACATCTTCTAATATATTTTTGAAGTTATGATATCGGGAAATTATATAATTAGTAATAAAATGGTGAAAATTACAAGGAAAAGCAGATAAATGAGGAAAATTTGTAGAAATAATTTCATAATTTATTTTCTTAGTCAATGAGTGTTATTTTAAGTTATGAATTATAGAAATAAAATAAATAAATAATAAAATGATAGAAAATTACATAATAAAGTAGAAAAAATATTAGAAAATGAAACTAATGGGGTCCTAATCACTTGAACTGATAACCACATAAATGTCATACATTTTTAATTATAACAAATTCCATTTAAATCATTAACTGGAGAGTTTTTAAAACTTAATTAAATGAAGAAACTTTCAAGATCTAAACTCAAAAGATAATTTTTTCCCATACATTTCAGCTACATTTAAAGACGAACATCAATATAGAGAATGTTCTTCAAACTCATAACCAGGCCCCACAATTGCAGATACATAACTCATAACCGGACCCACTTACACGACCATGGTGGGATCCACCTGCATAGATTAATAAAAATAAGTGGATTAGCATTTTTTTTCTAATTTTCGTCTCAATAAAATGTATTTATGATTTTCTAAAAATATAATTTTCATATTACCTTCACCACCATGGCTACCCATATGCATATTGCGACAACTCTCTCTCAAAGCCCGCCGCAATAAAAAAAATTCTAAAAAAGTTAGTACACAGTAAATAACAACAAATAAAAAAATTTCATGTATTAATGTTATAGGTTTTAGCATTTTGTAACATTTATAAGTCATAATCCATAGTTAATGATAAAATAATTATAAAGAGAAAGAAAACTAAAAGAAAAAATTGTATCCTTGTAAAAAAAAATTTAATAAACAGTAAATAAATAAATTTCATGTATTGTTTTAAAGGTTTTACCATTTTCCCACATTTATAACTCATAATCTACATTTTATGATGAAATAATTAAAAGAAAGATTAAATAAAAGAAAAAAATGTTGCTGGAAATTTTCACATGTTAGTAAACAGTAAATAAGAGAAAATAAAAAAAATTAATTTATTATTTTATAGGTTTAATCATTTTCTAACATTTATAAGTCATAAACCATATTTTATGATGAAATAATTTAAAAAAATGAGAGTAAATAAAAGAAAAATGTTGCTGGAAATTTTGGCATGTTAGTAAACAGTAACTAAGAGCAAATAAAAAAATTTAATGTATTATTTTATAGGTTTTATAATTTTCTAACATTTATAACATAAACAATATTTTATAATGAAATAATTAAAATAAAGAGTAAATGAAAGGAAAAAATGGTGCTGTAAATTTTGACATGTTAGTAACAGTAACTAAGGGCAAATAAAAAAAATTCATCTATTATTTTATAGGTTTTATCATTTTCTAACTTTTTTTTCATTTATGCTATTTTATGTTGAAATAGTTAACAGAAAGGAATAAATAATTGGAAAGAAATAGTAACTAACAAAGTACACAAAAAATAACTACAGATACATTCAGATGGAAAAAAATTATAACACCTTGATAAAACTTTTATTTATTACATATGTTATTTAAGTTCAAGCATTTTTTAACAAATTATAACGCTTTTATGTTATTTTTGTTTGAAAAAAATTAAAATAAAATACAGATAAGTCGAAATAAATTACAAAACTTACAAGAGTAGTAGATCTATAAATAAAGAAAAGTTTGAACGGTTGGATCGTTCAGTTTCAGCCAAATACGAGTTCTTTAGAATTTAATTAGATCAAGTAATGAAGAGTGAAAAAACTTTGGAAGAGAAAATGGTGAAATCTGGTTTTTTTAAGAAAATAAGTGCGTGAAAATTGAAGTGTAAGTGAATGGGATTTATAGAAAAAATTAGGACCCGGTCAATTTTTCAGATTTCAAAAAGAAATAAAAAATTAGCGCATGCCCGATCGGCCAAATACTGCAGTGCGCCGTACACAGAGAGATTTGACTGGGAGAAATTGGTTGACAGGTGAGATCTCCTCCGAGATCTCGCCCGATATATCGGACATGAGATATCGTCTGATATATCGGCAAAATATCGCCGAATGTGGGTTGGGCCCAAAACCGAATTTTACTATTTCTTTTCTTAAAAACTGGATTTCCGGCCCAGATTCGGCCGAGATTTAGACCGATATATCGACTTTCTCAGCTGATATTTCTAAAAAAAAAAAAGGCTTTTTTTTTAAACAAAAAAACCACCGAATTTTTAAACTTCGGCCGATTTCATGACCGAATTATCGGCCAAATTCGATCATCTCGGCCATTTTTTTTTTGGTACGGCCGTTACATATCGTATTGGCAGAGATATATCGGCATTCGAAAATCCGATACATATCGGCCGATACGCACATTATTGGTCGAATTTTTGACCCCTGACTACTATTTTAAAAGCAGCTGCACGTAGGCCTACTACGGTTTCAAAACCTTCCATGTAACCTACTGCTAGTTCCGTAGGTTTCATCTTTACCAGTTTAAAATAATTTAATTAAACTTTATAACTTATAAAGTTTTAAATAATAATTTGACCCCTTTAAAAATTCGACATCTTCGGAGGAATTTGACTCCGCAAACATGTTGAGTAAATTTGCCTTATAAAAACATTCTAAAGTGCCAAAATGTTTTGAAATCAAAAGCCACTAGATCTGTTCCCCGAAAACGTGTGTTTAAATGTGTACACTAACCAACGGTCCACACCGTCGTGTTAGTTGGAGGGCTAACACTTCTCTTTAAAACTTCTGAAACCATGGAATAGTCCATTTAAACACTGATAAAACAGAGAATATTTTTTTGTAAATTTTTTACTTTCCCAAATACTTTAAAATTTAAAGTTTTATAAATAGAGATCTCCCAAAGATTAAGGAGACTACATTTCTAAAAGTCAAAATAATAAACTGAAAAATCTATTAGACTCATAATTCAAAACTCATGGAATGTGAACAACTTAGAGGTTTAAATATTTCAAATAAGGGGTTTTCCAAATAAAAATAGCTTTAGGGCCACATTCGGCCAAAGTTCACATATTTACTGTTTTACCATTCTAACTTTAACGAGTTGGATAAATGAGCTAACGAGCTGAGCCAAACTTGGACTTTTAGGGAAGCTCACTCCGAAATCTTCACAATTAACGACTCTTAATCACACAATTAATAATAATTAATAACAATTAATCCTTAATTGGGGCTAGGGATTTACATATCGGCCGATACATATCGTATAGGCCGATATATATCTTGTTTTTGAACTCGAATGTATCGGCCGATACGATGATGATATCGGCCGATATGGCCTATATATCGGCGATATATCCAGCAGCATACATGTAGGCTCTGGTACCTAGTTAGCCCATGTATGTGGTTAAAATTCCAATAGCTACAGGCTCTTAAAATTCCAACAGCTACAGCTTGCATGCAGGCTCTTAAAATTCCAACAGCATACATGCAGCTCCTTTTCATACTCATCTCTGCCCCAATAAAAAAAACAGTGCCACATTCTACTTTATTATTTCTAACGGTGATTCTACACCTTGATTTTTTTCTTTCCACAATACTTTACAGTAAACAACTACTTCTTGGCCACTCCCTTTTTACGTTGTTCTCTTTTTCTCTATCTTCTCTCTCCTTTCACACACAGGTTGATAGGGTCCCACAGGTTAGGTCTTTGGTAGATACGGGATTGGGTTTTACTGTTGGTCCAGTTTAGGTTCAAACAGGAAGACAGTCATGATTCAATTGAGACAATGGTGTAGGGACTGGATCGGGTGTGGTTTGGAGAGTAGGCATTGTTGATCAGTGAAAATTACCATTTCACCCTTTAATTTTAGATTAGTTAGCCTTTGATTTGTAAATATTAGATGCGTTTAATGGAGTTTTTAAATTTTGCAGTGTATTTGTGAGAATACAAGAAAAATGAATTAAAATGCAGAAAAGTGGGCCATAGTCCTATTTTTGGAAAGTTTATAATTTTTACCACCTAATTTGATTTGGAATTATTGTAAATTATTATAATTCAGATCCAGATATGAGAATTTGAATTATAATAATATTTTTTAGACTATGTTAAATTATAAAGGTGGTAGAAATTTATAAAGACACAAATGGACCCACTGTTCGAGTCTGAAGCCTATATGCCAAAGTCCACTAGTATTCTAGGCCAGATAAAAGTCCAAGTATGGGATCCAAGTCCAAAAGACCAAGTGGGACCACTGAATTTCGTTTGAATGAGAGATAAGGAAGACAATGAGAAAAGAGAGGGATAAAGATAAAAGAGTTTGAACCGAAGGAGAGAAAAGGAAGAATACACAAACTCCGCTCACATATACCTTTGAGAGAAAATAACCCAACTTCTGAGCGTTAATCTTTCTGAGAGATATCTAGTGAGGTTTGAAGTTAAAGCACATCTTCCGATATTGGGTACGAAACTTGTGTCTATTTGGAAAAGAAAACTAATTTTAATATTGGTTAAGCACACACTACAATCCGAATATAAGTCTTATAAAATAAATTTTGGAATCGGAAACTAAGACTATACAAAATTGATATTTGTGGGTATCATCACTGAAAAGCCTCACGAGACTATACCTCGTCCACTAGGGGTATACGCTGAATGCAATCGAGAGTGCCAGCGAAAGTGGTGTAGATTAGGATTTGAATGTCTAGTTTTTAGTTATTGTTTTGCTCGAGGACTAGCAAAATCTAAGTTTGAGAGTATTTGTTGAACACTGAAAATTATCATTTATCCCTTTAATTTTGGATTAGTTAGCCTTTGATTTGTGAATATTAGATACATTTAATGAAGTTTTCAATTTTTGCATTGTATTTGTGAGAATACAAGAAAAATGAATTAAAATGCAGAAAAGTGGGCCATAGTCCTATTTTTGGAAAGTTTATAATTTTTACCACCTAATTTGATTTGGAATTATTGTAAATTATTATAATTCAGATCCGGATATGAGAGTTTGAATTATAATAATATTTTTTAGACTGTGTTAAATTGTAAAGGTGGTAGAAATTTATAAACACACAAATGGACCCACTGTTCGACTTTAAAGCCTATATGCCAAAGTCCACTAGTATTCCGGGCCAGATAAAAGTCCAAGTATGGGATCCAAGTCCAAAAGACCAAGTGGGACCACTGAATTTCGTTTGAAGGAGAGATAAGGAAGGAAATGAGAAAAGAGAGGGATAAGGATAAAAGAGTTTTAATCGAAGGAGAGATAAGGAAGAAAATAAAAGACTTTGAATGAGAAAAACTGTTGTGTAGTGTTAGCCGATCCTGAGAAAAAAAGGATAAGAAGATGAAGCCGATCTCAACAGAGAGAAGAAGAAAAAAGGGATAAAATCAGTTGAATTTGCATGGGTCCCTTATCTTGGCTGAATTTGAAGGGTCCCTTATTCATCTCTTTTGACTCCTATAAATTGATGGTTGTGGGTCTATTGAAGGTTAAACCGGGTAAGGCATTGAAAGGACTGAGTTAGACGCCTAAGGACAAAGAAAAAATATTTAATTTCTTATAAGTTATTTATTTTATTTTTATGCAATGACGTCCAAAGGATTGTATTTCATTATTTTCCAATTTTTAAATGAAATTCATGGCGGTTTCTTTAGATTTATGTTATTCCCAATTATTAAATATTTTATAGTGATGGTTTTTAATTTTATTTTAATTCCTTTTATGAACGTTATGAAACAAATTAATTTTAGAATTTTTCAAAGAAAAGTGGAACCCTTTTAGGATCAGTAGGACTTGACCAATTTTCCAGTCTAAGGTTCTTTTCAAGAACGGTTTATTTTAGATTTGGAAAATACAAGTTTAAATCCCGCTTAAGCCTAAGGCTTGAATTGAAAATTTTCGATTTAATAGACGATGTAATTTTTCTAATTAGAATTTTAATAAATGATGAACTTGAATTATATTTTATAATTCCAGAATATTTCATAATCTAGGTTATGATTTTAGTTTTTAAATAGGATAACATGCCGCCTTCGATACTTTTCTCGATTCCATTGTAAAATATGTAAATAATTTATTATTATTGTTTTATTTTATTTTTTCATAAAAATCTTCAAAATGATTTAACTAGGTTAGAAATATTTTATTTGTTTCTTAAATTTACATTTTAAATTAGATTGAGGTCATTTAAATTTACTCCACCATTTTAATCAAAATTTATAAATTAATGATAAAAGTTATGTTAACTACTAAAGCTAGATAATTAATTAATTATTGTGATAAATTAAGATTATAACTCCATGTTTTAGAAAATTATTTTATTAAATCACATTATTTTAATAGTGCCATTTTTATTTCGTACATATATTTTGTTGATTTCCCTTGGGTACGACCTCGCACTATATATTTTGTTGATTTCCCTTGAGTACGACCTCGCACATACACTACACTATTAACTGGTTCGTGCGCTTGGAAGTTAATTTAAAATCACAACAGGCACGTTTACAAAGTTTGAGGGAAATTAATGAAAAAGGTGGAGAGAGATAGAGTCGGATTGTGAGGCTGAGAACAGATCTAGGTGCAAACAAAGTAGGTTCCGCTGGAGTGGGCTGTGGTTCATGACTTCAGGTCAATGAAGGCTTGGAGATGAGTTCACAAGTTTTCTAAATCAATTGCACCAAGATAAGCTGAGTTCACTTCTTCTTTTTTGGGGGCGGGGGAGGAGAACAGAAGTTGAAATTCTTGAATTCTTGAATTTGTAATTTAAAAAAAAACTACATATCTATGAAGTCCATAATTTATTTATTTTCTGTAATTTTTCTATTTTTTAAAAAAATAAAAATAAAATAAAAAATTAGAAAGAGGGAGAAAAATATTGCCGATATATCGGAATCTCCGATATTTGAGTATCGGCCTCGTGATATTTGCACCCTATGTATATAAGATGTTAAAGAGAAAAATTTTCAATTTATGCAAATAATAGAAATAACTTTTTCACTAATTAAAACTATAGGGTCAGTTTTTTTTTGGATAATCAGAATATCTATGAAGTATTTATCTAACGAGAGCCAAAGTCCACACAACCGCGCTCTTTAAGTTACGGATAACTACGGAGACTTAAGTTAAGGGATAACGACGAGACAAAGGCAGGATATGGGGACCAAACTCGCTCCTCCTTGACCACCGCGTGGTCAACTTTTACAAGAAAGGCAAAATAGATAGGTGTTACATTTTACCCGGAGTTTGCTACTCTTTTGTAAAACTTAGAACTTCAACGTTGGTTCACGTCTGTTTGCATTTTTATATTCTACTACCTTTTTCTTCTATCCCTATCATTGATTGGATAGTTGATATTTCAAACATCAAATTATCACTCATTTTTATTCAAAACTGTGACAACAAAAATTAATTAAACGCACATGGTCAGTTGTGGTCACTGGTCACACTCAGACTGTCACACCATAGGACAATTATAAAGAGAGAAGCCATTTAATGACCGTTGCTTTCCTCTCCACCTCATCTTGAGATTAATTTTTTTCTTTAATCCAGATTCCAGAACATCTAAAACACGAGCTTCGACTTCTCTAATTCACGAGATGATTTTGTAAATTTATGAGATAATCTTATCTCTAATAAAGAATGAGGATACTCATATTATAAAAAAAATCAAAACATTTATTATTTATTTTGTAGAAAGTAAAACATAACTAATGGATGAAAGGAAACTATGCAAAGAAATTGATTTGATTAAATTATTTTTTCCATTTAATCTATGAGTTGCTTAAAAATTTCTCTTTACTTTATCATTACATTTTTTCGTAGAATAGTTTTCTCTATTGATACAATTCTTATCAATCTAAAATTTTAGATATTTTATTTTTTATAATTTTTTTTTTAAATTTCAGAATTTTTCTCCACATGCGATGAATACTCGTAGGTAAAAAGAATTTGAAAAGCATGTTGAAAATGCATGAAAGCCGATAAACTATTCAACAAGGTTACGTGACGGAAAGGTTTCTCTCATCAACTTAGATTCTGTGGATTGAGAAATGTACACGTACTTTACGATTAGACTCATCTCCATATTAGATGGGGATAGCCATATTAAAAAATGCATAAAAAAATGTATTAAAAATGTTTGAAGAAAATTTTCAATTGCAGTTATAACTTTGGGGCTCCATTCAGACACCTGAAAAAATCTGTTACTATAATCTGATTTCAAATTTTCAAATAAAATTATTATTTTGTCCTCCTGCATTTTAGCATTCGAATGATTTTTTAGTTCATTTTTTAATCATTTAATGATTCGAATAATTCGACTGTATCCTAAGGATTCTTCGAAGGAATGACTGCTGATGCCACAGTAATACTGTATTATTTAAATAATAAAATTTCTTTTAAAATTTTAAAGTTATTTTTTAAACACTGTGTATTTTCAAAAAAATTCAAATTGAATACCCAAACTAATTACGATAGTCTGATAAAAATATTTTAAGAATTCAACGCCTTTTGAAACTCCTAAATACTTAAAATATAGTGTTTTACAAATAAGGGTATCCCTCGGCTATACCGAAAATATATTTGGGAGTGCCAAAAGACCTTAAAGTCTTAAAGTATTTTTATCAAGTTATCGTAATTAGTCTGGATATTCAATTTGAGAAATTTTAGAAATACACAGTGTTTAAAAAATAAATTTAAAGTTTTAAAGAAGATAATTAATGTATTATGCATTATTGTAGCATCGACAACATAGACAGTTATTTTTTTAGCACTGCGTATTTCCAAAATTTCTGAAATTGAATATCCGGACTAATTACGATAACCTGATAAAAATACTTTAAGATTTCAAAGTCTTTTGATACTTCCAAATGTGTTTTCGACACAGCCGAGGGATACCCTTATTTGTAAAATACTATGTTTTAAGCATTTGGGAGTGTCAAAAGACCTTGAATTCTTAAAGTATTTTTATCAAGTTATCGTAATTAGTCCAGATATTCAATTTGAGAAATTTTGAAAATACACATTGTTTAAAAAATTACTTTAAACTTTTAAAAGAGATTTTATTATTTAAATAATGCAGCATTACGGTAGCATCAGCCGCCATTCCTTGGAACGATCCTTAGGATCCTTCGAACGATTCGACTGTGTAGTCAAATCGTCCGAATGATCTGAAAAATGAATTGAAAAAATTATTCGAATGATAAAATGCGGGAGGGCAAAATGGTAATTTCACTCTAAAATTTGAAAACGGGTGTCTAGTAACAGATTTTTCGGTATCTGAATGGGGGCGCCATTACTTATAAGTGTGCTATATATAGTCTACTCCATGGGAAAATGGTCCATTCTTTTGACGCATGAGAATCTCATGTGTCAATTTCTATTTTTAATTTAGACCGCCCATTTAGACACTAGGGTTTTTGCTAGGAGACACCAGTTTTCAGATTTTTGGGGTAAATTACCCTTTTGCCCTCCCGCGTTTTATCCTTCGAACGATTTTTCAGTTGATTTTTCAGTTCCTTCAAACGATTCAATGCACAGTCGAATCGATCCCTTTTGCCCTCCTGCGTTTTATCTTTTGGACGAAGATCATAAGATCCTTCAAATGAATCAATGTTTGCAGCTACAGTGAAATCCTTTAAAAAAATTTAAACAGTAAAATCTCTTCTAAAATTTTAAAGTTATTTTTTAAGCACTATGTATTTTCAAAATTTCTAAAATTAAATATCCAGACTAATTACGATAATCTGATAAAAATACTTTAAGACTTTAAGGTCGTTTGACATTCCCAAATACTTAAAACACAGTGTTTTACAAATAAGGGTATCCCTCAACTGTGTCGAAAATATATTTAGAAGCGACAAAAGACCTTGAAGTCTTAAAGTATTTTTATCAGATTTTCATAATTAGTCCGGATATTTAATTTGAGAAATTTTGGAAATACACGATGCTTAAAAAATAACTTTAAAGATTTAAAGGAGATTTTATTATTTAAAAAGTTATTTTTTAAGCACTGTGTATTTTTAAAATTTCTCAAATTGAATATCCGGACTAATTACGATAGCATGATAAAAATACTTTAAGACTTTAAGGTCGTTTGACATTCCCAAATACTCAAAACGCAGTGTTTTACAAATAAGGGTATCTCTCAGCTGTGTCGAAAATATATTTGGGAGTGTCAAAAGACCTTAAAGTTTTAAAATATTTTTATCAGATTATCATAACTAGTCCAGATATTCAATTTGAGAAATTTTAAAAATACACAGTGCTTAAAAAATAACTTTGTAAATAATAAAATCTCCTTTAAATGTTTAAAGTTATTTTTTAAGCACCGTGTATTTCCAAAATTTCTCAAATTAAATATCCGGACTAATTATGAAAATCTGATAAAAATACTTTAAGACTTTAAGGTCTTTTGTCACTTCTAAATATATTTTCGACACAGCTGAGGGATACCCTTATTTGTAAAACACTGTGTTTTAGGTATTTGGGAATGTCAAACGACCTTAAAATCTTAAAGTATTTTTACCAGATTATCGTAATTAGTCTAGATATTTAATTTTAGAAATTTTAGAAATACACAGTGCTTAAAAAATAACTTTAAAATTTTAAAAGACATTTTACTGTATAATTTTTTTTAAAGGATTTCACTGTAGCTGCAAACATTGATTCGTTTGAAGGATCTTATGATCTTCGACTGATTTGATTGTGCAGTGCAAATCGTTCGAAGGAACTGAAAAATCATCCAAAGGATAAAACGCGGGAGGGCAAAAGGGATCGATTCGACTGTGCATTGAATCGTTTGAAGGAACTGAAAAATCAACTGAAAAATCGTTTGAAGGATAAAACGCAGGAGGGCAAAAGGGTAATTTACTCTAAAAATCTAAAAACTGGTGTTTCCTAGCAGAAAACCCTGGTGTCTAAATGGGCAGCCTTAATTTATTGTTCGTTTATAGTTAGTTTTATATTTCTAAGAATTTTAAAACTTTAAAACTTCATTTTTACTTTCAGTTTTCGAAAGAATTACACGATTAGATATGAAACAATATCTATCTTGCATATACTCATCTACACATCAATCTTTATATCAGGTTTATTAATATCGACTGATATATATTGGGTTTTTGTGTTCTGCTATTTTTTTTTTGTTGATACGATATATATCGTACAACCTTAATATCGGCTAATATGACAGATATATCAGCGATATATATCGGCCGATATCATAAATATTGACCATTTAAAAAAAATTCAATATCAATATTTCCCGCTACCGATATCGGCTAGTATGTGATGTGTTATCGGTACACCTGTACTTGATGAACGGTAAATCGCTATGGATAAAATAGAAATTTCACTCCATTCTCTCTCTTTTAACCGATTTTGTGTTTGTGTTAGGATAACTGGTGTTTAGATATATAGATTTTGATAAAACCTATTTATTAGTATGAAAAACATGAGACGGTTACTTTAAAATTTGAAGGAAGAAACAAAGTCCAAAACTCGATTATAATGTGTATTAATATTTTAAAATCAAAATGTTTGAGTATGAAATCAATGTGTATTGGTAGATATTAGGGTCTAAAAAACGGTCAGCCCATACGTATCGCCGAAATGATGATTATCATCAATTCATTGGTGATACGCCGTTCACTCTTTTTTTTAAAAAAAAAAATACAGAAAAGAGGAACAATGGAAAATCTAGGATGAGTATTTTTTAAATGATGGTTATTTTTATGGAGTATAAGACTCTTGAAAGTCAAAATTTTGATATATCCTAAAAATTTTAAAAATATCGTACAACTTTGGAAATATCTAAATATTTTATAATAAAAAAAATCAACATGAGAAAACATCTAATATGAAATGCATGTTCTCAAATACTTCGAGTGAAATATAACTTCTATTACAATTCTTAGTTATTATGGTAAAAACTTCTGAGTTTCAGAAAAATGTCAGAATAGTAAAAGAATTACAGAAAGATCCTAAAATCTTTGCCAATCACATCTAAGGACTCTTCATTTAATTGTAGAAACACTCGTCTATCATTTAATTTATTTTTTTAGACAAGAAACTCAAAAATAAAAAGTATTTTAGAAATCCCATCTTTTATTAAATTTAAAAAAAAATATTAGAAAATCACATAGATACCCTACAAACTATGTAAATAACATTAAGATATTTCCATTGAATACCATAAGTAATAAATACTATTTCATTAAATTATTCTAAAAAGACCCAAAATTTGAGATTATTATAGAATTGAAACTAAAAAAAACAATGAAAATAACTCAAAATAGTAAAAATGATGAGAATAATTCAAAAATTGAATAACTTGCTTTTTAACCTTTTTAAATTCTAAGAATTAGTAAAAATAACTAAAAAAAAGTCAAAATCAATTAAAAAAATAAAAAATAAACATAAACCAATACTATACAGTATAGGCCAATACTAGTCGATACATATATGCCGATAAAACAAATATATTGGCAAAAGGCTGATTTGATATATATCAATCGATAGATTTCAACTCCTCTTATAAAAATTGGTAGCGATGCTCCCACGGGAGGTTTGTGTAACCAGACATAGGTTTTAGTATAATGACAATTTTACCCTTTACATGAACAATAAATCGACTCGCCGAAATTCATATGAACAGTAAAATCGGCTAGTCAAAATTCGCATGAACAGTAAATCGGCTCGTCGAAATTCGTCTGAACAGTAAATCGGCTAGCCGAAATTCGCATGAACTGTAAATCGACTAGTCGAAATTCGCATGAACAGTAAATCAACTTGACAAAATTATAATGTTCATGTGAAAGGGTCTGATTTTACTGTTCATGCGAAAAGTAAAATTGACAATATACTAAAATCCATGTCAGATTATACAAAATACCTATAAGAGGATCACTACCCTATAAAAAATATCTTCTTTTAAACAATCAGCCATCAAAATAAATGTATGACATAGATGACTTTCATCTAATTGGCAAAATCTAAAAATATCATTAGATAGTCGTGTTGAATTATTTGCGATTGCCGCCAGCCTTGACTATCTTTATTGCCAACGGCCATACTTAAAGGCATAGAAGGAGAGAGGTCTCTTTCAACGATGGAGATGAAGGGTCCTATCTCTTTACTTTTCAATTAGCTGTTACTTACTTGTAAGGGCCGACATCATTCAAGAGTACGTTAAACTCCACCTTTCTACCAATAGTCAGCGTTAAATTACAACTGACTTAAATTTTAAAAATCAATTATACTCATTAAAATTTAAAAGTCAAAATTATATAATTTAGATTATCAATTTGCAGTAAATTTTTATATATTTCATATTCATATAATCAATTATGAAATAAATTCAATTGCGTGAGACTCATAATATATCTGATGGCATTTATTGTTAGTATCCCACTTGTGTAGTCTTGTTAGCCTAACTCATTAAAGAAAGCGGAAATGTTTCTGACGTTCAGGTACAAGGGTCTCATGTGAAACCCATCTAATAATGAAACTAGTTTGTTGAAAAAAAATTTGGAACTTAGATCAAATATTTTATAATTTTCATTATATTTATCCTAACTATTGATTAAACATGATATGTCAAAATATTTATCCAATAGTTTATTTTTCATCTTAAAAACCTAACGGCTAATATGATTCAATATATCTTATTTTTTACAATATGATAGTCCTCATGACCATTTATCCATTCATATAATTTTGTGATTATCGAATGCAACACGCTATGTGACATGATCCATTAAAACACCTGGACTATTCAGCCCAAGCATTTTTTTTTATGACCGAGGGAACCACGAGGAAAGAGCCCCATAAACCCCTCAGTAGAACGCTCTACACCTATACCGGATGCCTCAGGTTAATGCCATCAGGACTCGAATTGACTATATCTCACTTCGTAAGACGGGAAATAACCAAGTGAACTATCCAACATTGAGTTTTCAGCCCAAGCATCTTCTAGACCAAAGTTCATAGTTAATTTACATCTTAACTATGTGATCAAAACTCTAAAGTTTTGAAAAAAACAATTCAATAATTTATAAAAGTCAAATAAAAATAAAAATATTAAAATAGAGATGAAACTTCACGTACAATTTAACTACATGGGTTTTTTACATTACAACCAACTATGTATAATTAAGTTCTATTTAAAAATATTTTTTTCAAACCCAAATTTCATTAAATTTTTTTTGATAAACTTCTTCATTGAGAGTGTTGGCTTAGAAAGTTTATATATAAAGTTGGGAGATAACGCTACATAATGTATAAAGAAGCTAGATGAGAAAGAGTCAAGGCTTGTAAGTGGAAAAATGAATTTTGTTGAATCTTAGCAATTGAAACACTAAAAGTAGAACATAAAAGAAAGAGGAAGCTACTTAAAACTTGCAAGGGTTAAAAAATATATCGTAGAAGTATGGAAGAGTAAAAGTAAAAAAAAAAAAATAATGTTTTAAAAGATAATTTTATTTATAATATATGTTAGGCAAGAAAGAAAGAAGAACTTTAAAATATTATAAATTTCTTCATTCCTTTATTTTTTTTAAATGTTCTATTTTGAGAAAATAAACTATTTAAATTATGTATTTATATAATATAAGAAAAAGATTAAATAAGAACAAAGATAATTGAATAATTTATGAATTATATAATACAAATATAATATGTATATTATACATTAATATCAATATGTGTGAAATTGAAATATCTTTAAAAAATACATTAAAATGATATTTTTCTGTAAATATATTTAATATAAATGTAATACAAATATTAAACAGAAAATTATTGTTGTAGATACCTTCACAGATCATTCTCACTCTTCTTTTATTTTTTTCAAATATCGATTGATTTTATTTTTTTAGTTTTATTTGAATTAAAAAACAAAAAAATAGATTTTTTTGAAAAAATATTTTTTTGGAAAAAAATACATAATATTGACCGATATTTTAAATATCGGTGCTGATATGGCCAAATATCAACCGATTTATTGGTGAGACCTAGCACTGACATTTGATTTTTTTTTTAAATTGACTGATATTTTGGATTGATATATCTCGTGAATATCACCGATAATTTTCTAACTAAATCGATACATATCTTATTGATCAATATATATTCACCTTCGAAAAATCGATACATATATCATATCGACAGATATTATCACATTTGCCTTCACCTGAGGTCAGAGCCAAGTATCACGCACTTTTCACCACAATTGAGAACTACTTTTGTTTTCTTCTTTGCTTCCGAAATTGACTTGAAGTCAAAGGTTACAGTTGATTGCCTATGCTAAAGGGTCACAGACTACAATGCTTTTAAGTTTTATCTATGAAATTAATAATTGAGGAAGTCTTTGTACTAAATTAGTAGTCATTTTTTTAATAGAGTTGTCTATGTGTGACCAATTAATAAAGTTTTGTAGTTGATTTCATCGTAATAATTTATTAGAATGTAAAATAGATATTTAAATTTTTTAAAACTGAAAAGTTATATACATGATAAATGCATTTTGATTGAAATTTTTAGAATTACTTAATTTTTAATTCATATTATCATTAAATTGTTCAATTGGTTTTTTAAATGGTAATTCAAAATGTCTAAATTTAATTTGATAATAGTTATTTAATTTAATCTTCAATTTTCTTAATTATATGGACCAAATTTTTTATTTTTTTTAATGTATGTGTGGGAAACTGCAGTATACCCAGTGTAAAATCCCCACAAGTGGACCCCTACTCCTAAGGCACACTAAAGTTAGACCATGGGGGATCGAATCCATGACCTCTCACTTCTTGAGGCGGGAGGTAGCGAACTGAGCTACACCCATGGATATTATACGGACCAAAGTTCTCCAATCATCAATACCACTGTCTCTTAATTAGTCATAGAATCTAGTCTTAGTTTAAAATTGTTTGGGCCTTTCAAGATCCAATTGGATGAATTTATTATTTATATTTGGCTGAATGGATGTTGTAATAATTATGAGAGTTGTGGGCTCAAATAATATTGTTCTAAGAAGTCAAGTAAAATAAATTATCAATTTTAATACTAATATGAATTTTTTTAAAAAAATACACAACTTTCACGTTAAAGATGACTTATAATTAAATTTGATGCTAATGAAATCTAAATTCACTAGTTTTATACTACACTGATAAGCACTGAAAAATGATAATTTTACTCTTTAATATTGGATTAGTTAATTTTTAAATCTTGTCTATTTTGTATTATTATTGTAATATATAAAATTATATTTGTTAGTATTTTATTTTATTTAATTGATGTGTTTTGTATGTTTTTAGGTTAAATTATTTTCTCAACTCTGATGTATATCCGAATAGATGATATGATGGCTTGTATTGAACCCAAGCAACTGCTGAAATGAAAGGAAGGTTGCCCACACGGTTATAAAAAATCAGCAACCCATGTTATTTTATATGTAAACAACGGTAGAGATGAAAGAAAAGAAAGGGAATAAAAAAATAGAAGAAGTTGGACGGTCAGCAAACAAAAGAAATAAAAAGAGAAGAGAAAAGGAAGGTTGGGAGGGTTACTGCTAAACTAACGAGATTTGGTACGGTTGATGGGAAGATAGAAAGGAATAAAAATGGAAAGTAAAGAGAGAGAGAGAGAGAGAGAGAGTGGCCCAGCAAAGGTACCATCGGCTGAATATTGGTGTGTCTCATTGAGAAGAAGGCACGGCTGATAAAGGGACTGGCATTTGCTCAAGATCTCCGACGATAGTTTAGATTTTATTTTTCTATTTCTTTTGTTTTAATTTTAGGGAGCACTTACACACACCCGGATTTTCTGCTTCTACACACCCGTTTTTGAAATTTCAGATGAAATTACGATTTTACCCCCGCATTTTCAATCATTCGAATGAAACCCAGTTCATTTTGGCATTCATTCGAATGAATGCCCATGTGTAATTTCAATTCATTAGAATGAATGGGCTGAGCAGTAACACGGAATACTGCTCAGCCCAATTCATTCGAATGAATAGTAATAAAATGAACTTCATTCCATCAATTCATTCGAATGAACAGACCATTCATTCGAATGAATGGACGTTCATTCGTTCATTCGAATGAACGTGAAGAGAATGACCGTCACGAATTATTCAAATGATTCAGATTCGAACATGAAGGGAGTGACCGTCACGAATCATTCGAATGATTCATCACGAATCATTCAGTATACAGTATACAGTAAATTCATTTAAATTCTTTTAAAATTTTAAACTTATTTTTTAAGCACTGTGTATTTTCAAAAATTTTCAAATTGAATATCTAAACTAATTAAAATAACCTGATAAAAATACTTTAAGACTTCAAAGTCTTTTGACACTCCTAAATATTTAAAACACAGTATTTTACAAATAAGGGTATCCCTAGGCTGTGTCGAAATCACATTTAAGAGTGTCAAAAGACTTTAAAGTCTTAAGGTATTTTTATCAAGTTATTTTAATTAGTCTAGATATTCAATTTGAGAAATTTTGAAAATACACAGTGCTTAAAAAATAACGGTCTATTTCGACACTCCTAAATGTGTTTTTGACACAGCTTAGGGATACCCTTATTTGTAAAATACTGTATTTTAAATATTTAGGAGTGTCAAAAGACCTTGACGTCTTACGGTATTTTTATCAGGTTATTTTAATTAGTCTAAATATTCAATTTGAGAAATTTTGGAAATACACAATGCTTAAAAAATAACGGTCTATGTTTTAAAATATAGACAGTTATTTTTAAGCACTGTGTATTTTCAAAATTTCTCAAATTGAATATCTAAACTAATTAAAATAACCTGATAAAAATACCTTAAGACTTCAAGGTCTTTTGACACTTCCAAATGTGTTTTCGACACAGCCTAGGGATACCCTTATTTATAAACTACTGTGTTTTAAATATTTAGGAGTGTCAAAAGACCTTAAAGTCTTAAGGTATTTTTATCAAGTTATTTTAATTAGTCTAGATATTCAATTTGAGAAATTTTGGAAATACACAGTGCTCAAAAAATAAGTTTAAAGTTTTAAAAATAAATATTTAAATAATGTTATGTTTACTGCTTTCGAATGAATGAACGGCTGAACGGCTGAAGGATCTGAAGGAATCATTCGAATGAATGTTCATTCAAATGAATGAAGCCATTCATTCGAATGATTAGTTCATTTGAATGAATGAGGCCCATTCATTCGAATGAATTGAAATTACACATGGGCATTCATTCGAATGATTGGAAATGCGGGGGTAAAATCGTAATTTCACCTGAAATTTCAAAAACGGGTGTGTAGAGGCAGGAAATCCGGGTGTGTGTAAGTGCTCCCTTAATTTTATGATAATGTTCAGCTAATTTTTTATACTAAAGTTGAAGAGAAAGCCCCATTAATAAAATAATTTTTTTTATTTAATTCTAATTATGTGTATTTGATTATTTCATGATTTTGTCTTCATTGGATCAATAAATATAAATTATTTTCACCACTAATATCACGTATTTGTGGTAGTTAATAATTATATTTAATTAATTATTGCTTGGTATTTTAATTAATATATGCAATTTCTTTTGATTTAATATTTTTCAATTTAATTAGATACATTGAATACTTAGGTGGACTTCTTTGATTCATTGTCTTCTAAATTAAAATTAAATACATTTTACGTTAAGGATTTTTTACATTTAAGCGAAGAAAAATCTAAATTTTGAACACCATATTAATGAACTTAAATGTTTAAATTTCTTAAAATTGGGAATTCATAAATAAATAATTGGAAGATTATGGATTTAGTGGTGGTGGAATCTGATACCTTAGTAATTTCTCTCATTTGATTTAATCTCTATTTTTAGTTGTTTTTTATTAATTTTGCAATTTCAATTCAATCATTCCTGAAAAAATATTAACTAGGTTAAGGTTAAAATATTAGGTTTTTTAATTTGTTTTCCCGTTCATTCTAAATTAAGTCCCTGTGGGTTCGACCTTGCACTTGCATATCTCTATACTCCAATTCAATTCGTGTGCTTGCGAGTAATTACAAATTTAAAATTTGCACAAAAAGTTTTTGGTGCCGTTGCCGGGGAACTTGGGATTGAAACGGAAAAATAAAAATAAAAATTCTATTACTTTAACCTTTCTACTAGTTGTAGATTTAGGAATTTTTCATCTAGATCTAGGTTTCATGCATACTTTTATGTGATTTGGTGTCTGCACATAGGTTTTGATAGTAGATTTTTGCAGGATTTTGAATTACACGCTTAAAAAAAAAAATTGCAAAAGCGACTACAGGCAAGGTAAGTGTCTAAACCACTTTCTTTAAATTTTTAATTTTTCATGCATTCATATGGATTTTATTAGGTTGTTTTATATTTATTTTGCATAAAAAAAAATTGCATATTTAATTTGTTTATGCATTTAGGTTGCTAATTCATGCATTAGGTTTGCTTATTGTTTTCATATTTGCTTGAATCTTGCATTGATAATTTAAGCCCGCATTCACAAAAAAAAAAAATCTGAAAAATTAGTAAAAATTGGTTCATGCATTGTATGTTAATATCAATTTAGAATCAACGTTTAGGGTTGTCGGAGGTTCAGTTAGGCCCAATCATAGATATAGACAGTCCATCGTCATCACCACCACTATCACCCAATATGTCCGAAGAACAGGAGAAAACTTTTCGAGATTATTTTTTGTCGGTCATAGCCAACATACCCTCCAACATAGTCATTCCAGCCACCAATGCCACCTATGAGTTAAAACCAAACCTTTTACATCTCCTCCCCGCTTTCCATGGCCTTGATCGTGAGGATCCCTACTTACACGTTAAGGAAGTTTTAGAGATTTGCGCCACTATCAAACTTCAAAATGTCACTGATCAATCTATTAAATTTCGCCTCTTTCCTTTTTCTCTCAAAGAAAAAGCAAAATTATGGCTGAACTCCCTCCCCGCAAAATCTATCAACACGTGGGATCAGTCGGTAAATAAATTCTTGAATAAATTTTTCCCGATATTTAAAACGAACGACCTCAAAATAGAAATTTCAAATTTTATTCAGAAAGAGGGTGAACAATTTTCGGAATCATGGGAAAGATTCAATGATCTATTGAGTAAATGTCCCTATCATGGTTTTGAAACTTAGAGAATCATTCAATTTTTCTATGATGGCTTAACCACATTTAGCCGTACTTTGGTCGAGTCTATGAAGAATGGGGCATTTTTGGAACAAAGTCAAGTTGAATGATGGAATTTCATGGAAAATTTGGCAAAGAATTATCAGCGATTGGACTTTTCCAAAAGAGAGAGTCCAGGACAAACTTCCAAAAGAGGAATTTTGTACGAAGTCAATAATGATTTTCAGGTTAAGGTCGCAATTGCAAATCTAACTAAAAAAGTAGAGATCTTAGCAATGACTCAGAGGGTGAGTCCGTTAATGGGCGTGCAGTCTGATGTGTGTGCCTTGTGTACTAACCTTGGATATACAACACAAACCTGTCCTTCTCTAAACGCAAATCCGGAGTACCTAGCTGAACAGGCTAACGCACTAAATAATTTTGGGAAGCAGTAGGGGGATTCATTCTCTGCTACATATAACCCTAATTGGCGGAATTACCCTAATTTCTCGTAGAGTCAGAATCAACCTATGAATCAGGGACCACATCAGTTTCAAGCAACTAGTCAGCCATTCCATCCACCCCAAAACCAACCATTCCATCCATTCCAGAGCCAGTCCTATCAACCTAGTCCACAACAACATAAATCCTCTCTAGAGGAGACATTACAACAATTCATGCAGTCCACTCAGCAAGTCTTGCAGTCAAATTCCCAAGGCATACTGAAGCTTGAAACACAGAGAGGGCAACTTGCAAGTGCTATCGGAGAGAGGGAAAATGGCAAATTCCCCAATCAACCCACTCCCAATCCTAAAGGTCAGTTCGAAGTGGGGCCTTCAACTACTTCCAACGTGCATCATGGATATGTTAAATCTATTATCACTCTTAGGTCATGGAAGATAGTTGATAATCAGGTTAGGATGCCAGAAGATAGACAGCAGGATGACCAAAGCCATGATCAACCTGATCCATCAAAGGGCACTGATTGTCCTGCTGAGAAGGAACCAAAGAGTCAGTCACTAATGATTTTGTCCAAAAAGCTCTCTAGCCACATAGATTTATTCCAATTAAGAAAGGTACACTACATAGCGACGTGTTAGAGGTGTTCAAGCAAGTCCGCATAAACATTCCTATCCTCGACGCTATTAAACAAATATCTTCTTATGCAAAATTCTTGAAAGATGGCTGCATGGTAAAGAGAAAGACGAATGTTCCAAATAAAGCATTTTTGGCTGAACATGTGAGCACCATTATTCAACGGAAAACTCCTATCAAGTACAAGGACCCTGGAAGTCCTACTATTTCTTATGTCATTGGTGATCATTCGATCAATCGCGCCTTACTTGATCTAGGAGCGAGCATTAATTTGTTGTTATACTATGTGTACGAGCAATTGGGACTAGGAGAATTGAAACCCACACCTGTTACACTTCAATTGGCCGACAGGTCAGTCAAAATTCCAAGGGGTGTAGTAGACGATGTTCTCATCAAGGTTGATAAGTTTTATTTTCCAGTGGACTTTATATTTCTTGATACACAACGTGTGATGAACACCGGTGGACAAATTTCAGTAATTTTGGGTCGACTCTTCTTGGCCACCTCCAATGCAATCATCAATTGCAGGAATGGAGTGCTCCAACTGTGTTTTGGTAACATGACTTTAGAGCTCAATGTATTTAATTGTGGCCACCAGCCTCCGGACACGGATGACCTATGTGAGGTAAACATGATTGAGAATACAGTTCATGAGTCCTTTCTAAACTTTACTTACGATGACCCATTTGAGGAATTGTTGTCACATTTTAGCACTAATTTCAATGAAAAATGGGTCACAGGATCGAATGCTCTGATGGAATCGACCCTTTTTTTGGAGACCAGTAAATGGAAATAAAACTTTGAGTCTCTCTCCGTCAGTATTGAAAAGCCACCTGTATTGGACCAGGGTTGATTAGTATGTCTGTCAATCGAGTTCGAGTGAGTCTGTCTGTATCCGTGTGTCCATTTTGTCCAGCCTAGGATATGGTTTTGAATTTTGTGTGACTCTCTGAGTCTGTATTGAGTTTGTTTGTAAGTCAGTCATTGTGTGTGTCAATGTTTGTCAGTGTCTAGTTAGGTTTTTTTTATTCTTATTTTTATTATCAGTCTAGTGTCTTTGTTGTGTGTTTTTGTTTTTATTTATTTTTGCAGGTTTTAAATAAAGAGAGCCCTCTCAGGTATTTTTCTGAAATTTAGTTGTTTGTTTCTAATATTTTCTTCTAATTTGCAACTGGCCATTGTAGATTAGGGAGTATTGAGGATAATGTTCAATTTAAGTTTGGGGTATTGGGGGGGTTACATTGTATCTGTTTTCAGTCTTGTGTCCGTTTTAGAGTCAATTTGAAAAATCAATCTTTTGTTTTGTTTTTGAGTCCAAAAAAAAGAAAAAATTGAAAAAAAATTGAAAAAATCTTTGATTTTTCAGCATTAATATGTGGATCAAAATTTTTATATCATACTTTTCCATTTGAATTTTATGAAATTTATGCTTAAAAATATTTTTACACAGCCATATTAATTTTAGCTTGAAAAAGAAGGGTATTCATGACTTAAGTAATCACCGGAAGAATACCAGTGGAGACTTATCTTGTAAGATTTTGAGCCATTTGATTTTCTGAGAGTTATAAGTAATTCTTACTCTCTTTGAATTGCACAATATTTTTTTCGAAGATCTCATTATTCTTTATTTTGGTCAAATTACTGAGAACGTCATTAAAATTGGATTATTACGCTTGAATTCTTTTTGAATTTATTTGAAACAATAAAATATTCATATGAAGCTTAAGAAATGATATAGGTCATTATTTTGGACTGTTTGAGCCTTTAAAGCCTACCTATATTGGTCATATGTTATCTTGTTAGTTCCCATTTTGAGCATTGAATTAAAGTTAAGCCAAATTGTTTTTTATTAACCTTGTTATCCATATCCAACTCCGGTTGTAGAGTTTAAGCCAAAATTGAAATATCTGTAACCTATTCTAGAGCTCAGAAAAGGTTAAAGATGATTGTTATTGGGATGGTATTTTGAGAAAAATATGCCATTTGAAAAAAAAAACATTAATAAAAAAAAATGATGAAAAAAAAGGAGAAAGAGAGAAAAAAAAAATTGAGAAGGGAACATCCGTACATGAAAAGAAGGATGTAATAAAAAAAGTTGATAAAAGAGAAAAAAAAAATGCTGTAAAAGTGATGAAAAAGAAAAATAGAGGAGGATATCCCATTTTAACATTTTAAAGACCTCTAACTTTTTCTTGTCAAAGTATTAATTTTAGAGTCTTTTTATCTTTCTTTGATATAACCCGGTCCTAAGCCACGTTTTATCCTATCAGTAAGTCCTATTGATCCTCAGTTAATATATGGTATTTAAGTGGAGAATAGATGAAGAAGAATTATGGTGTTTAATTAAACGTTCTCAGGAAAATGGCATCTATTCATGAGATCTATGTTTTTATTTGTAATAATTCATTTTTTGATGATAAATATGTGAAATATTTGCATTTGAGAAATTATTCCACTCATATAAACTTTTGAGAGAAATTTAACCTAATCTATGAGTGAAAGTCTTTTTGAGAGATATACATTTATGAGATTTAGAGTCGAAGCGCATTTTCGGCCGGTGATTGTAAAATTTATGTGTATTTTGAAAAAGAAAGCTATGTTAATATTTAACTATCACACACTACACTCCGGGTATAAGTTATGTAAAATAATTTTAGATTTGTATGATTTTTAAATTTTTAGTTATATATTTTTGCCGAACTTTGATGTTTGTAGGTATCATCACTGAAAGTCCTCACGAGACCATAACCCGTCCACTAGTGGTGAGTTAGGGGTTTAAAAGTTTGTTGCATATGCTAAATGCAATCGAGAGTGCCAGCCAAAGTAGTGTAGTTTAGGATTTTATTTTTGTTTTAGTTTTTAATTTTTGTTTTATTCGAGGACTAGCAAAATTTAAGTTTGGGAGTATTTGATAAACACTGAAAAATAATAATTTTACCCTTTAATATTGGATTAGTTAGTTTTTAAATCATGTTTATTTTGTATTATTATTGTAATATATAATTATATTTAAAATTTATATTTGTTAGTATTTTATTTTATTTAATTGATGTGTTTCATCTGTTTTTAGGTTGAATTATTTTATCAACTCCGACGTATGCTCATATTGATGAATGATAAGATGGCTTGCATTCAACCCAAGCATGTGCTGAAAGAATGAAAGAAAGGTTGCCCACACGGTGATAAAAAATCAGCAACCCATGTTATTTTAAAAGTAAGCAACGGTAGAGATGAAAGAAAAGAAAGAGAATAAAAAAACAGAAGAGGTTGGACGGTCGGCAAACAAAAGAAATAGAAACAGAGGAGAAAAGGAAGGTCGGGACGTTGGCTGCTAACCTAAGGAGAGATTTGCTACGGTTGACGTGAAGATAGAAGGAGGAATAAAATGGAAAGTAAAGAGAGAGAGAAAGAGTGGACAGCGAGGTACCATCGGCTGAATATTGGTGTGCCCGCGGGATCTCCGATGATGACTCGGATTTTATTTTCCTATTTTTTTTTTAATTTTATGATAATATCTGTCTAATTTTTTGTTGAAGAGGAAGTCCCATTAATAAAATAATATTCTTTTATTTATTTATTTAATTTCAATTATGTGTGTTTAATTATTTCATGATTTTGTCTTCGTTGGATTAATAAATATAAATTATTTTCATCACTAATATCATGTATTTGTGGTAGTTAATAATTATATTTGATTAATTATTGCTTGGCATTTTAATTAATATATGCAATTTCTTTTGATTTAATATTTTTCTATTTAATTAGATACATTGAATACTTAGGTGAATTTCTTTGATTCACTGACTTCTAAATTAAAATTGAATACATTTTATACTTAGGATTTTGAACATTTAAGCGAAGAAAAATCTAAATTTTGAACACCATATTAATGAACTTAAATGTTTAAATCTCTTAAAATTGGGAATTGATAAATAAATAATTGGATGATTATGGATTTAATGGTGGTGGAATCTGATACCTTTGTAATTTCTCTCACTTGATTTAATCTCCGTTTTTAGTTGTTTTAATTAATTTTACAATTTCAATTCAATAATTCTCCTGAAAAATTGTTAACTAAGTTAAGGTTAAAAAATTAGGCTTTTTAATTTGTTTTCCCGTTCATTATAAAATCAAGTCCCTGTGGGTCGACCTCGCACTTATATATCTCTATACTCCAATTCGCTTCGTGCACTTGCGAATAATTATAAATTTAATATTTACACAACAAGCACAACACAACACAATCATTTAGTACTTCGGACATAAGTCCTAAATATTAGTTGATATTAAGACAATAGTCTTAAAAACTAAATATCGTAGATATTTTAAACACATTTTAGAAATAAATAATTTGATTCTTACACCATTCATCTATACTTTAGACTATCTTATATATAATTAATATATTTATTTTTTATATTAATTTATAAAAAACAACAGACATTCATAATAAAACAACTCAATTCTTATTAACTCAAAGAGGTATGAGTGATGGTCAGAAATCCATTTTAAAAAGTGAGAGTCTTTGTTCAATTTTAATTTCATTTCAAAGAGTAACTTTATGTAAAACTATTCAATATATTAACAGACGACTTATAGATGACCCCAAGATTAGTCAGATGTATCAAAAGATGTGAACACCTTCGTCCAAGTAGAAATCTTACTCTCGATGTTTCTGCTGATAAATTTCTTTATCTTAATTTTTTTTTAAAAAAATCATCAATATCACCCGACATCGAAATTATTACCCTATTTCGTCGTAATAAAAGAGGCAACTCCTCTTATCTCTAAGGAGACAACAGCATTAAATGTGTCCAACCCTGAAAATCAAAGCATAGGGAAGGGTTGAAGTTTCAAACAGGAGATGAGCAATAGCCATCCAAAAGATTAGAACTGAACACCATTAGCAAGATTACTTGCCCATCCCACAAACAAAAATAGATGGACGAATCTAGTTAAGATCAAATCAAGAGTGTGGCCCACTGTTGCCAATTTCAAGTATGCCGGACAGTGATCGATTGGCTTTGGCATGTTTCAACTTTCAAAGGTATTCAAAGTCATCATCGTTACTATTAAGATTTTGGGAAAGTGTAAAAATAGCAAAAAAATCTTGATGAATCGTGGTGCACACAGTTTCATTAAAGAAACTGTGAACCGCGTAACGCAGTTCAATACAATTTTAAAAAAAATTAAGAAAACTATCATAGCTAGTTTTAAAAATAAATAAAAAACAATATTTTATACTATATTTAAACATTAGCACAATGCTATGTAACTATATAAATATGAAGTTTATAAATAATTTAAAGTGACAACAAATTTAATTACTTTATAAATATAGAGTTTTGAGTTGGTCCAAAAATTAAGTATAGATATTTTTAGTTAAATTAATTTTATAAATTTCATTTAATTTTAATGCCACAAAAATTTAGAGAAGAAAATTATTTAAAGAGACAAAAATTTGAAATTTTAATCAATGGTGTATTTGATTTGATTAAGGTATTTTTGTTTATTCATAATAAAAAATAATCATGGATTTAAAATTTTATTTCAACTCATCAATTAAATATTAATTAGTAATCAAGTATTATTTATAATATTTATATTAATTGTACGGGTTTGACCAAGCTTGACTGTAGTTGAATCTTATTTAACCCAACCTTCTATTTAGACGGTTCGATACACGATCCGATTTAGATAACATTGGTTTTAAGTATTCAATTTTACAGTGAATTAATAGAAAACATGTACGTACGATTAACAATGGCTAATATTTTATAAAAAAATATTATTTTAAATTATAATTTTTTATATGAAAGTAAACTAAATCCTTTCAACTCGCTAAATCCCATTTTTTTCTATTTTTTAGACAAATTTTGTCTTCTTTAATTACCAACGTGGACGTAAATTAAAATGTTCAATAAACAAACGGTCAATATTCATTTGAGAGACATATAAATTATCTTTTATATAGATAGGATACAAGATTTATTCCTACAATTTGTAAATATCAAGAGTTGAGATTACAAATCATACCTAAAGAAATTTTTAATTTAATACAATTGTTTTGAGTAATAAAAAACATATTGATTTACATATGCATAGAGTTGAGAATCTAAAATCCTTTTGAGAAATTCTAAAGACATCTAAGGATCCTCCTGAGAATTAACCTTAGAGGCAGGGGTGAAAAATTTGACCATATCGGCCAATAAATTTTTCTCTCCTCTTTTGTGTGTTTTTTTTTTTTTTTAAATATCGGTATTTTTATATATTTTTATTTTTTCTGAATTAAAAAATAAATTAAAAATCCAAAAGGAAGTTGTTTTTTTTAAAAAAAAATAAATTTAAAAATATAAATATCGACACCTTCCACATATCATAATCATCTCATATTACATGAGTCACCACAACTCGTACACATTTCAAACACATTCACTCTCTTTTCTACTAATTCCCTCACACTCCCACCACATTGTCCAATATTGACCGAGATATCATCTCAGACCCACCACCGATATTAATAATATCGGCCAATATTAAATCGATATATTGCCGATCGATTGATAATATGTTTGTACGGCCGATATTATTTATGCTTGAGACACTATTTGAAGACCCTGAAAAAAGAAACCTCAACAAAGTTTAATTTCCATTCAATTTTAAAAGGTCATTTTCTATAAATTTATCAGATATTTATTGGTAGAACGCTTGCGTATGCTCCAACAATTACTCAGATACAACAATTACTCAGATACGGTAAGAAACATGGACGTCTTCGGATAAAAACAGGTTTATACCCGATCTAAGACTTCTGAAAAAATAGTTGCAAAGTGAAGTTGCTCAATTTTTTTAAAACACTGTCCTCTCCTCCAGAGACGGACAAAGTCAATATCCCTTTGACAATAAATATTTCTTAAATGCACAGCAAGATGGCATTAAAAGATCCTACCAGAGAAAACAAAGTTTGTTGACAATCTCTAAAGCTAATAATGAGACAAAATCTTCAACATATTTTTTAGCTGACTAGGAAGGGACAATTCTTAGCCTGGGTGAATCTGTCAAAAAAGTAACTTCCGAAGCGTCTTCTACTCAACTTTTATGAATAAGGTTGGAACATTAACATGAGAATTAGATCTATATTTCCTAAGTACATTTTTAAGTTAATGAAAAAGTCTTTTTTAATATTTAAAAAAATATAATATCTCAATTGAAAACCTAAAAAAATTAATCTACAAACTCCTTGCCATGATATTCTAATTCAAGTGGATACTCTTTTTTATTTTATTCTGTAGACCATACGATGAGTTTTCAGACCGTGTCCGCTACTTATTTGAATTCTATCGGGTTCTTACTGAACCGTCCATGCATAATAAACAGACTTTAGGATTCGGTCCATTTTGTTAATAATCAGGCCGGGTCGGATCAGATCCTTTTACCGCCCCAGTCTCCATGGGATTAGAATTTTAATTCTTATTTTTGCTCTTTCTTGTCTCCTTGAAAACAGGCATTGTTTTCATCAAAACAAGAATCATTATCATTCAATCATGAATGAACAAACAAAACTCTTGAACTATTAATAATTCTTCTTGCCCATTTTATCAGGTCATCCAAATAAGATCCTTTCCTTATTAAATCATGATTCTATTAAAGGAGCTGCAAATCCAAGCCCAAGCATATGCTAACAAAATACGTTATTCAATGAAAATTAAAAATATCACAACATGGCACGTCATCATATCCGTACCTTATGCAAGTGGAGATGCTTCTATTCTCAGATTTATTTGGCTTGGAATAATGTATGAAGATTAAAATCTGAAAGCTCTATTTCAAAGAGAACATACAATTCATATATTTTTTATAATTTAAAGAATAATATATATAAAAATTTGGACAACGGTCCTCCTATGAATATTTTATATAACTCGACACGAATTTTACTTTATTATCCATTTTGACTTTTAAATTGACACGTTAAAATCTTCAAATTACTTATAATAAAAGATTTAGGAAGTCGATTCGAAAAACAGAATAAGTCCGTATCAGATTACACAGACTAACTGACGAGGATATGTAACGGTAAGTGATGATAACGCAGCTGATAAATTTTCAAGCGCGTTTTCCCATTATCAGAGACCTCGTCCTTAAAACCAGCTTTTGCAAACTATGTCTAGTATTCAGATAAATTTATAAAGAAAACCATGGTTTTTTAATTGAATTTTGACCAGAAAAACCTCGTTTTGCTTCTTGGAGTTGGCTACTCCCTCCTTCGTTGACCCACTAATTCCCGCACAAACTAACAATTCCCTTTATAATTATAAATGGCTTTGCTGAAGTAGACAGAGAAACTTGCCTCCCTTTCATCTTGCCTTTCATTTCCAATCTGGCAAGGAATCTCACAAACAAGATTTAAGTTCAGAAACACATACATATAGTCTGTTTCCTTCTTCTTCTCCTACTTTGCTTGTTCTGGTTTTGGAGTGGAATTTGGAAGAAGAATTATGGCAGCGAGCACTGGTGATAGGAAGCTTGACGAGACTCCTACATGGGCAGTTGCTATTGTTGTTGCTCTTATTATCATTATTTCTCTTGCATTGGAGAAGGTGTTGCACAAATTTGGAGAGGTAATGAATTACCCGTCTCCTCTTCCTAGTTTTCTTTTCCCCTTTTTCCTTTTGATTTTTTAGATGGATTTTTGAAGGATGATTTCACAGAGGAGTGATTGGCCTTCTCCACTCTGTTTTGGATTTATGTGTGTTTTTTTTTTTTATATATTTTGTAACATGGATTTTCAAGAACAGTCGAACAGTGTTCTTCTCTTCTCTCTCTCTCTCTCTCTCTCTCTCTCTCTCTCTCTCTCTCTCTCTCTTTTGTTTTAATTAAGTTCTTTTTCTCTAAAAAATGTATTTTGAAGGGTTTTTTTTTTGAAGTTTTTTAATGGGTATTTGTGTTTTCTTTCTGTTTTACCTGTTTGCAGGAAATCCCTTTTGCTTTGTTTGTTCAGATTTTGGTTTTGGAATTTTTGCAATTTTGGTTTTGGAATTTTTGGTTTTGGAAGGAAAAAAAAACATGTACTTGTTGAGAAGAGCTTTATTTTTAATTAGATTCATGTTTAGTGGACTTGTTGTCCCTGGCTTTGTTTGAATTTTCTGACTTTTGCTTTGTTGTTGATTATGGAGTCTATCTTCAGTGGTTTAAAGAGAAACACAAGAACGCACTGTTTGAAGCTCTTGAGAAAGTTAAAGCTGGTAAGGCTCAACTCGGGTTTTCAATTTTCCATCTTTGAGGCATCCACTTGATCTATTATAGTTGGTATTTTATCATGTTATAAGGCAAAATAAGAAGTATTAAATATCACAGTTTTTGAAGAAAGAAAAACCTTCCCTGAAGATTCATATCAATTTTGAGTGAAAATTGATTTTTAGTTAAAAAGGAGGTTACAGATTTCTTTTAAACAGGTATGAGACGGGTGAATTGTTTGTGGGATGATTTATCTTGAGCATCTTATTTGTGGGGGAGACAGTTTTTGTTGCCAATCATGAAAAAATGAATCATTTGGTATAATTGGGATAAAATACTTTTCACTCCTGTACATGACTGTTTTTGAAGACAAACAAGATCTGGGTAGAACAGTACCATATCCTTGAATTTGATGCCAAAAGGATAGAAACTTTTATGGTCATTTTGAGTTGAGTGTTGATAAAAGTTATTGGTTTTGTAGGATTCGAGTTCTGAGTTTAAGATCAATTCATGTGTGATTGAACATGTGGCTAACTTTTGTCACTTGTGGCACTGCAGAGCTGATGATTCTTGGTTTCATTTCTCTGATCCTGACATTTGGGCAGAACTACATTGCAAGGATCTGTATTCCAGAGGGAGTTACAGAAAAAATGCTACCATGTACCCGTGCCCTGAAGAAACAAGTGGAAGAGGATAGTCGACGAAAACTTCTGTGGCATGATCTCTTACCATTTTCAGGTCCAGAACGCAGAGTCTTAGCAGCTAAAGAACCTGATAGTTGTGACAAAGTTAGTTTCTCTTCTTGTATTCTTTTTCATTTATCATCAAAACTGGTAGAGATAGAAGAAGTTTTCAGAAAACCGACACTTGAAGTTATGAGAAAACATATTTGATCAAAATATCTACTTCGACTTGGCAACAGAGTCGGGAAGAAATATTGTATCCGTCTTGCTGGATGTGGGTATTTGTTAGATGCACACACTTGTCTGAAATTGCCATCTCTATGTAACAGCTTAGTTTTGGTGATCGCAGTTCTCGAAAATGATAATTGAGCTGCTCTTCATTTGAATTGCAGGGGCAAGTACCATTTGTTTCCACATATGGAATACATCAGTTGCACATATTCATATTTTTCTTGGCAGTCTTTCATGTTGTATTCAGCACTCTAACAATGGCCCTTGGAAGATTAAAGGTTGGTAAATACATTCATTTATGTTTACTACTTTTGCATCACTAAAGATTTGAACCAGGATCATTTGATTTATATTTCATCGTTTCTTACATTGAATTGTTGATCAGATTCGTAGATGGAAGGACTGGGAGAAAGACACTCAATCCCTTCACTATGAATTTTCTAATGGTATTTATTTAACTTTTGAAACATCATATTTGTCATTTCCTTGTCTTTTGCTTCTAGTTTCCAATTTGCTTAGATTGAAGTTGGTAGTCTCTCTTTGAATATTGAATGTGGATCTTGTTCATCATGTGTTAATTCAAGCTCTTTTTTTTTCTGATCAGATCCATCAAGATTCAGATTTACACATGAGACATCTTTTGTGAGAGCCCACTCAAGTTTCTGGAATAGGATTCCTGTCCTATTTTATATCGTAAGGACATATCATATGATCATATTTTATAGTTCTTATGTCGGTGTTCATTAGCAAAAATGGTGCACGCTTGAAGTAGAAAATATCTTCATTCGCCATTGGCATGGCAGAGAGAAGCTAAATCCAAATAGATGAAAAAATGGTTTTGATGATAGTAATTGATAATGTTATTTGATAGAGAAGAGGCATTTCTTTACTAACAATGTTTATACAGAGCCCAACTTTTGATAATCCAAGCCTTTCAGCTGGTTTTCCCTATTACAAGATATTTCATTGCAGCCCTCTGATGCATAATTGACAAGGAAAAAATCAGATAATTAGTTAAATAGGCGATATCTATGAAATATCTCTAATTTGAAATGAATTTTGTTTCTCTGCATCCATTGTTTGAACACTTTGGATCACCAATGGCTGGACCGAACATATACAGTTCTTAGGTTCAAACAGAGGATACAGTTCTATCTCACCATGAGACATGGCATTATCACAATATCTACCATTATCGTATTGGGTGGTTAACCAGTTATCAAATCCAATTCCACCCTACATGAAATGAACTACGACAGGCTTGATGAATGCTTTTATTTTATTATAGAATTCTTTATCAATGATCTTCACAACTAAATAGTTACTTCTTGTCTATATTAAAAGCATCTAATGGAAGGATCTTGCTCAACTTTGTGTGCATCTAACTCACATGGATGTTCAGTTGCCTCTTGGGTTACTTTTATCGTATCTTTGTAATTGGTTTTCATATTCCGGTATCTCTCTAGCAGATATCCTTCTGCCGTCAATTTTTCAGGTCCGTCACCAAGGCTGATTACCTCGCCATGCGCCATGGGTTCATTGTGGTGAGTATAATTGAATACAATATTAAGTTCCTCTCTTCTTTTTTTCAAATATATATTATATTGGAGAAGGAATATACTAAAAGGTCTCTCTATGATTTTTTTGAACATTTTTGTAGGTTCATTTAGCACCTGGAAGTAAGTTCGACTTTCAAAAATATATTAAAAGGTCGTTAGAGGATGATTTCAAAGTTGTAGTGGGAATCAGGTATGAAACACCAAAATTTACTTCTATCTCCGATAACATATTAATTTTTGTTAAGTCTATCTTGCTTGAACAAAATTATTCTGTAGGAATCCATGATGTTTCTATCTTTTGTCATCAAGATTTTGTCTCTGCTCTACGATTCCCTGTATCAATATTCATTTGGCTGTAAACTTTCTTGTATTAAACCATATCTCAATGTCCCTATTCTAAGATGTTCACTGCATTATTTTGGTGCAGTCCAATATTGTGGGCTTCCTCTGTCATCTTCTTGCTTCTCAATATTGAAGGTGAGTACTTTCTTTGTAGATTCTATATTTCAAGTTAAGATCTCCTTTTCAGATCAACTAACACTGAATATCGAATTATTTGATGATTTTACTTTTTTCAGGATTGCAATTTCTGTTCTGGATATCCATAATTCCCTTTGTTGTAAGCAATTCCTTTCGTACTAAACTTCGCTTGTGATCATATCTGTTTATGATTTTTAACCCTACAAAGACCTCTGTACTTTTGGGCTCTAATTTTGCGACATCCGAGCCAATAACTGGTATTTGACTGTTATATCATATGGCTCAAGAATGGCTGATCTACTCTTCAGGTGTGCCATGTATACACAAGAAAAAAAAAGACAATTGAAAATGGGTGCACCAATAATCAAAACTGAAACATAAAATGGTTCACTTGATGACTGTATGGACCTGATTTTTTGGACAAGCATGTACATTGGGAAGTTTCCATGTTGAACAGTTTGGTTTGCACCTGCAAGTTGGATATATGCCGAGTCATACAGACGGTGCTTTTATGATTAACTTGTCTCACCTAAACTCGTCGTATGTGTCTTATCTTGTGTTTGGTTGCAGACATTATTAGCAGTTGGAACCCAGCTGCAAGCTATCATCACAAAGATGGCACTTGAAATTCAAGAGAGACATCAAGTGGTTCAAGGAATTCCTCTTGTGCAAGTTGGGGGACAAATACTTTTGGTTCAGTAGTCCTAAGCTAGTTCTTTCTCTCATCCATTTCACACTCTTTCAGGTATTGAATGTTACTTTTTCTTTGATAGTTTCATCTCTGTTAGATCATCATCATCATGACCGCCACTTCCCCTTCCATCTGCGGCTGGCTTTTCGAGTTTTACCTTTTTCAGAAGGTGCAAGGAATTGTTATAGGCTTTAGCAATATCTTTTACATGGCCCAGCTGCCTAGCATGAGAAACAAAATACCAAAGATTACTCCATCTCTGTTAGATATAGCAGATAAATGGAGGACAAACTCTTTACAACCTGCACAGCTTATTGAAAGAAAGTCGTACTTGGATGTGACTATTGATTGAAATATTCCACCTGAATATTGCTATCAAGTCATCCAAATGCAAGAGCAATGTTCAGCACAAGGCGGAAACGTACAAGTGCTGGTCTAATGTAGACTAGAAAAAAAATGGCTGCAATTTTGAATCCACTGTTCTTGGTTCATACTCTATTCTTTGCACTTTGGCAATTTTCAAATTTGTGATTATAGCAATTTTTGTTCCTGGTTCTTGAATGTCCAAATACCTGACAAGCTCTTTCTTTGTATAATATGTATGCAGAATGCATTCCAAATAACATATTTCCTGTGGATATGGGTATGACCCGTTTTCTGTTCCATATATATTTTGCTCCTAGTCATGCTCAATTGATTTTTCACATTTATTCTTCTTAACAGTATGAATTTGGCCTGAGATCTTGCTACCATGAGAATTTTGGACTTGTTATGGCCAGAATTGCTATTGGGTAAGCCTTAATCACAAGATAGTTTACTTTATCACACATTTTTTGAGCATCTGGTAAAGTGGTGATTCCTTTTGGGTCTTTCTGGCAGAGATTTCGTATGGTTCTACAAAGGGCCTCTCGTGGCCATTTTCACATCATAATAATCAGCTCATTCCTTAATATTTAAGGAAAACCTCAAAATTATGCTCAAATCCAGGAAATAAGGAAACGTCCTTTACAAATGGTTAAACTATCGGCAAAATGGTTCAATAACGAGCAATTCCATCAAAGGCAACAAAATCAGATGATTCTTCTCAGAATAAAATGAGCCCATGAGAGTGTCCCTGAACCATTCCAAACCTAAGCCAGCTAGGTACCTTTATATTTTCTTCCATTGCCAAATGATACATTGCACCATGTATTTCTAGTGCCAGCCTTGACCACTTCAGTTTATTTCAATTCCTCTAACATACATCTGAATGAATTGTAACCTTGTCAGAGTTGACACTCATAATTGGATCTGGCAATTTGTTCTCCAATGGTCAATTGTCTATTTGGTGCTCAAAATGAGTCAAACGTGCAATCGTTGTGATTGTCACAGTGAAAACTTGCCTATTGCTATAGAATCCTAGCAAATGAACCACATCTAACATGGACAAAATGGAAAATTTAGGACCCATAAAATAGGAAGATATATGGGGTTTCTCCTATCGATTATAGAACCCATTATATGGACAGTTTGAATCATCAGAGGCAGACCCTACATGATCGGTTTGTTGCGCCAGGCAACTAATGTTGAAAAAGAAGCTCATACGAAATTTTCCCATGTATTTTTTCAACAATTTGATGACGATGCTAGAAACATATGCAATCACATTCTACCTTGTTTACAACTCTAGCTTAGTTCTCCATTTGATTTTATGTTCTTTCTATGGTTGAAACTGACATTGTCTCACTTGTTTTTTTTGTTTACTGAATGGATCTTTGTTGGTTCTGCAGTGTGGTGGTCCAATTTTTATGCAGTTACATTACTCTTCCACTATATGCACTCGTGTCTCAGGTAATTTTTGCCTGTGTAATACTTGATAGAAGTATTAACTATTTTTCTATAATGAACTGATTGAAATTGTTAATTCCTTCATAGAAGTGATCTTCATCTACCTAAATTTCAAAAATATTGACCCAAACATTTTACTATTTTGTCGTAAACTTCAATTAAACATCAAATGACCTGTAGTTAGTTTTTTGGTAAATTTTATCTTCTCCAAATTGCAATTGATTTGTAAGATTCTGTCGAAAAAATGAGAATTTTGTCTTCCTGGTGAGTTATTGGTCATAGTTAGAGAGTTTTGGAAAATCTCAGAATCTGGAAAGAAACTTCTTGACCTATCAAAACTACTGGGAACTGGAATTACCGTTTTTTTTTTTTCTTTTTTTAATTTTCACAAGCTCAAAAGATATTCGACGAGAGTAGTTGTGAATGAAGTTTTTATTTCAAACACAAATTTTTAACCATTTGACTAGTGTTGTGACACAGCATGATTTTGAGTCATAGACACTAGATTTTCACTTTAGTTTAAACAAATGTCATGTTGGAATTTTCAGATGGGATCACACATGAAGCGATCCATCTTCGACGATCACACGTCTAAGGCCCTTAAGCACTGGCATCAAGCTGTGAAGAAGAAACACGGGAAGGCTACCAGAACTCTTGGTATGAGTCCAGGTGTGAGCCCAAGTGCATCTCCAATGCACCCAAGCCTTAAACGTTACATGACTACTGGCCATTCAACCGCCTCGGCCCTCCAATCCCGTAGGAGTTACTCAGATCAAGATTTATCTGACATGGAAGCCGATGCTTCTATCACACCACAGAATGTTGTTCTAATGTCCAACATGGAGAGCAATGGTCCAGAGATTGATTTGAAAGAAGAGGAAGCCCATCATGATGATTTCTCATTTGTAAAGCCTCCTCCAGTTGCAAAAACCACATGATGGTGCTGCAGCTGTTGCAGATGACATTGATCATGAGGCTGTTGATGCCAGTGTCGATGCTGCTGCCGATGTTGTCGATGACGAGGACAACAATAAACACGATGTTTGTTAAGGTGGTAATGGTGAAAATGAACATATCTTTTGCTGGCAAAATCTTCTCCTACTGCACATGTTTCTCTGAATGTTGTATTGATAGTAACTTGAGATCAAATCATATATGAGAAATGTAAATTTGTTTGGTTATTAAATGAACTAATATTGTGAAAATCGAATCATATCGTAAAATCTTATACATCTTAAATCGCAAATTGTGTATCGTAAATCGTAAGATTCATAGGTGATTTTCTTAAAAAATATTCAATATATGAAATTATGTATAATACATGTAAAATGTAATAATATGAGCAATTCTCTAATTTTCTTTCAATATTAAGTGAATATTATATAATTAGTTCATTAGAGATCAAATTTCAATGTTCCAACTACAAAAACAAAAATTGAAAGGTTTTAAATGTCCATCAACTCTATCTTTAAAAATCATTAAAACAAAATGTTTTATGCTTTCACATTCCTAATAATTTTATAATTCTATTACTTATACAAATCATTAGATTTACTAATACCCTCTTATCATATTTTATGAATGGTAAGATACGAATAGTGTATTGTAAGATTTTAACAACAATAAAATGAAGAATCCATTTGATGTATTTGAGACTTTTCAATAACTTTAATATTAATTTATGTTACATGTTTGAGGAAAAACGTAGAACCACCATCGAAACTTATAAGGCCCTGGCTAAATATTATGGACCTCCCAGCCCCGGACTAGAGAACAAAAAGGGCCCTTCTTTTTATTCCTGCAACTAGTCTGATAAAAAAACAAAGAAGTAAAGCTTTGGTAATAACGATAACATGTTCAAGTGTCAAATGCTTGTTTCATTCATTCCACATTCATTTCATTTATAAAATTTATTTAAAAATTCAAATAAAGTCAAGTTAGGTCATACAGTCTTTGTCATCCTTTGTAACAACTCAACTCTATTCATTGCCACCCTATTAGAGATCCGACCCGTATACATTTCAAACCCATTCTAACCACCCGTTACACTTTTTATTCAAATAAGTTGTAGAAAGGAAAGTTTTAAAATCGTACCCTAATTTTTATTAAATGGAATTTCATTATATTGAAAACTTTTTCAAGGCTCGGCATATAGACACCCCTGAATTATGCCAGTAGACACCTCATTTCAAATTTTGAGTGGAAATTACGTTTCTGCCCTTCCGCGCGAAATTGATCGATTACAACACATTTTTGCTTCGATCGAATTTGAGGCGTATACGATCGATCGATCGATCAGACAGTTCATTTTCGAATCGATCGATTGATCATAACACGAGATTCAATCGATCGCACGGTCCCATGGGATTATGCGATCGATTTTAACTGAGAGGTCGACATTTTGACAATCGACCTCTCAAAATCTCAAGATCGATCGCACGATCCCAGTGATCAATCGATCAATTGTAACCTATTTAAAGATACATCGCACGATCACAGAGGATCGTGTGATTGATTTTAACTGAGAAGTGGATAGTTTGACAATCGATCTCTCCTCTCAAGATCGATCGCACTATCCTATGTGATCGATCGATCGATTGTTTGTTTAGGGTAAGATCGATCGCACGATCACAGAAATCGTGCGATCGATCTCACATTTATATATAAACGAACAGTCGATCTTTTTTTCAGATTTCTTCCTTCGTGAGATTGAAAACACTGAAAACCATAAAACCCGAGAACCCTTTCTCTTCTTCTTCTCCAATCGATCGATCGATCTACCCTTTTCTCTTCACCAAATCGACCGCACGATTCTCCAAATCGATCAATCTTCCCTCTCCCCTGTTCCAAAGTCGATCGATCTTGCCCTCTCCGAAAACCCTTTCTCTTCTTTTTCTCTAATCGATCGATCACACTGATTCTCCCCTCTTCTACCCTTCCTTCTCCTCCAAGTCGATTCTCCTTTACACCCCCTCTTTTCACATGGCATCCCAAGGGACTACATCGAGAGGGAGGAAGTCTAGGGTGCCGGCTGCATTGAGAGGGAAGAGACAGAGATTGAAGGAGACACCGATGGAGACAGAGACTTTCGACCCCAACCAGTTCACCTCTTTAGAAGCAGCCACATTGTACTGAGAGGATTTGTACTCTCGGCCGATGATTTTTGGTAAAATCATTGACCTTAGCTTTTTTCCACCATTTGAAATAAGAATTCATGAATATATTGAGAGACTTGGTTGGGGCGAATTCTTTGCAATAAAAGATGATTTTTATCCTAAATTGATGAAGAAATTTTATGTAAACATGTCGGAAGACCGGGCGAGACATTCCATAAAATCCAAAGTTAGATGCACCGAAATTGAGATTTCAACTTCGGCACTGGACAAAATGTTTAAGTTTCCCAGTGCCACTATTTCGAAGTATGAATCAAATTCATGGCCCACCGATGTTGTTGGATTCATTCCCATAGAGGCCATGACCCAAATGTGTGGGCGGAGTGATAGTGCCAAAGGAGATAAGCCCGCGCTGATGGAGCTAACCCTAGAAGCCCGAATTGTATATTACATTATTAGGAAGAATATTTTACCTAGAAAAGGGCTTAGTAATCAGGTACCCTATTTTGATAGTTTACTCATATGGTACATTTTGAATGGCAAGCAAATTGACATCTCCTTCATCATCATAAAACACATGGTTGTTTGTCGTAAGATTATAAAATGTAGCCTTCCATACGGTTTATTTCTTTCTTACTTGTTTCGACAAAAATGAATCACCTTTCCCCCTGAAGAGAAAATAGCTTTGAAGAAGACCGATACATTGGATGCGTCTACTTTGGGCAAGATGGGATTCAAACTCGACAATGCACGTTGGGTTCCCAAAGTAGAACATGCTCCTAATGAGGTTGAGGCACCTGAGGGGGAGGGTGACAGACCTGAAGTTGGGGGGACAGAGGCACTTGAAGTTCGGGGGGAAGAGGCACCTGAAGTTGGATGAGCAGAAGCACATGATACTGGAGTCAGTACTATACTAATTCTTGACAGCATAGAAAAACTGAATGGAAAAATTGATGTGAAATTTGCTGAGATGAAAGGAAGGCTTGAAGGAATGGTTGATGAGAAATTGGCTGAGATGAAAAGAAGGCTTATTGGAAGGCTTGAAGGAATGGTTGATGAGAAATTGGCTGAAATGGAAGGGAGGCTGAATGAGAAAATTGATAAGACAAATAGTGAGTTGGTTGGAATGACGACGAGAAGGCTAAATAATTTGGAGAATCAAATGGTAGATATAATGAGAAACACTGTTCTTTTAGTACAAAGAGCAGGAATACGAACATAACTAGGACGCGAAGAGAAAACCGGGACCGTAAGAACATTCATAAGTGAATCGATGATAAATCGATCTTGGGGGGGTTTCCTCTTCGTCCACTGACACCACTGAGGCTCTCCCGACTAGCACCACTAAGGCTCGCCCGACTGGCCCCACTCAGCCTCGTCCGACTGGCCCCATTCAGCCTCGTCCTACTGGCCCAACTCAACCTCATCTGTTTGGCCCCACTCAACCTCGTCCGACTGGCACCACTCAGCCTCGTCTGACTGGTGTTGTTCGTCAGGTGCGTTCGACTAGCCTCCTTTTGAGTGCGACTGGGCGTCTTCCATTGGAACAACCTAAGTCTTTTGATACTGCACCAGCACCTGTTTCATCTGCACCAGCACCTTCTTCATCGACACCAACACCTCCTTAATCGGATCCTGCTCCTATTGATGTTGATGCACTTCCTTCATCTGCACCTACTTCTACATCTGCCCAGCTCCTGCATCCGAGTAGCCGTTGTATTTGAAATTTTTGTAATTTTCATATTTTGATATTCATATGTAAATGTTGTAAATTTTTAATGAACATGGTGAATGTTTTCTTTTTAGGACATCTTTTGTCAATTTTGAATGAACTTGGTGAATGGTTTCTTTTTATGACCTATTTCGTATATTTGAATAAACATTGTGAATGGTTTGTTTATATGTAAATTTTGTAAACAACTGAATGAACATAGGGACCCTTTGTCTGTCAGTAAATATGGGAGCATTGAGTGGTCCGTCACTAAATATGGGACCCTTGAGTGATCTGTCACTAAATATAGGATTCAGTGGTTTATCGCTAAACGTGAGACCTTTGAGTGGTGGTCTGTTACTAAGTATGGGACCTTAGAGTGGTCTATCACTAAATATGTGACCTTTGAGTGGTCTGTCAAAGGTCCCATATTTAATGATATACCACTCTAAGGTCCTATATTTAGTGACAGACCACTCAAAGGTCCTATGTTTAGCGACAAACCATGAAAATGTCTCATATTTAGTGACAGTCCTACGCAAGGAATTGAAATTCCGTTACTAGAAGTATGCACGACTTAGAAGGAGGTGAATAGGTCGGTTTCAATTTTAGTTCCCTTTTAAAAATAAATCAGATTTAACAATATGTGCAACGGAATAAACGTATGTGCAAGTGATAAACAAATGAATCAAACCATTAATACAAACCACACATGCACAACGATATATAGTGGTTCGGTTCACCTGAACCTACATCCACTGTTTGACTCACCCTCTCTAGGGCTATCCCAAATATACTATGCAAGGGTCCCACACCCAAATAGTACAACCTAGTTTTTTATAGAGGTTCAACCCAATCGGTCTAATCCTCTACACCTATTTTTTAGAGTGGTTCGAACACACTGTTCTAATCCACTTTACAATGTTTGAAATAAAACAAAGAAGAAATACTTGCCTTGGGCCTTGACCGTTTTCCGTTAAGCTCTTTCTTCTTTATTTGTGCTTTTCCATTTTTTCCATTGAATATCGGATCGGCACAGCAGTATAGGACAAGGGTATGACTGGTTTTATAGTCCTATATGAACACCTTGCTCTTCATTAGGATTGGGGTATTAATTACCCAAATATTCACTAAGAAGGATGATGAAGAAAGGTGTCTAGAGGGAAGGCCGAATGATCACTCACTGGTAATATGTTCCTGAGTATTTGCTGTGTGTATTCGGTACTTAAAACAGCCCCTTTACTGTTATTTTATAAGCAGTTTTAAGGAGTGCAGTAAGTCACGCCAACGAGGCCTCGCTGCTTCTGATGAGGCATCGCCAGAGGTAATTCTGAAAAGACAGCTTGCAGTTTTGCTGTAAGTCACGCATGCGAGGCCTCGCCAGCGGTAATTGCTGGAAAGACAGCACACATGTGCTGTGTCAATGATTCAGCCACATCAGTCAGATATCAATCAGATATCAGCCACCTCATCTCCACCGTGCATGACTTGCAAATCATTTATTTTAGCCACTAATCAAGGACTTGATGAGAATATTGCAAGGTGGATTACAAATCATGGAGGAGCCTTTCCATAATTGTTATGGACAGCTCCAAGGATATTCAAATTCAAACTTAAGAGAGGTGGCACCATCTCACCATGGATAAATTTATTTACCATAATAAGCTTCCAATCAATTTACCATAATTACCCATCTCACCCTGTGGATAATTTTATTTACCATAATAAGCTTCAAATAAATTTACCAAAATTACCTCTCAATTAAACAGTTACAGATTTTAACTTTCTAAAACTGTAAGAGACTGAGTCAGCTCGACACAGGGTCAGCTAGACTCAGCTCAGCTCAGCATAACTGGCTGCGAGGCCTCGGCAGATTGCATGAGGCCTCGAGGCTAAAAATCACGTATTTAATTTATTTTCCAATTGACTTTTAGGTATATGACTTAGCCTAAGGTCTCCTATGGTTCACTTACCTGTGTACCAATATCGTATTCGGTGTAGACGCTTCAACTCCATAGTAGATCTTCTTATTCATCCAAGGCAAGTTCAACTGAGTCACGTAATTGACAATAAGGGTGACTCGAACAAACCGGGGCACTTACAGCAAGGGTCTCATATTTCGTAACAAACTACTCAATGCTGGATTTATTTAAAATAACAATTGTTGCTTGAATACATGATTTAGTACATTGGAATGAAAATTAATACAACTTTTTGCAAATAAAATACATTCTTTCGACTGAATACATGCGGCTGAATCACTGATTCCATCAATACTGGAATTCGCCAGTATCTCTAAGATGACCAGAGCTATATGTCGATTCGTCGTGGAAGTCATAAGAACCAGTCGGCTGTGGAAAAAGGAATACGTGTTAGTATTTTTCACCTTATTCTATATCAATGAGAATGTAAATATGTAGCTTATGTAAAAGCAACTTACTTGAGATAATTGAGACAAACTCGTTGCTTGCGATTCATGGAAATCATGAGGTTGAGGTAAATCATTTAAATATACACTGCAGTATGCCTGTGAAGCACTTCTATTCTAACAGTTTCTCTTCGTATGATCAACATTTTTACATAACCCACATCTCCTTCTATTCAATTGATTCTCTACAATCTCAAATGCAGAAGGATCTCGTCTTATAGATGTTTGACCCTTTGAATTTTTTGAACCTGGATGATGTCCTCTGCTGTACTACATAATAGGTTGACTGATATGCATTTCATCACTAGCAAGATCTTCGAGATGATCTTGGAGCCCCTCTTGATCAAATGTAGACAGATTTCCATATTGTTTCTTAATGCATTCCCAATGTACATCTAATTCATTCCCAGGTCGATTCATTTTAATGTTCAAGTCGTCAAATGAAATCAAATCGATTCTTCATTGTGTATGGATCTGATCCAAATCTAACTTATTCATCCATTGCATTCTGTGAGCACAAGGTAAGCCCACGGAAGCTGTAAACTCATGTGTACAATTGGGTGAAAATGACATGTTTATGAGCATAACATATTGCTTGTAAATCTCAGACAATGCAAATTGTGATACTTTGTCGTTCACTTCATCAAAGAAAGGAATCGAAACAATAAGAGAAAACCAGATTCTCTCATCCTCCATTTGAATCTTGAAGTTTTGAAACTGATTTTCAATGGGTTGGGATATCTTCCTTTAGATAACATATAGATCACTAGTAGAGTTAGCTATATATTGTTTCAACACTGAATGTGCACCTTCAACCCTTGAAATAGCTGAATTTTGAAAATGTAAACTCCAATCGATCCATGCCTTGACGAATTGCTTCTTATGTGGGATCCATGTCCTTTTTATATAGTTCACTGCATCTGAATATTCTCTAAACTCTTGTTTGAATGTCTCAAATGCTCCATTAAATACAACTTCGGATAGTGGCTCGACCAAGTCATTCCATTGGGTTATAAATGTATTCCATTCTTCCACTTTCTTGAAGAGAGGCTTACAATGAGGAAGAATATTCTTATTGACGTGCCAAATACACAAGATATGTACAACATTAGGGAACTCTGAATCAATGGCATTCTTCAACGCCAAGTCTCTATCGGTCAAAAAAACTTGTCGATTATGATGGACTCCGAAGATCTTTTTAAACATCTGTAACGCTCATATGTAATCTTCAAAATTTTCATTCCTCATAAATGCAAAGCATTAGTAGAAATTCTTGTTGAAACTTGTGATACCAATGATATTAAGTAATGGCATATAATATCTGTTGGTCTTGTAAGTACAATCCATGAGGAAGACATTATGATACCTCTTCGTAAATAGAACTGACAATGAATGTGCAAAGAAAAGATGAGATAAATGACATTGAGTGTCATAGTTAAGAAAATATTGGTAACCATCTTCTTGAAGATCTTCTATCAAGGCTTTAATTGAAGTACGACCTCTAAGTTGTTCTTTTCGAATCGAAGACAAAAAATTGTACAAATCAGTAGATAATACTCCAATCTGTGGATTTTCGTTTCGAAGGGTCGTCATAATTTAACGGGGTGGTATATTGCTGTTACTCATTTCAATGATCATTATTTTCTCTTCATCTGAAAAACACATTATACTTGGATGACCTAATAATACGCTCGTGAGATCATGATTGTGCTCCACATCTTTTATGGTCAACTTCCATTATCCATCAACAATTTGTCTCTCTTTCACTTCAAATGGATAATTAACAAGGCGAGAGTATGCTTTCTTTTCCTCTCATCGTATTTCAAATTAACTGTGCTACGATATGTACCCCTCTATTGCAACCAAGAATAACTACATTGCGCTTATTATATGACATCTTAATGGTAGCTATAAATCCTTGCGCAATGGAAACTTCCTTAACATGCTTCACTAAATCTTCGGGACTTAAAAAACACCTCTCAACAAATTCATTCTCATCATTCTCATCATTTTCAACAAATGTGGATAAAACTCCCTCACAATCCATAGTACTATTTTCAAAGAAATTTCGAGAGTCTTGCGTTTGAAAAAGAGTTACCTTTGATTCCGGTTAGGAGATTGAGAGAGTAGCTTTAGAGAGACACATTCGAATCAATATAAGAGATTGAGAGAGTAACTTTAGAGAGACACATTCGAATCAATATAAGAGATTGAGAGAGTATCTTCAAAGAGTGGAGTGGTTCGTTTTGGAAAGGGGTTTGGGGGAATGGTTTGTTTTGGAAAGGGGGTTTGGAGTTTGAGAGAAAATAGTTTGGAGAGGAGTTTGAGAGAGAGGGGTGTAGAAAGAGCTTTGAGAGAGAAGATTTCGAAATTGGGGTTTTGAGGGAGTAGAGTTTGGAAAGGGGCGAGATAGAAACGAAAGTGGAAGGGAAAAGGGGGGTGATCGATACTTATTCTGAATTTCGTGTGTGCGATCGATCGTACGATTTCTGTGATCGTGCGATCGATCTTGCCCTAAACAAACAATCGATCGATCGATCACATAGAATCGTGCGATCGATCTTGAGAAGAGATGTCGACTGTCAAACTGTCAACCTCTCAGTTAAAATCGATCGCATGATCTCTGTGTTCGTGCGATCGATCTTTAAATGGGTTACAATCGATCGATTGATCAATGAGATCGTGCGATCGATCTTGAGAGGAGAAGTCGACTGTCAAAATGTCAACCTCTCAGTTAAAATCGATTGCACGATCCCATGGGACCGTGCGATCGATTGAATCTCGTGTTAAGATCAATCGATCGATCGGAACGAAAATGCGTTGTAGAATCGATCGGCCGATTTCATCCAGAAGGGCAGAAATGTAATTTCCACTCAAAATTTGAAATATGGTGTCTGCTGGCAGAATTTGGGGGTGTCTATATGGCGAGCCCTTTTTCAAACTTCAAACTCTCGAAAACTCTTAGTGACATACACTTCAAAAGGGTTGGTAACTCTTAAAAAATTTTGAATTTATTATGTTAAATGGTTGAACTATTCTATTATTTATAAGTATAATCAGTGTGAAATAATTATTATATTGTTATATTTTATGTGTTTTGTATTTGATATTTGATATTTTATAATATTAGTATATTATTATATTTTTAAGTAATTTATTATTTATTAATTTGACTAGGTTAAACTTCGATTGAATCAAATCCAACCACGCTTGATCCACGAGGTTTTCAAAACAATGCAGGATAGTTGCTTTTGAAACGTGAAAGCAGGGGTTAAATCTCAGTATCGGCTGCGAAGAAATTTCTCTCATTTAATTTTTTTTTTAATTAAAACCTGAATTAACTGCCTGAGCCGGGAGATATTTAAATCCTGCTTGAAAGTAGAACTGATTTTTCGTAGGTATGATTATACCACTTTCAGTCACAATTTTTTTTTTGCCAACATGAGATCTGTCCTTGTGTCCCGTTCCTTTCCCGCCCGATTTCCAGCTACTCTTCTCTCCAGCTCATTTTTCCACTTCTTCTTTCAAGAGAATTCACAATCTCACAAAAATCCAGTTATTTCACTTTCTCGATGCCTAATCCTACCCTTCCTCTCTCTTCTGAACATCTCTAGAAACCCATCTCAGATCAGATCAATTCAGACCCCCAAGGTCTTAGCAAACGGTTTGATAAATTCAAGAATGTTACAATCATCTGCTATCGATACCGCCCGTCTAATCTTCAATCAGATTAAAAACCCACTCTTATTTCACTACAATTCGGTCATCCAAGCGTATTCCAAATCAGATGCACCTGATTTGGCCATCTCTTTCTATGTTAGAATGTTGGAACGCGGAGTAAGACCCAATCACTTCACCTTCCCTTCTTTAATCAGCGCCTGCGGAGGCGGATCGACCGTTTCGGAAGGAACTCAGATGCACTCCCATGTTTTGAAGATGGGTTTTGCTCCAGATCAATTTCTACAGTGTTCTTTGATCCATATGTATTCGAACTTCAGTGATATGAACAGCGCAAGAAAGTTGTTTGATGAAATGACTGAGAAAAATGTGGTGGTTTGGACTGCTCTGGTTAATGGGTATTCGAAATCAGGTCAATTGGAGATAGCAAAACGGACTTTTGATGCAATGACTGAAAAGGATGTTGTGGCTTGGAGTGCAATGATTTCAGGCTATGTTCAACATGGTAGATTTAAAGAAGGTTTGACTGTTTTTAATGGGATGCAAGTTGAAGGTGTGGAGGCTAATGAGAGTGTGTTGGTTAGTGTTCTTTCAGCTTGTGCTCATCTGGGGGCCTTGGATTTGGGGAGATGGGTTCATTTGTATCTTGAGAGGAGGTTTGGGCATGAATTGAGTGTGAGTTTGGGGACTGCTTTGGTGGATATGTATGCAAAATGTGGGGATTTGAGTGCTTCTTTAGATGTTTTTCAAGGGCTCCCTTGCAAGAATGTCCTGACTTGGAATGCTATGATGGGTGGGTTTGCATTATATGGAAATGGAAGGGGTGCTCTTGGGCTTTGGTCGAGCATGCTGAAGATGGGAATGAGGCCTGATGAGGTCACATTTCTTGCGCTTTTGGGTGCATTTAGTCATGGGGGATTAGTGAATGAGGGTAGGACTTTCTTTGAAGCCATGAATAGAATTTTTTTCATCAATCCCACATTGCAGCACTATGCATGTATGGTCGATATCCTTGCACGGGCTGGCCTTCTTGAAGAGGCTACTGAGCTTGTTCGATCCATGCCTATGGAACCAGATGCGTGTGTCTGGGGAGCACTTTTGGGAGGTTGTAAGGTCCATGAGAATGTGGAACTAGGCATTCTCATTGGAGAGAACCTTTTAAAATGTGAGCCTGATCATGCAGGGCGCTATGTGCTCTTGTCAAACATATATGCCTCGGCTGGAAGGTGGGATGATTCCAGGTATGTGAGGGTGCTGATGGAGGAGAGAGGAGTCAAATCACGGCCAGGGTGTAGTTTAATCGAGGTAAATGGACAGGTGCATGAATTTGTTGTTGGTGAAAGGAGCCATCCTCACACTAGAAAGATATATAGCCAGTTGGAAGAGATGAGTATGAGATTGAAAATGGTTGGGTATAATGTAGAGACAAGGAACGTGTTGTATGACATGGATGACGAGGACAAAGAAGTTCAACTCTCTTACCATAGTGAGAAATTAGCAATTGCATTTGGATTGATATTTACAGAGTCCAGGTCCCCAATTAGGATAGTTAAGAACCTCCGTGTCTGCAGTGATTGTCATATGGCAACAAGATTGTTGTCAAAGATCTATGAGAGGGACATAATTGTAAGGGATAGCAAGCGCTTCCACCATTTCAAAGATGGATCTTGTTCATGTGGAGATTATTGGTAAACAGTCTTACGAATGATACTGTTTCTTGTAGAGTTGAAGAACAATGATACTTGGAGGCTTGAAATAACATGCGCTTCCCTTCCCTTGTACTGGCCTAGAATGTCATGAAGATTGTCGTGGGTGTTGGCATCGCCATTCAGCACATAGTGATAACTGACTGGAAATGAGGAATAACCAGTGGTGAATAGAAATGATACTTTCCATTTTGTACCAAGTGCACAGGGAATTCATGCTAAAGATTATTTCTTGAAGTAAAAGAAACCATCACTACCCAGTTCACATGTTGATGGATTCCATCAGGTGTTCAACTAAGGGAGCCTGTGCATTGTCTTGAAGAACCTATATGGAGCAACTTCCTTGCGACTAGAAAGAGTTGTCATTACAGTTAAGAGGGGAATACTGTTTCAAACGTGTAATCTCATTTGTTCCTACATAGACAATGGACCATCTTTGCTTGATTCATGCGAGAGGAATACCTTAGGTAAGCAACAGTGGGGTGTAGTTGCAACAAGAATTGCTTTGCAACAATGAAAAAGCTGGATTATCCAACTGAGCTAATACTTTAATGCTGGATTATCCAAGTAAGCAAATACTTTCCCTGTTTCAATGGAGGTTCTTGTTAATGGCATCATGCATGAATTAAGATTCCTAAAACCCCTTAGTTGATTTAGCACAATAATTTCTAGAAGGGTAATGATAGAAGCATCTCTAATTTCTATCCTTAAAGGCATTCCCTACTTATAATAATAACAAATAACTTTATTTGATTTCATAAAGACCAAATTATCTTTGATTTTTCTCATTTTCAGCAGTGAGTGCCTCCAACCTCAGAAAGTTGAGGGTCTCTCTATCAATACCCAAACATTAATATTATGACAATGCTACTTACCTACTAAGGCACTCTAATAGATACATGGTGGCATGATGATCTTATTTGACTGAACATAAATTTTGCTTTCTAAATAATGCACCATTCTCTAAATCGATCTCTCCATTTGCAGGTCACTCATCAAATGGCTGTCAACTTCCTACCATAATTTGATCCCTTTGATTATTTTGGCTTATGGTCATTGAGTTGCCCAGTACAGCAGCACTTGGGTGGTATTTGGACCCTGGGTAAGCGTAATGTGGGTTACTTTAAGTGGAACAACTCAAGGTGGGGAAAATTGCAGCGGAGAAAGTGAGAAATTCTATGTTATACTCTGCTCGTGTTTGATTTATCAGTAGCAGCAGCAGCCATCAATATACCCTTTATCTAGATCGATTTTATGAGTTATTCTTCTTCAATTGTCTCTATCATAAACTATACATTAGTCACTCTACAATTTTTTATCTCTTTCCTCCATGTTTTCAAAAGTCCCCCCCTCCCCCTTTTCTAGTACCTTCGAACTTTTGCCTTTTAATTCTACACACTAGGTTGTGTTTGGTTTTCTACTAATATGACCAAACCAACTCAAACGGGTTTCTCTCAATTTATTATCCATATGAGCTATCTTTAAATTATCTCTAATGTGTTCATTTCTAACTCTATTTTTTAAAGTTAAACCACTCATCCGACATAATATGCGTGTCTCTACTATTTTGTTGTTTTCTTGTTTATTTTTCATTGCTCAACACTCTGCTTCGTATAACATTGCAAGTCTAATAATTATTTGATAAAATCACCCTTTTAGGCGAAGGAGGATTTTTTTTATCACACAAGACTCTACTAACTTGTCTATATTTTCCTCACTCCATTTCTATCATATTCATTATGTCTAAGCCGAAACCTCCTTAAGATTCTACCATAAAGCCTAAATATCCAAACTTATCATAATGTGCAACTAAATTGTTTGCTATAATTATCGTATTACCTTCACTGTAGTCTAACACAGTAAAGTTATATTCCATATACTACGTTTTAATTCTACTAATCCACTAGGTTACATTTTTATTAGGGAAATGATTGGTGCACCCCTCATTTTTACCCAAGGTGCACTCTCTAAGAGTGAAATGCCAGTTTTACCCTCAACTTTTTTCCTTTTTCCAATAAAGCACCCTCTATTTTTACCCAAACTGACATTTCACTCATGGAGAGTGCACCTTGGGTAAAAATGGAGGGTGCACAAATCATTTCCCTTTTATTATTGTATTTTAGTTCTACTAGTCCATGTATTCTGATACCCTCACTGTTCATTGATTAACAGGGAAACTCGTTTTGGAATGGATCGATCTTATCTGTAAATACATTTTTGTTTTCAATTGAAGTTTGTTTTACCTCTATAAAAAATTCTAATAGATTGGCAATTATTTAATCGTTTGAAATTTAAACCAGACTATCCAGCCATCCGGTTTTACCATTTGAAATTTAAACCTTCCAAAATAGAATTCCCCTAACATGTAGCTGTTGAAAAGTTTTAAAAACTGAACTAAAATTATAAAATAATTTAAGAATATATTATAAAAACCGAATAAAAAAATTAGAAAAAAAATAAATAAATATATATTTATATATACACACACATCGCTATTAAAATAGAATTCATAGATTGGGAGGAAAAAACATAATTTAAAACTGACCCTAAATAAATGGAGATGGATTTTAAAGATGATTAGGAAGATAATTACAATGACTTGAAAATAATTGATAATTTAGTATTATGGTTTTTAATTTTATTTAAAATATTGCAAGATTATTGTATCTGCAACGCATAAGACATAGCAAGTTGTTCTCAATTGATTACCAAATAGATTTCATTGATGATAACAAAAAATGACAAACAAACATGTTTCCATATAAATCTGCATATCCCTTACAAATCGTCTTCCCGTATTTAACAAGAAAAGAAAGATGAAGGAAAATAATTCGCTAACATATTCTAAAAAAACCCTCTATCCCGCTGCTACTAAATAGGCAAAGAATGGCAAACTTTCAAAGAAAGCATGGAAAAGTTCAAGAAAACCGTATTCCGCAACTTCTGACGTCAACAGGCAGACCAAAAAATTCTTCCAATGGCCCAGATTGCGGCGGTTCCGCCGGCACTGAATTGTTGCCGCCGGATGCCACATGTGCACCAATAAGAGAGGATTTTGACGGCTTCTTCATACGTGCAACCGCCTTCTCTCCCAATCCTAACCCAATCAAATCTTCCTGCAACCGCTCGACGAGAGCTTCGCCCCGGGCTTTCTTAAAGAGGCTTTTGCGCCTCTTGATGAAGCACAATCGCCGCTTCCTGGGGTCTTTAATCTCTTCTATGTCAATCTTCTTCCTCCCCATTTCTTTTTCCTGTTTTTCTTTTTCTTCAAGCAGTCTTTTTTTTTTCCTCACTCCCTCTGGAACGGACTTTTCTAAATAGGGAGCAAGGTCGGTCATATTTTTTTATTGCATCTGGGTCCCATGTAAATTGTAAATAAAGTCCTATATTTCAATAATTATAATTTTACTTCTAATTGAAAGTTATTTACAATTAAATCTTTGTCAGTAAAAAATGTGTAATATTTAAAAATAATAAAATATTGACTATTGTAAAGTCCACTTTTACTAATTTAAATATATGAGAATGAATTTGAGGTCTAACTAACCACGTGTATATAAGGATTAAGTGTAGTTCCATCTCTATTTAATCATATTTTAAATTAATTGTAGTCAAATGTTATCAGAACCGGACCATCTAACGAACTGTCTTCGAGATATTTTGGGTTCAACCGGGTTCAACTTTTGTCAAAGCCAGGCAAAGTCGGGCAAGTAGTAATATAATATAAATATTACATATAACATTAAATAAGAAATCTTTTATCGATAATATTAATATAAATATTAAAAATAATATTCAAACTCTCAGTAATATACCAAAATGGTGAAAGATATGTGACAGAAATAGTAACAAACATTTATATTTCAAATATATTAATTTTTTATTTTTTTAAGGGGAATTTTTTTAAAAAAAAATCAAATTTTGTGAGCCGTGGTTCGCGGCTCACGGTTTCTTGTTTAAAACTGCAGAAAACCACTATTCCGATCGGTTTTCTGGATTTTGATCCAGAACCGGTTTTCAGTTAGGACTGAACCACAGTCACCGCGGTTCGGCCCAGTTCTGATAACATTGCCTCTGGAATGGGGTTTCTAAAATGGTACTCCATATCTATATAAGGAGCAAGGTCGGTCATATTTTTTTATTGCATCTGGGTCCCAATGTAAATTGTAAATAAAGTCCTAGATTTTAATAATTATAATTTTACCTCTAATTGAAAGTTATTTACAATTAAATCTTTATCAGTAAAAAATGTGTCATATTTAAAAATAGTAAAATATTGACTATTATAAAGTCCACTTTTACTAATTTAAATATATGAGAATGAGTTTGATGTCTAACTAACCACATATATAAGGATTGATGTAGTTCAATCTCTATTTAATCATATTTTAAATTAATTGTAATCAATTGAAGTTTAAATTCATTAATATATGCGGTTCACCTCAGAAGACAAAAATGATAAAATGATGAGAAAATTTTATGTAGCACATATACATGTTGCCTTCCATATGTCTCATACATTTTGAAGAATCAACATTGCCCTAAATGAACTTTGTATAAATTATTAACCTATCTATGAAAATACTACTCATGTTATAGGGACCTAATTGTAATCAATTCTTAAATATAAAAAGATGAAATTACAGTAATAAAAAACATGAGAACGATTTACAATTAGTCTATACAGAGTTAAATACAATTAACCTTTAATATTTTAATAAATAAAGGATACATATACCATACTAAGGGTAAAAGATGAGTACATCTTAGACGCAATGTCTTTTTTCAAGAGTTTTACTGGATGGGGTATTACATTTACAATATGATTATTTTCCTATGAAGAACCACAAGACTTGAACTAAGGGTTAAGAAAAATAATACTCTCTTCAAGTAAGAAGGCATTAAGTAAAACTTTATATGTACACAATTTCTCACAAGCTGACTCCAGGTAGATAAAGTATTGACATTTGTTGATGATAAATTTGATTCATATTTAATTTAAATTATTTATTAAATGGATTGACACAAATCAAAATGATCTATTTATTAAAATAGTTAGACTCAATTTGAAGTCTAAATGATTCAATTCAATCCACAACTAAAAGAACTCATATATTAAATGAATTCACTAACTTAAATATCCAATGAAATTTAAGAGTGTTAGACTTGAAATAATATCGATTCAACTTATTTATCACATAAATTAACTCAAAAATGACTTTGAATCATTTATTAATCAATTTTCTACATTCAGATTAGCGGAAGGTGGAAAAGATTTTTGACCACTAACCTCACCATTTTATTAAAAAAATCATAAAAATCGAAATCAAAATTTCTATTAAATCTTATTTTTCCGATAAAACTAAATTGCCCGAAAAAGGGAAAGATAATCCCGGTTACTCGCAAATCAAATCCAGTATCGACGTTAGGGTTTTAGGATTTAAAGGGTTGAATCCCATTTTAAACGGCGAAAGGTAAGAGAAATGCAGACGTCTCTCAGATATGGTGGTGACACCAAATCTCTCAGAATTCATGCCAAGGAAAAATTCCCTTTTCACGACCCCAAATTCCTCTTGCAGGTTTCTCTCTCTGTCTCTCTCTCTCTCTCTCTCTGCTTTTGCTTTTTGTATATGTAGGAAACAGGACATTCCAGAAGAATATGTTGAAATGAAAAGTGACCCTTTTCCCGACTTCTATTTTTTCTCCTTCTTCCAAAGAAATAATCCATTTCCAACCTACTATTCTGCTATTTGCATTATCTTTCTTAATAATTTGCAAATACTTCTATTTTTTCTCCTTCTTCCATAGAAATAATCCATTTCCAACCTACTATTCTGCTATTTGCATTATCTTTCTTAATAATTTGCAAATTTTAGGTTTTTTTCACTCTATCGTGGTAATGTATTACTCGGTCTGTCCCAAATTAGTTGTCCTATATGGATTTTGAAATTGTCCCAAAATAGTTGTCTCATTTGTATTTGAGTAGTATAAAATGTGTTGAAAATGGATAAGATCACGTGAGTGCTAGGCTTATATAGAGAGTTTCTTAAAAAATACAAATATTTCAAATGAGACAATTAAAATGGGACGAGGTAGTATAATTTACAGTTTCGCCATTAACCATGGACAAATTAGCATATCTTCTCATACATTTTTATGTATCCATGTACGCATATATGTATATATGTACGTGGTATGTATGTATGTCTGAATGCAAGAGGAGATGCAGGAGGTCAGACATTTATATACAAATTAAAGGAATGCCGTCCATTGCTATCTCCGTTTTCATGATGCATTTTATTTTAGACTGGTTTGAGATTTGCAATGTCGTCATCATCGTGGTGGTGAAAGCCAAAATCCCATCTATTTGGGGTTGTCTTTTCGAGTTCTGCTTCTCCATGTGGCCCTATTATGAACCATATAATCAATCACACCACTATTTTTCATAGATTTACGTTGAATTTAGAAAAAAAAAAAGATAGAAAGAAAATGGGGCTACCTATCTAAGCTTGTTAGGCTTCTTAGTGAAGCATGCAGTTCGAGTTGGCATAAATAATTAACTGCATGAAAAGAAGCCTTTCAATTTTTGGGTAGGAAAAAGTATTGAACATTTCAAGACCAACCTGTGATGTTGGATCTTACCTTTGAAAAATAAAAATGAAAAAAAGAAAGAAAGAAAGAAAGAATGTTGGATCTGGGTAGAGAAAAACTGTAATTAACATTTATTTATAGGGGGTTAAACAATCCTTAAATGCTTGTCTTTGCAACATATTGCATCTTGATGTGCATGGAATTCTTGTAAAGGTGATGTGTTCATGTTATCTCAGGTTCATGGAGAGCTTGATACAAGTGTTGGACCTCCAACTTTTTTTGCTGTGATGATTAGAAACTTCTATCCTCAGGTTGGATATATCTTTTTGACCTCCATTAATTAATGACTTGAGTTGTTATATTTTTATTTATCATCATATGGTACTTCCTTTTGAACTTTGGACAAAGTCTGACATATCCTTCATCTCTTAATTGTTTTATAGCTATCAGCTAGTACAGGTATAGGTATCCAGTATGATAATCTCCAAAAGAATCTTAAATATTGTTTGCGTGGAAAGAAGTCATTTCCAATCTCATCAAGTGGCTTATTTAGCTTTGACATCAAAGGGAGATATGATGTTGACAATAAATATACTGAGGTTGGTGTTCTTATCAGGGTGATAGAAGCTATTCTCTAACTGAGTGGGATATGACACTTGCTCTTCTATATTTAGTTATTTTGCTGCCTCTATTCTTTCGATGTCACATGCTTATATTTGATGTTTCTGCCAAATTCGATCAAGCAAGACTCTCTCTGAACTTCCTATATGAAATCATAGCTCCGATTTCTCAAATAGCACCCAAGTAACTTCTTTTCTAAATGATGTTTGAGTTGCAAGTATCTAGGTGCTAAAATTAATTGGGTACTTTCAAATTGCATATATGCCTCCAACCCTATATGATCAACCTCGGGGTCCTTCTTGTCTCCAAATAGTCTCGTCCTAGAATGAATCCACTTCTATCCCTTTGCTCATATTTTGGAGAATTGTGTTTTGAGTATAATGAGCACAAACAGTGTGTCCCTGATTTACCTCATCCCCATCATTAGTCCAAATTAGTGACTTTGTGTTGATTTAGAAATATGAGGAATGAGCACATAAGGTCAATTCTCACCATTATAACAAGGTTGATCTAGCTTTTGTATGTGAAGCCCACTCTCCATCATTGGAGACTCTTGGACCTCAACAATTCCTCCTTTATGGGTGCTTGGTCCTAGAATAACTTGTCCGAGAAGACTATTCAACTTTGGATTGGCATACATTATGGGGCATGGTGGGATTTAATGACACCACATAGTGTATTTCGTTTTTCCCATTTAAATGAAACATCACAAGATTGAGTGTTATGTTGACTCAAGTTACTCAACCATGACTTCGGCTTTGATCTCGTCAAGTTTCATTTTGTTTTGGCCATAAGTCAAACCATGTAAAGTCAAGGTATTGAACAAAAAAACATGTTAAACCTTTTTTTTTCTTAATATTTAGTTTTAACTTGAGATGCTAATGTGACATGAAACTTCTTTAAGGTTTCTTTTGTTAATATAATGTATCTTTCTTCACTTATCGAAAAAAGTTAGTACTTTTTAAAATTAGTTTTAAGTGCAATAATATATTTTTAAATTTTTATTCAATATTAAATAGACTTGGTAAAAGTCTAACTCGACCTGACTACTCAACCCAAACCAATGGTATGGTATAGTGCTTAGGTCTAGCTTCTTAACCCATTTAATAATTAGGTTAGTTCAACCCAAATTCATTTAAAAATGTATGAGGTCGAGGATGACTCTTTTAGTAATAGTTATTTTTATACCATTAAGGTCAAGTTGTGTAGGCCTATTTAATATACAACTCCACATTGAGGTGCCAACAACTATTTTTTTATGTTCGGTAGGTCAACAACAAAATTTATTTTTATTCCAAGACAATTTATAGAAAAATTTAGGGAGAAGAGGAAGAACCTTTATATGACTTTTATTGACCAGAAAAGGTCTATGATACAGTATCAATGAAACTAACATAGAGAACTTTGAGAAATATATACATACCCCACGAATACGGTGAGATTATTCAAGATATGGACGAGGGTGCATCCACTCACGTTAGAACCGTTTGGGGAGAGATGACGGAGTTCTGTGTTAGAGTGGGACTCCATCAAGGATCTATTTCAAGCTCTTACCTATTTGCGCTAATCATGGACAACCCAATATAAAAAGTCCAAGATGAAGTGCCATGGTGTATGCTTTTTGCAAAGGATATAATATTAATTAGTGAGACAAAACAACAACTCAATGCAAGGTTAAATTGTGGAGGAGAACATTGGAGTTGAATGCTTGAAATTAGCAGAACTAAAACATAATACATGAAATGTAACTTTAGTGTGTTAGACAATAGTGAGAGCCACCTTGTAAAAATGTAAATGTCTTAATTGCATATTGTGATAAATTTAGATATGTGGGCCATGTTCGGCTGCAGAAATAAGTGGGAATGGAATGGAATGGGTTGGATGAATTTGGACTTGGCCCAAGTTCCAATACATCTAGTCCATTCCTTTCCATTTCAACTTACTCCATAAATCAAACATGGCCTTAAGCTCTATGGTAGAATCTTAGGGAGGTTTCGACTTGGATATAACGAATATGATAGGAACAAGGTGAGTGAACTGTAGACAAGTTAGTAGAGGTCTGTGAAAAAAAAAAAAATCTATTTTCGCCTTAAAATGATGATTTTATAAAACAATTATTAGATCTGTAATATTCTCTATTGAGTAAAGTGTTGGACAATTAAAAAAAAGAGAAAAATAAACAAAGTAGGACTTCTAAGACTTGTGTGCTACGTTGGATGAGTGGATTAACCCTAAATGATAGAGTTAGAAACGAACTACTTAGTGATAGTTTAAAAATGGCCCCGATAGATGAAAAATTGAGAGAAACTCGTTTGACGTGGTTTAGTCATGTTAATAGAAGACCAAATATGGCCCCGGTGCATAGAGTTAAGAGGCTACAGATCGAAGGCATTAGGAGGAGAGGCTGACAATTGAAAATGGAGAGCGATAAAGGACATGTTAGAATGTAGAGTAATTGATGTATGGTTTATGATAGGATCAATTGGAGAAGAACTCGTAAAGTTAACATTAGATAGATAGGATGATGGCTTATGATGATGATGACATCGCGGTGCTAGCGTTTAAACCTCTGTACTTATAACTTAGTCTGTGGGCTCAAAATTTTTTATACGAAGGTGTTGTCTAACACTCTATGTGGTACTAACTATGCACATATCATATAGGGTTCAGAGAGTGTGCTAGAGTTTGAGAGGGACCGGGCGGGGGGGGGGGGGGGGGGGGGGGGGTGGGCAGGTTCACTTGAGTCCTACTCCCATTGTATTCATATATACCTTTGTTATATTGTATTTTTTTTTTGGAATGGTTACTATATTAATAAAAAAGAGGTGCAAACACAGATGCTAAGGAAGCAAAACAAAGATGAAAACAGCCCGCGACCCCAGTACACCCACAATCAGCACTAACAATGGGCAAAACACTAAGAAGAGCTTAAGCTATGTCAATACATTCTTTCCAACCATGGGCTTTATTGTTTTATCGAATTGAACCATGTGCCTTACTTTTGGATTTGACAAATGAGAGGGCTCTCTCTCTCTCTCTCACGCGCACACAGAGCGATTCACATTCAAATCAAATTTAAGTAAGAGCCATATTTGCATATACTGTAGATCACCGAATTCAAATTAGGATCTAGATCAAGTCTCATTTTTAAACATAAATCCATATCTGCATCCACTTCATATTGTTGTCTGATTCGCATATTTCCACAAAAGTAAAATCAAATTAATGAAATAGTGAAGATACAATACTAAACAAGGACCAAATCCCATAAAGCATATAATTAGAGAAAACCAGAAAAAAAAAAACCTTGAAAAAATAATTCAAAAAACTACTACAATGTTTATATGAGATAGAAATATAAGTGCAAAAGGAAACACTAAAAATGTCAAATTAGATAATAAGAATATATTATTCAAATGGTGAAGTCAAACTATTTTTCACTTGTATTATATATAAATTCCAAATTTGATGGATAGTATGGTAAGGACATATGAGTATAAATGTTAAGGCTTCTTCCACACGTAGGTTAAACCATAACATATCTACTAACAATAGGTATCAAATTTATACTCATATGTCCATACCATACTATCCAAATCCATGTCTGAATACAAATAGATGCTAGATTCGAATTCAGATTTGAATCCAAAAAATTAAACGGATATAAAATTTGCATCAAAATCTGTTTATTTTAGGTTGAATGTTTTGGACTCTTGAATTTTCAGAATATTGATTTGCCCCAACTCTCTCTCTCTCTCTCTCTCTCTCTCTCTGTGTCACAGTTACATGCGTCCAGTTTTCTTCTTCTTTTTTTGAAAAATATGTATCAGTTAACATTGTAGTATAAGAGATCCATACTGTGTGGTGGTAATTGCATCCTTTTACAAAAGATATAAGAATCATTTTTCTAAGAAAGAAGTCATGCAGTTCCTCCAGCGCTTTTCTTGGCCAAAAAAATCCACTGACTTTGTCCTTAAAATTCTCAGTTTCATTTGCAATTGCTTTTGATGACCCAACTCACATGGTTAGAATGATTAGATGGGGGTGAATGGTCGGTCTTCTTTTGTCCATGTGATCTCTAAGACAACCACATGGACCCTATCTGTGTTAGATGGCCTGTCACCTTAGGTATGTTTGTCTTTTCCATTGAAAATGGGATTTTCAATGAAAATTAGCTCTTGCACAAAAATCAAGGTAGTTTTTATAAGAATTAATGCGGTTTTCCAACTTACTTTTTATTTTCCCTTGTTTGCTAAAAGATGAGATTTTCATTGTGCAAAAGGGGTCATTTTCAAGGAAATCACTTTCCTATGGGGGAGGGTAGGAGAATTGATTTTCCTCTCCTGTTTCTAATGTGTGGAAACACACAATCATGCCTGTAAGGAATCTTGCTAGATCAGTCTCCTTGCGAGTTTTTCATTTCTCATACCCATGTTTCTGAGAAACAACAATGTGAAAGGATCAGTTTCTCTACTTTTGCTTGTAACTCTGATTAACTTGTTGATTGTGTCTAGACTATAGTTAATCTGCTTTACTACTATTGTGAAGCAATTCATTTCCTACTTGCTAGTGCTTTGGATTCAATTGATTTGTCTGGTATAGATTTTTCAGAATTTCTGTGACTATGGTTATAAATTTGGCTCCATAAATGATGGTGTTTCTTCTTTTACTTTTCAATTTTTCTAATGTGTTGTAGCAAAATGGAAAAGGAGCAGCAGAATTGACATGGAGCATATTAAACTTCCAGGAAGACCAAGATATACAGTTAAAACTGGGCTATGAGGTCTCCAACAATTCATGCTATGCGGGTTCCAACAAGGCATGTTGGTCTCTATTTGAATATGTTATTGGCGAAGTATTCTATGGGTCATCTTTTTTATTCTGTGTACTGATTCTAATCAGCCTTTTGGGGATCTTCAGATTCACAAGGTGTTGCAGATCCCATACCTGAAGATCAGAGAAAGAAACTGGACCCTCAAAGCAGACATTAATGGCAGATGGAACATTAGATATGATTTGTGATCTTTCGTTTCTTGTTGTTGAAATGGAGGATGTAGCTGATTAATTCATTTTGCTACAGATGATCTTCAGTGTCGGAGCTGGTCACTAGCGGTGTAATTTAGTGATTTAGAATCTTTAGTCAGTGATTTGATATGATATATGGCAGTGTTTGTTTTTAAAGTCTCAGATTTATATGCTCAATTCAATTGCCTGTGAGATGCACTGCAGGTAGCAACACATATTGCTGATTGTAACCATTTAGGAGTTGGGTCTTTCTGAAATGTGCATAATTGGAAGGGCACTGGGAACAAATTATCTGTAATAGTTACATTGCCTATGGAAAGCTTCATTTGGATGATGCAGGTTTTTTGTGTGTTTGATGCTAGTTTTTTGTTTGGTCACGTCCATAGAAGACCAAAAGTAGTCCTGATGTCTAGATTCAAATATGGGAGGCTGTTAAGGATTTGGATTGAAGTGGTGCAATGTGATGTGGTGGAATATGGGATTATAGAGAACATGACTGTAGATAGTAGGTAGAATCGAAAAGCTGACCTTAAATATGATGATGATGTCAGTTGTATGTTGAAATGATGACATGATGATACTTTCATGTTCAAAATGTTGCTTGTAGTTGAGAGTAAGATATCGGGAACTCTTGGAGACTCTGCTTAATCCTTGGGACATATAAATGTTCCTATTCATACACACTAAATAATATTATAGAAAGTGAATTTTTTGTGTTGAGAGTAACTTGAATTTAAGATCCTTTTAGATCAGTTGAATTCTTGACTGCCCTCACGGATTTTGAAAATGTCACTTGTTTATGTAAGGTAGAGTTGATAGAGAATATGAAAATATCTTTATCTATACTTTGTCTTTTAACAATCTGCCAAATGAAAATTTCCTCTCCCACATGAGGATTTTTTTTTTTTTATAAGTAATAACAAGAGTTGCGTTCAATTTTTAATCGTTCTTGATTCGATGTTAACCACGCTAGTTTAAGCATGGTAGTAAATCATAAAAGTACTCTCATTTTCAATAAAATTCATTACGCTTTATAATCATCTCCATATTTGAATTTTTTTAGAGAAAGTGATTGGGACATTGGTTTTTTTTTTTTTATAATAAGGAATAGTTATTTTTCAACTCCTAAGATGATACTTGATAAATGGATAAATTTAGTTTCTCTAATTATAATAAATACTAATATTTTTGTCAATTTTTAAATTTTAAACATTAAAATATAAAAGAATAATATTTCATTTGTATAAAAAATTGTCTTTGAAGAGAAAAGAAAGATAGTCATCGCTTTCTCTGTTCGAGTAGTTGGGTATTTTTATCTTGTGTGAGAGGTTTAAGCCTCAAATCTTTAGATTTAACGAACTTAGTACACTCGATTTCTGAGGCAGGTTCTTGACCAGGGGTGAAAAATTTGGCCAGGCTGATATCTCAGCCAATAAATTTCTCTCTCCTCTTTTTTTTTTTTAAATATCGATATATTTTTATTTTTTATTTTTTTGAATTAAAAATAAATAAAAAAACCCATAAGGAAGCTGGGTTTTTTTTAAAAAAATTGAAAACGAAAATATCGGTTGAGATATCAACTCGGGCCCACCACCTTTTTTATTTTTTATTTTTGTTAAAAAAAGATCGATATTATAAATATCGGCCGATATCGGACTGATATATATAGCAGATAAATCGGCCATATCGACTGAGAAACACTGTGTACCGTATCGGCCGATATCTTTACCCCTGTTCTTGACCATCACTCTTACTTTTTTGAGTTTTTTAATGACTTTTACTTAAATGTCTCTATTCACTTGATGAATTAGTAAAATAACTCGACCCTTAAATTAGAAAAATGACAAATTTTTAGAACTATTAACTCTACTTTGTGACCGGTTAATATGATAGAGTACGGAAAGAGCTTCCCGAAAAGGTATTATGTGACCCGATCAGAGCTCGTTTGCTTAGTGATCCAGCCCGACGAAGTTCAAAGGGCATTTTGGACATTACTTAATGTCTTTTGTTTTACATATAAAATCATGAATAGTATCTTATAAACCTCTTGAGTGTGAACGTCCACTCTCCTGATATATTCAGAACTTGAACTTCACACACATATTAAGCTTTTGAGTACGCTACTCAGTGGTATTTCCGGAATTTCATGTGTATTTCTCGAAACGTATATTTTACACATGCTTTTATCTATAAGCCCTGATTTTTAAGATACCCTATATTCCGAAAATTAGCAAACTCAGATCACAGTCGATCTGTATTTTATCAAACTTTTTGACATTTTTAGAATGTCGAAATGAGTATTTTAAACACTTGTTTTGAAGTGTCAAAATCACTATGATTATATACCGTCTATTTTATTAAAACATTGATTTTGTGAAAAATACTCTATTTTCGGTTTCAAAACAAAAAGTGAACGTTCTACCGTAGATAAATCTCGTGTTCTTAACACACCTGCGGTTTCAAATTTTCACAAGTTAAGGTCTAATATAGACAAACAGAAAAATATTAAAAGTAACAGTGATTTTTACTGTTACAGAAGATAACTTTTTATCTTCTTATATTCTGCAGACAGTTTTAACCGGATGACATTCTGTCGACACATCTGAGAGTCAGGGTTGATCCAGCAAATCTCAAATAGTATTTTTAAACTCCTATAAATACCTCCACTCAGTTTAAGTTTAAAATAAAAAAATTCACGCAGCTTTTCTCAGTTTTTTTACATTTTCTATGCTGCTGGTATTTATAAGTGCCCTAAAACAGTTTTCTTAAGTTTCCAGAGGATTTTTGTAAGTATTTATTTTGATTTAATATTTTTAGTTTGTAAACCTCATTAAGAGGAAACTAGATATTCAATTTCATCAGAAAATGTCTTACGGTTTGCTCTATAAAAATCGGATAAGAAAATACAGAAAATTGAAAAATCTGAACAGTAACTTGCGATGCACTGCTCATGTTCCTTCAATTGTCAGAATGACATTTTCGTAAATTTAGTGAACAGTACCCGATGACATTTTCGTAATTTTTATGAGCAGTACACGATGGCATTTTCGTAAATTTTATGAATAATACCCGAATGACATTTTCGTAATTTCGGTGAACAGTACTAGTGGCATTATTATAATTTTTGTGAATAGTGCCCAAGGGTATTTTGGTAATTCTAGATTTTTTTGGGGGACAAAAACGTAAATTTTTAGAAAGGATTCAAAAATGAATTTTATGTTGTTTTAGCTCAAAAATACTTATTTTAGACTACTTGTGAGTTTATTTTTAGTCCGTATTAAGTCCAGGGGCAAAATTGTAATTTTTACAAAATTGCAAGAAAACTATATAAATATATTGTCATAATATTTTAAACACTTAGGATTATATATTATGGCTATATAGTGTTATTATACGTTGCATTTGTACTGTTTTACGTTTTAAACAGATTACTGAAAAACACTCGCCAAACCAAAGGTGAGGAGATTCAACCACACTATTTGTTTATTAAAATGCATCTCATTTTGCATTCAATACAATGTTTCTTTCACCATTAGCCCTACGGCAATAAGTAGATATCCGTGGTCATTTTCATTGATGGAAATGATATGATGGGATTAGAATGCGATACCGACACTGTTAATACGTAAGGAGGTGATAATGAGTTTCTACAAATGAAACGTGAACATGAGAGTTTTGGGATGTCGAGATCTAGCCTTCCTAAAACGGAGTACGAAACTCACTTATTCCTAGAGACTACTTGGTATTGTGATGTTGGTGATCTGAGGATAGATCAACATATTACTCGCAGCTAGGGAAGAGCCGTAGATGTCGTTTGGCAGGGGTATCTTTTTGAGAAAGGAAGGAAATTTCATGGTAGATAGCTGTGTTGACATTATTCTATATGATTTCTGAGTGTATAAACTATTGTTTGATAACATGTTTATTATGTTGATAATATGCTTTATTATCTAGAACTTCTTGTTATTTTCTCTTTATTGAGTTTGTAAAACTTACAACCCTTACGAAACAGAAAACCCAAGGGACGAAGGACAGGAGAATCTTCAACTGTAGTGTAAGGTGGAAACTCTTTAGCTATCTACTCAAATATTGGGATCTTATGTTTAACTTAGTAGACATTGTACGTATGAACATGCAACGTAACAAACCATTTATGGTGTTCGTTTAAAACACTGTAGGATGTAATAAAGTCTACTTCATTTTTTATGTGCAATTCTGATGTTGATGGGATTGTTTTATGATAAATGTTAGGTAGATCATGTGTGACATTTTCTATTTAGACTTTCCTAAGATATCAAGTTATAGATTATATGTTGGTTAATAGTGTATCCACATACTATGCGTCGATGTGGAATTTGTCGAGGTTTTGGGTCTTAAGCGGGCCCATTGTGGCCCCTCCATCTGTCTGAGATTTTTACCGGCTAGGAATGGTTGGGTCTGAGGCTGCCAAATGTCATATCCAAACTTGTTCATATGAGATTTTAAGTCCATGTATTAAAATGATTTTCGCAAATGCTCAGTATTGTGTTAGAAAAAAAAAACTCATGTCAGTGGGCCGAGAGGGTCGGAGCATGACAGCTGGGTACCAGAGGCTTATTTTAAAACTCGGATTATATATAGAATTATATGTTTACAGTTAGGTGAGACTGCCTTAAATGTTAGCTTTGTGAGATCTTAGTGAGTCGTTGGGATAACTTAGTGATGTGTCTTAATAGCTGAATTTTGATAAATTTTAGACTATAATATTGTGATTCTCTGCTTTGTGCTTGGAATTATCAGCTTTGTGCAATCTGCTATGTGTTTTTATATGCAAATAATATCATTAGTTTCTTTATGCACTGATATCTGTTTTGTTGAAACAACAATGATTGATAAATCCAATGTCAAAGGAGTCAAGGGAAGATTAATACGGGATTTCTGTAATCCAACTCAGAGATGGTTGATGTGATTTTAATTTAACTCGCAAGCGTACGAACCAGTTATAGTATAGAGTATGAGTGCGAGGTCGTACCAAAGGGAAATCTACAAAATATATGTACGAAATAAAAAATAGCACTATTAAAATAATGTGATTTAATAAAATAAGTTTCTAAACTTATAGTTATAATCTTAATTTAGAAAAAATAATTAATTTATTATCTAGTTTTACTGGTTAACAATAAATTTTGATTAAAAGAATGGAGTAAATTTAAATGACATAAATTTAATTTAAAATGTAAATTTAAGAGACATTAAATTGTTTTGATGTTTTTTTTTTTAAAAGAATAAAATAATTCAAGAATAAATAAATTGTTTACATAATTTACAATGGAATCGGGTCAAACATCGAAGCGGCATTTTATCCGATTTAAAAACAAAAACATGGCCTAGACTATGAAATATTCTGGAATTATTAAATATAATTCAAGTTTCTTATTTAATAAAATTCTAATTAGAATAATTATGTCTTCCATTAAATCGGAATTTTTCAAATCAAGCCTTAGGCTTGAGCGAGATTTAAACTTGCATTTTCCAGATCTAAAACAAACCGTTCTTAAAAAGAACCTTAGACTGGAAAATTGGTCAAGTCCCACTGATCCTAAAAGGGATTCCACTTTTCTTGAAAAATTCTAAAATTAATTTGTTTCATAAGTTCTTAAAAAGAATTAAATAAAAATTAAAAACCATCATTATCAAATATTCAATAATTGGGAATAACATAAATCTAAACAAACCGCCATGAATTTTATTTAAAAATTTGGAAATGAAATACATTTCTTTGGACTTTACATAAAAATAAAAAAATAAATAACTTACAAGAAATTAAATATTTTTTTCTCTGTCTTTTGATTATCTAACTTCAGTCCCTTTGATGTCTTGGCCGGTTCAACCTTCAATGGACCCAAACACTTGAATTTATATAAGAGAAGGGATGAGATAAGAGACCCTTCAAATTCGATCGGGATGAGAGACCCATTTAAGTTCAATTTCAAATTTAGCCGGGATAAGTCAGTCGGAAAAATCTTCATCGGCAGATAACTGAGAGTCTTATCCTTATCTGCTCTTCTCATCTTCCTTATCTCTCCTTATCCCTTCTCTGCTGATATCCCTTCTCTTCTCTGTTGTTATCCAGCTGCACGGCAGCTCTCTCTTCGACTTTCTTCCTCTGATCTGAAATCAATTTTATCCTCATCATCTCAGCAGATAATTCTTTTCTTATCTTTCTCAGTTTCAATCTTCTTTGCATCGGTTTACTCCTTATCTTTTCTTCTTCTTTATCTCTCACAACAACTTCCTTATCTTCATCTCATAGCCGTTTCTCTCTTCTTTCTTATCTCTATCTTCTCGGCAACCCAACTTCTTCTTATCTTCCCAGCTCTATCCGGTTCAATCACTGCCTTATCTTTTCATTGGCTATTTGAGTTTCAAAAACCGTGGAAATTTGGCCCTCCTCTCTGATCTTCCTTTCTCTGCTGTCTACCGATTCCAACCTCTAGATTTGTCTCTGCTTTCTCTATCTTCTTTTGCCTCGACAGCCATCGGTTCAGCTACGGGCTTCTCTTCTTGCTGTTCTTCCCTGCCTCGACTGCAATATGTCAGCAGCAGACTCTGCTGCTGCCACTGGTTACAACTGCTCCACCATCGGCTCTTCTTAGCTCTTCTCATTTCTGCTAGCTATTTGCTTTACAGATCTGGTCTTGCTTTTAGCTGGCTGCTCATGGATTCCGACATTGGGCGCTGGCTGCTGCTCATCTCTCAGCTGGTTGCTGCTATGCTGCTGCTTGCTGTCTTCTCTTTACCTGTTGTCTTTTCTATACCTCTCCTTTCTCTGCTTCTGTCACTGCTGCTCATGTGGGTACCAGACTAATGCTGCTACCGCTGGCTTTAGTTGCTCCATCTCTGCTATTTGTTTTTCTCCCCCGGCTGCTGTTTGCTCAGCACCTGATCCAGCCAGAAGGCCAGGCCGTGCTGCCCTTCTTCAGCTGGCTGCTATCGGTCTTCTCTGTTTCTCCCATAAGTCTTGCAACCAGATAAAGAAAAAACATAGAAAAGAAATGGAAATAGAAAAAGAAATAGAAATAGTTTCTTTCAGACTTTCTTTCAGGTGCCGAGCACCTCAATCGAGAGTCAATGAGAAGGGTTGGTAAATGAGACTCAGTTTTGACTCGAATAAAATTTAAACATGAGTGTAGAAGGAAAACTTAACCTACCCAAGGTGATGTCGACTGAATTTTTTACTTTAGCCAATTTTTTATCATTTTTATTTTCTTTTCTTGTATTTTTCAAAATAAACGGTAAAACTAAAAACAACATTTAAACATATCTAATATTTATAAAATAAGGACTAATTAATCTAATATGAAGGGGTAAAATTGTAATTTTACGGTGTTCATCAATGGTATCGACCCAATATTCCACCTAGAGTTCAGGGAAGCCCAACTCCAATTGAGATATCATCTGATAGTGATCCAGGTTCTCCCTACTATACGCCATCAACACCACCTCCTGGTACTGGAATGGACTATGAGGTGCCATCCTCACCGGAAGTGGGAGAAATTTTTTTTCCTACTCACCCTACTGAACTTCCAATGTGGAAACCGGTTCCTCTAAAGACAGATGTTGCTGTAACCTCCAGACCAACATTGTGTAACTTCTGTGCACAACCGGGACATACTCAGGATTTTTGCCCTTGCCCGAAGGATCGGGAATGCTCCAAGTGCAAGACTGTCGGCCATGCAAGGAGTAACTGTCCGTTTTCCAAAGGAAAGGGAATTTACGGATGTCATGTATGTTATCAATATGACCATAAGATGAGGGATTGTCCCTACGCCGATAACAAATACATGTCATCTTCATTAGGGGAATAGAGGAAGAGGTAGGAGCAGGAAATGGATGATGGGCGGTATATAGTGTTGGGTATAGAATCTTTTTTGGTTATCTTTGTTGCTGCTTTGTGTGTAAGGAGAAGTCATGTAATAAAGACTCTCCAACTATGTATAATGTGATGTAAATTATACGGTTATGAAATAGAATCTTAGTGTTGCAATAGCTTGTGTTTCAATAAAAAGCTTTGGTTATCTCATGTGAAATGCTTTGTAATGGAATTCTTTTGATACTTTGTGTATATCAGGAGAAAATGCCACGGAACGAGATAAATCAAGGACAGGGATCGACGCCACCGTCACTTACTTCACGTACTCCGGAGCAGAAAGCCATTTATGAAACAATGCGAATTGCAATGTAAGTATTCAGAGATACTTCTGGAAATGAACAACCAGCTAGAACTAATGGAGGAAGAGCAAATGCTGCTTTGAGGGATTTCAGACGACTAAATCCTCTATTTTTTTTCGAGAGGAACAGACCCGACTGTCGCTGAAAACTGGCTTACTCAAACAAGCCATATGTTCGATACGTTAGGGGTAGATGATGATCTACGGGTAACGTTAGCCACCTACCAACTGACGGGAAATGCTTATAAATGGTGGGAAGTAAAAAATCTCACTAGGGAAAGTGCGCCCATGACTTGGGCTGACTTTTCAAAAGTTTTTCTCGCACGCTACTATCTTTTAGTGACGAAAGGAGGATAGACAACAGCAGTTCATGGACATACAATAGGGGAATGATGCAGTGTCCCAATACAACAGTAGGTTTATTAACCTCTTGCCGTATGCACCCAAAATGTTGTAAGATGAAGAGGATAAAATTCGACACTATGTGCGGGGACTTTGTTCGTTATCTGGTGACAGATGGTTGCCCAACGTCACACAAATCTGGAGGAGGTAATGGAAAAAGGTTTTTTGGTAGAAGCAGTGGATGGACCAAATCCTGACCAAGGGACATCTCAGCAGAGGAATTCTCAGAAACCACCTCAGTATACAAATAAGAAGAGGAAATTCAAGGGAAATCCTTTCAAGAAGGGTCAACCTTCTGTGTGGCAATCGGGTGGGTTTGATAAGAGTCAAATTATTTGTTATACTTGTGACCAACCCGGACATACTTCACGTCAATGCTAGAATCTGAAGGCTTATGGAGAGAGATTGTGCTACACTTGTAGACAACCAGGACATGTTGCCAAGGATTATCCAACTCCAAAAGATGCAAGTGAGATGGGGCCAACCTGGAATAACAGGCCAGCTCAGTCAACCGTGCAACCACCTTATAATAGAGGGTCGTCGCAGGCTTCAAGAGGGTCATCAACACCCAACTCTTCACAGCAGAGGCCCAGTCTAGGGAGGGGACGCGGACGTCCTCAACAGATGACTCGGGGCGAGTCTACACAATTGGGCCAGCAGCAGACAAGCCTATGGATCACTCAGTGATGGAAGATTCTTACCACTTTTTAGTTCTTTAGCACATGTGTTATTTGACACTGGTGCATCCCATTCTTTCATATCTACTTTATGTACTGAAATTTTGGGTTAAAGATCGGTGGTTGTAGATAAACCACTGAAAGTAAAGTCTCCCTTTGGAAGAGAAGTGCTAGGTGATCATGTATGTAAGTCTTGTATAATGAGACTTGGTGAACAAAATTTGAATTGTGATTTGTTAGTAATAGGAATGATAGGTTTTGATGCCATTTTAGGCATAGACTGGATTTCGAAATACAGGATAGTGTTAGATTGCTATAAAATGATGGTGTTAGGGCATTTCCGAGGGAATCAATTTTTGAAGAAATTGAAACCTTATAAAGGACTTAGTATGAGGAACTTTGGTCTAAGTGAGCATCCAAATAGTATGGTAGCTGGTATAGGTTTGAAAAACGTAGGAGGTGTAGACTAAATGATACCTCGGGTTGGTGTGTGAATTCATGAATATTTTTCCAGACCAATTGAGTGGTCTACCTCTACGCTGAGAGATTGAGTTTGTAATCAATCTACAACCTAGAACGTTATCTATTTCCATGCCAACGTATAGGATAGCACCGACAGAGCAACGTGAAGTGCGAACTCAAGTAGATGAATTGCTTAAGTTAGACTTTGTGAGACTAAGTACTTCACTTTGGGGTGCTTCAGTTCTTTTTGCCAAAAAGAATGATGGAACTTTAAGCATGTGTATAGATTGCTGGAAGTTGAACCAGGTAACTATTAATAATAAGTATCCATTACCACAAATAGATGATTTGTTTGACCAACTGAAGGGAGCCAAGTACTTTTTAAAGATAGATTTGAGATCAGGTTACAATTAGTTGAGAGTTAGAGATTAAGATATCTCTAAAACTGCGTTCAGAACTCAGTACGGTCATTACAAATTCTTAGTGATGCCGTTTGGAGTAACAAATGCACCGACCACGTTCATGGATTTGATGAACAGAGTTTTCCAGCCTTATTTAGGAATTTTGTAGTGGTTTTCATTGACGATATTTTGATATTTTCGTCAACGGAAGAGGAGCATGAGCAACACTTGAGAGTAGTATTATAGACTTTAGAAAACCATCAGTTGTACGCCAAATTCAGTAAATGTGAGTTTTGGTTGAAACAAGTACAATTTTTGGGACATGTTGTGACACAAGAGGGAATCATAGTAGATCCTGCCAAAGTTGAGGCAGTGATAAATTGGCAAAAACCAACAAATGTCTTTGAAATAAGAAGCCTTTTGGGATTAGCTGGGTATTATAGGAGATTTATACCAAGTTTCTCCCAGATTGTTGTCCCAATGACAAGCCTAACAAGGAAGGGCGTGAAATTCGAATGGAATGACGAGTGCGAAAGGGCATTCTAATAGTTGAAGGAAAAGTTAACCACCTCCCCAGTATTGATTATACCAGACCAAAGTCAGAGATTTGAAGTATATTTGTGCCGACCCATTTCGAGTTTTCTAGATTTTTGGAGAGATTTTCGGACTTCCGAGTTATTTTCGGGACCGTAGTAGTAGTGAGGAGAGTGTGGGCTCCGTGGTCGGCCCTAGTTACCTGATTTCGAGTTTGAAAACTCGAAGGTCATTTTAGTAATTTCATAATTTTTATGTTTAGTCATAAAAAATTTGTTGAAAATCACACGTTTTTCTCGATCGACGTTTGACCCTCGAGATTTTTTCAGGTTTTCAATTCCAATGTGTTTTTATTTCTTTTGAAAAGAAATCCTTCAAGAATCTTGAAAAAAAAAAATAATAATAATAATACTAATAGGATTCAAAAACGCTTAAACCCTTACCCTTCCCTAAAACCCTAGACAACCCAACCTTCTCTTTTTCCCCTTTCGCAGCACTGTAGCGATTTGCTACAGTGTCGCCGCACCTCATCTTCTTCTTCTCTCTCTCTTTCGGTGTTTCTTCTTCCTTCTCCTTTCCCGTTTCCCCTTGTCTGCTCGAGCAGCCGCTGCCCTCAAACGTTCACCACTCAGGATAGTCGACTTCCACCCCCCTTCTTGCCATCTCCATCAATTTCAGGTACTCTCCTTCTCCCCCTTTCTTGTCCCTTTGATTTTCCCGATTTTTCCTCTCTTTTACTTGGTTTTCCTTCCCCTTTTGCTCTAGTTTTCCGCGATTTTCCTCTGATTTCCCTCTCTTTTCCCTGATTCCTTTTTCCCTCTCTTTTCCCTTTTTTCGACGCAGTTGGTCCACTCAGGCCTGGCTTTCGGCCCATTTCCGTTAAGCCCAATCTCTGCCCTGGGCTCAGCCTTGGATCTGGCCCAGCCAGTCTTGGACTCGGCCTGGCCCGTTTTCAGGCCCAGAACCGGACCCAGTCTCGAGTTCTGTTGAGTCCAGCCAACCTTGGGCCCAATTCTTGGACTCAGCCCAGCCAGACTTGGCTCGGTGCAGTTTTGGCGAGCCCAGCTCTTCGGCCCTGCCCGTTCTCAGGCCCGACCCAATTTGGCCCATTTTCTGGCCCAACCCAATCTTAGGCATATTTTCAATCTGGTATCGTTTTAGCCCTTTCTACCTTATTTACTTATTCTTTCTTCCTTGTTTCAACAGACTGAGCTTCATACAATCTTTCAAGTCGTTTGCTAGCTTCGGATTTCGACTCCGCACAAACTGTGAGGGAACTTATCACTGTTAGCATGCATTTGCATCTATTTAACCCTCAACCTTAGACATAAAGTGACTCGAGTGGGACCCTTCGTTTATTAAGCCACTCGGTAAGGGAACTGTTGAATGAATTTGTGGCGAGGGATCCGTTCGAGTGCACTCATGTCAGCTATATGCGAATAAATGGAAAGTTTTGATCGGACAAATGAATATTGAACATGATGCTTGAAAGTATTGATAACATGTGTATTTAGCTATAATATGTGAATGATTTTATGATGAGAATAAGACATGTGTTGGATGTCTAACATGATGTTAGGGACTTAATGATAACATGTTGTTCATTTAATTATAACATGTGAATGCATTTATGCTGAAAGTGAGATATGTGTCTGGATTTTTGGATGTGATGCTTGAGCCCGGTTGACAACATGATGCGTGCTATTTGTAATATTTGAATGAGACCATGATGAGTATGTGGATTTGTGTTTTGAGATTTTGTTATATACTTATGTTGTTATATGTATAATCGCGATATCATGCGTATGCATTGGGGGGGGGGGGGGGGGTAAACTACAAGTTGAGATGGAGGAACTGTTGACATGTGTATATGTTTATGATGATGTGATGAGTTTGGTTATTGGGAGGACTTCCCCATTACGCCCTTGAGATTGGCTTCCTTGTTATGCTCCAACGGTTGAGACCCCATAGGGAGATGCGAGTTTCCCCGTTGCATTCCTGCGGTTGAGGCAGTTGTGTATTATGAAGTCTCCCATTGTATTGGTGGGAAGGCCGGAGTTGGAAGATGATAGTTATGAGTTATGGGGATGATGTTTCGGATTAGTTGGTGGGACCACTGATTAGTTGTATAGTTGAACACTCTTGTAAGTAAACATTCATTTTATTACGATGTCCATTATTCCTCACACATGTGGTATATGTTGTCGCTGACATATGATATGATTTTTTTCCTTCACTGGGTTGGTTAGCTTACCCCTTACCTTTCAGGTACCCCGGTTGCGGAGGGGGCAGGCGGGCCTCTTGAATAGGTACTTGGAGAGGATAGTTAATATCCCATATTACTGATGCTCTAATTTTGAGAGACTTGTTTATATAGACTTGTTATCACATGTTTTATTTGGATGATTGTATAACTGTATTGAACGGTCGGTGGTTATTTGATATACTTCATCATGTTCGTTTTGGCCTTTATCAATTTGTTGAGTGGGAGATAGTTACCCCGTTTCAAAAAAAGAAATTGCCTGATATCTGTCATTTTGTGTTAATTTGAGTTATTTCGGAGATAACGTGCCCGTACTTGGACGGGGCGTTACAATATTGTGATGCTTCAAAGAATGGTTTAGGAAGTGTCCTAATGCAGGAAGGTAGAGTAGCAACCTATGGCTCTAGACAATTAAAGGGACATGAGCAAAATTACTCGACTCATGATCTAGAACTAGCAGCCGTATTGTCTGCACTAAAAATCTGGAGACATCATTTGTTTGGTGAGAAATTTAATGTTTTCTCTGACCACCACAGTCTCAAATACTTGTTCACTTAGAAAGATTTGAACTTGAGACAAAGGAGATGGATAGAGACTTTGAAAGACTATAATTTTGAACTCTCCTATCATCCAGGAAAGGCGAATGTAGTAGCAGATGCTTTGAGTAGGAAAAATCATTGCAAGGTAACTTTTATAGCATAGCTACGATGGAATATGTTGAGTACGATAGGTGAATTTGACATTGGTAGAGTACGATAAATCAGTTCAGGCACAGAGTGAAGTAAGTCAACCAGAACTCATGAGGCTTATGTTGGAAACACAACAAAGGGACCCAAAATCTATCAAGGTACGGACTCGGTTGATAGATGTGATTGACTTGAAGGATCAGAAAATTAGGACCGATTGAGGTCTAACCTTCAAAGATAGATTATTTGTGCCAGAAACAGAGGATCGTAGAAGAATAGTACTCGATTATTGTTATCACTCTCGTTTTATAATACATCCTGGAGGTACTAAAATGTATCATGATTTACGTCGTCAATTCTGGTGGAGTGGAATGAAGAAGGACGTGGCAGATTTTGTGTCTAGGTGCTTGACTTATCAGCAGGTAAAAGCAGAGCACCAGAGACCGGGAGGAAAAATGCAATCTCTCGAAATGGCTAGGTGGAAATGGGAACATATCACCATGGATTTCGTTGTATGTTTTCCTAAATCTTCTAGGGGAAACAACTCGATATAGGTGATAGTAGACAGATTGACTAAGTCTGCTCATTTCCTACCGATTAAAGTGACACACTCCTTAGTGATTTTGAGTAAACAGTATATAAAGGACATAGTTAGATTACACGGAGTACCAGTGACCATTGTATCAGATCGTGATCCACGGTTTGTATCCAGATTTTGGCAGAGCCTCCAAAAAGAGCTGGGTACACAGTTGTGTTTTAGCACAGTTTTTCACCCTCAGACGGATGGTTAGTCTGAGAGGACTATTCAGACTCTAGAAGATATGTTGTGAGCATGTGTAATGGATATGCAGGGTAGTTGGGAAGACCATCTTCCATTGGTAGAATTTGTCTACAACAATAGTTATCAGTCCAGTATTCAGATGAAACCATACGAAGCTATCTATGGTAGACCATGCAGATCACCGTTATGTTGGGCTAAAGTGGGAGGCATTGTTAGGGCCAGATATGGACAGGGAAACATCAGAACAAATCGAAGTTATCAGATAACGTCTCAAGACAGCATATAGTGGAAAAGAAGTTATGCCGACAGGAGGCGCAGACCTCTGGAATTCTCAGTGGGTGACCATGTATTTCTTCGTGTTGCACCTCGTCATGGTGTTAGATGATTTGATCGTAAAGGGAAGTTATCACCAAGATACATAAGACCCTTCGAGATCTTGGATAAGATCGGAGGAGTGGTTTATCGTTTGGCTTTACCTCCAAGCTTGGCCAAAGTACATAATGTATTTCATGTGTTAATGCTGAGGAAATACAAACTAGATCCATCACATGTGTTGAATTTTAACGACATCAATATAACAGAGGACGTGACTTTTGATGAAGGGCCAGTAGAAATCCAGGACACTAGAACTCTACAGCTCAGGAGAAAGGCGATACCTCAAGTGAAAGTACTATGGAAGCATAATGGAACAGATAACACGATATGGGAGCGTGAATCAACGATGCGGGAGCTTTATCCAGATCTGTTCATAGAGAAAGGTACTACTTTTGATTGAAAATTCAGGACGAATTTTATTTAAAGGGGGTAGGATATAATAACCCGACCCTTAAATTAGAAAAATGATAAATTTTTAGAACTATTAAATCGGTTTTATGACCGGTTAATATGATAGAGTACGAAAAAAGTTTCCCGAAAAGGTATTATGTGACCCGATCAGACCTTGTTTGCTTAGTGATACAGCCTGGCGAAGTTCGGAGGGCATTTTGGACATTACTTAATGTCTTTTGTTTTACATATAAAATCATGAATAGTATTTTATAAACCTCTTGAGGGTGAAAGACCTCTCTTCTGATATATTTAGACCTTGAAATTCACACACATACTAAGCTTTTGAGTAAGCTACTCTATGGTATTTTCGAAATTTCACGAGTATTCATCGAAACGTGTATTTTACACATGCTTTTATCTAAAAGCTCCGATTTTAAGATACTTAGTATTCAAAAAATTAGCAAACTTAGATCACAGTCGATCTGTATTTTATCAAACTCTTTGATATTTTTAGAATGTCGAAATGAGTATTTTAAACACTTGTTTCGAAGTGTAAAAAATCACTGTAATTATAAACCATCTATTTTATTAAAACATTGACTTCGTGAAAAATACCCTATTTTTTAGTGTCACAACAAAAATTGAACGTTCCACTGTAGGTAAACCCCGTGTTCTCAACACACCTGCCGTATCAGATTTTCACGAGTTAAAGTCTAAATAGACGAATAGAAAAAGATTAAAAGTAACATTGATTTTTACTGTTACAGAAGATAACTTTTTATCTTCTTATCTTCTGCCGACAGTTTTAATCGGATGAGATTCTGCTGATACATCTGAGAGTCAGGGTTGATCCAGCAAATTTTAAATAGTATTTTTAAACTTCTATAAATACCTCCACTCAGTTTAAGTTTAAAATTAAAATATTCACACAGTTTTTCTCAGTTTTTTCACATTTTTTATGCTGGTGGTGTTTATAAGTGCCCTAAAACAGCTGTCTTAATTTTTCAGAGGATTTCTATAAGTATTTATTTTGAGTTAATATTTTTAGTTTATAGACCTCATTAAGAGGAAGATAGATATTCAATTTCATCAAAAAATGCCTTACAGTTTGCTCTATAAAAATCGGAGAAGAAAATATAAAAATTTGAAAACTCTGACAGTAACTTGCGGCGCACTGCTCATGTTCCTCCAATTGTCAGAATGACATTTTTGTAAATTTGGTGAATAGTATCCGATGGCATTTTTTGTAATTTTTATGAACAGTATATAAAGGCATTTCCGTAAATTTTATGAATACTACCCGAATGGAATTTTCGTAATTTTGGTCAACAGTACTAGTGGCATTTTTGTAATTTTTTGAATAGTGCCTGGGGGTATGTTGGTAATTCTGGATATTGTTTAGAGACAAAAACGTAAATTTTTGGAAAGGTTTCAAAAATGAATTTTATGTTGTTTTAGCTTAAAAATACTTATTTTAGACCACTTGTAAGTTTATTTTTAGTCCGTATTAAGCTCAGAGGCAAAATTGTAATTTTTACAAAATTGTAAGAAAACTATATAAATATATTGTCATGATATTCTAAACACTTAGGATTATATATTATGGCTATATAGTGTATTTACATTGTTTTACGTTTTAAACAAATTACTGAAAAACACTCGCCAAACCAAAGGTGAGGAGATTCAACCACACTATTTGTTTCTACATATGAAACGTGAACATGAGAGTGTTTCTGGATGTCGAGATTTAACCATCCTAAAATGGAGTACGAAACTCACTTATTCCTATAGACTACTTGGTATTGTGATGTTGGTGATCTGAGGATAGATTATGTATCCAACCGTGATTCCAATAGGAATATGCATTTTGTGGATAACTGTGTGTATTGCAGGACAATTAATTTATGCGATAAATTATGAGTATAGGGTAGACATACCCGATTGGAGAAGACGGTAACACTTATTTGTGTTATAATATAACTCGTTGGTGAGCTTTTAATCTGTGTTTAGTTTTTCCAGCATAGTATAGTTAAATACTGATTACTGATATTTGTATTATGATTCTATGCGGGAGGGCTTTGGAATCTATGATAGCTGAGTGATGTTTTTATGATCATATGTGTGAGAGATATTATGTGGATTCACAATTATGTTTAAATCCATGTGTTGATATGCATATTGATTGGTGTACTATGAATATCATTACCTCACACCAATGTATGAAGTACCTAACTCGTGGAGTGCACTAGTACAAGGTGTATTTAAAATACGGGTTGTATGAAACATTGAGCATGAATTTGCCTGTGGTGTAGGAAACATATTACTCGCGGCTAGGGAAGAGTCCTAGACGTCATTTGGCGGGGGTTTCTTTTTTAGAAATGAAGGACATTTCATGGTAGATAACTTTGTTGACATTATTCTATATGATTTCTGAGTGTATAAACTATTGTTTGATAACATGTTTATTATGTTGATAATATGCTTTATTATTCAGAACTTGTTTTTATTTTCTCTTCACTGAGTTTGTAAAACTCACACCCGTTACGAAACAGAAAAGCCGAGGGACGAAGGATAGGAGGATCTTCAACTGTAGTGTAAGGTGGAAACCTTTTAGCTATCTACCCAAATGTTGGGATCTTATGTTTAACTTAGTAGACATTATACGTATGAACATGCAATGTAATAAACCATTTATAGTATTCGTTTAAAACACTGTAAGATGTAATAAAGTCTACTTCATTTTTTATGTGCAATTCTGATGTCGATGAGATTGTTTGATGATAAATGTTAGGTAGATCATGTGTGACATTTTCTATTTGTACTTTCATAATAGATCAAGTTATAGATTATATGTTGGTTAGTAGTATATTCACATACTATGCATCGAGGTGGAATCTGTTAAGGTTTTGGATTTTAAGTGGGCCCATGGTGGCCCTTCTATCTGCTTGAGATTTTTACTGGCTAGGTATGGTTGGGTCCAATGTTGCCAAATGTCAGATTCAAACTTGGTTATATGAGATTTTAAGTCCATGTATTAAAATGATTTCCGCAAAGGCTCAGTATTGTGTTAGAAAAAAAAAAAACTCACGTCAGTGGGCCCAAAGGGTTGGGGAGTGACAATTAGATTTGAATCACATTTTTACAATCAATTTAACTCGAACTCATATGCACTATTAATTTTTAAAAGCCATTACAATATTACAACTGTTGATTTCATTCTCAAGTACTCAGAGTCATAGAATTTCCAGACTCATTCTCACCGATTTCTACACTCAATTCTAAGTTATTTAAGATACTCATAAAACTCATTTAGTTCAAAATCTAATCAACTTAAATGGCCATTTGAAAATTTTGAATTATGAACTATTCCATATGATTAATATCTATAATCTGAAAAAGGTTGTTGTGATTTTAATTTAACTCGTAAGCGCACGAACCAATTAATAGTATAGTGAATGAGTGCGATGTCGTACAAAAGGGAAATCAACAAAATATATATATGAAATAAAAATGGTACCATTAAAAAATGTGATCTAAGAAAATAATTTTCTAAAATATGGAGTTATAATCTTAATTTAGCAAAATTCTAGATTTAGATAATCAATATTTAATTAATTATCTAACTTTTGAAAATAAAATATAAGATCTATTTTTATTATTGATTTATAAATTTTGATTAAAGTGGTGGAGTGAATTTAAATGACCTCAATCTAATTTAAAATGTAAATTTAAGAAAAAAATAAAATATTTCTAACCTAGTTAAATCATTTTAAGGATTTTTTATGAATAAATAAAATAAAATAATAATAAATTATTTACATAGTTTACAATTAATCGAGACAAGCATCGAAGGCGGCATGCTATCTTATTTAAAAATAAAATCATGGCCTAGATTATGAAATATTCTAGAATTATAAAATATAATTCAAGTTCATCATTTATTAAAATTCTAATTAGAATAATTACGTCGTGTATTAAATCAGAATTTTTCAATTCAAGCCTTAAGCTTGAGAAGGATTTAAACTTGCATTTCTCAAATCTAAAATAAACCGTTCTTAAAAAGAACCTTAGACTGGAAAAAAATCGTCAAGTCCCACTGATCCTAACAGGGGTTCCACTTTTCCTTGAAAAATTCTAAAATTAATTTGTTTCATAACGTTCATAAAAAGAATTAAAATAAAATATAAAACCATCACTATAAAATATTTAATAATTGGGAATAACATAAATCTAAAGAAACCACCATGAATTTCATTTAAAAATTGGAAAATAATAAAATACAATCCTTTGGACATTATTACATAAAAATAAAATAAATAACTTACAAGAAATTAAATATTTTTTCTCTGTCCTTAGTCGTCCAACTTCAGTCCTTTCAACGTCTTGCCCGGTTCAAATTTCAATGGACCCAAAGCCATCAATTTATAGGAGTGAGAAGATATGAGATAGGGGACCCTTCAAATTCAACCGAGACAAGAGACCCATTCAAATTCAGCCGATTTTATCCTTTTTTTCTCTCTGTTGAGATCGGATAACACCATTTTATCTCTTTCAGTCATCTCGATCGGCAAAACAACTTTCTTCTACCTTATCTCTTTCAGTTAGCAAATCTTCCTTCTTCTTATGCTTATCTTCTCTATCTTCTTCCTACAATACCACCGATTTCTTATCCCTTTTTTTCCTCTCTGTTGATGGCCCATCTGCGGCTTTGGCTATTAGGCTTTAAACTCGAACAGTGAGTCCATTTGTGTGTTTATAAATTTCTACCACCTTTACAATTTAACACAGTCTAAAAAATATTATTATAATTCAAACTCTCATATCCGGATCTGAATTATAATAATTTACAATAATTCCAAATCAAATTAGGTGATAAAAATTATAAACTTTTCAAAAATAGAACTATGGTCCATTTTTCTGCATTTTATTTCCTTTTTCTTGTATTCTCACAAATACACTGCAAAAACTCCATTACACGCATCTAATATTCACAAATCAAGGGCTAACTAATCCAAAATTAAAGGGTAAAATGGTAAAGGGAAAGAACCAATGTCACATTGATTGTGAAGGGAAAGATTTAGGGACTTATAAAGAAGTTGGATTACTCCACCTATTGGACAAGCCTTTTGGACTGAATACACAGTCTTAACAAGTGGTATCAAAGCGAAGTCTCACACTACCTCATGTGGAGTCAGGAGATCTTTTAGGCGGACGAGTTGGTTGGCCTCGTTCGAGGAGGGATTGTTGGGCTGCGAACGAGTCCCACATTGGTTATGAATGGGAAGATCTAGGGACTTATATGAGACTTGGGTCACTCCACCTATCGGACTAGCCTTTTGGGGTGGATACTCAATTCTAACAAATAGTATCAAAGCCATATCCTAAGCCAACGCATGTGAACTAAGGGGATCCCTTAGCCAAACGGGATGTCCAACGACGTTCTATCCGCCGTAGAGCCTGATTCGAGGGGAATTACGGGAGAACAAACGAGTCCCACATTGGTCATATGATTGAGTTGATAGGCTACTAGTCAGCTGTTATATCTATTTTACTGTTTTGAAAAATATAAATTTAATTTGCCAAATCGATACAAACTGAACTATACGACTCTAGAATCAAACATGTGTTAAGAAATTAGTAAACCATTAGAATTTTATTAGATGGATACTATATATTTTAGATGCTACTATTTTTATCATTCTTGCTATTATAAAAAAATTTAAAGTTTTTTTTATTTATTTTATCCTTCGTTTTATTAGAATAAATTGAAAGATAGAAGGACAAAAAAAAAAAAATTATAATGAGATAATGCGCAATCTTAATAAAAATACCAATATTTAAATCAAGTCCTGACAATTTTAGTATTCTCATTTAAAACCTTTTTCATGACATGTCGCACAAAGCCATGATAATTGTATGGGTGAAGATTTCTTCAAATTTCAAACTATATCGACTATAAAATCACATGTCCATCCCACTCAAATATATGAAACTCGTTTCATTGTAATATAAAATCTCCTCGTAAAAAATAAAAAATCCAATCACCCTAAAGTTGCTCATGAAAAATATAAATATGCCATTATAACTATTATACTAGATCAAGAAAATATAAATTTTTCATAAATTTATAAATCTATTCTTTTCCACCTCTACTTCACTCTCTCCATTCTTTTTCTTTTCAACTTTTAAATAAAATATAGTTTTTTCTTATACATCATTTACACCAATACTTTTCATTTTCACCAATAGAAACTCTATTCTCAATAATGTATTGTCAATCAAATATGACAAATCTGAAGTGACTAAAATGCTACAAACAATTCAACTACGGCAACCTCGCACTTTATATTTTGAATATATTTTTTTAATTTACTTGTAAGAAATCACAGAAAATCCAACGTAAAATCCTTGTAGATGATACCCGCAACCCTTAGGACACACCTGGTGAGGTTATGGAGCCTCGAACCTAGCACATCTTTCTTTATAAGATGAGAGATTACTAATTCAACTACACTAAAATTGACCAAGCAGAATATTTAGCTCCAAAATCAAGTAGAAAATCATTACTTTTTTAGACTAAAGTGTCCACACGTCTCATCTAAATCATTCTTCTAAACCTACACATACCAATTCAGATTACGGAAAGTGACTCTATGTATTTGAAAGTGACTTGAAATTACAAAATTATTAAAATTAATTCTAAGAATATCCTCTCATTGAGAATATCCTTTCATTGTTTAATAAAAATGGGTAACAGTTGCTTTATGATTATGGATTAATTATCATTTTATTCCCTCGCGATTGCAGTCCACTACAAATACAAACTGCTAAATGGCTGCTTAATGATTAAAAAAAATCCCAAGCTAGTTTGGTCTTTTCAGAAGACTCTGACAGAGCCAGCTTTCTTCTAATCTTCTCTTTATATAAAACAAAACCATCCTCCTCTCCAAATCCTCTCTCTTCGCCAGTCACCACCCTAATTAGTACAGCCGTCGGGCAATTCTAACAACTTAGCAGAGCCTCCCGTGGCGGTGACGATGGATTCCGACATGGTGGTGGTACTAGCAGTGCTACTTTGCGCCCTTATCTGTGTCATGGGCCTCGCCCTGGCCGCCCGCTGCACATTGCACCGCCCCTTCCCCTCATCGGCCTCCGACCCCGAGAGTCAGAATTCGGCCAACAAGGGACTGAAGAAGAAGTCCCTCCTCTCCCTCCCCAAGCTAGCTTTCAACAGATCCGTCGTCGACGGCAAGCTCTCCGAGTGCCCCATCTGCCTGTCGGATTTCGCCGACGGGGACGAGATCCGTGTCCTTCCGGAGTGCGGGCATGGGTTCCACGTCGGGTGCGTCGACACGTGGCTGGGGTCTCATTCGTCTTGCCCTTCTTGCCGTCGGAATCTGGCGGCGACGAGGTGTCAGATGTGTGGTGGATTAGCTCCTGCCGAAACGGACGTCGAAGCAAGAGAAGACGACGCCAACGGATACCTACCCTAGACGTGGGTCCCACACGTGGGCCCACTTCTCTTGCTTCTCTTATTTAGAGTGGGGCCCGCTGGAAGTTGAAAAATGCCAATGACCACGAGTGAAAATAGTCGTGTTAAAAAGTGTGAAGGTGCCTCAAGTTGATTTCCTCACTTTGTACAGTTAAAACTAGTAATTTAACTAAGACTAAGCGGGTTGTAATTTCTTACAACAGTTGATTAATTTTTAACTCCTATTTTCTTTTGAATAGATTAATCTTTGGGGCATATGAAAGTTATCTGTACCCATATATATTAAGTAATTCTATTTGAAGTGAATTTCTAACCATCACTCCAACCTCACTAAATTGAAATTAATACCTCTAATTAAAAAAAGAAAAAGCTAAAACCATCTAAACCACCAAGATCATACTTTTCATGGATTGCTAAATGCATGGTAATGGTAATATAGGAAATTAGAAACATAGTATTTTCGTGAAAAAAGAAGGAAACCATTAACTTTTAATAAAGCAAAATTTTCAATGTGTGATATGATTAGTCACGTTGATGTCTTCTTCCACCTATTTCACGTGTAAAATTGATGAAATTACTATGCATCATACATCACTCTCTCTTCATTTAATAAAGGGGTTAAAGAGATATCGAAACCGATACAAATTATGTGAATGACATTAATACATTTTTTATTGAATTCTATAAATATGAAATATTATTTTATTAAATTATTTTAAAAAAAATCAAAATTTAAGATTAACTTAGAATCAAAACTTGAAAAATTAATGAAAATAACTTAAAATGGTGGTTGAAAATAACTCTAAAATTGAATAGTTTGCTTTTAAACATTTTTAAATTAAAAAATAATGACGAACATAACTTAAAAATCTATTAAAACTGATTTTTTAATATAAAAAAGGCAACATCAACTGATACTATGCAGTACCGGTTGATACTAGCGGATATGTACTGGTCGATAAATGATTCAATATCGATGTTTCACAGTTTCCTTAGAAACCGTGATACGTATCGATCAATAATTTCAACTATAATTTAGTATAACTATTTTATAGAAATTTTTTGTAGAGCTATTATTAAACATATCATCATTTAAGAAATGAAAAGATATGCCAATATCATAATAAGTAAAAAATTCGATCCCTATAATAGTATTACCTTTTCATAGTGAAAACTGCAGATTCACTACTGGGATACATGTAGTGAGTGAGTGAGTCTTCCCTCGCTCCTAACTCTGTAATCCTTTTATTTTCTCTAATTGTAGTAGAATGATGGACGTTTTTTTTTAATAGAAAGAATTGGAAGGAAATGTTAAAGATTTTATTGTATTAGTATTGTACAAATTGAGGCTTAAGACAAAAATTTTAAATGGAGACTTTTTGGAGTTGATACTAAGTAATCTGAAGGCGCCCCTTGCTTATTTAGTATCATGCTGTAATACCTCGTCCCGTGACGAACCGGTAACACTCACATGTCACGATCCGCCATAAGGAGAAGGTGTGAATTTATTTTTCTTCATAAATTGAGCGTTCAATTTCCATAACCATATACAATAGAGAAGAACTAAAAATTAAATATTGGGGAAATTTTATTTTTCTACATTTCATTTCATCTAAATAAATTGGGCCTTTATGAGATGGGGGCCTAAGGCGGTTGCCTTATTTATGATAGGGTTGAGCCAGCCCTCATTACGGGTAGATTACAGGAAATGTTAAAGGTTTTTTTCATACTCTTTTCTTATTATTTTGTAAGGTTTTCTTCTTTTACGCCAATCAAGACCAACCTCAAATGCAGAAAACGTGAGCAGACCTTCCCAAGTCGCCTCTTGGATAGGCAATGCTGTCCACCCAATCAGAGCTTCCGGTTGAAACTTACGTCCCACCCTCGTCGAGTGGAAATCCAGAATCTCACACTCTCTTGTTAAAGAGCCATCTTCTCTCAAATGATAAAAAGTCCCATATTTGTTAATTTGATAAAGAAATAACTCTATATAATACTTGAGGCTCTATTGTTATTTGTTGCCAGTCAGTGTGTCACTTTTGCAGTTCACCTGCCGTTTCTTTATGTTCCACGCTTCGCGTTCATCCACGCTTCATTTTACAGGAGCGTGTTGGAACATATTTAAATTTTATTATTTAGTAGAATTATTATGTGATTAGTACTCTAAATTTGGTTTAAGAGATGTATTTGGTTTATAACTAAGTTAAGAATTTGAGTTTGTTTGTAATAGCCCTAGGGTCGACTAGATGTTACAAATACATGTAATAGTTTAGGTATTCAATAAAATACACAGTTTATTCTTTTCTACACTCCATATAACACTTAAGACACTCTTCTCTCAACGGCTAGCTTTTGAGAGTGAGTTTTACCTTAAGAATATTATCATGTCATGGTTTTCTAACATAGTAAAAGAGCAGGTTCCGCATGTATAGTTCACGTGAGGGCAGGTCTAAAGTTTTCATATGCTGTCATAGGATCCAGTTGCACGTGAGGTGGGTGTGTCGTGACAAAAAAAAAGTTCCACATTGATTAATTAAAGAAACCAACGACTCTATAAAACACTTAAGATACCCTTCTCTTAAAAGTGAATTTTACCTTAAAAATGTTATCATATTATGAACATCTTCAATAAAAAGAGTAAATTGGCGGATGTTGAAAAAAGATAGTCCCACCTATTTCTTCACAAGGAAACGTGGAAAATAAGGTTGAATTACATGTAGCTGGTAATTCAGCCACTTTTCCGATACGCTGATGTATCTGAAATGGGCCATAAAACCTTGGAGCATGTCTTGCGCTAGTGAAAGCATTTTTGTGCTAAAGTGACCGACCTGGACACATGAGACACTCTGAACTTAAAAAAAAAAAAATTAGAGGCACTATCACTAAAATTTAGGAATTTTGAAGTATTTTCATTAAAAAATCCCTTTGAATTATAATATTTAAAAGTGAAAAGAAGTTAATTATAAAGTTTTAAGAGTTAATTTTGACTGTAGATGTCAAATCTCAAATTAATCGTTATCATCATCAACTGGTAAGGGCTCATTATAATAGTCCAGAGGTTGTAGATTTGAGTCACCATAAAAATAATTTACTAAATTCAAATAATGAGAGAATCATAATGTTTGTGTCTTTGTTGTTAGTTAAGTCTTAGAATAAGAATTGTCTCCACATAAACGCTTTAAAATTTTACTAAATTTAGCACGCCAACTTGGGACTCTAATTTGAATTTGTCACCTCATCCACCATAGAATTTTGTTATCTAATGGTGGATAAGATAAAGAGCAAATATGAAATAGATAGGGGGCCGACCACTCCTCTTTATCATATCAAAATAAATGAATACATAGAAATTGGGAAATTTCAGGACACCCTGCAGTAGCAACGGCCTTGGTTTAGCTAGAGGACTACTTTAATTCAATCACAATTGGAGCCTTGCCAACTTTGTTGGAAATGGCAACATAATCACAATCTTTAGTACCATTGTCTTTGAGAAATATATAAAAGAATATACTCTTTGTCCAATGGCTGACTGTTCATTAACTATTGAGGATCAAGTGGAATTGGGAAATAATAGAATATGATCTACAAAGCCCTGATTATGTTGGCATTTGCATCATAATAATCACACCATGCATGCTATGTTTTTGTGGGCTTTTCTGAAAAGGGAGAGAAAGTCCATTCTCTTTTACAAATTCCATTCTTGTGAGAAATTATTGTTTTGAAAATCAAATCCAATCATGTTCCTGTTTTTAATTCAAATGAGTTGGAGTGATGACCAGGAATCTCGCTTTATGAAGTGAGAAACCTGAGTTCAATTCTCACTCCACTCCAAAGGGTCACTTCTTTTAGAATTATCCAGTGCATGGATAGAGAGGCTTACTAATGCCTTGATGATTAATCGGATGCTCTAAGATACTTGCACAGGATTATTAAAAAAAATGTTTCTATTTTAAAAACCGTTTGATTTGCCAAACAATTATTACTTTTTTTTCTCTTCTTATTTTTCCCTCAACACATCATTTTCATTTTTACTTATTACAATACCATCATTGCAATATAATTTAAATTTTTTATTTTATGTTTAAATATAAACTAAGCCGTGATAAAAAAAAAAAAAACATTTTAATTAACAATTCCGTTTTCGATACATGTGGCAGAAAGCATCGTTAGAGATGTTTTGTTGATGATAGCTATTGTGTGCATATGCTTGTTTTCTTATTTGAACCAATGCTTAATGTTTTTGCCTAATTCAAATTATCCACCCAAAATTTTGAAATTCAGAGGGGCAATATGTAAATCTTGTGAAATATTGGGTTTTCCAGAAATGGATCCAAAACCAATACGCCCTTAATTTTAGATTTCTTGGTGAGAAGTTATTTTAATTTATTTATTTTAAATATCTTGGGCCTAGATGAGCCAAATGGCTGAAACATTGGCCCATTAAGGGCCCAATATTTTGGATAGCATCAAAAATTAAGATTAGGGCCGGACGGCCATTTGATTTTGGCCTATAAAACTGAAGGGTCCATTTTTAGCTTAACCATCTGTGCTTAGGACCAACAAACCTAGACTCATTTAACCATACATGTCCAAATCGGCAATTTCTTGCTAATTGAGTAGCCACATCAAGCCATGTCATCATCCTCCGGCATCCCATGTCAGCTTTCCTATCATCAAATTAGACAAGTCATTTACCATACCATCCTAACCTATGATATCACTGAAACTCAAGTCGGGTTTTAATAAATCCAACTCAACTCATGTCAAAAAATTATTGAACTCGACCCAACCCAAATTGTTGACCCGAGTCAACCCGATTTATATTTTATAACTTGGTGCACATGGGTTACGTCGGGTCGGGTCGGGTCGGGTCAGGTTAATTTTAAATTTCTCAACCCAATCCAATCCAAATTTCATACGGGTTTTTATTTTCCCAATCCGACCCGAACCAAAATATATAAATACATAAACCAGACCCATTGATTTCTGGGGTCGGGTCATACTGGTCATGTTAAGACCCAACCCAAATTTCACCCCTAAATTATCATCCATGACATGCCCTACATTCGTCATTCTACATGGGCTGGTAAGTAGGGCTGCAACTCAGGTCGGGTGGGTCGAGTTCCTTAAAACCCAAGCCGACCCGAGTTGATATATATGGAACCCGACCCAACATGACCCGAATTCTCAACCCGACCTGAATTCTAACCTGAATCAACTCGAATTCTGACGTGACCCGCATTTTGAACCTACTTTAGCTTAATTTTAGCCAGGTCGGGTCAGGTCGGGTTGGGTCGGGTCGAGTCGAGTCGGATTAACTTATAAAATCCTCAACCCAACCCGCTAATCCAAAATTCTCGACCCGACCTGCATGATTTCTCGAGTCAGGTCATGCAGAACCCAACCCGAGTTGCAGCCCTACTGGTAAGGTAGTGCACCATCAATAGGTAACCACATCTGTTAATAAGGAAATGCACCAATCACCTTGGCTGTATTTTGTCGGGGAGAAGTGAAGAGACTTCTCATGAAGAAAATGTCTCCTATTTGAATTAATTCTCGAGGAGAAAATGGGGTCCACAGACAGTAAACCTTCACTTCTTCCAGGAGAAGATAGTGCTCTCCAACTGTGCTGGGACAATACCATTAGAGAACCTGCTACTTGTAAGTTCTTTCACACCAAAGGGATGGAGCTTTTCCAACTCTTTGAAAGGCTAAGTTCATGTTCCTTATCCATTTTCTAACTATGGATGACATTCATAATGATGATCTTTTCCCATTCTCCGGTGACTGGTAACTTGCACCCATTTCAGCACTCATTTGTACTTGTACACAGTCCACTTTTACATTTGAAAACCACTCACTTGTAGACCATAAAACATCCACCTCTATGCCATAATTCTGCTCACATTTGCACCAACGAATCTGCCCACATCTACACCTCAAAACTTGCGCACATTTGCACCCAAAAACAGCATACTTTGCACCTCAAAGTTGTCCACATTTACATAAAAACAGTATTCTACACCCAGACCAAGTAACTAGCCCACTTTTTTTTAGACCAAGATGTCCAGGTCTCAGAGAGAACCCGACTAATCCTTGGGTCATGTCCAAGTCTCTCTACCCACACACACTGGCTAAATCTACAGAGAGTAGTCCTTTTGGCTAAAATAGAAATCAGAATCAGGACTCCAGCTTCTATACATAACTAGCCCACTTTTACACCTGAATTAACCCACATCTATACTGAGACAGCCTATTTCAACACTCGAAACCAACCCACTTCAGACCACAAAACCTGTCCATTTTTTAACCACAAAAGTACAAAACCATCCAATTTTGTACCACAGAACCTATTCATTTCAGGTCTCCAGAATCCAGAGTATGCCACTTTTACACCTAATACCAGCCCTACAGGGGCCAACTCTATAGAACGCGTTGTAATCATGCCATCAATTTCCCATTTCGCTGATTACTTGAGAACCAATAATGAATGGGCAAGATCATCTGCTTGCGTTTGCAGTGCCCATAGTCAGGATTTTAAGACTCGGACAGAGATACAACCTTGTTATGCAGAAAACTGAATCAGCCACTGAGCGAATACAGGCCAACTCAGAAAGCATTTTTTTTTTTTAAGCATAGATGCCGTCATATATTTTCTTAAACAAACAATACCCAATAAACCTAGGGTAAATGCCCAGTATTTTTTTTCCATTCTTTGAATAGAAGACAAAACTTGATATATAACTAAGCTACTTAAATGAGACAAGTTGTTTCCCCTAAGAAGCAAGTGATATCGGCAGATTTTATTACTTGGGTAATTATTTCAAAAACCTGGATGTGGAAGGTTGCACAATGATGAACCGTAAGTACGGGCTTCTCAATAAGAATTTAAATCCTATTTAAGGAGGGAAAAAATGGAAACACGAGAGTAGACAAAACAAAAGGAAATACAAAGGAATGACGACAAAAAATAGGTTCACATCTTCAAACTCTTAGAGATGTAAAATATTCTCAATAACCGGATAATCTCATATACTGCCTGCCTCTCAAAGCTTACCTCCCCAATTCCAACCTTCCATCCATCCTTTAAATGCCAATGTGCGTCCAGATAGTATCTCAATCGGTTGTTGGTCAGTTTCCAATACCCTGCTTCTGCTTCGCACCAACTGAAAAGAACTCCGTAATGACTTCGAGGGGCATGCCCTTGGTTTCAGGAACCTTTAAAAATACAAACACGAAAGAGATGACACAGACAGCAGCATAGATCCCAAACACGCCAGCAAGGCCAATGGAAGTAAGCATGACAGGGAGAGTATACGTGACAATAATGTCTCCAATCCAAAATGTCAAAGCACATATGGCAATGCAGACACCACGAACACGGGTTGGAAAGATCTCTGAGCAAAGCATGTTGGGGATTGGACCAAAGGCCATGACGAAGCAGCAGAAATAGACGATAACACTAGCAGTGGACAGTATAGCATGGACAGTACTGCCCATGCTCACAAGATTGGAGATGACTAAAATTACCAGCGATACTATAAGGATAGGTATTGTGCAGAGCAGCAGTCGTCTGCAAGAAAAGAAAAAATAGAATAAGACACCATGAAGAGGTATTTATTAACAAAATAAAAGCAAAAGAGGAGCATTTAAGGCTCTTAAAAATATCTTTATCACTCCCTTGTTCCAATGGTCAAAGCTGGGATATTCGGTAAAATGGAACACCAATGTGAAGAGAAGGGTAGCTTTTGCAAAATCCAATGTTGTTTCGTATTCATATTTTCCTTTTAACCATATTTGCTAGAAAAGAAAGTTTGCAATGAAAAGGTGAATTTATTTTTGTCGAAATGGCATATTTTCATCTCTAAAAGCCATTATGAATGGAAACCAGGGTCCTAAGTGGAGGATTGGAAAATGGTTTCCTATCTTAATTTTCCAATCAAGCGAATAATGGTAAACATGCTAGAAGGAAAATGGCAGTGAAACCAATTTTTTTATCCCACGCCCAGTGCCACCTACTAAAAGGGAAAAAAAAGGCCTAGCCCCAAAATGAACCCTTCTCCAAGTTTCCCTTGGACTTGAACCCATACCAAGTTTCCATTTGATTAAAATCCATTCCAACGGCACTATGGATCTTCAATGTGCCTTTATGATTCTATTATCCTTAATACCATTAAACGAATTAGTTCTTAAAGCATATTAAAGGCCACATACCTGCCGTACTATTATCCCTTTTTTTTCACAATAAGACCTTTATAAATAGTGTTCCTTTTGTAGGGAAAAATATAATGAAATCATCACAAGTTAAAACATAACCGAGGATAACATGATTGGTTAGGGAAGACTGTACAAGGTGACCTACAAGGATCAAATACATTCAAAAGAAGCAAACATGTTCTTTGCTACAGCCATTTTGGCCAACACAGTCGCACCCGATGTTTTTGGGTGTTTGGATGCCATTAGATTATCACCTTCTATCCCATACAGGTTTTTTTTTTTTTTTTTGAAATGGTTCTATCCCATACAGGTTACAGACTTTTTTCATTTCTTCCTTTTTTTTAAGATTTTGTCTATCAGTTGGTTTAAAAAATACAAGAGGGCATTATTTAAGGGGAAAAGCTTCCATATTTTTCAGCTTGCATCAGCCAATGGACATCATTATCGGCAATGCATACTGGAAGTCAATTTTGGACCTATGGCCATCTCATGGGCTATGTAGAAAGAGAGAGAGAGGAGAGTTGTCAAAGATCTTCCAAGTACTTGTGTTCCAAAAGATAAATGTCAATTGACTAAAAGGGTTCATTAAAGACTAGTTCTTTGGCATTTCAGCATCAAGCTGAGATGCAAATTGGTTGAATTAACTTCCTACTCATGGTCCACTGTGTAGATAGGTGTATCTTGTGTTTCATTTCTGTTTTTGATAAAATTGATAACTGTATACATATATACCGCAAACTAGTTTGCACCAAAGTTTGGTGTAACGGCTCGATGTGTTCCCACTTGAGCCTACATGGATAGGTGGGTTTGAAACGCCTTAGCTTGTGTATAACTATGGTGCCTATATAATTTCATCTTGATAAAATTATAGTTACCTTTTAAAAAAAAAAAAAATCATCATGATTAGATAAAGTCATGTTTTTTAAGGCCCTCAAAATTCCACATTTATCTAACGGTATAAATTCATCGGATTAGATCTATGAGCTTTAAAAGTCAAATTTAGGGGTGTTCAAGGTCAGGGTTTGGGTTAGGCTATGCTCTATGAAAGCCCGAGCCTGCCACTTTGTAGACCAATAAAAATCCAACTATTCAAATTGAAAATAGACATGATTTGTTACAGGCAAACCAAATTTGAGCTTGAAGCTCAGTTTCTAACCACTTGATGTTAATGGTCAAAGCTACCATGCGTCAAGTGGCTAGAAATTGAGTTTTAAGCTTAAATTTGATTCACTTGTAGTTCATCATGTCTAATTTCAACGACCAATCTTCTAATCAATTTCAAAATAATTTAAAAAAAAATAAAAAATGGAAAATGACCCAGGTGCACATATAATGCCTAAATGGGCTGAAAAGCCCGACGAACATTCATGGGCTTCTTGCAAATCCCAAGCTCGACCGTTAACATATATGGGCTCAAGAATTTAACCACGCTCGGCCTGATGGTCAGACGTGTTCAAACTTAATTGTTTATGACGGGTTCAGGCGGGCTTCAAACCTGGTTCGAGCTTTTTTTTTTCTATAAGTTACAAGTCCAGTCAAATTAGGTAAATGTGCGACTCTCTCTCTCTCTCTTACTCACTCAATTTATAGAATAATATTCTAAATTACTTTCTGTCTTTCATTTTCAGAAATATATATATACTTTCTACCTTTAGTAATATAGAAACTGTTATATTTCTTTATTATGTTATAGTTGATGATATAAACAATTTGTTTATATTATTTTATACATTTTAACTTGGTAAATGACAAATGTATTAGGCTATATTCACTTATATTTGGGGCAATAAGTAAGGCAACCAGCCCCTGTAAATGCGTATTTTGCTTAATCCTTCCATGAATTCTATTGTCTGATAGGGTAGAATTCAAGATTAGAGCTTGAAAAACCAACCAAAAAAATGGGAAGTGACAAGCACAATGATGAAATTACACATTTGTGGTTGCAAAGGCCCCTATAGTTCCTAAACAAACTTTTTTTTTTTTTAAGATGTTCCTCATAAAACATAGTATAGGATATGATGAGGGAGGCTAAGACTTGATAACTCCAGGTGAAAGAACCACTAAACTTGCCTTATTTTGCGTAGAGCAATGCTGTATTTTGGCCCTTAGAACATTCTTTTCTAATTAAAAAAAAAAAACCGATGGATTGATCCTCCCTTCAGATTAGGGAATATTAAGAATCATGCAATAGGAAAAAAATTAAAAGGGAGAAAACTTACCTTCTCCCAGAGATATCCATAAGCCGCATGGCAACAGCAATACATGGAAGCATCAATAACATGGTAATAGCACTGATAAGGATTGATGTTGAATCAGAGCTGATTCCCAGACTTGAAAGAAGAACTTCAACACCTGCTTCCTCAAGGATCTGAGGGGTGTAGTAAAGAACCCCATTTATGCCAGCGAACTGCAAAACCAAGACACATATAAACAAGTAAATCACAAAATCTTCTCACCAAATGCCAAGGCAAATCACTAGTTAAAAGCAATTCAGGCTAAGAACCCCATTTACGTTAGAGAACAGAAAACCAAGATGCATATGACAAAAACTTCCTAAAAGTACCTAGGAAAAATCAGTGGTTAAAAGCAATGCAGTCTAAAGATGAAGAAAATCTTAAAAATACAACCATTATCAATTAAACTAAAAGATTAAAAATGGCTTTGACAATTAATAAGGAAGAAGAACTGTAGTTTGTAAGCAGAATATTTCTTCCTTCGTCTTTACTGCTTAAAAAAAATCGTCCTTTGACTTCTGCAATTGTTTGCCTCTCATTAGAGTTGTAACAGGTAATAAATTTTGTTTTTTGATTTAGTTGATCTTTGGCCTTCTTTGTTGTTGATACATTTCTGTGAAAATTACTGCAACATTTCAAATAACTTTTTCAATGATAAACATATTAAAAAATACGACACCATAAGCACAGTACTTGTACACCAGTTCCAGTATGAAAAATTACATCAGCTACACACTGTAAATGGCCTCAACATGTCTCAATGTACAAATGGACCTGACCCATAGGATAATGACAGTGGTTGCAAATTTAGACTCGATGGATCAGCTCTGGGCCATAATGAGACCTGATTTAAACCACAAAGGGTGTTTTTTTTTTAATGGTAAACCATAAAGTATTATTGCTGCTGCTTTTTCATATTATTCTTTGATTATTCTTATATCGTTTGATCAAACATCTTTGGTGGAAGAGGAGACACTAAGAGGATTTAGAAACATTTGCTGTTTCAGATCAGAGCTTTGGGTTGTAAAGAGACAAGGTGAAAGCGAAAAAAATCATAGTATTTTGCTAAAACGTGATGTTCTTCAAAGCTCCTCCTCACCATTTGTCCTTCCGTCGTTGTGTTAATCATTTATATTGGCACCTTCAGTTTCAATTAGCAGTGTCAACTTCCAAATAACTCTCACCCTAACCTGAAGCAAACCACTTCAACTTCGCCTACCTTGTCAGCCATCAAAATCTGTATCAACTTTGTCTACACTGCTGCTGCCCAAATTAGCCAGGCTATTCAAACCCATGTTTTAAAAACCAACTTCTTCGCCACTATCTACGTGCAGAACACCTACATGGATCTGTTCCTCGAGTGGGGCAACTCAGAATGTGTCCATGAGGTGTTTGATCAAAGTATGTGTGAGAAATGTTATGGTGTTGGCCCTTGTGATGGAAATCGTAAGCTAAATTTGGATTCTTAATTAAAAATGGTCAGGGTAGTCATTAAAATGTGATGTTCTTCACCGAAAGAATAAAGTTGAACTTTCTACGACTAGAGGCGAATTTCCTACCATGCCAAACTCAAGTAATCAGGCCAATTTGGCTCAAAATAACCAACAATCTTAACTCCTAAATGGCCTCCAGTCAACCTTCCACATCAATGAAGAAATTTAAATGGCCATTATCAATTAAAAGCATATATACGCACTAAAGAAATAATGTCTAAAATAGAGCACAAAAAAATAAAAATATTTCAAGAAAATCACATCAGAACTTTTTGAGAAAAGAAAAGAGGAAATCAAATTGGAATGGAAGAGTCAAATACATGCATATTATAACAAATAAAAGAAGGATAAAAATCATCTATGTTATTTAAGAAATAATCCTTGATGTCTTGTCTTAATATATACTGGAAATTAAAAATCGTCCAAACTTCATTAGCATGCAACAATGAAGCCACGAGATTGACTAGAAGTTGTTTAAAAGAAATTTTCTTACCTGCTGAAGAATTTGAATCCCAATCCCAACAGCCAACGCATGCTTAACTCCTGGTTCTAAAAGATCAGCCCATCTTGGCCCTTCTGCAGCAGTTTCAGAAGGATGAACCATGGCTGGTCCCACTGGATGCTGCTCCATGAGCTCCTTGGAATAGAGTGCAGGCTGGCTCACTAAAGCAGCAGCCTGAATGAACTCACCTCCTTCGGGGACATCACCCCCAGGAAGTGACACAAGAGATCCACGACGAGACCCAGGGACACCCTCCTGGTGCAAGTAAATACGCTTGAACCCTCCTTCCTTCTTTCCATCTTCCCCTTCTCGCTCAGTCCATTGCCACGCCAGCTGCCAACCACCACCAATTCCCATACTACTAACAGCCTCCCCAGCATTCCCCTGCATGAGACTGCTATGGCGTCTCATGCTTAAAACACTCCCATGAGAAGCAGGTGGTGGTGGAACCATGTCCTTCCCTTCCAAGCTTGTTGTCTGGCGTGAGAGCAGTGGGCTCTGTAAATTGTCATCGGAATCACCCCCTCCAGCATCAGATGCATAGTCCTCACCCTCTCTCTGGAGGCTTTCCTCATCCCACTCTTCATTTTTATTTTGCTGCTCTGCCATGCTGAACATGCTACCAAAGTTGGGAAAAAGCATGCTACGCATACTTCCCATATCAGGTAGATTCTCATGGACACTGCCAAAGAGGGTGACCATTGGATCCATAAGGGGCACATTTTGGTTCTGCATGCTTCCTTGACGTGAAACAAGACCAAGAGTACTCTGTCCAGTGACAGGTCTAGCAACCCAGGAAAGGCCTTCTTCAGGCCCAAAAAGCATGATCTTATCCTTCTCAGTAGACATGTCAGGGTCATCAGTCAGCTCATTGGCTGGGCCTATTATATACTCTTCTATGGATGTTTCACGCCCAACTCCCAACCCTTCAACCAACAAAGCCATTTCCGCTGCAAATCAAATGATAATCAGTATCACATCAAATGCAAAATTGCAAACTGTCTGTAAACTACGCCATGTATTGAAATTACTGCATTTCAAGCCTCATAAACTTTAGATCCATACAGCTTGTGGGAGCCCTCTTATTGAATGATACAGCTTGTGGGGGCATTTACAGAGTGAAATACATCAATGTCATAGAATAGCCAATATGAAAGGGGGGAATAAGCATTTTCTACATGCTTCTTCTATAATTATGCAAATGATTTGAAAATTAGTACAATAAATATAACGAGTACAATGTAACGTCATGACTCACCCAATGGTAAGTATAAAAAAATTAAAATTGAAAATGTTTTAGAGCCACGATATGATAGAAGAACAAAGATGGCATAATAGAGTGTAGTTCCATGGATCTGAGAATAGGAAGGATGAATTGATTAAATTTGAAAATGTATCAGTGCCATATTATAATATATCTCAATAATTGCCTGCAAATACAAAACAAAATGGAGGAATTAATTTGGTTACAACTAGTGGAATAGATGCAAGGGCAGCAAATCGTAGACACCAGTGACGTACTGTGTGATGGACAAATGCTTTTTATCTAATAAGGTAGCTAAATGTGCAATGATATATGGAGATTAACATTGAACAATGCAGAAATGACAAGTAGATAAGCATATTGTTGATATAGATGCAAAACGGTCAGAATGATACGATGGGATGCATATGACCTTTCCAAATAAAAATAATAACGATAATAATAAAGTAATGGGTTTGCATAATTTCTGATAGATGCATAGAGTAACAAGAAAAGATAAAACTAAAAATAAATGCATTTGTGGAAACCTAGAAGTTCCTTGATAGAAGAGAAGGATCAATGGATGCTGCTTAAGATGATTTGGTACATATGAGGGAAAAAGGAACCATACAAAATCATTTATCCCAATAGAAGAAAAGATCCAGGAATGTCAATCACAATAGTTTGGGCACATATGCAAAAGAATAAAATAGCCCCAATACAAGGAATCGAAGGGTTAGAGGTGCATGGTACTAAGAGATGGAAACTAAATTAAAGACTTAGATGGATATGATAAGAAAGGACTCGGTCGATTGCAAAGTGATGGAAAAGATGATTTTTGATAGAGTTGCGTAGAAAAGTGAGTGTCAAAGGTCCTTAACTTCTAGATAGATAGGATAATGGATTTGATGATCATGACTTTTCATATCTATAAAATATGACACTTAAATTCTTCTTGGCTAATCACTGTTTAAATAGGGGAGAAGGCAAATCACACCCACTAAACCATATTGACACATCTTATAAAAATTTTGGTCTCTTTTTTCTGTTCTTTTTTTAAGATGAAAAATATTAAATAATCTAGATTACAACCAAACCTTAGATACTTGGGAAAAGATGGTTCTCTCAAAAAGTATGGAGTTCCTTATGCTAGATACTTTTCTTCACAATAAGAGAAAATTTTCTTTGATATGTACATGGCAAGGGAAAGCAACATTCAAAAGTAGTTTTACAAAGAATTAATTACATAATACTTCTTGTTCAGGCTAAGTTGCAAAGGTATGGGCACGAGTGTTAGTCCAACATGGTTGCGAGATATCAGACTCAACCAACCAAAAAACATGAAAGGACACAGGGACATGGCACCATATGGAACAAGGTGCAAAAATAACACTATTGGAAAATAATGTACTTGCTCTAAACAAATAAGTAATAAACATATCAATATTTTAATTAGGGTTATGTTAGTCATTTTGGAAACAAAGTTAAAAAGTACAAGAAGAATCCATGAAGAATGGTTGCAAGTGTCCAAGACTGTTTGACACGGGTGTGTCACATCTTGAAAAGAACGTATGACACAGTTGTCAAGTCACAGTCATCTAAAATCTTTTTCTATAACTAAAAACAATCAGCCCATCACATGAAGGCTTAAACCTCGTTGTCAGTTGAGATCCAAGCCCTTTCTATAGACAAGGTCAAACGTTATGACAATAGTACCGTTTACTATATAGTGGGGAGTGTGGAAGGAAATGAACAAAAGAACATTCATGTGACTACAAAGGGGAGAAGTGACAAAAAAACTCCAAGGAGTATCCAAATCAGATTAATAAGGATTGGAAGGAAGCAAACAATAGCGTGACACCTAGCTCTAGTGTCAACAAAAATTTGGAAGGGACCTGGGCCTCAGGCATAGGATGCACCATCAGGGATGACACCAACCAATCATTTGGTTCCTTCAGACTACAGTAGGGTAGAAGTCCTGACAATCAAGGAAGGCTTAAAAATATTGAACTCCAAAGAAGCCCATGTTCCACTGTTGGTACATGATGATCACAAGAGTATAGGCAAGTGTAACAGTTATTGAACCATGGGGATTGTGTCATAAGAGAAACAACAAAGTTGCAATGGAACTATAGGCTTTTTTTTTTTGTTTCAGTGACAAGAGATGATAATAAAAAAGCTGATTCCTTGACAAAATCAGATGTTGACAAGGACGAGTTATTGAGAATGAAAGGCTTGCTTCAGTAGTAGCAATGATATAGCTGTAGTTTTATGTTTGTTTGCCTATGATATCTATGGGGTTCAGCTGTGTAGATATTTACTTGTGTAAAAAAAAGACTTTTATAGTTATTTCTCAAATAAAAATAACAACAGAGATTTGAAACACCAAACTGAAGGTTGATTGAACCTGTGATTCCCTTGACTAATGGACATTAATGGAACTGCAATTTCCATTGGAAGTCAGTGAAAATGTTCACAAAGCAGATACGTTGAGGCTTTTGAATATTGAGAAGTACATCAAACTTTTTTCTGTTTTTTTTTTTTTCAAATATAAGTACCTCAAATCAATAATCATTCACGAAAACAGAAATATTGGAAAAGAATTCATTCGATGGAATGAATCCAAGGCAGAAACAATCTGGAGAAAGCCCAAGGGGTAATGAACCCACACACTAAAAAACAAGATCAAGAACACAAAGCAGACAGTAGTCAATTTTATCCTTCCTTCAGCCCTATAATACCTTAATGTTTCAAAATCAGGTGAAAATTTCATTAGAAATTAGTGGAACTATTCCTTTTTAAGTTTTGACATGCAGCTAAGAGGAAACATACCAAGGAATGAGGAGTTAAACTCATTCAACAAGAGGGGGGAAATCTAAGGTTTTCAATGGCTACAAGGCTACAAACACATTGAGGAAAAAGTCATAAAGCATAAGAAAGCACCACAATTATTTATGTACAAAACAATCTCAGGCGCATTTTACAGGATTACAAACCTGAGACATCTTCCAAGCCCCGCAGCCTCTGCATAACTATTTTTGCCTCCATCATCCGCCCTTTACTTACAAGCCACCGTGGAGACTCAGGCAAAAAAAATACTGTTAAAAAGAAATATAGGAGAGAGGGAATAGATAGAACTCCAAGCATCAATCTCCAGCTCGGAGAAGCTGTCAAGGACATTCCAAATACCATACAGTAGGATAAAAACATTCCACCAGAACCAGTGAACTGTGGAAGGGTATTCAACAATCCTCTTATATCTGGTGGAGCCGTTTCAGATATGTAAATAGGAATAAGTGTCACGGCCAAGCCAATACCAAACCCATCCAAAAGCCTTGCAAGGAGTAGTATGTAAACATTAGGAGACCATAACATCACGAGACCACTCAGAAAGTAGAGAACTGAGGAGGTTATCAGCATTGGACGCCGGCCTAGCCAATCTGACACAGCCCCAGAGAATGTTGTAATAACAGTGGCTCCAATAAGTGACATGGCAACAATTAGCCCCTCAATAGTTGGTTCACTTTCCAAATCAAACTCCTTTTTTATGTAAAGGATTGCCCCTACAGAAAAAGGAGAAAAAAAATGTATTTATTGCAATTGAGATGACCATCATGAATGGATTTGCATAAAAAATAACAAAGAAATAGAAACACTTCCTCTGATGATCCCAATAAGTATGCATCAGCAAGGAAAAACTTAGGCATTTGTACGAATTCATTTGGTTCACTATGAACGAGCCCCCTCTTCATCTTCACTTTATGGACCTAACTTTAAAATGGATCTTCAAAAATATAGTAGATATGGTAGTAAACAAAAACCTGCAATTGTGGCATTGTCCCATCCTTGTAGCAAATTCCCAATTGTGGCAGCTATAGCTACAAGCACAGCCCCGTTCATCTCCTTGTAGCAAATAAGACACTTGCTCTGTGATTGACCAACCTACAAGGGAAAAGAGTCTCAGATCAAAGATCATTTGCTCCACAATTTACCATCCATTCAACAGAATTCTAACAAATACTTCTTTTTTTGAAAGATAGTTCTGACAAATACATTGATTAACCAGAAATTAAAAAGAAATTCATAATGCGAAGCATCCTGCCCAAGAGGTTACAGATTAAAAATATGAGATATCATTTTCTTGAAAATGGTAATTTCACATTTGCCAATTTCCACTGAAATATGTTTTTTCAGTGAAAAGTAGCACAAGAACAAAAAAGCTGATAGTTTTTGCAAAACCCAAGTCAGTTTACCAGTCATGTTTACATGTTTCTGCATTTGCCAAAATAGCATATATTTTCAATGAAAAACTGACGTGGTTTTTGTGAGAAAAAAGAGTTCCACTTCAAATACTTGTATGAGTGGTGTGGCACCTGAAACTAGTTTCCAGTGCAGGTGGTAGGAAAACGTGCTCCCTCCATTTTCTGACCTCGTATAAAATGGCAAACGTGCCCCAATTACTCAAATCTAACTTTACCTTATCGAAAAACAAAATATGAATTCACACAATGAAGTTTCCCATCAAGATATCTAGATAGAAATGGTCAGTCAGGCAACTCAACGAACAAACTGAATTTTTTTAAAAAGAGGAAGAAGCATAAGAAGAATGAGAAGAAGATGATGATACTTAAAAATAATAATAATAAATAAGATTTCGTACCAATCAAATATATGAGAACTCAGTCCGATTCTTCACAGGTGGTAAATTCTAGGAAAGACTCCAAGAAATCGAACAAACAAATAAACCCAGTGCTCATAAAATCCTCAGAGTGACATACTCAGATACGGATGCCGCAAACCTGCAATTCCATGGAAAACTCATATCCGCAAAACATGAAGATCAATTCAATTCCCGATTTGAATCAAGCATGAAAACATAAAACGGAGCTATCCGATATTTAATCCTTCAAACACTGTATCTAAAACTCAACTTCAGATATTGCAGATTAGGGTATTCAAAGAGAAAACCGCAAAGATCTGCTCAAACACAGTTCCAGATCTCACTTCAAACTGACTTTCTACTCGAAATTACAAATGATCTCAAGAAAATGGCAAAAATAGGCAACATCTTCAGCTTTTTCTACTCAAAACTGCACTTGATTTCTCAATTCTGATTTCCTCCTCCAGAAACAGCCGAAGTCTCCAACTTTCTGTTTATATTTTCACAACCAAAGCCTCCGATCTTCAAAATCCTTCCACTTTCTACTCTAACGAGCCAAATAGAACTTAATAACCTCTCTTTTGTCGAATGAAACCCAGTCTCCCACACGAGAACCATAGAATTCAATTATTCTTCGGATTTCTAGAGCTCGGAAGTGTCGAAACCTCCAGTTTTCACCAAAATTTCTCGAATCTTCGGATTTCTACCCGTCAGAAGCGCCTAATAGAAATAAAATCTCCTGTTTCCAAAGTAAAACCCTAGGAATTCTAAAATCTCCGGTTTCCACCGCTAGAGAGCGTTTTTGGAGCACAGAAGAAAAAAAGAATCAAGGAATACTTTTAGTTTCCGGAGCCGATCAAATGAATAGAGATGGTGAGAAGAAGATCTAGAGTTCTGCTACTTTTTGATGATGCGATTTTGAAAAATGACATAGTAGAGAGGTAGAGGAAATCTACCTTTCAAAGGAGAGGAGAAGAAATCAAAGACCAGAAGCTGCGGAAGAGGAACGTGCTGTTGCAGACTATTTATACGGAATTAAAATGGCAGATTGGTAAATAAATAAAAAAGTTAGGGAACGTAAAAATTCGTGATTCCCATTTTGAAAGGATCCAGCCTCCTGAGTGCTTACTGGAATACTGGCACTGCTGATTGTTAGGATCCTAATGGCGCAACGAAAGTGGCCAAGGACGAAGGGCACGCACTTCCTCTTGATTTACACGCAAGCACATTTGTGGGCCACCTCTTGATGACAGAGATGGTGGAAATATTGGTACTTGTTTTTCACATGAAAACTATTTAATTTATATGATTAGTTTATTATTATTGAATTTAATAAAAAATTATTGAGTATGCTACAAGTGCTTTAAAAAGATTATAAAATAGTTGCTTAGGAAGGAGAGTCCTTTATCCTCCATTTCAAAAGCTCACTTTTAAAAAAAAAAAAATATGTGGTGTGTAAATAGGTAAAGAAGTTTGCACATGCTTGATGATTAATTTGGTGCTGTAAGAGATTTGAACATTTTAGTCATTAAAAAAAATTATCGTTAAATAATTTTGTAGGTCTAACAAATTTATAATTTTAGTAGCGAAATTAACAATTCATCAAATTATAAATGTGTAACGCCCAGCCAAGCAGCTGAGGTAATGTGGGGTTATAAGAGAGGGGGCAGCCCTCCCCATCATAAGGCCTTTTGGGCCTGGCTTATTGGGTCGGGTCCAAAGCAAACAATATTGTAATGAAATAGGTCGAGTCGTCACAAGTGGTATCAAAACACGGTTCAACACTTGGACTATATGGGCTCTACTTGCGTAATATTGTCTGCATGTGTGTGTGGACCCCTGTCAATGTGACATGACAGAACCGGGGACAACTGTAATCTAAAGGGGGTAGCGGGGATAATGTGGGGTTATAAGAAAGGGGGCAGCCCTCCCTGTTACGAGGCCTTTTGGGCATGGCTTATTGGACTGGGTTCAAAGCAAAATCATGGGTATCCAGGTGGAGCTTAAAGCACACAATATCGTGATGAGATAGGATCGGTGGTCACAAAACGTATCTTAAAAATATTGATGTATTTTCACAATCCTACTTACTTCAATTTTGTTCACTTGTTGTTTGTGATCTTGTGTATATAAAACATATTGTGCATATTTTTATGGTATTTAATATTTTTCGACATGTTTTGTTAAAAAAAAATATAATTTCTCTGGTACGTTTAGTTGTTTTTTAATTTTTAATGTACCTTTTTCTATAATATTTTATTATTATAAAAAAGTAAATAAAAGAGTCAAAGGCCGTTAAACAAATAACTTTAAGGTCATTAGATATAATAAGATAGAAGGTGAAGTGACAGAAAATATAGTCATTATTAATAAAATTGATAAAACTGACTAATAAAACTTTTATTATCATAAAAAATATGATAAATAATCAATTATATTTCATACCCAAACTCCACCATGGGGTTACCTTTTTTAAAATCAATTTCCTTTTACAAAACAAGGTCTCCTCTATTATTTCTATTCCTCTATGTTGTTTGTATTTATTGGAAAAAGTGGGAAGATTTGCCTTTTACTCAAAAGTTCTCAGTGTCAGTTGGAAAATAGACATTTGGTGTTTACTGTAAGCTGTCAAATGAGCTGTTATTGTTAACATATTGCTATTAACAATTAGATTATTAGAGCATCAGGACGATTGTCACAGTGCATGCTGCTATTATTAGGATCTAAATTAGGTGATCATGTGTAATTTGTTTCATGAAAAATTAAATTATTACATTTGTCTCAATCAAGATGAGTTTGTATCAATGGACAATTATTTCAATAAACACTTTAAGATGTATTTTCTATATTTTGTTTATAATTGATGGTTTTAATAATTTAATTATAAATTATTAAAATTTAATGAAATTAGAGAAACACAAAAAATGCAGTATATGAATTTAAATTAATTTAATTAGCAAAAATGTTTATGTACCGACCCGGTTCTTCCCCACTTAATAAAATATGTAGAAAGGAAAAGAGACCTGAAGGACCGGAGTTCTGATACAGTAGCGTCGGACTTCCAACATCGTCAGAGGTCTGATACCTTTGTCACAAATATCGGCGGTATTTTCAAATTTACCGCGTTTTTATCGACAAAATACCATTACCGCGTTAAAAACGCGTTTTTATCGCCAGACGATAAATTTCCGGTAAATTCTCGATAAAATCGCGTTAAAAACGCGATAAACGTTAATAACGCGATAATATCCCGGTAAATTTCCGGTAAATTTTCGAGAAATTCCCGGTAAATTCCCTATACCATTTTTATTTCATTAATTTTTTTATTTATTCAATTTTTTTATTTTTTAAATATTATAATTTCAGAGAGATTTTCCCGTTAAATTCCCGATAAAAATCCGAGAATTTAAAAATATCCCGTTATTACCAATTGTCGTTAATATCCCGAGAACGGTATTTGTCACCACGAATACAAGACTATCAGGTGCTATCGGGACTCATACTAGTATGCCACATTTCTGGACTTAGAAAATTTCGTGAAGCATGGTCGAAAGTCCGACTAGTTCCGAGTTGTTCCGATAGTATTGGACTTCCGATACTTAAAGATCGGAGCTCTGATATTGCGGAAAGTGGTACGGGTATTTAAACTCCACATCGGACCAAAGAGACCATTTTCTCTCTGGCTCAGTTGCGAAATCCACCTAGGGAGCCCTTGCCAGGCCCTCCTATTGCCCTCTCATTAGGACTGAAATTGGGCTGGGTCAGGTCGGGTTTTTTAAAACCCAACCTGGCTCGAGTTACTAATCAATATATGGAATCCGACCCGACCCAAACTTTTGACCCGGACATCTTGACCCGACCCGACCCGAATTATGACCCGACTCAACTCGAAACTCGATCTGACCCGCATTTTGAACCTACTTTAGCCTACTTTTTATCAGATCGGGTCAAGTTTGATCGGGTTGGGTCGGATTAACTTAAAAATCTCTCAATTCAATCCGACCCGAATTCAATGCAGGTTTTTGACTTCTCAACCCGACCCGACCTGTTGACCCGACTTTCATAACCCGACCCACATGATTTTCGGGTCGAGTCATGCGGGTTCGAAGCAAAACCCAACCCGAGTTTCACCCCTACCTCTCATCGTGCATGCTTGAGATTTGAACGGAAAAAACATTGCCAAGCCCATCCATACTTGGGGTTCACCATTTGACAAGCTATGCACATCCCCAAACCTAGTTTTTTTGTTGATGGAGATATTCTAATATGGTTTTGGGAGTGGGAGAAGGGGTTCTTAAGAATCTCCTTCGTCTATTAAAGAGGGGAGAAAGCTAGGAGTGGTTAGAGTAGAAGGTGGAAGTCATGCATGAGAATAGAGAGTAGGGGTGAAGGGGGAATCGGATGGGATATAGAAGGTTTGGGACCTTAAGCTCCCTCTATGGGGTTTGCATGTGAAGATTAAGGAAATAAACTTGAGGTAGGTGCAACGCCTTTGTTTTGGGATCAAATCCCCTTTATAGAAGCTCAAAATTTGGGGGTTTCTTATAAATTCAACTAACACCATAGTTGATCTGGATATTCAAATTTGTCAAAAAAATCCATCATAGAAAATGTCACACGTGATCTTCTCACGTGGATTTAAACATATATCATATGTTCCCATATACAAATATATATTTCCCAAACAAATATCTCTATCTATTCGATCAGAGTTAAAAATGAAAGCATAGCAATTTACACATGCTTAGATTTATAGTACCACAGACGGTACTAAAATCAACATAACATCAGTTTGCATGAAAATAGATGTAATAAACATATTTCCCATCATTGGAAAATACGATTGACTGCAAAGGCTACCTCATCTTAAGTAAGCGGTGGAGGTTCCTCTTCCTCAGGTGCCAACCCTGCAATATAAGGGATGTGAGCTCCAAGCCCAGTGAAAAGATTTTAAAATAACGCATTTACCAACATGTACAAGTTAAACAATACAGTCTAATCATAATAACAGTAATGGTTTACTCTTACCATTTTAAAATCACAGTTATCTACTCATTAATGGTTCATTTTAACATACTTACTAATTTACCATAAATGGTCTATTTTACCATTTATCTTACTTGAATTCATAATTGATCTACTACACCAATTTATCAAGTTACCATCACTGCTATCTTACTGTCATTCTACTGTCATACCACTACCATACCACTGTCATACTACTGTCATGCTAGTGACGTACCTCTGTCGTATCACTGCCGTATCACTGCCATACAATTGCCCAATGGTTTCGCATATCGTTTATCATACTTGAAATCATAATTGCTCTACTAACCAATATTTCAAATCATCCACGATACTGCCATGCCACCGTAACACCAAAGCATTACACTGACTATAAATGCATTAAGTCCCGACATGGTCAAAATGCAACATCTTACAAGAACATCTCCGACACACTTGGGCCAGCAATTGACACACCTAGACCAGTAGATGCAAACTGACACACCTGGGCCGGTAATCGACACACCTAGGCTTATAATAGTTCAATAGTCGAGGGTACGTGAAGGCAGTATTAATATCATAAATGCTCAAGTTCTCATATTGGAGTATCTTATCAATAGTATCAACTTCATACTTCAATCTTCATCGTAACATGATGCTCAAGTTCTCACATCGGAGAATATCATTATCAATATCAACTTCATACTTCAATCTTTCATCATAAAATGATGCTCAAGTTCTCACATCGGATAATATCATCAACAATATCAATACCATACATGATAAACATCATTAGTAATAATATGAACATATCTTAGCAATATATATATCTAATCTATGCATATAAGTGGGTTCATTTTTCGTTTATAGACTAGTAGCCCTCAACTCTCTGACACCGTATTATACTTGTCACGTCCCGACCCGACAGGTGGGCCCAAAACGCGACTGATTTTTTTTTTTTTTGAAAGATAAACTAAACCAACATACTAAATATTCCCACTGGGCCGGATCAACAGTTGGGCCCAGGGGTCACACATGATCGCATTATGTGGACTCAAACATATACCATAAGCCTACTCCACAAGATAGATATAACAATAACATCAACATATATCATATCAAAATCAAATCCATCCATTGATTCATCATTTAGAACATCATCTTAAGCCACTACAGAGGCAAACGGTTTAATACATCATATTGAAATAAATTAAGTATCACACCCGGTACTTAATAAAAGCAAATGGTTCCAAGAACTAACAAGAAAAGATAAGGGCATTCCCCTCACGGGGAATCCCAAAACACCGCTTCAGTTTATCCATCGTAAGCCTGATAAAGAGGGTCCTTCTCCTCGGGTTCATTGCCTGAAAGGTGAGTGGGGTGAGCTAACTAGTCCAGTGAAGAAAATATAACAATGCAGTTTAAGTAAAAACATAACAGGTTAGCGACAGTTCAATAATATCACATGCTCGATAAAAATAAGCATAATCTCAAGTAATACATCAACATCATCAAACACTGTCATTATCCACCGTAACACCTGCCGACTATACTGAGACCAGTATTAAGTCCCGACACGGTCAAAATACATCCTTTCAAGTACATCTCTGGCTCTAACTTAGCCGATACTGATATCCTCAAGTCAGCAACTGACGACAGCATGGTCCGCCCCATGGTCCAGTAGACATAAACCATCTCTCATATGGCCGATATTGGTTCAATAGCCCAGGTACGTGGAAGCAGTCTTACGTACTCATACGATCAACATCGTGATATCACAATCATCATCAGCACTTTTACCATAGTGCATCATGTATAGGCACATGAGTGAGTTCATCAAAACTGAAACTACTCATTGCTCAATATTCATCTCATCATAAAACCTGTTTACAAAATCTGCAGAGTTAAGTTCCCTCACCGTGATTATGTGGTTACGCGGTTTCTGTTCAAATAATACACAAGTGCACAATCAATATACATAACAAATACGTACACATACGTAGTATTTCGAAATCATACGTTTTTCTCATAAAATATCAAGGGTTCATGGAATTGAGTCTCCTACTTGGTTTCTATCCTTTTTAAATTATCATAATCCACAATATGATAATAAAAAGGGGCTCAGTCCAAAACTCATATTGTCTTCTGGATATTGACCAGATTGACTTATTAAGTTAGGTTTAGATCCTCGGGTCACTTCTCGGTTGTCTTCTGGATAGGACTAAACCTGACATTTTGAGTTAGACCTCAAGGTTATCCAATGCCCGACTATAGTGTCAGCCTGAAAGTGAATCACTCAGTGCCCAACCAATAGGGTCGGCCTGGAAGCGGATACAATAGTATTTACACTATAAATAATAAGAGAAAAGGGGTTAGTACAATTTTAATTAATAAAGGGGTATACATCATCACATCATTAAAACACATCAAATATTAATCAAGATTAGACAAAAATAACAATCCAATAATATTTTACCACTTAAAAACTGGTCCCTCGGAACATCACCTCGGAACCGGGTACAGTGGCTTTGGATCATCCGAACCACACTAAACTAAGTCACTGGCCTCGGAACATGGGCCTGACTTCGGATCGTCTGAAGGTTGGGTCTCGGACCTTCCGAAGTCCATCCGAACCGAAAAATCCGAAAAGAGTAGGTCTCGGTGGGTCTGCATGCTCGGAACGTCCGAAGTCTGGGCTCGGAACGTCCGAGTGGGTTCGGTCCTTTCGAGCTGGGCTCGGTGCATCCGAAAGGGTCTGGCTCACGTCGGCGTAACTGGGCTTCGGATGAAACTCGGAACGTCCAAGGGTCACTGCTCGGACGTCCAAAGGTTCGGACCGTCCGAAGATCGGCTCTCGGATCTTTCGAGAGTCGTCTTCCTCACTATCTGCAACAGCAGACAGTGACGGCAGTCGGGCAGTGAAATGCGACTCCGGAAAGAGAGGGCTTCCTGAACTCGGTTTTCACATCCGTCTGGTCTGATGGACTCCTCTGGGAGTCCTCTTTCCATAGGGAAAGGTTTGGAGCTCAGAAGCTCACTGGGCCATCTGATTTTAAGGTCAAATCCTCACGGGTACATGAAACCCATGGTTTTTCCTTAGATTTCAAACTGGTTTTTCTCATTGAAAACACGGTCAAAATCGGTTTTGTTTGATTCTAAACATATCAAAATTGAGAGAGGAATGCAAAGGATACCTTTACTCGGGTTCCTGGGCTGAAATCCGGATTTTTGAAATTTTCTTTCCAAGCAACAGTAACTGAAAAACAGAGAAGGGAGGGGCTCGGCTGATCAGGTTTCAGGTAGCTAAGACAGAGACTGAGAGAGGGAGGAAGATAGAAAATTTGTGGGAGTTTGATCTGTTGATCTGAGGCCGGTTATATAAGAAAACTGCCGAGAAAAGGGGCCGGCTGGCCAGTTCATGCCGCTGCATGCAGCGGGGTGCCGACGTAGGAACAGTGAAACCACTGTTCACCAGTCTAGTTGCAAATAAGTCCTCAGGGTTTTTCAGTTTTGCAAATAGGTCCAGGTTTAAGTAAAAAGCCGATTTTTACACTAAAGACATTATTTTAAAAACTCAAAAACCAGATCCAACCTTACAGATAGGTGGGGTTTTGAAAATCTTGATCACCATAAAAATTTTAGAATTTATCTCTCACTAAAAACCATTTATTTAAATAAAAATCATAATTTCTCAATAATTACTTAAATAAACAAATGTAAAAATAACCAATTTATAAATCTAATTTTGAAGTGAAATGAAATAACTAGACCATTCTTAAAATGGTCTAACACCAAATACCATTTTCAAAATTTATCTCTTTTCCGAAATTATTTAAAATAATTAAAACTCCCTTTCGGGGTTTTGACAGATGAATAATAAATATCCTTTTCTGAAAATCAAATCATTTTAAAATCAGAAATGCAATTTCTTTATTAAGGAAAACATTATCAATCAATAATAATCACTCATCAACAAAATTTATAAAATAAACACAGCAAGTGGTAAATTACCAAAATGCCCCTCCAGCTGAACGAGCTGGATCACTGAGCTCACGAGCTCGGATTGGGCCTCAACTTGGCTTCCTCGAAGCCCTAACCGTAATGTCCGAGATTAACCTGTTAAACAGGAGTTATCAAGCCAAACTACGCCTAATCTGGGGCAAGGTATTACAATACTTTTGTTCTAACAGTTAGAACCAATTTTCATCCCTCATATGGAAGTAGTGTCTAGTCTCGTATTTTGGCCTATTCAGTCTTTTCCATATTATGTATAATCCATGAAACCACTCATTGCACTAGATTTAGGTTTACAAAACCTGATTTACCAATCTGGTATTATTAAGTCTCCTCATTGTAAAACGTAGAGTATCGCAGGTATCTGTCAAATACACAAATAGAAATATAATGAATATATATTCATAATCAATTATAATACGCATTCATAGACAACACAACATACATTCATAGTATTTCAAATCTTTTTACTTATTTTTTGGAAAAACTCCAAGGGAAATGGATATGAATCTCCTGATGAGTCTCCTGAATGGGTTACTATCTTTTTTTAATTACAATAATCCATTAATATAATAAGGTGCTCAGGCCATTATCCATATTGTTTTCTCGAAATGACCATGGATACATATTGAGTTAGCCTATAGATATAAGATGCTCAGGCCACTACTCATATATTAAGTTAGGCTGGAGATCATTCAGTGTGAACCCTTCTTTTCTACCGATTGGCGAAGTTAATTGTTTAACTACTGATAGCTACCGAGTTGCGTTTCCACTGCACCACATATAGAGAGTATCAACATGGAAGTGAATACATAATATGTGTATATATAATAATAGAAATAAGGGTTAGTATCATTTTTAATTTAATGGCCTTCAAAATAGATTACTGAAACAAATAATATAACTCTTAAAACTTTCCAAAACCAAATCATAACAGGTTTTTAATTTAAACCCAAAACAAATAACATCTTATGGTATTTAAAATAAGTATCCTATGATCAATTAAATTAAATTGACCAGGTAAACCATTCATTCAATGGAATAAGAAAATACAATGGTGGAATAAATCCAAGTAAATTTTGAAATCTCACCGATCTAAATACACATAAAAATTTAAACTAGTAAACACATTAAAAGACCTAATTTACTAAGTTTAAAAAATTATAATCACTTCAACCAATTATTAAAATCATTCTATGTAATCAAATCTTAAACCAAAATCTTGAAATTCAGTTTAGACTGAATCATAGTTTAATGTAATCAAATTAAAATATAACTTTTTCAAAAATCATCTTTTATTATTTCATATATATATATATATATATATATATTCCACTTAAAAACCCAACTAAAATTATAAATTAAAAAAAATTAATAATAAAATAAAAGCTCACCTCAAAGGTGGGCTGAGCGGTATAAAAGAAAAAGAAGAAGAAATTGCAAAGTAAAACAAATGCCATGCATGGCCACCAGGTTGGCTAGCTACATGGTAGCTAGTAGCATTCATCGCATAATTTTTTTTTTTTTATTATTTTAATGTTTATCCATACAAAGGTGATTATTTTATTATATTAACTTAAAACACACATTTAAATATATTCTCCTAAGTTAGGTATTAAAATAATAAAATTTATAAATATATAAAAAGTGACACTAAAATTCAATGATTTAATTATAAATCACAAAAATGTCAAATTTTCAAATTTTAAATTAATATTTTGGAAAAAAATCAATCTTAAAAAAAATCAGACAATATAAATTCATCTTATAAAAATATTTCAAAGCCTCGAGATATTTTGACACTCTTAAATATTTAAAAAATCAAATTTTTAATAAATAGGAACATCTCTGAAAATTCAAAAATCACACTTCTGACGATCAAGATGACTAACGGAATAAATTCTAAACTCAGAATTTAAAACTGAATAAATAAGTGAAATTTGAGAAATTAAATATCTCAATTGAAGGGTTTTCCAAATACAGACAGTTTTAAGGGTATTAGTCGGAGAAAGTTCAGATAATTTTAACTTTTTAATTGCACTTAAATGAGTCGGATCCACAGGCTCCCGAACTCGGATCGAGTCAAACTTTGACTCTAAACAAAACCACTTGTTAATCTTTTAAATTAACAGATCACTAATCACAGTTAACGGTTAATAATGACACGATTAGATATTAATTTAGGCCAGATTATTACACTAGATAGATATTGTTTGGATTGTTTAACGTGATGTCTTAATATATCACTAGATGAGTTCTTGTGTGGTTGATGATCATTGTAGATACTGTAATGTGCCAGATATGCTGGATGTCATGTAATGATGTGATCCTTGTCATAACATGTCAATGCTTATGAGATAGACGATTAAGAAGAAAGATAAAATGCCATGAAATGAGACGTAGTGGTGGCCTATGGTAGTGGTGCCGTGACGGAATGTTATAATGTTCCGGCATTAGTCACGAGTGGATGTCGGTGACGGAAGAGTTGTCATGCCGACAAAAGATGATAGATATTTTGACCCATTTTATTGAAACTGAAAGCTTATGGATTTATTTGTTTGTTTCTTGCTCATCTTCATCTTGTTTTCTTGTAGACTAATCCTCTCACAGTTTCAGAACACGGCCCAGAGGCTGGGTCCGAACAACCCCCTAACCAAGCTAGGAGTTTCATGGAATAGATTGCATAAACCATGTTTTGTATTTTATAGAGGTGCCATGGCCTGTAATTTAGTACACGTAGTATGGAAACCATGTGATTATGATGTATAAACTCAACTTCACTTTGCAGGTTATTGAACTATCTTCTTTTATGAATCTAAGTGGAGGAGTATTTAGAAGAATGGGGTGAAAGTTGTAAAACCACACGTTGTTAAGAGGTTTAATCTTTAGGGGAGATTTACTGAAATTTCGGTAGAATTCCTGTATAAAAAAAAATCTTTAGTTCGTGTCTTGAAAAATCAGGGCATGACAGTTTACATCATATTTATTGTTCTTGACTAGGCCGGCTGAAATTGGAGGAGCCCTTAGGAATCATCTGGGTTTTATTCAAATTACTTTCTCGGAGTCTGTTGGGATCAAGGAGTCAAATGAGGCGGAACTTCTTAGTATTAGGAGGGCCTTGTCCTAGGGGTGTCTTTAAGGGGGGAAAAATTAATTATTGAAAGTGACTCTTCTAACGCTATCAAATGGGCCAAAGGTCTGAAGCGTCGTACTTTTTAATATTAATGATAATCCATTCTAAATTGTTTAAAAAAAAAAAGAAATCAAGATAACTCCAGTTTAAAATCATGTCGATAGAGAGACCTGCTTGTGTTTTCAGAATCAGTCAACACCTTAATTATAAAAAAGATTAGAAGAAGAGAGTAATTTTTAATATTTATTTCTTTTTAAAAGAATATAAAGTTTCTCAAGCACTTTAATGAGTATGTAATTGTAAAGTATCTCATGCACTTCAGTGCCTAATGTTTTTCCTTTTTACGTTTAAATAATTAGACTTCATTTTTTCTACTAGTCTTAATTCTTTATTGATATAAATAAGTATAAATAAGTTTGATCTTTTGAAACATTAGTTTAAATAATTTTTATTATTGAATTTAATAGATTCCCTTATTTTAATATTTTAAATTAAGAATATAAATTAAAATTAAAATAGCTAAATAAAGTACTTCAAATTACAAACCAATTGTTTAAAAAACTCACGAGAGAAGAAAAATAGTACTCCCTCTGTCCCATTTTAGTTGTCTCGTTTGTACTTTTTAAGGAACTCTCTATATAGGCTAGCACTCCATGTGATGTCATCTATTTTCAACATATTTTATACTACTCCAATATAAATGAGACAATTATTTTAGGACAATTCCAAAATCCATTTATGACAACTAATTTAGAACAGAGGAGTATGACTTAAGAGTGGAGTCGAGAGTCGAGACACCTCTAAGGGAATTAATTTGAGGACTGACACTTATTTTTCTAAATTGAAGTGTGGGTTATGAGATTTTCATTTTCTTATTTTACCATCCTTTATCACTTTTCACTTAATTTTAAGATTGTCATCATTTCTTATTTTCCAATTTTCTTTAGTTATTTTCTTCTTATAGCGACCATTTTCTCTCTCTTCTGATCTCTTGAATTTCCTCTCTAGACACTCTTCAAATCTCAACACTCGTCCTCTTTTAGGTTCCGTTATGTAGCTACATTTTTTCTTAAATTGGATTGTCTCGACATAGACGTAAATCCATCTTCTCAAAATATTTTTTCTTTTTTAAATATCCAATTTTATTTTATTAGATTTGAATTTTTGTCTTTGTACATTTGGCTAAATTTTTTTCTCAAATTGGATCGTCTCAACATAAGTTCAAATCCATCTTTTATTTTATCCGATTTTTTTTTTTTTTGTTATATGACAAAAATTCCTCTATTGACATAATCTGGGATTTTTTTTCTCAAATTGGATCAATCCCGACATACTCAAATTGTGTTAGTTTTAGTTTTTTTTTCTTCAAAATAGTATTTTTTTTTTATGACCGAGGTGTCCAAGGCCTCTTAGAGCACTCGATTAGTCATTAAAGGCATGTAGATGCCTCTCTACCCCACATACCGAGCAAAATCATACTTCTATCAATGATTCTTTTTTTTTTTTTGTTTTAAGGATCTTTTCCATTTAATTTAATATATAGGTAATAAATTTTCAAATATTAAATTATGAAAATACAACTTGGCCAAGTTGCTTGAGTTTGCTATAGCACAACTTGACCGACCAAATTAGTTTGTTCTATTGCAACTTAACCGACCAACTTGCAACTCACCAGCGCAATCTGATCTAGAATGCACATAGAAATGTTTACAAAAATACAAATATAATAAAAACTTTACCAACTAACTTCTCCAAAGGGTGTTAGTTGAAGATTTTTTTTGTCATAAGAACTCAAATCTAATAAAATAAAATAAAATAATTTGAGAAAATAAACTTGAGGTTATGTTTAGATGATCTAATTTTGAAAAAAAAAAGTAGTCAAATGTTAGAAACGAAAAAATGACGACAATAGAAATCAGAGAATCAGAGAGATGAGTCCAGAGATCGAGGGATCGAGAGAGGAAATTGTCAAAATTAAAAAAAATAGGAAAAGAGATTTTTTTTATCATATAACAAAAAATCCAAATATAATAAAATAAAATTAGACATTAATTTTTTTAGAAGATGGATTTGAACCCATATTGAGACGATTCAATTTGAGAAATAAATTTTAACCAAATATTGGAATAAAAAATAGGACTAGTGTCGAGGTCAGAGAGAGAATGAGAGAGAGAAAATGAATGTTGTGAAATGTGAAAAATAATAAATGATGACAATTTTAAATTAAATGAAAAGTGATAATAAAAGAATTAAAAAATAAAAAAAAATCTCACGATTCCCATCTTAGAAGAAGTGCCGGGTCCCATATCAATTTCGTTAGACAATTCCATCCATCTTGGATTTGGGAACCGTTAAGTTTAAACTTTTAAATGGCAAGCGTACTTGCCATGTGAACGGTGGGCTGGTCGCTGCCCTGCTTTTGGTTGATTTTCTTTTGGAGATGCACGTGCACCAACGGTGTTGCTACGTTATAACGTGAAACTGTTTTTTAAAATGTAGCATGTTGTAAATACATAAACTATTTTATTAGATACAAAAAGTGCTTTAAATATTTTAAATTTTAAAATATAAAAAAATACTTCAAAATTTATGAATACTGATGGCAGTGCCTCCAATTTTTTTTAGTTTAGAGTGCATCATAAGTCGGAGTGAAACTTAATCTCACCCGTGAAATTAAGTGGGTTCAGTATTATATTTTTAAAATTAAAATCGGGTTGGGCTGAAGAAAAAACTCTAATTAAATTTGGGTCAGTCGGGTCAAGATTTTTTTAAATTGATCCAATACGACTCAAATTGACGTATCTTAACCCACACAAAAAAATTTAATATAGTAGTTGAGTCGGACCAGTACTCGGATTGAGTCAGGTAATCAATTTAGATTGGGTCGTGTTATATTCAATAAATTTTTATATAGGTTAAATTGAATTTATTAAAATCCACCTCGTCCTGCCCCCATGTTTCAGCCCTACTAATACTAAATTTATGTTGAAAATACCCTTCTATCATCAGAAGTCATTTTTAAATGAGAAAATACTCTTTAAAATCAATATTAAATTTTTCCTTTTTCACTTCAAAATTACAAAACCCAAATCAGACTTTTCCCCTTTTACTCCTATCTTTGGCTTCAAACCTTTAGAATCTTATCTACCTTCTTTTCATTTTACCATAGTCGTTATTAGCTTCACATCTTCAAAATCCATCTTAGATACTTCCTTTTTTTTCACACCATTCTTCGACATAGAATCATTAGAACTAAATTCCAAACCCTCATGAGCACCATAACCAATGGTCGATCGCTTTACAGTTACAGAGTGAGAAAAAAATCCATGTGTGTCAAGAATGATGTTGACGGAAACATTCATATTATTTTTTATTAATAGAAAATGCTCAGAAAATGTCGAAATCAAACGTTTCCAACCCAATGACGACCGGATCTTCTCAATCTTTTTTTACAATGGCCGTCATTATAGAAAACAATAACATAAAAGAAGGTAAAAAGAATGAGAGAATGGAAAACTGAGAAGAGATAATCCAGTGTTTGTGATGTGCTTGACAAAACACAGAGTTCTGCGTCAGTGCAAAACACTGAGTTCACTTTGTATTAAAAATTATCATTATCATAAATTTATTAATTTAGAGTTAGACTTTGTATTGAATTAGACAAATCCTATGAATTCACTTCTTATCTGGCAGACATAAGATTTAACCTACAATTTTGAAATTATAAGAAAGAACATTTACTGACAACCATGAGCATAGTTTTATAAAATTTGTAAATTTGAATTTTATCAAATCTCAATTTAACAGTGAAAGTGGCTCACGTGTAAAATTTAATTAAATAGATATTTAATTTACAAGTGAATAATAGGATACCCATTCTAATATGGGCAAAATTTATTAGAAAACACGGAATAAAGTGAAATTCTCATTTTATCTTTTTATCGTTCATCAAATATCGGTAAATCGATATTCAGAATATAGATCGATTATTAGTACAGTACACTAATAAAAATAAAATGAAAATTTTACACGATCTCATATTAGGATGGCTGACGATAATACATCTGAATTTAAATAAAGGGTAATAAACCCGCACGAGAGGTTCTCCGGTTGTCAATGTAAGAACCCTCGTGGGTTCTCTCTCTCTTTTCTGCGGTCCAAGGTAGGTCCAGACTGCTGTAGTGGACTTCGAGGTCCTACCCAGTTGACCAGGATCCAACTCCATTCTATTAAAAATAAAGTAATAGTTTAAACTAAATCACCATTGGCACTGTCATGTGCACGCGCTAGGTGTGTTTACTTTTTAGTACTTGAGTCTACAGTTCATTTAAAAATTTCAATTATTTTATATCTAAAGATGAGTTTAATTAGAAATTGATTAAAAATTGCATATTTAAATGAAGAGGAGGAAGTGAGAGGTGTTTTATTAGTGTTTGGTGGGGATTATTATAATACTCTGATTCAAATTAGGTGTAATCCGTATGATAAATCGTACCTTAACCGATTAATCTCGAAGATTAGGGTTACTCAGGTTCGGCCCAATCAGAACTCGAAAGCTTAGTGATCCAGCTCGTCTAATTGGAAGGGTAAAATGGTAATTCACCATTCTTCGATATTATTTTATTATTTATACCATTGCCTGATTGTTTTGATTGGTATGAGTTTTCCTTAATCAAAGATTTTGATTTTTTAATGCGATTTTCAATTATTTCAGAAAATGATATTTAAAACCGTCCGAAAAGACCCCTAGGAAGGGAAATAAATATTAAAAAAAAAAAAGATTTCAGAAATAAGAAAATTTTGAGACAAGCATTTTATTTTAGACCATTTTAGTACGGTCTAGTTTATTTCTTCGAACCCCGAAAATGAGGATTTTAATTCATTTTATTTAACACAAGTTAAATTAAGTAAATAGTGTCAAATTATGGATTTTGTTTAGATCTATGGTTTTTAGTGAAAATTAAATCTCCAAATTTTTATAGTGATTAGAGTTTTTAAATCTCAACTTATCTGTCAAGTTGGATTAAATTAATTGAGCTTTTTAAACCAAATTTTAGTTAAAAACTGTTTTTTTTATCAAAACTGGACCTATTTGTAAAAAACCAAAACTAGCAGGAAAGACTTATTGCAAAGCACAATTTTTACTGTACGTTACTGTACCGGGCGATGGCCAACCGCTGCATGTAGCGCCCATCATAGCCTACACCCATTGCCCAGCTACCTCTATAAAACTCAGCTTCCCCCAGCTGGCTTTACCTCCCTCTCCAGTGAATCCATCTGAGAACCAGACCGATTACTCTCTCCCTCTGTCTCTATTTTTTTCAAATTTCGGTTGACCGTAAGCTTGAAGGGAAGATTTTCAAAAGTTTGGATTTTCAACGTAGGAACAGAAGTAAAGGTAACCACTGTACTCTTTTTCAAATTTTAACTGGTTTAGAATCAAGAAAGAGCAAATTTGACTGAGTTTTAAGTGTGTAAAATCGATTTCAAGTTTAAGGAAAAACATAGATTTTCTTATGTCAACTTGGTTTTGGTATTTAAATCCAATAGCTTAATCAGTGTTCAAGCTTCAAACTATTTTGTATGGTAAGAGGACTTACTGAGGAGTTCATCTGACCGGTTGGATGTGAAAACCAAACCTAAAAAACCCACTGTTTCTAGATTCGATTTCACTCTACTGCTCAGCGTCACTGCCTGCTGTTGCAGACAGAGGAGGAAGACAACTCTCGGAAATTTCGAAGCCAGAATTCCGGAAGTTCTGAACTTCAGTTCAGGGTTCCGAAGTGTCTAGAGGCTAACCGTTTCCCACCTCTTCTGCCGAGACGTTGCGAGCTTGTTCGGAAGGACCGAACCCCTTCGGAAGTTCCGAGCTACCCTCGGCAAGTTCCGAGACACACCAGACTCACTGTTTTTTATTTTTCGTTCGGAAGTACTCTCGGAAGTTCCGAAGGATAGAACCTTGTTCTGAGGCTCTGTGGACCGATTTAGGTTGTGGATTGGACGGTCCGAAGCCACAGTACCTGGTTCCGAGGAGCCCAATTTTTTAATGTTAAATCTTGGTTTGATTTGAGATGCATATGTTAGATCATATGTTTTAATGTGATGTTTATACCCTTTTGATAATTTAAAAGTGTACTAACCCTTCTTCTCTTATTACTATAATGTATTACTTATTATATTCACTTCCAGGCCGACACTATCTGTCAGGCACTGAGTGACTTCACTTCCAGGCCGACGCTATATCTGTCGGGTACTGAGTGACCTCTAGGCCTAACTCAATACGTTAATCTAGTCATGCCCAGAAGATAATATGAGAAGTGGCCTGAGCCCCTTGTACATCTAGACCTAACCCAATACGTCAATCTGATCTTGCCTAGAAGACAATATGAGAATTGGTCTGAGCACCTATTTATTATATTATTGTGGATTATTATAACTTAAAATGTTTAGAAACCAAGTAGGAAACTCAGTTCCATATACCTTAGAGATTCTTGGAAAAATAGTATGGTTTTGAATACTACAAGTATGTTTTTCTTTGCATGCTATCTATGTTGACCAATTATTGATTGCATACTTGTTTTTGCATGTTAACAGAGACTTCGAGACCACACAATTCGGTGAGGGGACTTAACATTGTAGTAGGTGTAAATTAGGTTTAATGAGATAGATCTTGAGCAATGAGTGGCTTCAAGTTTTGATGAACTCACCCATGTGCCTAGATATGATGCACTGTTGTAAGAAGTGTTTATGATAATTATATGTGATGATGCTAATTATGAGTTATGTGATACTGCTTCCACGTACCCTTGACTATTGAACCATTATCAACCATGTGTATGTTGGTTTACGTCTACTGGACTAAGGGTGTCGACAGTTGCTGACTTGGAGAGTGTCAGTACCGGCCATATGAGGGTCCGAGATGTACTTGTAAGGATGTATTTTGACCGTGTAGGGATTTAATACAATGGTCTCGCGTAGTATGTAGGTGTTACGATGGATGACAGCAGTGATGGAATGATGTTGAGATTTTTTTTTACAAGCATAAGATATCATATTGCAAATGTTGATTATTTAACTAACCTGATTTTCATTATACTGCATTGTTATATTTCCTTCACTGGGCTAGTTAGCTCACACCACTCACATTTTAGGAGATGTGCTCGAGGAGGAGAACCCTCCGTATGAAGCTTAGGATGGATAAGCTGCTGCGTTGCCTTGGGATTCCCACTGAGGGGAATTCCGCTATCTTTGTCTTTTGGTTCATTGAACCATATGTTTTTGTAAAGTACGCGTGTGGCACTTAGTTTGTGTTGATGTGATGTATTAAACCGTTATGTGTTCCGTAGCTACTCTGGTTATGATTTAATAATATTTCATTTATGGAATTATGTGTTTGTGATTGTGTTTTTGGGTAGGCTTATGGTATATGTTTAAGTCCACCTGTTGGAGGCTAATGTGTGGCTTTTGTTTTGGGCCTAACCTTTGATTCGGCCAAGTTAGAATCTTTAGATTAGTTTCAAAAAAAAAAAATCAGTGACATTCGAGCTCACTTCTAAGTCGGAGCGTTACAATTACGGAGTGATTAAGGCGAAATTGGATCTTAATTTAGGGGATTTCATCTATCAAATATATATGTCTAATAGAAATAGTTTTTAGAGTATTTTTAACTGGTTTAACAGTTTTTGTCTGCATAGAAAATAAAAAAATGTGATAATTTTATGAAATTAATTTTTTTAAGTTAATATAGGTATCTCCATCCCACATTATAATTTGATTGTTCACTGGAGGCCGTATTCACTCTATTTCATATGTAGGGTCTATGGGTTCCAAATTTACACTAATTTTGTTATACCCATCTACTCCTATAATTATATCCAATTCAATTTGAACTTATTTTGAGTTGACATCACCATTAAATTAAATGCCCAATGAAAATTGATCTCATTTTTCTAAGAGCCATCATTCTAAAAATTTCTTTCAAACTCATCTATTTTCATACATTAGATCCCACCACATCAGCTCCATAAGGTCAAGAGTGACTATCAGCCATGGATGATATCGCCTAGAAACTCACTCTAGCTGACAAATTTTCACTTAAACGGCTCTTGCCTATAAATATACAATTATATTTTTATGCAGGGTTGTAAATGGATCTGGATCCGGCTTGAAGCACCATAAAACTCATTATAAATCCCTGATGTGTGAAATTATAATGTGGGCCTATCTTTTAGTTTGTACCATGGTCTATCCATCCAAAAATACCAAGATTATAACATATAAAAATCCCATATGTAGACTTATTATCTTTTTGAAATTTCATTGGACTGGTCTTGTTATTGTTATATATATTTATCTTAGTTTTTAGGTGTGCTTCTCTGGCTATAAATCAAAAGGTGGGGATTCTTTCATTTTGAAGATTTTCAATTCTATGTCATCATTAAGCCATAGGCCCCACTTCAATAAGGCTCCCTTAATCTTTAAGTATAAACAAATAAGAAACAAATTAATAATACTACCCACCAAGAAAAGATATGGAAGTAAGTTTTATGAGCCTAATTATTGAATTTCGAATGTTCACATATGAATTTGTAACAAGTGTGGCCCTTGTTTTGATGTTTCAACTTTGAAGTTTGAACCCACATTTTCAAGTGTGGTTTTTTCTTCCTAACAGAGAAATACGTATAATTGAGATTTGAGATATCGGGCGATATCCGATATATAACAACGATATTGGTCAATAAAAGTGATTTTTCTTAAAAAAAATAAGAAAGAGAAATGTTTCGACCAAGATTCAAGATTTAAATCCCTATTCATAACTACCGTCTTCTTCTTCTTTCTATCGTGTTAACACTTTGGCCCCTGACAGTGTGACCTTTTATTGATTTTAGCTATGGCCCGGAATAAGAGTTCCAAGCACACAATCCATTTTCAGTTTCATTAGGTCAGCTATCATGTGAGGTTGGATTGCTTACCACCTTAGGGTCCACAAGAAAGTGGAAGATGAATTTGATGATTTGATATTGGACATTTCATTGAGTACAAGAGGTCCAACAAATATCAATAATTTTAAATTTAATTTTTTTAAATAACAGATATCAAGTAGATAAAACTTTAGCTTTAACGATTGATATTTCATTTACTAAATTTAAATAAAGTGAATATTATAAAATTATGTAATGACTCGACTTGAAATTTCAGATCTTAATTGAGTAAATGAATTAAGTTTGCACGTGTGAAAATGTTTGGGGTACCATGTGGGTCCCAACTATTGGACACGTGTCCTAGAGTCTAAATTTGGGAAGGCTAAGTGGAAAAAGATAGAAAATAAACTAAATAAGTAAACTTGTTTGGTTGCCACTGTGATCGAACCAGACGCTCGGCTCGACCGACATCGTCGGTGGAACCAGTGAGAGGCACCGGTTGGATATTCAGTGAACAGATTTGGAACATGTGTTTGACAAAAAACCACCCAGAGAACTGTGTCCATGTTGGCTTGACCGACAGTTGTTGTTGATGCGACCGTTAGAAGATAGGTTTGAGATAGTTTTCTAGAGACGTATGTCGATTCGACTTTCAAAAACAATAGAAAGAGTTTTGTGCATTACCAGTTCGACCGACAGTGGTGTTGGTCCAACTGACGTGCGACTTAAAACTGAATATTTAAATTCCGTTTGAGCAAACTCAATTTAAAATCTTGGTGAATCAAAATATTTAATTAAATTTTTGAAAAAAAATGAAAATGAACTCATTAATTCACTTAATTCAAAAGTCTTTCAAAGCCATATAGAATGGCTTACTCAAATGTTTTCTAATTTTTAAATTATAATTATGAGTTTGCAACTAAAGTAAATTCTAAAAAGAAATTCAACGAATTTCTAACGAATAATCTTTATATATATATACTACCACTTGAATTTATAACATTATTAAGCTAAGCACCATTAAAAAAAGCATTATTAAGGTAAGCAAGCTTAATGGATGTTGTCACGGATGGGAGACCATCACCTCCCAAGTCGTTGGCCGCCACACATTCGCATGTGATGTGACAACTGACAAGTAACAACCAGTCTCTCGGCACGTCAAGGTCTCGGGAGATTCTACTTTTAGACTTCATTAGGTTGAGTTCGATTGAAAAAATGGGTGGCGATTCTCCGTGTTTTATTGACTGTAACGGCGCATGGGATTTGGATATTATTATTTTATTTTTTTATTATTGTAAAAAGTATTTAAAAAATTTTGAGAGAACCGGTCACTATTCAATTTATTATTCTATATAAAAAAATAGTCTTATTTAAATAAATTTCAGTGACTCAGTTAGTGATCTGATGGTGAGTCGATTTATACTACAGTGGAAGGGTCAGTGATACGGTGAGTTGATTCGAAGGGTTCGACGAGTCGGTTCGAAGGGCAAATGGACAATACAGTAAAACCTTTGTTGGGTTATATAAAATACCCATAGGAGAATCACTACCCAAAAAATTTGTTAGAATCAATAAAAAGAATTAGAGTTAAAATGGAAAAACATCTTCATTTTACAAATCTTTTAGTATTTTCATTAAAAAATAATCGTGCTTAAATCATTTATTTTAAATAGATCAGTAAATTTTATCATTTTAAATAAAAATCAAAATAACAATTAATTTCCAAAAAACTCTCCTGTGGAAATTATTCACAGTTTACATTCAATGTTTTGAATTCTCTACCATTAAGTAACTGTAATAGTAATTGAATCTCTTAACTTTTGCATTTGGACAAGGGCTCACATCATAGTGTTATAGAATAATTTTCTTTGAACTTTATTACGCCCTCCGTCCCATTTGAAATATTTGTATTTTTTAAGAAACTCTCTTTATAAGGCTAGCACTCAAGTGATCTTATCCATTTTAAACACATTTTATACTACTAAAATACAAATGAGAGAACTATTTTGGGACAATTTAAAATCCAGATAGAACAATTAATTTGGGACAGAGGGAGTATAATTCATCTGTAATATTGTTTGTGGCTTTGTGCATGTTTAGAATCATCTAACCATTGTTGTTTGAGCTACATTTACAATGACATACTGTAATGACCTGTTCCAAGTTTGTTCATTTTTCTTTGAGATTTTCAGATCTCTGAGTTGTTTTCGGGACTGCGGTAGCAGTGAGGAGGGTATGGGCTCCGTGGTGGGCCCTAGTTTGCCTAGTGTCGAGTTTGGGAACTCGAAGGGCATTTCAGTAATTTTGAATTATTGTATATTATGTCATGAAAAATGCTTGAAAAATCACACGTCTTTCTCTCTCGAGATTCGACTTTGGATTTTCTTGGGTTTTGAGATCATTTTCTTTTAAAATAGTGTGAGTTTTGAAACTCTATTTTCACGCGATTCGAGATTTTTTTTTTAAAAGTTTAAAATAAAATAGTAAATGGATGAAATTATGAAATAATTACTAATAATATTTTTATATAATATTATAGCTTGAGCTAAATGGTTTTAAAAAAATGAGATAAAATAATTCAAGAGTTGTGGGTTCTTAAATATCTTTTTTTAAATAGTTTATGAATATATTTAAATATCTTTTAAAAAAAAACCTCAAAACCCTAAAAGGGACCCTCCCCCTTTATATTGTTTTTCTTCTTCCCTCAGCACTGTAGCATTCCAGCTACAGTGCCGCCGCCCCCCTTGGGGAGATTCACTCTCTGTCCCTCTCTCTCTCTCTCTCTTCCTCATCTCTTCCTCATCTCCATTACTGAAAACCCTAACACTCTAGTGTGAGCCGCCGCCCCCCTTTGCCTTGCCTTTTCCCTCTCTTCTCTCCTCTCTTTCCCCAACCGAAACCCTAAACCCCCTTCTCAGACGATGCCTTTTCTCTCCTCTCCTTCCCTCTTGCCGAAACCCTAAACCCACCGCCATCCTTCCATCTTCTCCTACTCTTCCCCTCCTCCGCCCAAGAAACCCTAATCCCCAATCCTTGGATCCCACTTTTTCCATGTTCGACCCAACCAGACCCGCTCAGCTGAACCTAACTTGGTCCGACCCAGTAGCTTGAAGCCCAACTCGTTTCAGGCCCACTTTAGTTGGATCCAAGCCCAATCCACTTCAGACCCAGTTTCCCAAGCCCATTTGAGTCCTACCCTTTTTCCAGACTTAGCAGACCGGCCCAGTTCTTCATTCCAATGCAAGCCCAACTCAGTTTCTCGGCCCGACCCAATTCAAGTTGGCCCGGCCCAGGCCCGTTTAGACCCATTTCAGACTTGTTTTTGGACCTGTTTGGGGATCGCTTCTAGAGTGTTTTTGGATCGCTCTCAGCTCGGTTCCAGCCCTTTTGTGGACCCGTTTGCAGCCTGTCTCGACCTTGAACCCGTGCATCGCTTCCTTCAACCCTTCGACTTATTTTCATCTTATGGATTTGAAAACACACTCAGGTGAGGGGATTTATCATTGTTAGCATGCATTTGCATCTTTTTTAACCCTCAACCTTGGACATGAAGTGACTTGAGTGGGGCCCTTCGTTTATTTAGCCACACGGTAAGGGAACTGTTAAATGAATTTGTGGCAAGGGAACCTTTCGAGTGCACTCATGTCAACTATATGCGCCTAAATGGAAAATTTTGATCGGACAAATGAATATTGAACATGATGCTTGAAAGTTATTGATACCATCTGTGTTTAGCTATAACAGGGAATGATTTTATGATGAGAATAAGACATGTGTTGGATGTCGAACATGATGTTATGGACTTAATGATAACATGTTGTTCATTTAATTATAACATGTGAAGCATTTATACTGAAGGTGAGATATGTGTCTGGATTTTGGATGTGATGCTTGAGCCTCGTTGGCAACATGATGAGTGTTATTTATAATATGTGAATGAGATCATGATGAGTATGTGGATTTGTGTATTGAGATTTTGTTATATACTTATGTTGTTTATATGATCATGATATCGTGCGTATGCATGGGGGGGGGAGCTAGCCCGCAACAGACATGCACTGTTGGTGTTGAGATAGAGGAACTATTGACATGTGTATATGTTTATGATGATGTGATGAGTTTCGTTGTTGAGAGGACTTCTCCGTTACGCTCCGGCGATCGAGGCCCCCATAGGGAGATTCGGGTTTCCCCGTTGCGTTCTGGCAATTGAGGTGCATGCCCTTGAGATTGGCTTCCCCGTTATGCTCCGGCGGTCGAAACCCTATAGGGAGATGTGGGTTTCCCGTTGCATTCCTGCAGTTGAGGCAGTTGTGTGTTATGAGGTCTCCCATTTGTATTGGTAGGGAGACCGGAGTTGGAGGAGGATAGTTGTGAGTTATGGGGATGATGTTCGAAATAGTCTGTGGGATCACTGATTAGTTGTATAATTGAGAACTCTTGTGCATAGACATTCATTTTATTACGATGGCCATCTTTTTCCTCATACATGTGATATATGTTGTCGCTGACATGTGATATGATTATTCTTTTCATTGGGCTGGTTAGCTTACCCCTTACCTTTCAGATACCCTGATTGTGCAAAGGCCAGGCGGGCCCCCTTGAAAGAGGTACCTAGAGAGGAGTATCAATAGTTAAATATCCATATTATGTTTATGCTCTAGTTTGAAAGACTATTATGTATGTGGACTCATTATCACATGTTTTATTTGGATGAATATATGACTATGTTGAACGGTCGGTGGTTATTTGTTACTCTTATGTTGGTTTTGGTCTTTATCGAATTGTTGAGTGGGAGGTAATTACCCTGTTTCAAAAAAAAAAAAATGCCCGTTATCCGTTCCTTAGTCATGTTTTGAAACTTTGCAGAGATAACGCGCCGTAGCGGGACGGGGCGTTACACATACAATCAATATAGAAATTAATTATATTTAGTAAATTTTGGATTTATGTTTATATATTCTAAAATAAACTAATGAAAATCGTTGTGTATGCTGGAGATTAAAACATTGTTATTTTTAAATTAAAAATTTGTCTTCAACGAAACATTTAATGAGGCTTTAGCATACTTTCAAGTTTTAAATCTCTGAGGGCTATATCTGATTTACTATTTTTATTGGCAAATATAAGCAGAGTTTCTCATTTTAAAAATTTGAATTATTTTAAAAAGGGTTCTTAAAAAGCTTATGAACTTCTCTCCAATATCCTATAACTCTTTCAATAAAAAAGAGATAGATAGTCAGAGTATATAGATAAAGAGAGAATCAAAATAGCATATCAGACAACTATTTTAGGACAGACCCAAAATGCATATGAGACAATTAAATTGGGACAGAGAGTATTATTTATTTATAAACCAGGATCTTTTACCAAAATCTCTACGATTTTGGTAGATAACAAGATACATTATAAATTATATTTTTAGAGTCTATGTTGTTTAGTTTGATATAAAGAAAACTATATGAGTAGTTTTTATATAAAATTTTACCTCTATCTAATAATTTTATCCATAGATTTTAAACTTGTAAAAAAAGACCAAAATTATATTATTTAGATCATCAATTTAGAGTAAACTCTATACCATCCAAATTCATATAATCACTTATCAAATAAATCTAAATTTGTGAGATCTAAAATCTATTTAATAACATGTCTCGTTAATATATCTCCCTAATTTAAGGAGCCCCATATAGACATTAGGTTTTTCTACCTCTACACACTCGATTTCAAAAAATCGAGTGAAATTATCATTCTATCCCTACGTGTATATTCATCGAATAAACTGTCAGTTCATTTTCAGTTCGTTCGGATAAATAGACTCATCCGAACGAACAGATCAGTGTAATTTTTGTTCGTTCGGACGAATATACTCATCTGAACGAATTAAACAGTGTAATTTCAGTTCGTTCAGACTTATGTTCATTCGTTCGAATGATCACTTAGGATCATTCGAACGAATGTGCCTTCTCATTCACTTCCTCAAGCTTGTCCTCTTCAGACTTGGCTCATGTTTTGGCTGCATCCCCATATCAGCTGTTTTGCTTTGAGATCTGCCAGCAAACATGGCACTGCTTTCCTTTTTCAAGACAGAATCCGAAATATCACACTAAGAACCTGTAGTGCAGGAGTTGCCAAAATTGCTGACTGATACTTGGTATCTCCAGAACTAGCTCTCCATCGTGTATCTTGTGCACAACATTTACTCCAGTATTCTTTGACATTTACCATGTCACATTGTTTACTGACTGATACCTGGTATCTCCAAAACTAGCTCTCCATTGTGTGTCTTGTGCACCATATTTACTCCAGCATTCTTTGACATTGACTGATACTTGGTATCTCTAAAACTAGCTCTTCATTGTGTGTCTTGTGCACAACATTTACTCCAACATTCTTTGACATTGATTGATACTAAGTATCTCCAGAATTAGCTCTCATTGTGTGTCTTGTGCACCACATTTACTCCAGCATTCTTTGACATTGACTGATACTTGGTATCTCCAAAACTAGTTCTCCATTGTGTGTCTTGTGCACCACATTTACTCCAGCATTCTTTAACATTGACCATGTCATGTTGTTTACTCATCAAAGGAACATACTATTTTTAGAGTATATCCAAACTGATCATTCGAATGAATGAACTGAAATTACACTGTTCTGTTCGTTCAGATGGTATATTCGTCCGACCGAACAAAAATTACACTGATATGTTCATTCGGATGAGTCTATTCGTCCGAACGAACTGAAAATAAACTGACAGTTGGTTCGGATAATAGAACACATAGGAGTAGAATGGTAATTTCATCCGATTTTTTGAAATCGGATGTGTAGAGGGAGAAAAACTGAGTGTCTATATGGGGCACCTAATTTAAGTAATCTTTTAAAGTGTCTTATTTGAGATACTTTATACAAAGCTCAATGTCTACTTCTAAAACTAGTTAGTGGGAAAGACATTGATTTGAAAAAGACGTCTACAAAAAAAGTTATTTTGATCCAATAAGAAAGGAGAGAATAGTTGGGGCTAAAGTGGGCTCCAAAGGGCCCATGCCAAAGTCTTAAGAGACGAGTGCCTTAAAAAATTATTATCCATTTATACATTAAATAATGAATTTGAAAAAAGTCGGTGGGGAGTTGCGTTCCGTACTAATGTCTTGTATTCTTATGTGATGGGCCATAGCATCAGGTCCATATAGAGGTGCCCATCTGACTTGGTTCCATCCAAAAATCTAAAACCCAGGTCTACTTGAGTTAGGGTTAAGTTCAAATTTAAGTTAAAAATTATAATTTAATTTAAATGAGTGTAGATCTTATATAATTGCATGTGTTGTATAAAGATGTAATAATTGGATCAGTTGATCTACTTATTTACCTTTTAGTTTGGATCAAGTCTATCGATTTATAAATGGATTTAAGTTGAGTCAAGTCAAATTATTTATAAATTTGGATAGATTCAAAGGAGTGGGATCAATTTTTTCCACATTTAGATGATACTCTATTAAAACAAATAGAGACACAATCTAAAAAAAAATTCTTCAAACGGGGGAAATTTCACATGATTAATTGGATTATCAAATCTTTTGAGGGATTACCTTTATTCTATATATAAGATGCACTTTTTTTAAAATGAAGGTGTTCATGTAATAGCCCGAATTTTCGAAGCAATATATATTGGACATTTAATTATTTTAATTTGGAATTTGATGTGATGAAAATGCCAAATGGATCAACTTTGGGACAAGGGTCCAAGAATGGCCCAATTGGGCCACAAATTGGATGAAATCCATTCAATGGGTCAATGAGAAGTAATTGGGTCAAAGATAGTCAATTTGAGTCAAAGTGGGCCCGATCACCATGCGGGACCCAATGGATCAAAATTGGTCCAAACCCTAAGGTAAAGGGGTAGAAAATAATCGGTTGGGCTGTGGGCCCAATGGTGGGCAAATTAATTTAAAAATGGTGATTTGGAATTAAAACCCCTAAGTTAGTAATGAAATGAAATGGTATGACCAAATGGGGCCCACCTCCACCTCACCAATTGAGGTGGCGTGTGGACCAAGGAAAAAGTGGGACCAACCATCATGGTTGACTTGGATAAATTTAAGAAAACTAAGGTGGATTAAGGTAAATTAAATTGATTAAAATTATTGTAAAATTATCTAAGTTAAAATCAATGGAATTAAAATAACATGGCCAAGTGGGGCCCACCTCCACCTCATCAAGTGAGGTGGCGGGTGGGGTAGGTATAGGTGGGGGCCATCCACCATGGTGGTCAACCATGGGTGGATTTATTAGATAGATAATTTAATGGAATTAAATTGGATGGAAATTAATTAACCTAATTGAGGACTTAACTTAATTAATTAGGTTGATTAATTAGGGTCCACATAAACAAGTCAAAGAGGACATGGGAGCCATGCTTGGTAGTTGGGTCTCAACCACCACCACGAAAGTCAAGCTAGCCCATGCTTGGTGGGTGGGGAAGTTAATGTTGAGTGAAGGCCACTCCAACCATCTCCATCTCATTTCAAACTAACCCATTTCACTCTAGCTCCTCACATCAAAAAAAAACCCGTCCCCACCTTGCAAAGGAAAAGAGAAGAACACTTAGAAGAAGAAGAGAGAAAAAGAGAAGGAGAGAGCAAGCCTTGGTCCATCCCCTCAAGATCAAAGGCTAAGATCTTGTTTTCCATCACCTTCCCTCTCCCTCTCTCAATCTAACCCCATCTACATAGTCGATCCAAGCATATCTCACCATTGATCAAGCTCATCTTGACCGTCCATCAAGGAGTAGAAGAGAAGAGAAGGCTAAGGAAAGCCCAAAAGCAAAGAAGGACCGGAGGAGTCGTCGGGTGGTAAGATTTCTTAAAACAAGAGTTTATTTTTTTTAGGATATGGAATCCATTTCTTAGACTAAATATGGCCAAAAAACGTTGTGGGCCATGGATAAGATCCATCAAAAGGAAGGATAAGAAATGGTTAAAAATGGAGGAATGGATTATGAAATGGAAGAATGGAAATTTTAATGGAATTTTTAAGTCTTTATTAAGCATAGGAAAATTGGATTTTAATGGATTTATGGGCCATAGGGTTCGGTCATGTAGCATGGCCGAACCCCATGGTAAATGTTGGATGATTTTAATTAGGGTTTGAAGGTTTAAATTATGGAGAATGATTAATGGTTTTATGAGGATTTCAAGATTTTAAAATGATTAAAAGTTGATAAATTTTAAAAGGTTTTAAATAAGGAAATTTCATGAAAATGTGGAGGATCTTTCATGGCCTTGAAAGGCATAGAATGGAATGAATGGATGACCATTGGGTTCGGCCATGTAGCATGGCCGAACCCCATGGTGAACAATGGGTAATTTTATTAAGATTATTAGGTTTAAAGATAATGGAGAAAAATGATATTTAATGGATTTATTGAGTATAGAATGTGATGTTTAGATGGAATGAAAATGGTGATGTAAATGGATGATTTATTTCAAATGGAGGTATGATATTTTAAAAGAAATCATGGACTATAGGGTTCGGCCATACAAGGTGGCCGAACCCCATGGTTAATGATCTATGGGGGTTAGGGCTCTTAGATGCTCAATGGTTAATATTTTTCTAAAGTTTGAAAATTAGGAGTATAGTATGTGATCTTCAAATGGGTATTAAAGGATGGAAGTGATGGATTAAACATTTTTGAATCATGGAAGTAATAAGGAAATGATGGGTGGTGTAAGTGGACTTTAAGTGTGATTAAAGATCCAAGGTAAAAAAATGAGGGAAAGACATCATGGGATCGGCCATGGTGTATGGCCGAACCCATGACCCATGTTTTTAGGTCAATTATGGCTAAGTTATGGTTTATACATGTGGTTAAGCAAATGGAAATTTGGGTAAGTAAATGGTAAAATTTAAATGGATTTACAAAGTGTATGGTATGTTTTTTTTTAAAGGGCCAAAATGACTAAAGGTTAGTGATTTTAAAATGGATTATTATTGGGACAAAATAGTGGTCTTAGATGGCACCCATGAAGGTGAGCCATGAACCATGGGTTCGGCCATGGTGTATGGCCGAACCCTATGGTGATGATTTAGTGATTTTTAATGAAGGTAAAAAGAATGGAAAATGATGGAAAGAGATGACAAATTTAAATGGATTTATGAGTATGTAAGTGATGATTTAAAATGAGATGAAAAATGGGGACTTAAATGGATGTTTTAATTTCATTGGAGATTGGATTAAAGGGAGTAAAATGGACCCAAGAAAATGAAGATAGGGTACCATGGGTTCGGCCATGGTGTATGGCCGAACCCATGATCCCTTTCTGGGCCACCTTTAGGGCCAAAATGTGAAAGGACATATGGGGTTAAATGTTTTTCAAAATCAAACAATAGGTGTCTGATTTTGGATATGTTATGGAATTATAAATGGGCCCAAGTTTATGGGTCAAATACGAATTCAAAATGTACATGGAAGAGGAGTGGCAAAATCATAATTTATAGCCACTTTGAAGAACCATGGCCATGGCCGAACCCTATGTGGATGAGACATGAAATTGAATGCATTATGAATGATTAATTGGAACGGATAGTTGCTGCGTTTAGGTTCGCAAATTTGAGTATTTAAATGGCCAAAGAAATTGGATTTATGTATGTGTTTTAACCAATGGATAATGGACTAAGTTAAGGGCTGATTTTTGATAAAATGGTAACATAATTAATGGCCATCAATGGGTCTAAGTAGATGGATCAATTATGAACTTAATCATGGATAACATATGGACTAATTCAGTAAATGTAATAAGGTATCGGACGTCGCAAACGGTACGCGATCGGCGACCGGATTATCGAACGGAAAACATAACGGAACGCTACACGGTATTCGGTAGGATTCCTACCTTTTTGTAAGCGATGGATATGTGATGGTATTTAGATTATTTTGATTTGGCTTATGATGGATTTATGATTATGATTTACCTTATGATGAGTTTTAAGTTATGAATCATATGGATTATATTTTAACATTATGCATTATATCGCTATGTATAGTATATCAAAATTATGGTTTATCTATATACTACATAGCATAATGCACGTACATCTCATGCATGGCATGGGCGGGAAAATAATGAAACCGGAGTCCATGCTCCATCGGGGCGACCGAGAATCAGACATGGGGATAGCCTGAGGGTTATAACCGGAGTCCATGCTCCGTCAGGGCGACCGAGAATCAGACATGGGGATAGTCTGAGGGCTATAACCGGAGTCCATGCTCTGTCGGGGCGACCAAGAAGCAAACATGGGGACAATACATTGTATGATCATACGGATGATGGGTGGGACACATGACATAGGCACCCATGGCATAGCATACATTACATGCTTATTTTGTTATATTTCATTGTATCGGTATATGTATTATCACTAATCCATATGCTAGCCTTACTCGGAGTCCTACTGGGCGCGTTGACTAACGCCCTACTTCTACCCTAGCTGATGACGTAGGGGATGGCGGAAACAGTGGACATGACAGGAGCCAAGCTTAGGAGCTTGGGCAGCGCAGTCTTAGTTTATTTACGTTTACATTTTGGAGATGTAATTTTAATGTAACTTAGCTTGTCGGGTTGTATAAGTTTACATTTCTTGCGATGGTTTGGACGTTACTTATGGACAATTACATTTTGTGATATAAATATGAACATAGGGGCATTTTGGTAATTCAATGTTGTATCTTCCCTTCTATCTAAAAATCGGTAGGATAGACTCTATTATCATGTTCCGCAATGATTATAATCCGCGAGCTTATTTCCTACGCGTGAACCATTTTCGTGGACTTAGTTCTGCGCACGCGTGGGGTTGGCCAGTTAAGGGTCGGGCTTTAGAAGGTCGGACTTAACTCGCGTCGTGGCGTCCGCGCCCTCTCTCACTCTTCTATTTCAAAAAAAAAAATAGACTCTGATTTTCGGAAAATAGGTGAAAAAGGGCGGGGCGTTACAGTTCAAGTCTCTTAAAGTATCTGATTAATTCTTGTGGCATGTGCAAACATCCCTATTTACACACACCGGGTAACACTATGAAGATTGAGAAATGGCCCTTTCACAATGAGATTAACTTAAACTCAAGATGTCCTGCATCTCAGACAAATTCTTGACCGTCAAACTAACCCTCGTGGGGTAATATTGACTCAAGAAACACAAATACACTTTCACTTCACCTCTACTTATGTAGTTCCATATTTCCATCATGGCATGTTTTTTATCCATATTTTATGTTTTGACACTAATCACAATCATGATTCAAAAACTCAAACCTTAGACTCGATTAGAATCCTATGAAGTTCAGTAATTTGAATTAGTTTTTTCATTTGACTAAAAAAATTCCATAAAATTTGTTGACTCGCTTAATTCGAAATCCTATTGAGTCGAATCAACTTGAACTAATTTGTGAGAGTTTTTTTGAGATTTTAAACTATGATCACAACTATTAAGCATGTTCTCTATTACATACGGGTCCAATTCCAACCTATTTTCACTTATCAAACACCATGGCCAACACTAACAACCTGAACACGGGTTGCAACTCGAAGAAGTGATCTAGGGCCTCAAGGAGGCCACCACTGTCTTGGCGACGGATCGATCAAATTTCCAGGGTGTGGGTTCAATTGTATGCATGTAACTCAAAAGGGTAGGTGTGTTGGTTAAAAACTCACTTCAGGAAGCGAAAGTCTTAAGTTTAAATTATGTCTCATCTCAAAGGGCCACTCTTCATAGTTTTACCCATTGTATGCGGGTAGAAAGGCTTGCACATGCCCCAAAGACTAGTCGGATGCTCTAAAAGACCCTAGACACCTCAGTCATAAAAAAAAAAAACTCAAATGCAAGTGTAGATATAATTTTTAGAGATCCCTAATTAAAATTTATTTGAGAGTAATTTGAAACTTTGTTAATATGTATAGACTAGTGATGACATATATTACACAAATATTTTTAAAAAATTAACATTGAGAGATCACGAAAACTTACCTATTGTGAACTTTTTTTATAAAAATTAATATCAACTTCTAAATAAAATTATTAGATAAAGAAAAAATTGTAAATTTTTATTTTTAAATTATTTAATATTTCATCTAAAGACTATTATGTTCACGTGTATAAAAAAGTGACATAGATTAAATACTAATATCTTTTATAAAAGATATAATGTACCTTCTCATATTACATGATGATTAAATAGTTAAAAGATAAATTTTATTTTTTTATTGTTAAAATGGAAATCTTTTTATCCATTCTCGTACATAGTCATTAGTAGGGTTGAAACTTGGGGAGATTGAGCCAATTTTTTAAAAATCCAACCCAAAAATCAACTCAATCCGATCTAAGTTGCTTGTCCGACCCAACCCAAGTTGCAGGCCTAACCCGACTTGGACCTATAACACGACTTGTTTTAACTCAAATTGGAAAAAAAAAATCAACAACTTAACTTTTATCTATATTTTTTAACTTTATGCAATCTACAAAAAAATATTTTTGCCACTAATATGAACTATAATAAAATAGCATCATCTTGAAATCTAACAATACATTAAATAAACAAGAACATATCAGCAACATACAACTCATAATGAGCTTTTATATCTATATTCTTCACAATCCAAAAGGATTGGAGTGATCACCAAGAATCCGTCTTAGGAAATGTGAGTCATAAGTTCGATTCCCACTCCACTCCAAATAACACTCCCTGTAGAGTTATTCAGTGTGTATAATTAGGGAGGTTTGTAGATACCCGATACCTTGGTCATTAAATATATATATTTTTCACATGCTGTAGTATTATTCATCCTGTAAAAATTCGGATAAAATCGGATCAATTCGTTCATTTTAAATTTATGACTCATATCAATCCAAAAGCATGTATTTTTTTTTCAACGCGACCACCCAAAGTTTCACCCCTGACCTTACTTTTAAAAATTAGAAGTTATTTTTATATGGGTGGCCATATAGACACCTAATTTTTCTGCCACCAGACACCCGATTTCAAAATTTTAGTGTAAAATTACCTTTTTGTGTAACACCCCAACCCAGAAGTGGGCCCGAAACGGCACTGGTTTTTTTTTTGTAAGCTAATCTCAAGAGGTTTAACTGGGTTGGATCAAAGGTTAGGCCCAAAAAGCCACACATGATTTCAACATGTGGACCCAAACACATACCATAAGTCTATCCATAGCAAACACAAACACATACTTCCATAAACGAAATATTATTCAATCAAAACAGAGTAGCTACGGTCACATAGTGGTTTAATACATATTTCAACACATAAAAGTACCACATGCGGCACTTTACACAAATTAAGATTCCCAAGAACCAAAATCAACAAGTCCCCGTCAAAGGGAGAAAATCCAGACCACACCAAAGCTTATCCTTTCTAAGCTCGATACGGAGGTTTCTCCTCCTTAAGTACATCTCCTGAAAGGTGAGTGATGTGAGCTAACTAGCCCAGTGAAAAAAATATAAAATGCAGTCTAATGAACATCAGATTAGTCAAATAATCAACATTTTCAATATAACAGTTCAAAGTTTTGCCAAAAATCTCATCGTCATTCCATAACTGCTGTCATCCACCGTAACACCTACATACTATGCTAAGACCATTGTATTAAGTCTCGACACAGTCAAAATACATCCTTACAAGTACATCTCTGACCCTCACATGGTCGATACTGACACTCCCCAAGTCAGCAACTGTCGACACCCTTGGTCCAGTAGACGTATACCATCTCACACACATGGCCAATATTGGTTCAATAATCAAGGGCACGTGGAAGCAGTATCAAACATCATCATAGCTAATAAGCATATTTGTAGAAATATAAATCACACACCACAAAATATCATAACACTGGATTTACGTGGAAAAACCCATTAGGGAAAAAACCACGATTGAAATAGAGTTTATTAGAACCAAAACCCAAATCTTGTAATAAGGACCGAGGCCAAATAACTTCACTGGTGGTTAAGGCCATTGTACGATATTCTGCTTCTGCACTTGATCTTGCAACAACACTCTGTTTTTACTCTTCCAAGTTACCAGATTTCCTCCCACAAATGTACAATATCCTATGGTAGATTGTCGATCAACCGGAGAACCTGCCCAATCAGCATCAGTGTAAGCAGTAATGAAACTATTTCCATTCTTCCGCATCCATATTTCCCTTCCTGAAGAACCCTTCAAATATTGTAAAATTCGATTAACAGCATTCATGTGAGTTGTAATGACCTGTCCCGAATTTTCTAAGTTTCGAAGAGATTTTCGGATCTCTGAGTTGTTTTAGGGTCCTTGGTAACAGTGAAGAGAGTGTGGGCGCCATGGTGTGCCCAGTTTACCTGTTTTCGAGTTTGGGAACTCGAAGTGCATTTTGGTAATTTTATAATTATCGCGCATTTGTCATAAAAAACTTGTTCAAAAGTCACATATTTTCTCGCCTAAGATCTTTCGGATTCTTTCTTCGAGTTTTTCTTTCTCTTCTGAAAAAAAAAATAGGCTAAAACCCTAAACCCTGACCCTCCTTATAACTCACCCCTTTCCGCGACACTGTAGCCATCACGCTACAGTGCCGCCGCTCTTCTTCCCTTCCTAGCTCTCCTCTTCCTCCTTCTTCTTCTTCCTCCCGATTCTCAGTAAGTCTCTTCTCCTTTCTCCCTCTCTCTCTCTCGGTTTTCTTCTTCTTCTCTTCTCTACCTCCAACCAGTCCACCTCTGTTTTTCCCCAAATTTTCTCTTCTCATTCTCTTCGATTTTTTCGAGATTCCTCCCGATTTTCCCCTATTCTTCCCTTCCCTTTCTTGGATTTCTCTATTGCTCGGTTTTCCAGTTTTCCCTTTTTCTTTCTTTCTTCCTTTCCTTCATTTCTCTGTTTTCCATGTTTTTTTTCTTTCTTTTCCTTCTTTCCCCTTTCTGGATTTTCCTTCCCTGGTTTTCTCCCCTTTCCCTACGACTTAGTAGAGTGATTGAGTCGCTTGGCCGAGTGCCAAGTCGACTCAGTCTAGTTTGTTCTGAGTCAACCCGGCCCTTGGGCTGCAGTAGCAACCCAGGCACTTGGCCCACTGGCCTAGACACGACCCGACCCAAACTTGGTTTGGCCTGACCTGGCCCAGACCCGACCCGACCCAGACTTGGTCTGGCCCGACCAGGCCCAGACCCGGTCCGACCCAACCAGGCCCAGACCTAGTCATGCCCATGTTTTCGGCCCAATCCACCTTGGCCCAGTTTCCAAGACCCGGCCTTTTTTAAAGCCCGTTTTCAAGCCCAGCCCGTTTTTAGACTTGGCCCAGTTCGGCCCGTTTTGGGCCCGACCCAGTTTTAGGCCTTTTTTCTTTTCGGCCTCTTTTTGACCCGTTTTGTCTTAATTACTTATCCGTTCTTCTTTATTTCTTCAGATTGAACTCCCTTCAACCCAACAAGTCGCTTACTCGCTTTGGACTTTCGACTCCACACACATGGTGAGGGGACTTATCACTGTTTTAGCATTCATTTGCATTTTTAACCTATAACCTTGGACATCGAGTGACCTGGATAAGACCCTTTCGTTTATTAAGCCGCTCGGTAAGGGAACCATTGAAATAAATATGTGGCAAGGGATCCGTTTCGGTTCACCCATGTCAATTATATGCGACTAATGGAAAATTTGATTGAATGAATGATTATTGATGCTTGAAAGTTGTTGAAAACATGTTTGTGATTAATCATAACACATATATGATATTATGATGGATGTGAACACGATAGTTGGAAGATGTTGTGATTCTTTCTATTTACGCATAAGATGCAAATGTAAACGCATGTTGGATATAGAAGTATGAGTCTAAGCACTGTTATGTGTCGTTGACTGCATGATGAGGCATGTTGTTGATATTGACATCATGTTAGAACATATTTGTGTTGTCATACATGATCATGATACCATGTGCATGCATGAGAGATTTTGTTTATGTGTATACATTCATGATAATGAGATGAGTTTGGTGGTTGGGAGGACTTCCCCATTACACTCCAGCTGTCGAGACCTCCATAGGGGATGTGGGTTTCCCCTTTGTGTTCTGGCGGTCGAGGTGCCTGCCCTAGAGTTTGGTTCCCTCGGGTGTTGAGGTGGTTTCCGACACAACTCGGGTGGGTGAGGCAGTTGTGTATTCTTTAGTTTCCCGATGATGCTGGTAGGAGACCGGGGTTCGTTGGAGGACCTGATGTGGAATATGGAGATGATTTCTTGGATTTGGTTAATAGAATATCTGTTAATAGAGTAGTTGAGTATCGTAGGCATGAATGTTTTATTCACTTGTGATATTTACTACCCCTTTCACATGTGATCTATAACTACCTTGTTAATATCTGATATGTTCCTTCGGTGGGCTGTTTTGCTCACCCCTTACCTTTCAGGTGCCCGATCGCTGAGGGGCCAGGCGGACCCCTTGAGCAAGTACCTTGAGAGGAGTAGTAGAGAATAGAAGCCTATGTTTATGCTATGTTTGATATTTGAGAATTTTAGTCACATGAACTCAATCATATGTTTGTTTGGATGACTATAACCAGTTGATTAGTTTACATTTGTGGTTCGTTGTGTTTATTCTAGCTTTGAAATTGTGGGCTATTGGACGGGAAGTAATTACCCCGTTTGAAAAAAAAAAAAATATTTGCTGCTACTCTTGTACCCGATATCTGTTTTTTGTGACTTTCTGAATTTTTTCGGAGATAGAGCACCCGTAACGGGACGTGACGTTACATGAGTAACTGTACGTGCATGCATAAATCTATTGACCAGACTGACTGCATAAGAAATATTTGGCCTACTAATCGTTAGATAAATTAGTCGACCAACCAACCTTTGAAACTGACCAATATCAGATAACAATTCACCATCATTATCAAGCTTACCTCCACTATCAATTGGAGTATCTAAGGGTTTAACTCCCATATTTCCAATATCATGCAACAGATCCAGCACATATTTTCTTTTGTTGAGAAATATGCCCTTCTTTGAGTAGGCAACTTTTAATCCACGAAAATACTTCAAAACTCCCAGATCTTTGATGGCAAATCTCTTGTACAGTAGAGTCTCAGGTCTTGTAATTTCATTTTTATCATCGCTTGTGATCACTATATCATCAACATACACTAAAACAACAGTTGTACCACATGCACATTTTTTACAAACAAAGAAGAATCAGCCGCACTCCTTTTAAGTCCATTATTCACGAGAACAGAACTGAGCTTAGCATACCATGCACGGGGAGATTGTTTAAGTTCATATATGACCTTTTTCAACTTACACAAATCCAACTTTGGATTTTTGTGAATGTCCCGATGGAACATTCATATACACCTCTTCTTCTAGGTCACCATGCAAGAAAGCATTTTTTACATCCATTTGAGATAATTTTCAACCCTGATTTACTGCTAAGGAGAGAAGCACTTAAAAAGTGTTCATATTTGCAACTGGTACAAAAGTCTCTATATAATCTTCTCCATATGTTTGTTTAAAACCTTTGGCAACCAGTCTCGCTTTGTGTCGCTCCACAGTTCCATCACTTTTATACTTGATTTTATATATCCAACGACACCCAACTGTCTTCTTTCCGAGAGGCAATTTGACTATATTCCAAGTTTTATTATCATCAAGTGTTTGCAATTCTTTTTCATTGCCTGTCACCAAACAGATATGGAATTAGCTTCACGAAATGTCTTTGGTTCTTGTTCACTAGACATTGCACTCAAGAATGCTAAATGCGACTGAGTAACATTATCATATGTCAGAGAAGCCTCCATTGGGTATGATATAGCATGGTAAGTGAATAAATCTTTCATTTCTTTTGGAGGACGAGTCTCTCTACTCGACTCCATAATGGTAGAGGAGGAGCTGGCATTTCAATTGCTGTAGAAATCGCTTGAGTTTCTGCAGATATAATCTCAGTAGAAGCTGTCGGTATTTCAATTTCTATAGACATTGGTTGGTTATCTGGAGAGAGAATCACAATATTTCTGTGGCAGGAGACATCATCAGTTTAGTAGGAAGCGCTACCAATTCAGATAAGTACTTCTCCTGGAATCGATTCCCAGAATCACCAGGTGCAGGAAAATACGGTTCTGATTCAACAAAGCGGACATCACGAGATACAAGAAGCTTGCGAGATGAGATGTCATACCAAATGTACCCTTTCTGTGTGGAAGAGTAACCGAAGAAAACACATCTGAGAGATCTGGCATCGAACTTATCACGATTAATACTCTGGAGATGAACATAGCAGACACACCCAAACACACGTAGGTGAGATAAGTCAAGAAGTCTATTCTTCAACACTTCCAACGGGGATTTAAAATTGGTAATCCGACTAGGAAGTGGATTAATCAAATAGATGGCAGTCAAGACGCCATGAGACTAGTACGTTTTAGGAATATGCATCTGAAACATAAGTGCTTGAGCAGTTTCTAAGATATGACGATTTTTCCTTTCTAACACACCTTTCTGTGTTGGCGTACCCACGCAGCTAGTTTGATGAAGAATACCTTGGCTATGAGTATAGTCAGCGAAAAGAGCATTGACATATTCAGTCCCATTGTCAAAGCGAAGAATTTTAATTTTGGCATGAAATTGAGTATGGACCATGTTGTAGAAATCTTTAAAAACAGAGAACACCTCAGTTTTAGATTTGAGCAAGTATAACCAAGTAACACGTGTGCAATCATCAATGATCAAAAAATATTTAAATCCATCATAAGAAGCAATGGGAGCACTCCATACATCAAAATGAATCAGTTCAAAGCAAGCAATAGACTTAGAAGTAGAAGAATGGTAACCGTAATTGTTTTAAAAAATGACAAACATCACAAACATTAGACGGAATAGAAATAGACGAAAAAAGACAAGACTAAATACGACTTGAAGGATGTCCAAGCCGTTGGCGCAGAAGGTGACCCTCTACATAGTCCTTGGCATGATAAACCTTATTAGGAAAAGGTAACATGTAAAGGCCATTGGAAAACGTGCCTTCACTAATCGTCGTCTTGGACGTGCGATCCTGGAAGATGACAGAGTTAGGAGAGAAAATAACATTATAGTTCAAAGCATTAGTAAGTTTTTCAACAGACAAGAGTTGAGTTGGAAAATAATGAACAATCAGAGCAGTAGAAGGGATGTTATTTGAAAAAAAATCGATTTTACCACTGCCGACCATAGGAACTATAGATTCATTGGCTAGATAAACATTGTGTTTACAAGACGATGATGAAAAATCCAACATAGACGAAGAAGAATTAGCCATATGGTCAGTGGCTCCAGAATTAATTATCCAAGGATGACCATTAGATTGTGAAGCAAGGAAAGCATGAAAGTTACCTGCAATATGAGACGAAGAAGACGTGTTTGGAGGAGGCAGAGACTTATGGAGATCATTTAGAATCTGAGTCAACTGATCTAGAGTGGTTGAAGTGTCTGCGTTATGAGCCTTGTCTCTCTTTTTGGATTCAAAGGTAGGCCTGTGATGAGGATGTAACAACCAACAACGATCTTTAGGGTGCCCAATCTTTCCACAATGTTCACAACGAAGGCGTCCTTTATTCTAAATAACTTTCTTCTTCTCGGACTCAGAGAAGTGTCTGCAGTCATTCTTATGAGTAAGGAGAGCACTTGATTCAAGGTTTGCCGATGAATACGGAATAGCAAAAGGCATTGTGTCATGTCGCGTTTCTTCGCGTTGAATGATAGCGCAAGCATTAATGATTGAAGGTAGAGGATTTGTCATAAGTATGTTACTCCACAAATATTCGTATTCAGGCCGCAAAGTACGAAGAAGAGAAAAAACTTGATCCTCTTCGTCTCGTTGCACGAGAGTCTGTGCATTAGTAGTATGTGGGCGATACATATGCAATTTATCCCATAGTCTCTTCATATGTCCAAAAAAATCACAGAATTTCCGTTCACCTTGTAGCACAGTGGCAATCTTACCATTGATAAATCTCAATTTTCGCTTACTACCGAGCGATAATGTAACTGCTCGAGACCACATAACATAGTTATTTGCATTGAGCAGAACAGGTGAGAGTCTTAGACTTGGATTACAGTCGGATTCACCCATTGCGAAGGAGAGTTTTTTTTTTTCTCAAAAGAATAAGACCCGACCAACACCCCTACTTCTGTGCAGTGAAAGGAGTGCTCAACACAAATCAAAATCAGTGACACCGAGGCTCTGTAACTTCAGCAAATACCGCCGATCCCAACCTAGATCTACAAAGGGTTAGGGCCTGTCTTCGGCGAAAGGAAGGCGGTCGTGAACAGAGTCACAGTAGATCTCTCACGCAGCAGCAGATTTGTAAAAAACAAGTCTAGAGACAGCTCGGACTGCGGCAAGTGGATCTCGCAGCGAAAAAAAAAAACACCCAAATCTTGTGCCACGGGTAGCACGGACTACGGCAGATCTGGAAAACCAGAGCAGAGCACCGAAGTAGAGTGGCTAGGCAATAGCAATAGCAGTAGCCGGCCGTCGGATGCAGGTGGAAGACGTTGAAACTGTAGAGGGAGCCCGACTGGAAGAGTTGCCGATGAGAAGCCACAGAGGGCCTCAGACGGAAGATATCTGGGCAGCAAATATCGGTATCACAGTCTGAAGGCTGAAGGCAGCGGCTGGAAGACAGGGACTTGATGTCGGCGATGCAGAGACGCCGGATTTTGCAAACACAGATATGAAGCAGAGACGCCATGAGCAATGGGAGGAAGCAGATCTGGAAGCAGAGACACTGGAAGCAATGGGCCGAAGCAGAGACAAACAACTACAGCTGACGGCGGAGGCTCACGGCGGAAACGCAGCCAAAGGAAGCTGATGATGTAGCAATGCACGATCTCTAGGAAGCTGCAGCAATGGTAGCCAGTACAGATCTGAGACGGCCTGGAGAACAGAGCAGCAGCCCTTCGCCAGAAACAGATCGGACCCGAAGAAGACACCCAATGTGCAGAGACAAGAGAAAATCTAGTGCGCAAGAGGCACGCAGAAGATCTGGGTCGCGTAGATCTGTACAAGACGCCGGCAGATATGGGCTTGTCGGCGGAACACTAGAGTTGCACAAACAAGCAGAGTCACAACCAAATCATAGGCTGACGTGTTTTGATTGAAGATGCCCACCGAAAGCAAACGCCAGATCTGGCAAAAAAGGAAAAAAAATCGGCAATGGTGGAGGTGCTGATGTTTCCGACTGTGTACAAATCTGAAAGTGAAGAGCCTCCAGATAGGCGGGACAGAGACGTCGGCGTTGGTGACCATATCTGTCGAATGAGGGAGCGGAGCCGAAAGGGGTTAGATCTGGGAAATCAGATCCGAAAGTGGAGATCTATAAACAAGAGAGAGAACGCTGGTTTCTTCTCTTGCTGAAACCTCCCTTCTTTATGAGAGACACCAGTGCACAGATAGAGCAGCACCAGCGGCAGCGAGCGATGGGCGCTGGCTGGGGGTGGAAATCCTCTCTGCAACTGTGCAGAACAGTAAAAAATCGATGTCTAAACAAACCGAATAATCGATTAGACTGATACCATGTAGAAATATAAATCACACACCACAAAATATCATAACACTGGATTTACATGGAAAAATCCATTAGGGAAAAAACCATGATTGAAAGAGAGTTTATTATTTCACGGTGTTTTTCTATGTACATCAGAGATATATTTATAAGAACAAATAAAAGTATGAGTCCCATTTAGGACTCTGAGACCCAATTGAGTTAGGACTCTGAGTCCTAATGGAGTTAGGACTCAGAGTCCCACTCACCCTCTCTTTTCTATTTCAATAATAACACATATGATCAACATCATAAATATTTACGAGCACTTTTCTCAATAGTGTATCATGTCTAGGCATATGAGTGGGTTCATCAACACTGATTCTTGAAACCATTCATTGCTCAAGATCCAATATTTTTAACCTGATTTATCCCTTCTGCAATGTTAAGTCTCCTCACCGTAAATGTGTGGTATTGAAGTCTCTGCTAACATACAAACAGATATACAATCAATAATCAGTTAGAATATATAGCATACAAAGCAATACATACTTGTAGTACTTCAATCTATCCTGTTTTTCCAAAAATCTCCAAGAGAAATGGAACTGAGTCTCCTATTTGGTTTCTAACCATTTTAAGTTAAAATAATCAGCAATGCATATAATAAATAGGTGCTCAGGCCACTTCTCATATTGTCTTCTGGGCATGACCAGATTGACATATTGAGTTAGGCTTAGAGGTATAAGGTGCTCAGGTTACTACTCTTATAGCAAGTTAGGCCTTAAGGTCACTTAGTGCCCGAACCCTTCTTTTCTACCGAGCGGTGAAGTAAATCGCACAGCTACAGATAGCTAACGGGCTGAGTCAGCCACAGATAGAGAGTATCAGCGTAAAAGTGAATATAATAAGTAGTACACTATAATAATTAAATAAAAGGGGTTAGTAAGAATTTTATTAATCAAGGAGGATTTAAACATCACATGTAAATCTATGGTCTAACGCATGCATCTTAAGTCAAACAAGGATTTACAAATAAAAAACTGGGTTCCTCGGAACATGCCTCGAAACCAGGTACTGTGACTTCAGACCTTTGGAGCCACTACTTAAATTGATCTGCAGAACCTCAGAACATGGTTCTGGTCTTCGGAACGTCCAAGGCTCAAGTGAGAGTGCTTTCGAACTGAAAAACAGAAAACGGACTTTCGATGGGTCTTGGTGTGCAGAACATGTCGAGAGAAACTCGGAACTTCCGAACCGTTTGGTCCTTCCGAAACAGACTCGGAACATCCCGACAGAAGAGGAGGGAGGAGAAAGGTTATCCTCTGGACACTTCGAAGTCCAGAACCAAGGCTTGGAACGTCCGAAGGTGTCGGCTTTGGAATGTCTGAAGCCCAACTCTCGGACCTTCCGAGAGTCATCTTCTTCTTCTGTTTGCAGCAGCAGATAATAACGGCGCTGGGAGTGTGAAATACAAATCCACAAATAGTGGGTTTTCTGGGTTCGTTTTTCACATCCCATTGGTCAGATGGACTCCTCTGTGACTACTTTTAACATTGGGAATAAATTAAAACTTTAATACTGAATTAAAACATCTGATTTTAACATCAAAACCAGAATGGCACAAGAATTTCCAAATTTTTCTTAAACTTCAAATTTATTTTACTTACTCAAAACTCAGTCAAATTCATTTTTACTTGATTCTAAACCGACTGTAATTTAAGAAGGAACACATGAGTTACCTTCACTTCAGTTCCTAGGTTGAAAATCTGAAATTTGAAAATTCCTCCTCTTCCAAGCTCATTGTAAAAAAAATTTGAAACGGAACAGAGAGACAACAGTTGGTTGATTTTTGTTTAACTTAGCGGATTCACAAAGGGGTGAATTCAGCTAAGGAGAAGGGTAGATTTATAGGATTATCTAATGGCTGGGTGAAAGCCACCTCACCGGCAGCCCACAGGCGCTGCATGGAAGCGGTTGGCCAAGTACCTGCGGCCACAATAAAAGGGCACAGTAAAAATAAATTGCGGATAAGTCCCTCTGCAGGTTTTGCAAATTGGTCCTGTTTTGACAAAAAAATAATTTTTAACTAAAAACATGATTTAAAAAGCTTAAATAATTTAATCAACTTAACAAAAATATTGGGTTTAATAAACTCTGTTTGTTATAAAATTTTGGAGATTTAAAATTTATTAAAAATCATAGATTTAAAAAAAAAATCTATATTTTGACTCTATTTACTTAATTTAACTTGAATTAAATAAAATGGTTTAAAACATTTATTTTCAGAATTTGGAGAAATAAATTAAACCATCATTTAAAACCTATCATCATATGATTTTCTAAAAAAATTCTTATTTCTGAAATTACCTATAAATAATTATTACTTCCCTTTCGGGCTCTTTTCGGGCGATTTTAAATAACATTTTCTAAAAATAAAATAATTCTGAAATTTTAAATTAAAATCCTTGATTAAGGAAAACAATATCATTTATCAATAATCAAATAATTACATACATAGAAGAAATAATATTTATAAATGGTAAATTACCATTTTGCCCTTCCAACTAGATGAGCTGGATCATCGAGTTTCGAGCTCTGACTGAGCCACACCTGTGCTTCTCATAAATCCTCAACCGTAATCTTGAAGATTAACCGGTTCAACTATGATTTATCGTACTGATTAAGTTTACTTCGGGTCAGGGTATTACATTTTGCCCTTCGCTTTTTGAGAAAACAACGAACCCTCTGCATCATTTGAACCATAAGACAGAACATTTTTCGTTCGTTCGGACCAATGGATCGTTCGAACAAAAATTTCAGTATAAATTTCAATCATCCGAACGATCGAACTAATAGTTATAAGATTGTCTGAACCATCACGTCAGTTCAGATGATCTTATAACTATTTAGTTCAAAATGATGCCCACTTTGTTCAAACCTAAATAGGAACAAATGAACCTTGCTCTGCAAATTGGATCGTTCAAACTAACTTATATGTTGAAGATAATTTGGATAGTCCGAATGATCGATCTGATGGCACAACAACAAGACGTTGCTTGGTTCCCTTTCCATCTTCTTACTCTCCTTCCAGCACCGGCACCGGCACCGGCACCAATCCCCATCTTGAGTTCGCCCATTTGTTTTACTTTTCCTTTCTCACATATTTTATTCCTCGCAACTTTAGTTCTCATTCCTAAGCCACCACCCATTCATTTATATTTCCCAGGTGTGTGTTTTCTGACCATACCATTCATTTCGGTACACCCATAAACCCCAACTATCATTGTTTAATCCATTAGCCTCTTTAACCACCCCTTTAAATAATAACCTTTGACCGATCCATTAAGAACACACATTAACTTTTTTTAAAAAAAAAATTAGAATCATCTTTCTCATATTTTTGGGTGGCGATATAGACACCGCGGAAACCTGCCACCAGACACCGATTTTGGAATTTTCACGGGAAATTACGGTTTTGCCCCTTCTGCTTGAAATCGTACGATCGATCGATTTGAGGCGTAAAAGATCGATCTGAGGCGTATACGATCGATCGATCGATCCGACAGTTCATTTTCGAATCGATCGATTGATCATAACACGAGATTCAATCGATAGCACGGTTCCATGGAATCGTGCTATCGATTTAACTGAGAGGTCGACAGTTTGACAGTCGACCTCTCATCTCAAGATCGATCGCACGATTATATGTGATCGATCGATCGATTGTGAACCAATTAAAGATCGATCGCACGATCACATAAAATCGTGCGATCGATTTTAACTGCGAAGTCGATAGTTTGACAGTCAACCTCTCCTATCAATATCGATCGCATGATTATATGGGATCGATCGATCGATTGTGACCCATTCAAAGATCGATTGCACGATCACATAGAATCATGCGATCTATTTTAACTGAGAGGTCGATAGTTTGACAGTCGACCTCTCATCTCAAGATCGATCGCACGATTCTATGTGATTGATAGATCGATTGTCCGTTTAGGGCAAGATCGATCGATCGATTTATGTGATCGTGCGATCGATTGTCTGGTTAGGGTAAGATCGATTGCACGATCACAGAAATCGTGCGATCGATCGCAAAGTTATATATAAAATCAATCGATCTTTTCGCCTTTTCCGGCAATTGCAACCCTTAAAACCGAAGACCCTTTCTCTTCTTCTTCTCCAATCGATCGATCGACCCTTTCCTCTTCACCAAATCGACCGCACGATTCTCCAAATCGATCGATTTGCCCTCTCCGGAAACCCTTTCTTTCTCCAATTTCGTCTTCCTCTCCGGAAATTGAAAATCGGAAACCCTTTCTCGGATTTCGTCTTCGTCTCCGTAAATCGGAAACCCTTTCTCGGATTTCGTCTTCCTCTCCGGAAACCAAAACCCTTTCTCCCATTTCGACTTCCTCTCTAGAAACCCTTTCTCTGATTTCGTCTTCCTCTCTAGAAACTCTTTCTCCAATTTCTTCTTCTCCAATCGATTCTCCTTCACAGCCCTCCTCCCACATGGCATCCAAAGGGTCTACATCAAGAGGGAGAAAGACGAAGGTGTCGGCTTCATTTAGAGGGAAGAGAGCGAGATTGACGGAGACACCACCTATGGAGACGTAGACCTTCGACCCGAACTACTTTAAGTCTTTGGAAGCCGCCACATTCTACCGAGAGGATTTGTACTCTCGGCTGATGATTTCTGGTAAAATCATTGACCTAAGCTTTTTTTCTGCATTTGAATTAAGAATCCATAAGTATATTCACAGACTTGGATGGGGAGATTTTTTGGGAATAAGAAAAGATTTTTACCCAAAATTGGTTAAGGAATTTTATGCAAATATGTCGAAGGACCGGGTGAGACACTCCATAAAATCCAAAGTTAGGGGGACAGAAATTGAAATTTCAACTTCGGCACTAGACAGAATGTTTCAGTTTCCCAGTGCCACTATTTCGAAGTATGAACCAAATTCATGGCCCACCGATGTTGTCGGATTCGTTCCCTTGGAGGCCATGACCCAATTGTGTGGGCGAAGTGATAGTGCCAAATGAGATACGCTCCAGCTTATGGAGCTAACCCTAGAAGCCAGAATTGTATATTACATTATGAGGAAGAATATTTTACCTAGAAAATGGCTTAGTAATCATGTGCCATATTTTGATAGTTTCCTGATATGGTGCATCTTGAATGGAAAGCAAATTGATATATCCTTCATCATAATAAAGCACATGGTTGCATCTCCTAAGATTAGAAAATGTAACCTTCCATATGGTTTATTTCTATCTTACTTATTTCGATTTTGCGGAATCACCCTCCCCCCTGAAGAGAAAATAGCTATGAAGAAAATCGATATATTCGATGCGTCTACTTTGGGCAAGATGAGATTCAAACTCGACAATGCACGTTGGGTTCCCAAAGTAGAACATGGTCTTATTGAGGTTGAGGCACCTGAGGAGGGTGACATACCTGAAGTTGGGGGGACCGACGTACCTGAAGTTCAGGGGGCAGAGGCACCTGAAGTTGGAAGGAGTGAGGCACGTGATACAGGAGTCAGTACTATGCTAATTCTTGACAGCATAGAAAAACTGAATGAAAAAATTGATGTGAAATTTGCCGAGATTGAAGGAAGGCTTATGGGCAGGCTTGAAGGAATGGTTGATGAAAAATTAGGTGAGATTGAAGGAAGACTGATTGGAAGGCTTGAGGGAATGGTTGACGATAAATTGGCGGAGATGGAAGGGAGGATGAATGCCACAATTGATAAGAAAAATGGTGAGTTGGTCGGAATGAAGATGAGAAGGCTGAATAATTTGGAGAATCAAGTGGTAGATGTATTGAGAAACTCTGTTCTTTTATTGCAAAAGGAAGGAGTAAATGTTCAGCTTGGATGTGGTTTGTCATCCGGGATCGTCAGATGTATGACACCTGAGAAGATGGTAAATCAATCATGGGGGAGAGCCTCTTTGTCCACTGACACGAGTCACGTTTGCCCGACTGACATCCCAGAGCCTCGTCCGACTGGCCCCATTCAGCCTCTTCCGTCTGGCCCCATTCATCCTCGTCCGATTGGCCCCACTCAGCCTCTTCCATCTGGCCCCATTCATCCTCGTCCGACAGGCCCCACTCAGGCCCCTTTAGTTAGGTGCGTTCGACTATTGGTTTTGTAAGTGCAATGAATGAGAAATACATTATTATAGCTCTTCGTAAGTACAACTAACAGTGGATGTGTAAAGAAAAGATGAGATAAATGATCTTGACTGTCATAGTTGAGAAAATATTGGTAACCACCTTCTTGAAGATCTTCTAACAAGGCTTCAATTGAAGTACAACGTCTAAGTTGCTCTTTTCGAACCGAAGACAAAAAATTGTATAAATCAGTAAATGATACTCCAATCTCTGGATTCTCGTTCTGAAGGGTCTTCATAATTTGTCGGGGTGGTACATTGCTGTTATGCATTTTAATGATTATTCTCTTCTCTTCATCTGAAAAAACACATTGTACTAGGATGACCTACTAATATGCTCGTGAATCATGATTGTGCTCTACATCTTTTATAATCATCTTCCATGACCCATCAACAATTTGTTTCCCTCTCATTTCAAATGGACAATTAATAAGGCGAGAATATGTTTTCTTCTTCCTCTCATCATCTTTCAAATTAACTGTAATACTATATGTACCCCTTCTATCGCAACCAAGAATAACTACATTGCTTCTATTGCATAACCTCTTAATAGTAGCTACAAATCCTTGCACGATGGAAACCTCCTTAACATGCTTCACTAAATCGTCATGACTTGAAAAACACCTCTCAACAAACTCATTGTCAACAATCTCATCATTCTCAACAGATGTGCATAAAATTCCCTTAGAACCCATAGTACTAATTTCAAAGAAATTTTGAGACTCTTGGGTTTGAGAAAGAGTTACCTTTGATTCCGGTTCGGAGATTGAGAGAGTAGCTATAACACCCCGTCCCGCTACGGATGCGTTATCTCCGAAACATCTCAAAAACACTACCAAAAAGATACCGGGTATTTTTTTTTTTTTTGGAAAAGGGCCACTTCCCCAGTTTCACAATCCGAATGAACAAAACTCATTATACTATTAAACATAATGAACAACCACAGAATATCCGAATACAATTATACAGTCATCCAAACAATATCATACGGTAGTATGTCCATATGGAACAAAGCCTCTCAAACTAAGGCATGAACATAAAAGTAAAATATTCAACTTCCACTACTACTCCTCGGTTGTCTGCTCAAGGGACCCATCTGGCCCCTCCATAATCGGGGTATTTGAAAGGTAAGGGTGAGCTAACTAGCCCAGCGAAGGAGAAAGCATATCACATGTCAGCAATAAATAAATCATATGCATGAATGCGAGAACATCATGATAACAAAGGTGCTCAAGAGCACATAAAACCCAACCTCATTAATTAGTAATCCACTGGTCAGATCCGAGACATCATCTCGGTCACCCACACTGGGTCCTCTAGCAAACTCTGTTCTCCCTACTAATGTCATCAGGAGACTACACAATACAACCAGCCCAGTGAATAGATAAAGAATATCACCTGTCAGCAACATATATCTTATGCATGAATGCAAGAACATCATCATAGAGTGAATGTCTTCGTACAAAAGTGCTCAACTATATTACCAACCGATTGGTCCCTCTGACCTGTCAGCAACATGTATCTTATGTATGAATGCAAGAACATCATCATAGAGTGAATATCTCCGCACACGAGTACTCAACTATATTACCAGCCAATTGGTCCCTCTGACCAGTCTGGGGTATCGCCTTCATAACTCACATGGTCCTCCAACAACTCTAGTCTCCCAACCAATCCAACTGGGAGACCATACCATACACAATCACCTTAACTGCTGGAATGCAACTAGGAAACCTGCATCCCCTATGGGGGTCTCAACCGCTAGAGCATAATGGGGAAGCCAATCTCACGGGGAAGGCACCTCGACCGCCGGAAAGCAATGGGGAAAGCCGCATCTCCTATGGGGGTCTCGACCGCCGGAGCGTAACGGGGAAGTCCTCCCAACAATCAAACTCATCACATATTCATAAACATATACACACATGAACAATCCCTCAAATGCATACACATGATGTCATGATCATATACAACAGCTTAATCTTATGACAAGTCACAATTCCCCATACTCATGATTACATTCAAGTTACATGTAAACATATCACATGTTATCTTTAAATCTCATAAATTCATTCATGTGAAATAGTTACACACACCACGTGTTGTCACTCAATTTCAAGCATCATTTCAATATTTGATCGTTCGATTAGAAATATTATTATTATTTTATTTTATTTTCTGCATAAAGTTGACCTGAGTGCACTCGAATGGATCCCTTGCCACACATTCATCCAATGGTTCCCTTACCGAGTGACTCAATAACGAAGGGCCTCATTCAAGTCACTCCAAGTCCAATGTCAAAGTTTAAGGGATGCAAATGTATGCTAAAGCAGTGATAAGTCCCCTCACCTGTGTGTGTCTTTGAAATCCAATGCGAGAAAATGAGTCCGGAGGTTGAAGGGGCTCAGTCTGTTGAAATGAGAACACAAGGATAAGTAACCGGGCAAAACGGGTCAAATTAAGTCTGGACTACAAACGGGCCCGAAAGCGAGTCGGGTCCGAACCGAACTGAAATGGGCCTGAAACTGAAAACTGGGTCCAAACTTAGGCCGGGCTCGAAACTGAGCCCAAAACTGGAGACTGGGTTTGAAATTGGGTCGGGCCCGAAACTGGGCCGAAACGGGTTGGGCCGAAGGTGGGCCGGACCAGATATGGCGAATTGGGCCAGATCAGCGAGTCGGGCTGGTCCTTGGCTGCTAAGCCCAGAACCGAACCCACCCGAGTCAACTCAGTGACTCGACTAGGTTGGCTCGGGACTCAATAAGAAACCAGGAAAAAGAAGGAAATGAGGGGAAAAAGAAGGAAAAGAAGGGAAGATGGAAAATAGGGGAAAATGAGAGAAAGGAATGAGAAGAAAGGGAGGGAAGAGATTACCAGGTTCGGCCGAAAGAAGGGGGGGCAAATCCGAACTCCGACGACGGCGGGAAAGATAGGATCCGACAGTGAAGCCGCCTGAACGAGATGGGAGCCGGAGGAGGAGGGAAATGCATCGGTAGAAAATGGGAGAGGGGAGTGGCCGAGAGAAGGAGAGAGGGAGAGAGAGCGGTGGTGGCGGCGGCTTGAGGGAGGGGAAAGAGAGAGCTTAGGGTTATGGTTAGGAAGAGGAAGAGAGATATGGGAGAGAGAGAGAGAGAAGCAGCAGCAGCTGCGGCGGCACTGTAGCTATGCTACAGTGCTGCCGAAAAGAAGGTTAAAAACAGGTAGGTTTAGGGTTTTGAAATTTTTTTTTAAACCATCTAGCTCAAGCTGTAATATTATATAAAAATATTATTAGTAATTATTTCATTCTCATTCATTTACTATTTTATTTTAAACTTTTAAGAAAAAATCTTGAATTGTGTGAAAATAGTGTTTCAAAACTCACACTATTTTAAAAGAAAATGATTTCAAAACCCGAGAAAATCAAATGTCAAACATCGAGAGAGAGACGTGTGATTTTTCAAGCATTTTTCATTACAGATTATACAATAATTCAAAATTACTAAAATGCCCTTCGAGTTTCTGAACTCGAAACCAAGCAAACTAGGGCCCACCAGGGAGCCCACACCCTCCTCATTATTACCACAGTTCCGAAACAACTTAGAGATTTGAAAATTTCAAAAAAAATCGAACAAACTCGGAACGGGTCATTACAGTAGCTTCTGAGAGATACCTTCGAATCAATAGGAGATTTGAGAGAGTATCTTCAAATACTGGAGTGGTTCGTTTTCGAAAGGGGGTTTGGAGTTTGAGGGAAAATAGTTTGGAAAGGAGTTTGAGAGAGAGGGGTTTGAGTGAGAGAGGTGTAGAAGGGGCTTTCAGGGAGAATATTTCGAAATCGGGGAGGTTTTGAAGGAGAAGATTTCTAAATCGGGGTTCTGAGGGAGTAGGGTTTCGAAAGGGGCGAGATGGAAACGAAGAAGGAGAGGGAAGAGGGGAGTGATTGAAGTTATACTCAGTTTCACGTGGAAGATCGATCGCACATCATATAAATTGATCGATCGATCTTGCCCTAAACAGACAATCGATCGATCGATCACATAGAATCGTACGATCGATATTGAGATGAGAGGTCAACTGTCAAACTATCGACCTTTCAGTTAAAATTGATCGCACGATTCTATGTGATCGTGCTATCGATCTTTGAGTGGGTCACAATCGATCGATCGATCCCGTATAATCGTGCGATCGATCTTGATAGGAGAGGTTGGCTGTCAAACTGTCGACCGCTCAGTTAAAATCGATCGCACGATTCTATGTGATCGTGCGATCGATCTTTGAATGGTTCACAATCAATCGATTGATCACATATAATCGTGCGATCGATCTTGAGATGAGAGGTCGACTGTCAAACTGTCGACCTCTCAGTTAAAATCGATTGTATGATCCCATGGAACCGTGCGATCGATTGAATCTCATGTTATGATCAATCGATCGATTCAAAAATGAACTGTCGGATTAATCGATCGATGCGAAATGACATTGCAGAATCGATAGCACGATTTCGAGCGGAAGAGGCAGAACCATAATTTCCCGTGAAAATTCCAAAATCGGTGTCTGGTGCAGATTTTTACGGTATCTATATGGCCAGCCTTTTCATATTCATTAAAACTCAACTCACACTGTGGGATGATGCAAATGATTGTTCGAACGATCTCCAGCATATGGGTTCGTTCGTTTAAACGATCCAATTTTTACTAAAAAAATTTGTTCGAAAGGTCCAATGGTCCATGGTTCGGCCGAGGCAGATTGTTCGTCATTTTCTTATAAAGCGGAGGACAAAAAGATAATTTTACAATAAAAATTTTAAAATCGAATGTCTACCGTAAGATGTAAGAAGAATCGAGTGTCTCTGTAGCCACCGCTTCTCTCCAAAACCGCGAAACTAAAAGGAAGCTTACTTGACTGTAAAGAGAGGAGGAAAAGGGAAAATAGAATTCCCGGAAAACTCATGTTTCTGCGAAACGTGATTCCAATATCGCCATGAAGCATCGCATTAGAGGATCTTCGCCTTTATATGCTAGCTCCGCATCTACTCTTCGATTTCCTTCGGTACGAAACAATTACACATTTCCTTTTCTCTCCTCTGATTTTTCCTTTTTTACTGTAGTTTTCAAATCTTACTTTCCCGTTTTTTCCTTGGGTTTCTTTCCATGATTATAATGATGTTTCCATTGTTTTTCTTTGAGGATCGGCTCTGATTTCAGCACCAGATCGTTGATTTTGATTTTATCGGGCTTTCTGGCTCTAAAACCCTAGACTTGTTTCTCTTTTCATGGATTTTTGGTAATTGACTGAGATTCGCTTGAATTTCGTTTGATACTAGAAAAAAATGGCCCCATTTTATGCGTGGAAGTGAAAGTACTTCCCTAGAAAGTAGCCAAAATTTACCTCGAAATGGTTAGATCTATATCTACTTTCGTTAGGAAATGAAATTTTCCAAGAAAGTAGCTACCTTGCATCCAAGCAAAAGAATTGATTGGAAGCGGAGTTGTTTTGTTGATTTGGGATGGGGTTAGGGTTAGGGCAAGGCTTTTCCCTTTCTCTTGGTTCTGAGGGTTTTATGTTGAGTTTTCTTGAGTGAGAGAAAAGGTTTTAGAAAATTGGTATTTTGCTCTGTCATGGGCATATATCCTGAGGAGCTCTGAGAGGGAAATATCTTCCGGGCTATGGCATGTCCTTGACTGTTCATTAAGTTCTAGATGGAATGTGTGTAGCTACTCAAATGAAGAACCCGCCTGTTATGATTTAGTGGGTACAATGGACTTTACCCACTGCTAAATTTCATGCCAATAAAACCTGTAGGATAAGTTGCTTTGAAACCCAAGGGTGTTGAGATTTTTGGAAGTATTTCAAGGTAGGAAAACCCTAAATGGGATTCTCGTAGACACTGCATCTATTGACTCCTAACGAAGAATTGAGCAACTGATGAATTATGATCATTTGGATGCCTCTTCTTAAGGCTCATTTTTTGTTGAGATGAAATTTATGTTAATCTTTAATGATTTTAAAATATTAAATCCACTTTTGTTTTCCTTATGATGAAATCCGTGTTTGGGGTAGAACATCTTTTCCTTTTTGATTCATGCATGGCCAAAATCGTGACAAGTTCTACATTTGGAACAACACATCAGGGAAAAACACCAATTTTTTAGAGCTATTTTTCAATGTGTTGAAACTAGAAGTTTTCAATACTGAAAGTTATATGTTTAAAAACTGTGATCTTTTACGTTATTTATCGGGAACATAAAGGGATTTGAAGTCCTGGGGACATGCAAACATGAAATATCTAGCAAATTAATTCAACACTAAGGAAAAAATGCATCCCCATTGAGTATGAAAGAGAAGTGATTAGGTGTTGGAGACCTGACCATGATAAGGTTAGGTCCTGCATCCCCACTATTCATTTTGAAACTCTAAAAATTTTAAATTTTCAAAATTCACTAATTGATGGTGAAGATGCAGGGCTTGACCTTATTATAGTTAGATTTCTTGCACCTTGTCATTTATCAATATGAAATAATGATTAATAATCTCACATTCACACATCAAGTTGTGTAGACGTGGCTGATATTCGACATCATAGATTGGATGGTTGACAAGAAGCTAATTTTTGGTCATTATCTAACCTATGGTGCTCCCTTTACTTTGATGGCTGTGGACTTCACCAACGTGCCGTGCGTTGCTGTATAAGATTTTTCTAGGAACAAATAGAATGCTCTAAATGCCAAGTTGAGTTCAGATTCTTTGGAGTAGACATTCTAACAAATGTCCTAAAACAATCCAAATTTAGTAACACATGGCATGTTGGTGGGGCTTACTATTCCTTCACATGAAGTTTCAAATGTGATTGGCTAAGATACCAAAAATCAACTATATCAAATGAGCTTCTTTCAAGTTGTAGACTGACAATCATCACCTAAGTTTGAATGAAAAGCAATACGTGATGGAGTTGTTTTTTATTGCATTAGCTAGTCCACAATTTTGACTTCATGTATATGGGGCACAAACACCATACTGAATAAAATAAGAGTAATCAGCTTATACCAAAACTCGACCTATCTGATGTTTTAGCCATTTGATGTAAGGTTGTGAAATAGACGGTTGTTATGAAAGTCTTTAAATAGCTAAAAATTGTCTATTTTATAGCGTTACTTTGGATGGTTAGGTGATCCAGAGAGACTCCTTTATTGAGTATGGTTGTTGTACACCATGCATGAATCTATAAGAAAGACATATAACTTCCATGTAAAGGATTCAAGTTACAACAACTAATGCAACTTCCTAAAATGATTTAGGAAGAAACACAACAATCAAATCGGGGGTTGGAGACCTATGGCAGGTTTGTGAGTGGTAAATAGGTTCAGTTGGAAACAAAACTTGAATCTTAAGTTGGGATGTACACAACAGGTCAAACTAAGGAGCTTTGGTGGGTTTGAGATCCAAGACAATAGGTGGGATCACCAAGTGGATCTTCAACTTAGTTATGCTTAGGCTTTCCATTAAATCAAGGGTTTACAAAAGGGCCTACAAAACATAATCACTATTCAATATGATGAGTCAAGGTTGGCAAAATATAAGCAAACTCATGGGTTGCATGTGATGCGAGAGTACCAACTAGACAATTATCGGACTTGCATGCCTTAAGGAACTGAATGCTTGGCAATTAAGAAAAGGTAAGTAGAAAAAGTATAAGTGATTCCTTTTTTTTGTTCTCTTTTTGCACCTCTGGTGCTCTTAATATATTATGACTACCATTTCAAAAAAGAAAGTATAAGTGACTTAGATGCAGATGTTGAGATGGATGGGTGGGGTTACACTCATCATCACCATCATCATCATCATCATGATAAGCTTGAATCCCATCTATTTAGGCTCGGCTTTTTTAGTTCAATTTAACCATTTAACCCTATCATAGACTGTACCATCAATCACTCTGCTATCTAGCATGTTCGTCTTTATCCCTTCCGTCCATGTTTTTGGAAGTTGAGCTATTCTCCTTGTACCTATGATCTGTAGCTTGTCAATCCTACACATTGAGGTTGTGTTTAGTCTTCTACTAACATGACCAAACCAACTCAAACAATTTCTCTCAACTTGTCTTCTATTGGGAAGGGCATCTTTGATTAGAGGTGATTAACCTTAAGCCTTGGTAGATGAGATGATGAGGGAAGGCATCTTTGATAGTTTGGACGTTTGTACATGACTAGAAACAACTTTGGTGCATAGAGTTTATAAACTCCAGGTGGCAGGGATTGGGAAAAGGGGTACACCTTTAAAAACTTGGATCAATGGGTAAAGAAGGATATGATAGATTGTAGGGTGATAGAAGTTATGGTCTTTGATAGGGCAACATGGAAACCTTGGAGTTAGAAAGCCAACTCTGGATAGATGGGGTATTTAGTTCATCATTGTCATCATTGTCATCATCTTCTTCATTGGAGCTTGCCTCATTTGTTTGGGCGAGCTTTATAAGTTCTACTTTTCAACTCATCTACGTATGGAGCCCATATTTGATTTTGGGAGGATGTTTGGAGTGGGAAGCAACCTAAAAAATTTCCTTTTTGAGACTTTCTCCATTTGCAATAAAAAAGAAGCCCTCATGAAGGATTGTGTGGAACTTTGGGTTGGAAGGTCTTGACGTAGCAGAAGCGGTTACTTGACGCCGGATCGGCGCACGCCGCTAGCGGATTAATCGGAAACTGGGTTCCTTGTCTTCACTGAAACTGTGCTTTTTCTTATTCACGTGAACTTCTGTGTCTCTACAGTACAACCACCGAAAGGCTTTTATAAAATAAAGAAAACCAATTAAAAAGGAAACCCATCTGCATTATGAATGGGAGAGCTAAATAAAAAAATAAAAGAAAGAAAACCAATGTGTCCTACATCAGGTCTTATGGGCATTAACCTTTAAGGGGAGAGTCAAACCAATCTAAAGTTACCAGTTTGGATTTGAACCAATTTGTTTGGTGGTCATTGCACCAATAATCCCCTTTCATCATCATGGTCATTTAAGTTGTTTCTCCATCAATCAGATGGTCTACGCTACAAAGTTTGGATCACTTCAAAAAAAATTTAATCCATCAACTTTTGCAGTATTAAAACCATGACTTTAACAAACAAATGCTAATTATTATTATTATTTTTGTGGGCCATGTGTTTTAGCATGGGCTTTTCCAACCAACCTATGACCACATGTAATATGCCCACCTTGTTTGAGGGGATCATTAACTGTAACGACCTGTTTCGTTAGCACAATATTGTCCGTCTTGCAGCCTATACACCCTCATGATTTTGCATTGGGCCCAAGTGTCATACTTAAGTCCAAAACACATTATGCTAGAAGGGAAGAGAAGTTAGACTTATATACTCTTCTTCACTCCTTGTCCTAGGCGATGTGGGACTCTTGGGCGCTCCTCTCTCTCTCTGGCGCAAATCTCTTATGGCCAAACTCTCTCTCAAGCACTCTCCTTTGGTGCGGGCCATTACAATCCCACTTCCTTTGGACAAGAGTCATCCATGGTTTGAGAGTTGAACCGAGTTACGATACCATCTGTAACGACTCGTCCCGCTAGCACAATATTGTCCACTTTAGAGCCTATACACTCCCACGGCTTTGTATTGGGTCCAAGTGTCACACTTAAGCCCAAAACATATTGTGCTAGAAGGGAGGAGAATTTAGGCTTATATATTCCTCTCCACTCCTTGTCTTAGGCAATGTAGGACTTTTGGGCGCTCCTCTCTCTGGCGCAAATCTCTCGTGGCCGAACTCTTTCTCAAGCACCCTCCTTTGGTGGGACCATTACATTAAGATATGTATCTATGCACTCTGCCCAGCTAGAGCTCTCACCCTTGATCCCTTTTCACCCTTATAAGAAAATCCTCTACCATACCGGAGTTGTACCTGTATTTGTATTGAAGCTCGATAAAATTGCACCCATATTTACAGTTGATCTTTTGGGCTTTAAAAACTTTGTGGTCATTCCATAAAGCTGATTTTCAGTGAGCACCATGTTTAAGGATACCCCTTTTTAACCAGCCTGGCCCCCCACTTTGGTGCATGTCAATCATGGAAGCGGGTGAGAGAGAAAGGTATTCACTTAATGATCCTATGCTATATGATTTAATGGCCCGAACTTTAGAAGTTTTTTCAAGGATTGTTTTCTAATTCAATGGTGCATATTAGTATGATGGATGCTATTTTGGATCATGTGATGTACCATTGAATTACAACACATCACATGACCCAAAATAGTGACGGATATGTGTGACAACTCATGGGAGGCTAGGTATGTGTGAGGATTTGGCACACTATTTGTGGGCTCAAATTTACAAAATAAAAAACTTATTTACAAAATCTATCTTAAGATTAGTTGAACCTTCCATAAGAGAATTACTTATCCCATTCGAGCGAATGATCCTATACCGTTCATATATTTATTTTGTATTTCAATCATGAAAACAATTCTTCTTGACAGAAGAAGAATCGTTGTGATGAAGGAGCCCTCTGAAGATAATTCTTCTTGTTATGGATAGCAACTGCTAAAGTAATAATCTTTCTACTGTATAGATAGTGTAAGTGTCTATTAAATGAATCTTGACCATTTGCTCATTGAATGATCACGATTAGCTTCTTCGTTTGAAAAGAAAAGAAGACAAAATTCGTCCAACAAATATCTAAGAAATGGGGAAAAAATATTTTATGATGAGATTTGGTGAATAGGAAGGATTTAGTTAAAAAAAGGCAAAATTCGCCCAAAAAAAATTGCTAAAAAATATTTTAAGATGGGATTTGGTGAATTGGAAGGATTTAGTTTAACTTTATTATATTATTATAAAAAAATAGAGAAAATTCATGAAAATTTGTTTGAAAAATAGAAAAAAGAGATTTTATAATTAAATTTGGTGATATTAAGGGTATGATCAATATTCTTTTATGTTAGTATCTAAAAATAGAAAATTTTGTATAAAAATTTGTGAACTAAAGAAAAATTGTTCACTATACATTTTTGAGTAATTTCACTTCCGCAAAGTGTGTACCTTCTACCCTAAATGAATGAGATTTGGTAGCTAATGGATCAAAACTCCAATCTGCACCAATTGTTTGAACTTTAGTGTACACTTGCATAAGTTGGAGTTAATGGGCTCTAGCCCAATTCTGGGCTCCCAATTGGCAGCCCCTGCATTACAATGGGATTTGGGTGTTGGGTGACATCTACCATTAGACTGAAAACCCATGTTCCTGACCTATTCTACTGTATTGATTGATTGGAGCCTTGGAAACCATACACAGAGATTAAACCAAGCTGAACACCACATCCATCCATAGACCTTTGGAACTTGGCATGGTCCTTACTAAAGGGTCCACAGAGTTCAAGTATAAGGTTGGGTTAATTGGAGTTTATACATATGATTATCATTTTGACTAATCTGACCAAGCTTGGATCAGTGTCTTCTGGTTTGGACCAAATTATCCAGTCTTAACGGTTGGTCACTCGTCCATTTTGGGAACCACTTGATTACAAATATTGTGCCCAGTAGGTTCTGCTACGCTTGGAGAGAAGGGGAAAGACATTCACCGGTATTAGCTTAATAAACTTTATTTATTTTCGTTCCAATCATTATGACAGAACAAGATAGATCTGTGATGATGTTCCTTTTTGCCCACTTGATCCTTTAATCATTCATTTTTACCATTTGATGGCAGGTTTTACAGTTTCATTTAATCTAGTATTTTTACCTTTAACAATGCCAGACTATATAGTGTGGCCAATTTGTATTTTTCCACGACTCTTGATCGGGTCTGGCGGGAGTGTGGAAGGCTTTGTAAATTTCAAGCAGGTTATTTAGTTTGCATTTGCAATGGAAAAATAATAAGAAAATGCTCTTAAATTGTATAGTTTGATTCAGGGGTTCAAAATTCGGTATCAGCCGATACAATATATCGTTATTGCCTGATATTTTTCTCTCTTAAAAAAAAAAAGCCGATATTGATATAGGCTGATATGATACAGTTGAGATATTGGCCGATATGATACGGTTTTAAAACCGTATCGTATTAGCCGATACTTGGACCCCTGGTTTGATTCACTCAAATGTGGCCTGAAGTATTGAGTTATCAATTTAAATTAATTCAGGGGATATATGGTAGAGCTGATTATTGTTCTATTGGAACATTCACAAACCTCTTTATATTGATGATGTAGTGGGCTGAATGGTAACATTATTAGATTCGGACTCAGTGTTCAGTTGGAGAAATTTTATATTAATTTTTTTTCTTTTTGATTTTTTACTGCTTTAACCTAATCAATTCAGTCTGTCAATCTGGTTCCAACCAATGTTTGTCATTCATAGAGTAATGCTCAAGTTGCCCCAAACCCTAGTCAACACCCCTTGTTAGCTATCTGAGGCAGCCTCTATTGATAATGAGAATTGAGACCAACACCAAACAATTTTATGTTCTGGAACTTGTGCTCACTGATTTGGGTGGACTATGAATAATGTTCACCATTGAAAGGGCACCCCGTAAAGGAGTGGGCTTGGGAATGGTTTGGCTTGTAAACATGCATGCATTCATTGGCATTTCATGGGATAATTAATGGGATACAACCACCGGTTTTAAATGAGACAAGATGCATATCAAAGAAATTGTTATTAATTTTGACTTAAAGTATTCAGGTGTCTTACCTAATTATTAATTGGGGCATGTGTAATCTTCTCAATTTCACACGTCGGGTACAGAACAACTGGGAGTGGCTATTTTTGTGTTTGAGAGGCATATCAAAGAAAGAAATTATGACACAAGGTTTTTTTAAAAAAAAATTATTTTATACAAGGGTACGAAATAATGACAATAATGTCCTATTTATATTGCCTTACATTGATTAAAATTTATACTTTTTACACCCATACTAATCTTATCAATTAGATTGAGAATTTAGACATCAATTCTGCAATGCATATACACGCATACGGTGACACCATTAATATTTCACATTATCGATCCATGCATGCAAACATAAATACAAAATAAAAACTAGGTTGGCTGTTGAGACATTGTTTTTTTTTTCTAAAAATGGTATGTAATTATCATTTTACCTTTGAAACATTTAAAAAATGTAAAATACGTTCGTTCAAATGTTGAGACTTTAGTGTAAAATGTGTTCGTTCAGATGATCTTTCCTTTGGAAAGGGATTTTTACACGAGGTTGTTTCTCAATTGACTTTTATAAATAAGGTATCAAAATTCATCTACTCTGAATTTTATGAATTTCGGGATTGATGGTAAGTGAAAAAGGGTAGCTTTGGATTTAAAAAATCGTATTCCAAGAATTAACGAAAAATTGTCTTCTTTTTTTAATTCTTTGATTTTTGAAGCTTAAAATTATATATATTTTTCATTTCAAATCAGTTTCGGAGTTCATAAAATTCAGACTACATGAATTTTGATACCTTTTTGTGGAGATTGGTTGAGAAACTGAAATTGGTTAAGAAATCAACTCGTTTGAAAATCTGAGCCAAACGCGTAAAAGTTACAGTTGACAGGGAGGTCTTTTTTCGATCGATTTCTACAAACAATGTATCAAAATTCATCTATTATGAATTTTATGAATTTCGGGATTGATTTTAAGTGAAAAGGATATAGTTTGGACTTTAAAAATCGTACTCAAAGAATCAAGGAAAAATGTCGTTTGTAGAAATCGGTAGAGAAATGACTACGTTTGAAAATCCTTCTCCAAGACCATCCGAACGAACGCAGAGGGACAAAATGATAATTTTACACCATTTATAAAAAAAAAAGGGGGGGGGGGGTCTACAAACGGTGTTGTCGTCTATCACTTCACAATTTTCCTGTAAAACCGTACCTTGGAGTGGACGAGATGTGTTAATGTGTGAGATTACGGATTAATAACAACTCGGGATGTCATGTTAGACGAGCTAACCAAATCATTCTTGATTTTTTTGAAAGATCAAATTAATTAAATAGCAAATTAAACTGGATTTGTTTTCAACTAAAATGGTTTGTCTGATTTTTTTTAAACCAAATCTGAGCGAATACTTGAAATCTATTTCCATTTGATTTGGATTTGTTACATGTAATGACAAAGTTTCTAAGTGAAACTTTTTGAATTATCTAGATATGTATATAATTTTATTCATGTATCATTATTGTTTTATAATATAAAATATAAATTTGAGTTAGGCTAGAATGGTTCGAAAAATATAGGGAATTGAATGGAATAAGCTAGATAAATTTTGACATACCGAGTCAAACTCATTAAATCTATTCTATTTCAATAACCTTTTTCTAAAACCAAAGATGTTCAAACAGTCAAAACTTGAGCCCCATCTAACCCTGGTCTGCGTCAAGTTACAGGAAACGCCTGACTCAATTCTGATAGTAACAGAAAAAAGAAAGCATGGATGCTTTTTAACTCGGGCCCTTGAATCTTATATAGAATTGAACACTGTCCATAGTTTGTTTGTGGTTAGCGATCATTTCATAGGCATTTTGTGTATATAAACATGAATTTTACCATGATGTCCATTTTGCCCTTCACCTGTCATACCAAAAAATGTAAGATAATAAGAATGTTAGAAATCGGACCACTGAATCACTTGTGAATAGTAAATTCGGTTTGCCAAGATGTTTGCAAGAGATCCGTTTTTTTTTTTTTGAGCGGTCATAAAAGAGTTTCATTAAAAGATAGGGGAAAATACAACGGTAAAGAGAGGGTATAAAAGGGATAGACCCAAAGAAAACACAAAAGAAAGACAAAATGGAAGAAAAACAAGAAAATAAGCAAGCAAATAATATCACTAAAACAAGAAAACTCTAGCCCAACGGTTATCCACTCCCAATTTTGCGAAGTAGTCCGCCACGCCATTGACTGATCTTCCAATATTAGAAAAAGATACTCCCAATCCTTCAGTCAATACTCTCACCTCCCTAAACCGTTTGTCAATCTCAAAGGTGGATGCTGTAGACCCGATGCCCATTTGAAAGCATTTGTCGAATCCCCTTTAATAATCAAATGACCTTGACCAAAAGCCTTCCAAATAACTAGAGCTCTCATAATGCAAGAGATCCGTTTGGTGAGCGGATTTTTGTGAACAGTAAAATCGACTCGCCGAATCACATGTGAACAGTAAAATCGGCTCTCTGAATCACATGTTAACAGTAAAATCGGTTCTCCGAATTACCTGTGAACAGTAAAATCGGCTCTTCGAATCACCTATGAATATTAAATCGGCTCACTAAAAACTAGTAAGGGATCCGATTGGTGACTCAATTTCTGACATTCAAAACTTTTACATTTTCGGTACGATAGGTGAAGGGCAAATTGGTATCACGGTAAAACCCGTGTCTATATACACAAAGTGTTTGTGGAAGGATCGCTCGCCTTTGTTTGTGTGTGTTTTCTTTTATCTATATTTAAGACATTTGATGAGTACAAAATAATTGAATAAATAATTGAAACTCTAAAAAGACTCTATTAAGTCTTAGTATTTAAGTTTATTGCTTATTGAGTTTTGAAGTGACTGTAAGTATTTAAGATATGATATAGTATTAATTAGTGAGATAAAACAGTAATTCAATGTTATGTTAGATTTGTAGAGGATAATGGAAAAGTCAAATAGTTTAAAATTTAGTAGAATTAAAATAGAATATGGCAAAAATGGGGAGTACAAAATGTTGTTGCATTAGATGATGGTGATGGTAACTTGATAAAGATAGGAACTGACTTAGTTGCATATTATGATAAAGTTTAGATACGACTCTATGGTGGAATCTTAAGGAGGTTTTCAGTTAGATATAATGAATAGAATAAAAGCGGAGTGGATAAAATATAGACAAGTAAACGGGGTTTTGTGAGATAAAAGAATCTTTCTTTTGCCTAAAAAAATAATTTTATAAAATAGTTATTAGATTTGTGATGTATTACAGAGTAAAGTGTTGGGGCAATGAAAAAAAAAATCAAAGTTAAGAAACAAAGATGTGTATGCGACAATAGTTAAGTGGATTAACCTTAAAAGATAGTTTAGAAATGAATGTATTAGAGACAGTAAAAATAACTCCAATAATGACAAATTGAGAGAAACTAATTTGAGATAGTTTGGCCATTTAGTATACTAAATATAGCTCCAACGTGAGAGTGGAGAAATTATGGATCAAAGGCACTTGAGGGAGAGAATGACCTTCCAAAACATAGAGAGAAGGAATAAAAAAGAATTTGATAGAATGTGAAGTGACTCGTGAAATAGTTTAAGTAAGATTAATTGAAGAATAAGAACTTATAAATCCAACTCCTAATAATGTGATACGGGTCTACCGTTGAAAAAAAAAAATGTGATATGGATTGCTCTTGCTGATGATGATATTTGTAAGTTCTGAAAGGAGTCATGCATGTTTGAAGGAGATATTTAGAAAATAATCAAGACTATGAGTGGATAAAATTTGAATCTTATTTAATTATTTTTACTTTTTCGATTTTGATCTTTGAAAATTTAACTACCATAACTACTGATTTTTCATCGCCACCTTACAATGATATGATGCTCAAATGAAGTTTCACTTTAATATTATCCATAAACAAGAGTAATAATAGGAATAATTTCCCAAGATTTTTCCCAATCCATAAACTATTCAAAACTACCTACTTGAGTTAGCAAATCCTATAACTCGCCAAGTGTTTATTGACCGATTCCATTGGTCAAAGAGGAGATTTTTGAGGCGATTAGAATACGTGAGAATAAGAGGAGGTGCTTTCCACGTGTCATTACACGTGCTTTAGTTGGGGGGCCCACCAGATATCCACTCTACTCTTCAGGCTGTTGGAATGGGTCTCTGAGTTGGCACTCGTCTTCCACCACAGCTAAATAATTAATCCCACCAATAAAAGCCAAAAAAAAAAGCATAACATGTAAATGACCTTTCTTCCAATTTTACCCCTATTCATTCTCCTATTTCCCCAATTTATTTTTTCTCTTAATATAAAATAATGAGACTTCTTACTGTCCGGCAAATTTATTTTACGGATTTGTTGTAAAAAATTATCTTAAATATTTGATCCAACAAATTAGATTTATTGAGTTAACGTTATAAAAATTTACAAATTAAAAAATATCTTTTTAAAATAATTTAATTTTAAAGCTCTATATATATATCGATAGTTTAATTAATATAATTTTTGCTGATTTATGTATTTAAAAATGGACCTACTCAATGGATAAATTTTAAGGAACACATAAAAGAAAAATATTTTCTTTTTAAATATATATTTTCAAATGCCCAAAAATAGTGGGGGATAAAATGGTCATAGCATTTGTAAAAGCCCAAAAAAAGAGGCCCATTCGACAACCAGCTGCTTCCACCTGAGACACGTAATCCAGCCGTAACAGACGGCCTAGATTAGATATTGCGGAACCGATGTTCCTTCTAAGTAGAAGTTTGTTTCCATTTAAAAACAAGAGCGGGTACCCCATCCTCGGAATACAAAATCCCATTGGAGTAAGGGGGAGAGAGAGCGAGGACAGGAAGGATTCTCAGATTCTCCCAATTCTTGATAGTGTAAAGGTAAATGATCCTTTCATCTGAGAAATGATCCTCATTTTGCATTTCTTGATGTAGATCTATGTTTATTAGGCATTTCGATGTGGATCCATGACAGGAATTATCTTCTGACTGGGTTCTTTGCATCCAATCTTTCGTTTCAGGAGAAGAAAGATTTGTGAATTGTTTGAATGCATGAAATAGGAAGTGATTTCCTGCAAGATTACTATTTTTGAACAAATTTGTCGAACCTTTTTCAAAATTTTAGCTAAAAAGTTGCTCTTTTTTGAGAATGTTATTTAGTTTTGGTTTTTGGATTCCATTTTGGTAGTATTCCCTATTGCGATCCAAATGCTGGAGTTGATTTGTGATCCATGGATCACTTGCTGTTATGTGGATCTGCATTTCCTTGTTTTACTTGACGGGAAGTTGGGGGTGACATTTTTTAACGACGGTGGGTAAATCCATTTATATTTTCAGTTAAAAATAGCCAAACGGATGGTTGTTTTAAAAGTTCCTTTCCTTCTATCAGTGTCGTTTGATGATTACCATGGAAAAGGAACTTTCCACTGGAAGTGGCCTTGGCACGAAAAAGGATAGCGACTTTACCCAGAATCGTAGAGAATTTTTGACCTCAACATCTATACTCTTGGATTCCAGCATTTGCAAAATGACCAAATTTCCACTAAAACCAGCTTTTAGAGAAGAAAATGTGACATTTTTCTCTGCTAAAAATATCTGATTTTCCAATTGAGAAACAGTTTCAGTGAGAATCCTAGGCAATAGCATCTCCGATGTCTCACCAATTCCACAGACATGCCTGGAAACACTGACGCAAACAAACTATCTCTTCAGGAGTTAGATTTTGAATTTGCTGATGCATTACTGTCATTTTAATAACGACTCCTCCTATATTCAAGGAGGGATTTTGTAGTACCCCAACCTCCAAAAATCAAAACGAAGATCATTGGTGTCTACTTGATCCAATGCCTCAAACTTGATGGTCAATCATGCTCACTGCCTTTTGTCTTAATCATTAATTTCAATTTGTTGTATCAGATGGTTGCTATGTGGCACTTATGTGTGGTGGTTGGCTGCTCATTGTAATCTCGCCTTGGTCATGAGGAGGTTGTCTGGCTCACCACATGTTACCTGTCACAAAAAACTGCTTTCTGTTCATCATCATGATCATCGCCATTTTCCCATCACAAAATCAGATTTCGGTTCCTTAGTGAAATGGCAGAAATCTGTCATGGGATTTTTGTTTGTTATTAATTTCTGGCTATAAGAATAATTTTGTTTTAGATTTTATATAGATTTTTATTTGATCATTTTCTAGGAATTTCGATGTCTCAATTCAGAAATGCTAATTGGGCAGGATCCTGTTCTTTCCAAAAGGATGTGCAAGTTTCATGTTGAATTCGTGTGGAAGGCAGAAAAATAGTATCATATTTTCTGCCCTCAGAAATTCATTATAGAAGATTTTGTCATCTTTACCACCAAATGTGCTTAGTGCAGATGATCTGGCAAAAGTCATCTGTACACACTTGTTGTATCCTTCATTGAGAATCTGATTGGGTTCTTGGATAATGCTTGGATTGATTATTTTGCCTGGACCTTATGAGTCACTCTTTCCGAGAATGTACCTATTGATTCATGAGTGACTCAAATCAATTGAATGCCTGAATGATTGATTTGCAAATAATGGTTGGTTTGCTTATTTGTCTGAATCACTAAACATGTTATTTCATGACTTACTATTTCAAAAAGTGAAATGGTGACTTTGGTGTTGTTTTTCTTTGTATGTTCTCTGATATAAAAATGGTCCTTTTTCAATAGTGTGAGATCTTGTAATTGTATTATGGCTGCTGGTAGTGTTAAGTTGTCAATTTTGCATTTGTTGATTACTTCTCAGATCATTATTTATTTTCTGAATTGAAAATTAGATAAATATCTCTCCTTTTAGGGTGTTTCTGATCTTTTTCCTTATGTCATAGTTATTGTGCATATGTTGCTATATTCACCCGACACTTTGTTGTTTATTTTTTTTGAAATGGTTCATATATTAATAGATAAAGAGGCACCATAGGTGCAAATACATAAAGATAAAGTGGAAAAAAGCGACAAACGGAAATAACTGGAAAAGAACAAAAAACACTAAGGGCTCAAGCAAGATCAATGCATTCTTTCCAGGCATGCGAGATGTCTGATATAGATATGTTCTTGAATTCATTTAAAGAGATGGCCCATGATGCACACTGTGTGGTTTATTACCCTACACATCTAGATATGGCTCCTGGTAAATGGGGTGTCCATGAGAAAGGTCTTTCCTTAAATATGTGGTCCACCAAAAATCACCTTATTTGAATTAATCAAGCGATGCTTTTAAAGACTACAAATTTTAATACTTGAAAAATAGTTTAAACTGATCAAATTTTGGACAGCTTAAAAAATGTAGCTTGGTTGATTCCATTAATGTGATTTTTGGAGGGAGACATTCATGAAAAGAGCTTTCCGACATACTAATCACCACCCCATTTGGTGTGCCCCGTACCTATGTGTGCAGGTTAATATGCCACACACCTGTATGCGGGTGATCATCCATTCATTGTTCACAATGATTTTGGTTCTCCAAAGTTTCAAACTGCTATTAAGTTGGCAACTTGGCTCACTGTTTCTATGCAGAATTATGAATTTCAGAAATGTTATATAGTACACCTATTGTTTACTTTTTTGGTCTCTTAATTTGAAATGATAACACAGCTCAAATCTGCAAACTGAGCTATAGCCTTTGTCTATCATTATTTTTTATTTTGGCAATTTTTGGCCTGCTATGAGGACGCCCTTCGTGTAGTCTGTGTCATTCCATTTTGGTACTTGTCTATAATAACTCCAAACTCAATGCACTGTTTATTTTTCTAAAATTTTGCCATCTTGTTACAAGTTGATGTTTCTTTTCATTCATTTAAGAATGTCCTTATTCTATTCACCTTGTTCTGTGGTTTAGCTAATTTTTCACCGATAATAACTTATGTATTCCCACTCCTTTTGTCAAAACATAAATGGGTTCATCCCAAAATTGATCGTTTTACAGGTATACATTGTAACTGCAATGCAGTTTTCTACCTTTTTTGCATTTAATTCAAGTTTGTACAAAATTTTCCTTGGTATTTAATAAAAATATCAATGGGTAATAATAGAGCTTCATTTGCTAATAATGAAAACCAACTTGAAGGATGTATCTATTTATTGACAGCAAAAAGGAAGACATTTGGAATCTCAAAAAGAGAAAAAGGGTAGACATTTTGAATGGGTTAGTCTAATAATTTTTTTCTCCTTTCCTTCGTAATGCTGTGTGATTGTTAGCTTATATCAGGACCAAAGTCTTGGCAAACTGCTTTTCATGAATAATTCAAACAACAACAGATGTCTGATTCCTGTGTGATCATTGAGCAACTAAGTTGAATTGATTTATGTGGGACATTTTGCCTTCTTTTCTACCTTTTAACTATTTGATTTTTCAATCCTTAACTTGATCACTTTTTCTAACAGGTTATAGAGAATGGCGGATGGAGAGGACATTCAGCCTCTTGTTTGTGATAATGGGACGGGCATGGTTAAGGTACTGGTGTTTGGCTTCTATCATCGGAAAGCCCATACTCAAAATTATGATTCATTCATGTTTGGTCATCATAGAAAATGTTAATGACAGTGACTGTAAATTTATTTTTGTTTGGCATCTATTGACCCTCGATTCACTCTCAACTGCTCTCTTTGCATCTTATCTCAAGGTTAACTAATGTGTGGCATCTGATATTTTGTCAACTTGGTTTCTTTACTTACATTTTCAGGCTGGATTTGCTGGTGATGATGCTCCGAGGGCCGTTTTTCCTAGCATTGTGGGACGCCCACGTCACACAGGTGTGATGGTTGGCATGGGCCAGAAGGATGCATATGTTGGTGATGAAGCACAATCCAAGCGAGGTATTTTAACCCTTAAATACCCAATTGAGCATGGTATTGTCAGCAACTGGGATGATATGGAAAAGATATGGCATCATACCTTCTATAATGAGCTGCGGGTGGCCCCAGAAGAACACCCAGTTCTCCTCACTGAGGCACCTCTTAACCCTAAGGCTAACCGTGAAAAGATGACTCAAATCATGTTTGAAACTTTCAACACTCCTGCCATGTATGTTGCCATTCAGGCTGTTCTCTCCCTTTATGCCAGTGGCCGTACAACTGGTAAGCAATCTTTTATTTTCCTTATCTGATTTCTTGTTTATGTTTTTTTTTTAAATAATTTTTTTTATAGTGCTGTGAATATCCAATCTGTTCTGATTCATTTGAAACCATGTTGTGATTATATCTGTCTTTTTTCTTGGAAATTGCTATTTCTATTTCTCCTTGACATTTGTTTTAGTAAAAACATTGTCGTGTTGGGGTCTTTGCACAGAGGGATTTTTATACCGAATTTGCTAATATGAGAAATTGAGAATCATGGGACACATACACAGAGGAGAAATATGGTATGCAACCTAAAGGATATGTGTTTATGGCCTTGTTTATTAGAATTAATTACATATAAAATTGCTATAATACTATACAAAAGCTACTGGACTATCAGAACTATTAAATAGGGTTTAACTGTTAAAAGTCCCATGGTGTTTCCAAGTTGCAAGCACAGATGATTGCTGGATGCCATTCTTTAAAAAAAAAGGGGGGATGCCTAAGTTTGTAACCTTTTAGCATCAAATTTTTGACATTGTATGAAAAGAGTCTGTTCGGATGTTTCAATGTGTAGGACTTTTGTTTTAGAGGTTACTTCTGACTTGCAGACTGATCCTCACAATTTATGTGGATATTTGCAAATTGTTCATTTTGTCTTAATTGCACATCTAATTTACACTACAAAGACTCTTATTCATTTTGTTATCACTAAAAAATGTCTTCTCATCATCATGGGTGTGATTTCTGAGAGCTAGGTTTTTTTTTCAGAAGGAAAAAAAAGCTGCTCTTTACTGGAAGTAAAACATTACCCCTGTTAACAGTTGAGATTTTCCTTTGTTTTGTAGAAAATATTAAGTGGGCCCTCTTTATTATTTTCCTTTCAGATTATTGAATCCTTGCAATTTTTGGTTGTTGAACTTTCTGCTATTTTAAGGTGACCTTCTATGAACATATAATTGTGATCTTTCCTGATTGCATTGTGTCATTGTTTAGGTATTGTGTTGGACTCTGGGGATGGTGTCAGCCACACAGTGCCCATCTATGAAGGCTATGCCCTCCCACATGCAATCTTGCGTCTTGACCTAGCAGGCCGTGACCTCACAGATGCTCTAATGAAAATCCTGACAGAACGTGGTTACTCGTTCACCACCACAGCCGAGCGTGAAATTGTGAGAGACATGAAGGAGAAGCTAGCCTACATAGCACTTGACTATGAGCAGGAACTGGAGACATCGAAGACCAGCTCTTCTGTGGAGAAGAGCTATGAGCTCCCAGATGGACAGGTTATTACCATAGGGGCTGAGCGTTTCCGTTGCCCAGAGGTGCTCTTCCAGCCGTCAATGATTGGGATGGAGGCTGCTGGTATACATGAGACTACATACAATTCCATCATGAAGTGTGATGTGGATATCAGGAAGGATTTGTATGGGAACATTGTTCTTAGTGGTGGGTCTACCATGTTCCCTGGTATTGCTGATAGGATGAGCAAGGAGATCACGGCCCTTGCACCAAGTAGCATGAAGATCAAGGTGGTGGCTCCTCCTGAGAGGAAGTACAGTGTCTGGATTGGTGGTTCTATCTTGGCTTCCCTCAGCACTTTCCAGCAGGTGTGTTATTAAGCTTAACCTGTTTTGATCACTGGGTCCAAATGGTTTGTGTGGACAGAATGACCAGATTGAGCCACTTGATATAGGTCAGAAGAACTGTGGGCAGTTGATGGAAAAAGCTGGTGATTTTTAACTGGTTTTTCTCAGTTTTTACCAGTTTCTTCGATAGAAAGATACAGATTTTCTCAGTTATTTTACCAGTTTGACAGGTTCTTCAGATTCAATGATTCTGTACCCGATGACAGGAACAAGTGCCTGTCCCAATTGAACTGGTTCGAACTGGCTGGTCTTTCTTGGTTATTAAAGCAACGAGTCTAAACTATTGGTTGTTTGAAGCCAGTATTTTCTTGTGACTCGTCTGCTACCTTTTACAGACTATCCCATTTTTATTAAAGAGTGAAATTGATTTTAGTGATTCTGAAATATGCTTAATATTTTGGTAATATCCACTTTGGCAAATGCAGACAAATCTTTTTTCAATTTAAGCTGTCGCACGTTGTGGTTTTTTCCCTTTTTTGAGTCATCTGATTAAATATTTTTGTGCTGATTGCAGATGTGGATTGCTAAGGCTGAGTATGACGAATCTGGGCCATCAATCGTACATAGGAAATGCTTCTAATGATATGAGAACATTGGATTCATGTAGTTTTACATCCAGGGAAGTTGCTGCTTGCCTTTTTTCCTTTCTGGGTTGCCTTTCATTTTCTTGTACTGCTTTCGTTTTTTGTTGTTGATCATTTTCTTGTTGGAAGATGACCTTGAAGTGCAGCGATCTATAATGCATTTTTTGTCATTATTTATCTCGGGGGATATTGAACCATGTAATCTGACAGCAGCTTATTATGATATTGCATCGGTTTGTTATCATTAGACTTGATTTTCATCCCTAGATATGTAATGGAAGTAAATAAGAATCTGCATTCAATTAAAATTTTCCAGCAAATTTGTTTTTCAGGTCATTTAGCTTGCAATTGTGAATCTGAAAAGCCTTGCACTAGGAATCTGTGTTTCTATCTGAGAAAACATGCAAAAATTCCTTATGAAAGCAATGTAGTTTGAAGTTTCTGTTACTGCTAGATCCAGAGCTTGTGTGATCCATGTCACAGTCCTGGCTTGTGTTGATTTTGATGTTATTATTGCATAGACCTGTCTGAAGAATCAGTTTGATGATTATTGTTGCATAGATCCTTAACTCAAAACTTGGGAAAGGATCTAGAAACATTTTCCAGATGTGGCTTGAGCCTGACTTGCCTTGGTCTCTCATGTGAAATCCCTGATGAGGAGTACATCTGCAATTCTCATTGCCATCACCTTCCCTACCATGGGAAGTCTCACAAATTGATTCTAAATAATACATTGCCAAATCACAATGAATAAACAAGTTCAACAAGTACCCAACGTGTACGGATTGAGAGGTTTATACATGTTCCATTGATTAGTCAGGTTAGATGTGTTGATACTTTGATCTTAAAAATTGAATAAACAAGTTCAACAGGTATCCGATATGTGTGGATTGAGAGATTTATATATGTTCCAAGGATTAATAAGGTGAGACGTCTGGATACCTTGGTCTTAAAAGAAAAAAAAAAATTGTTACATCACATACTCAAATGTATTTTGGCCAGAAATGGGATGAGTATAATTCTAGTTTTTAATATGCTTGCCTTGGGTGTCACAGAAATCAATATAACATTCATTGGCTGAGATGAACCATATTGTGGCCTTAATAAAAAATCAATATATAAAAAAAAAAAAAAAAAAGCTCTTATTTGTACTGTTTAGGTTTATGATCCAATGGACGAGATGGACCGACGAAAGAGATGTGAATTATTTTATGCACTTGGGAACTCTTTTCCTTATCAATATACTAATTTGTTGATTAGTAATTTAGTACACATTGCAGACTTGCAGCAATAAAGATTGTAAGTTTGAATTATATGAGTGTTAAATAGATAACTTGTCTAAAAAAATTATTTATTAAAATAAGTTATAAGTGACAATTCTAATTAATAAGAGAAATAGTTTTGAATGACTAAACTTATTTTCCTAGTAATAATTATCCAAAGCAGGCCCCGTTGTTACCTGCATTCATCCCTTGAATCCCATCAGACCAATAAAGTTTAAATATTACAAGATAGAATCACACTGAATCCTCAATTTTAAAATCATGAATCCATCTTAGTGCCATTTTTGCCTAACTTGCCTCAAGCATTTCTAAACTAAAACCAATACAAACACATTTCTGTGAAGGTACGTATCGGTCACAAATACCATTCTCCGATACAAATACTGTTCTCAGGATATTAACGATGATTGGTAATATCAAAATATTTTTAAATTCTTAGATTTTTACTGAAAAATTAATGAGAACATCTCACAAAAAATATAATATTCAAAAATATAATAAATGAAAATATTAATAAGAAATTTATTAGTAATTTACTGAAAATTTATTGCGATATTAGCATTTATCACATTTTTACCGTGATTTTATGAGAATTTACTGAGAATTTATCGCAGTGCCGATAAATCTCGGGCTATTAATGACGATTGGTATTTTGTCAATAAAAACATGGTTTATTTGAAAATATCACCGATATTTGTGACATTGGTTATAGTTGGATTGGGTTGGATTAAGACTAATTTAAGCAAATTGAAAATTTAATAAGAAGTTCTAAAGCTCTTCACTCCAATCTATATGCACTGGTCAATTTAAATGTAGAATATAAATGTACATAATTTCAAATATTATCCCAATCCCATCATAAAATAAATAAATAAAGGTAAACTAATACAGTATGATATCATTCATTATCTTTCCATCGGAGGATATGTGCTGCAAACCAGCTGGTACCATTGTTCATACGTAAGTCTAATTGTGAATTGTGACTCACTTTTTAGTCTTTGATGGGAAATGAATGAGTTCAAGGTCCATCAGATCAAAGACTATCTAAATGTACAAAATACAATAAATAAGAAAAATCATGTTAAAAACTCTTAATCACTCAATAAAAGATAAATAAATAACTTGATATTTGCCAAAGTTCTCTATGTAAGGCCTTCGATGATGAATTGAAACTATTTAAAATGCTGTTTTTTTTTTCTTCTAAATTTAGATTCAATTTAGATTGATGTTCATTTTAAACGTCTTTACTATTGGATTAGCATCGTAAATAAATATTTAATAACATTAAATATTTTTATTCTACTATTAAAATTTAGAGTTAAAATGATATGATCATCCCCTTTCAAATAATTTGATAGTATTCACTATTAACTATCTAATTATCTATTTTTATCGTACAGTGAGTCTGATCCTCTAAAATTTAACTTCAAAATAACTGAACCTCTACATGATAATCAAAATAGGCTCCTAACTGGAACACCATGGGGCACTGTATGCATATCTCTGTACAACGAGAAACTATATATCAATTAAATCTAGATTGGAATATTTATTATTTTAATTGAATAAGTAAAGTTATACTTTTTAAGTATTTCAATTTTAATTATTTCAAATTATACTTTCGTTTTTAAAAGTTTTTGAATTTTAATAGTATTATGACTTGATCAACTCAAGTAAGATAAATTTTGTAAACTTCATCCACCAGTAAACTCTAAGCTGCCTCAAATCACATTGAAAAGTTCACAACGGAGTTTCTATATATTTTTTGTATACTTGACGAATAGAGGAACCCCAAGGGGTTGGCCTGATGCTCAAGACGCCCGGTTCAGGAAGCGGGATCATGAGTTCGATTCATACTCAACTTCAACAAGTCACTTCTCGTAGCTGCAGATCCGGTATGTGTGGAATTGGGAGGGCTATACGTGCTCAAAGGATTAGACAGATAAACTCTATACGAGTGAAGTGCCCATAAGTGCCAATAACTAACACATGTATATTTCAGAATAGCACACACCAAAACACAATGGTTTTATTACATTTAGTCATACCTCAGGTGGACACGAGAATTATTACAACACGAGGTTTTTCAAAATAAATAAAATAAATAAACAACCTAGCAAAGGAAAAACAACAAGCATGCATAACATGTTATCAAACAATACATAGTTAATCTAAATAGATTACACACTAAGATCATGTATACTTTCCTAGATTGGGTCATTACCCTAGCATGATTGATTTATCATTTTCTATACATGCATTCTACATCATGAAACACGACCTCTGTCTATACATGGGGTCTACACTAGGTTGACCGTAAACCAGTGCTTCACGGAGCCTGCAATACGTTCTATATTACGACCTGTTACAACCAATAGTACTATAATACTCTACATTGCAGCTATTCACAGCCCAATGCTTCACTCAGTGTGTGAAGGCAATTTATTTGACAAGCACATTATAACACCCAAATGCATATCATTTACATGGAGTAACTATCCCATTAACCCAACATGATATCCCACACACTGATAGTTTCTCTCACTCAACTAACATGCATTTCCTAACATATACTTGCATAGAATTGCATAACAGAGTTCAAGCATGAATATCAAACAGGATATTCAGTATTAACCTAAATACTGAAATTGAACATTATACACACAGTTAATCCCCCACAACGCGGGGTTATCAAATTTACAGAATTTAAATGACATATTGTGTAAAAAAAATGACAAAAAGTAAAGAAAGTGGTAGAAGTCCATTTTACCCTTTTAAATCTTTGATAACTAATTACATGTTTTGTCCCATCTGGAGATCGGAGAATGGGTCACTCGTTCAATCTAGGAATTTTGTTCATGTCCTTGCTTATGACAACACATGGTCGGATTCAAGTCTGAGCACAAAAGACGTGTGCGCAACCATGAACTAGTTTCAAGACTGAGGATTTTACCACATTTCACACAGAGCCCTACACGCAAATATAACATATACAAGCACAAATGATGTATATTCCAAGCGAAACGGAGATGATTGCCATCACCATCTCCCCCCCCCCCCTCGTGGATCCAGAAAACATGTTTTTTTTTTAATAATCATCACAGTAATTTCACCATCATAGTCATTTGATCAAAGCATCAATTTACTCTCATACTATTTGTAATAACATTCGTCAAAATAACATTAGAGTTGGCACCTAAAACATGACGATGTTAATTACATGTCTAGAATACTACTTAGAGTTTCTCAGAATACTACTAATATGTTGGTGTATGTGGCTTTAATCCTATAATAAAAATTAGAAGTTGCTAAAGATATGGGTACCGACTGAAGAGATTGGTAGGTTGTATACATGGCAACTAGTAGAATCAAAATTGCCTTCCATGGAAGATACGGACGCAGAGAGGGGACTCTTATAAAAGGGGGATCTTCTAGAGAGGAAAAGAAGACACATGAGAGGAGCTATTTACACGCTGAAAATGAGGGACCATTGAGCATGGAGTATTTTACATACAACAGAGTTGCTGCTGTTTCTGCCGCTGCTCACAATGATATGCTCGTGGATTCAAGAGAGGGCTGGTTGACAGGAAGGTCGTAAATCTTGTTCAAAGGTTTGGGTTCGGATATCCAAACTTATTTATTATTCTATCTTGTTTTGTGTATTTTCTTCTCTTAATAAAATCTATATCACGCTCTGAGGACGTAGGCCAGGTGGGGCCGAACCACATAAATTCTCGTGTGTTGGATTGTGCTTTTATTTCCCGTTCGATATTTGTTGGGAGTGTTTATTATTTCCGCTAATAAACGCTAGCAAATGGTATCAGTAGCTTTGGTTGGAGACCAGGGACTCGTGGGTGAACGGATCACAGCACATAGGGAGGGTTCGGGTTGTCGGAGGTGATGGAAATCAACGCCGCTCGAATGATTAACCTCAATGGAGCAAATTACTTATTGTGGAAGGAAAAGATGGAAGATCTTCTGTATTGTAGAGATCTCTACAAACCGATTGCAGGGAGACCGAAGGTGCCAGCGGTGGAGTCTTCTGATGACAAGGGGAAGATAAAAATGAAGGTCGATGTCTGATGATGATTGGAACGATCTTGATCGGAAGCGCCTCCGTTTTATTCGACAGTGAATGGATGACAACAATGTTATTAAACCCGACCGGACCCACGGTTGAACCCGCGGGTCAACCCTGCCTGTCAATTTAAAGGGTAGGGTTAGTTTAAAACCCGTAAAAACCCTTTTCAGCCGGTGGTTCGACCTGGTTTTTAATATTAACCCGCGACCCATTTGTAAAGAATACCCGTGTTTAAAAAAATAAAACGCATGCAATGGAAATATGGAACGGACTCTTGACAACTGAATAGATGGGACATGACTCTGATGGGAGTCAAATCCCAGTGCAGAAGAACGGCAACAAGGGAGGCTTCCTCCAAACTCTAAAAGTTTCAAAGTGCAGCAAGATTTCCTTTTCAAACTCCAAAAGTCCCAATTGCAGAACGGCTCCAAAGTGCAGAACTACAAAGAAGGGAGGTTTTCGATTGTTGGATACTTGGATTTTCTTGTTTCTTCTTCTCTCAAGTCTCACTCTACCATCCTCCATTCTCATTGTTTTCCATCGCCTTCTCTCCAAAACGAGGGCAGGCTGTCGGCCTTCCTCCTCTTCCTCGTGCTGTATGGTATGTAAATGGAAATGATAAAACCCCATTCTTAAAACCTCTTTGGAAATGATTTTTTTTTCTGCATTTCTACTATAACTTCAGCCATTTTGTTTTCCCTCTTTGCTAATACATGAAGAATTCCACCCATGGCAATATGGAACATCTGCATAGTAGGTTGTATTCATTTGGTTTTTTTTTTTTCTCTTAGATGAAATAAAGTAATAAACCTTCATTCAAAAAAAAATATACATGATAAAGTGATAAACATAAAAATACCATTTTTTAAAAAAAAAATAAACAAAACTACAAAAGGATCATATATGAGATCAACCTCTACCTTTTTAATTCTATTAAGTATTAGAGATAATCAAGGGACCCGTGATTATCCTCACCGATAATCATGGGATGGTCAACAATTTATCAATCGTATGTGTGTGTATTCCTTATTGGTAGATACTCTTTGTAAACTCTACATATACTGTGTATATAAGTGAATGAAAAACGACACGCTGGCCATCTCTCGGCTCTTATAACAAGGTGTGCTACCGTTTTCCTTGCCGCAGCTCAGAGATCTCTGTTTCTCCAACTGCTGCCGCTGCTTTATTTTCTTTTTGACAGTGCCGATTCAACCAGCGTGTCATTTTTATTTCCAGCTCATCTTTCCCTTGCCTTGGGCATTAGGTTTTGCTGCGGTTACCGGGCTTCACTTATTCTTATTTTCTTCTGGACTGCTACGGTTCCTCCATTGCTATCGCCACCTTGCCGCATCTATCTTTGCAACTTCAGCACTTTATTACAGTGCGATTGACTCCAGATAATTATCTAATTTGGAAATCTCAACTATTGCCCTTTCTCCGCGGCTACAATGTCCTTGGGTACGTTGATGGAACAATATCTGCCCCACCACAAGTTTTGCCTGTCGATGCTAAAGTAGTCACTTCCTCCTCTCCGCAGATCAACCTTGAGTTTCTCACTTGGCAACAGAATGATCAGGTTCTACTTGGGTGTCTGCTCTCTAACCTAACAGAACCAATTCAAGCTCAATTGGTTGGTGTTCCCACAACTCGCGCGGCTTGGCTTCAATTGGAGCGGTCTTTTTCGTCTCACTCTCCGGCACGTGTTATGCAACTTTGCCTCCAACTTTTACACATTCAAAAGGGCACTTCTTCTATACTGCAATATCTTACTTCTATCAAGTCCCTTGCTGATAGTCTTGCTGTGGCCACTCGACCTGTCACAGATGATGATCTTGTTCTAGCTACTCTGGGTGGTCTTGGTCCAGCCTATTCCACTTTTGTCACTGCCATTAATACTAAAGCTTAGCCTGTATCCTTCTTCGACCTACAGGACCTTCTTTACAATCACGAACTTCGACTTGCCCATGAGGTTGTTCGGCTCGACATGCCCGCTCCACAAGCTAACACCTCTACTCAGCAGCAGACACACTATTTCCGCCCATCTCCACGAGGTTCTCCCTCCCATCCCGCTCTCTCTCGGGGGCATGGTGGTGGTCGTTCTCGGGGACATCATGTGCAGTCTTCTTCTCCAGCTGATCGTTCTTCGGACACTCAACCAGGACGCTCGTCTCGTCTCATCTGTCAGGTTTGCAACCGCATTGGTCACACAGCGCTGCAGTGTCGACATCGTTTCAAGAATGCCTTCCAACCTCTGGAATCCACCGCCGCCTACACTGCTTTTGTCTCGCCTCCCTTTGATAATAGTTGGTTTCCTAACTCTGGTGCTTCTCATCATGTTACGGCGGATCTCAGCAACCTTTTTTAACATTCAGAGTATTCTGGTCTAGATCACCTAACAGTGGGTAATGGTGCAGGTTTGCCGATTCACCATATTGGTTCTTCTACTATGTTCTCCAACAATGATAGCTTTTTTCGTCTTGGTGATATTCTACATGTTCCGTCTATTTCGCGCAACTTATTATCCCTCAATCAGTTTACACGTGATAATAATGTGTTCTTTGAATTTCACCCTGACTGTTTTTATATTATGGATCGCACATCGGGGACAATTCTAACTCAAGGATCGAGTAAGAAGGGCCTCTATCAGCTCATGCTACATTGCTCACCGCACTAAGCTTCGTCTCCTACAACGTTTCTTGGCGTCTGTGCATCTCTCGAATGGTGGCATTCTCGCATGGGACATCCCTCTACCTGCATTGCTAAACAGATTATTTCCACAGCAAAGTTACCTGTTACTCTTCATAATAAAGGTCCGAAGGTGTGCACTGTGTGCCAGTTTGGGAAAAGTCATAAGCTACCTTTTTCAAGCTTTCCTTCTACATCGTTTGGACCATTAGATCTTCTATTTTCTGATGTATGGGGCCTGGCTCCTACTAGATCTGTTGATGGACATAAGTTTTATGTGGTCTTTGCTGATGATTATTCGAAATTTTGTTGGATATTTCCACTTGTTGCTAAATCTGATGTTTTTGATACATTTGTACGCTTTCACCGATTTGTAGAAAAATATTTTAATCGTCCTATCAGGCGATTCAGACTGATTGGGGTGGTGAATATCAACTGTTAAGCCCTTATCTATCACAGAGTGGGATTCTTCATAGAGTATCATGTCCTCATACACATGAGCAAAATGGTTCTGTTGAGATCAAGCATCGTCATATTGTGGAGACCGGTCTTACCTTAATGGCTCATGCCCATGTACCTCAGGCCTTTTGGAACCACGCCTTTGAGATGGTTGTTTATCTGATCAACTGTCTCCCTACTCCTGTCTTGCAGTCTCGTTCTCCATTGGAGGTTTTATTTGGTCAACGACCTGACTATTCATTATTTCGAGTTTTCGGTTGTACTTGTTACCCGTATATGCAACCTTATAATTGTCACAAAATGGACCATCGCTTTGTCATGTGCATCTTTTTGGGAGACAGTTCTCGTCATCATGGCTACAAGTGTTATCATCCCACCACTCAAAAAGTTATTATAACACGCCATGTGGTTTTTGATGAAAGCATTTTCCCTTTTGCAGGTTCTCCTTCGTCTGAGGCGACACATTCATCTGTGTCCCTTCTTGTACCAGTTCTTTTGCTACTTTACAGCTGCCCAGTTCTTCCGTTATACCACATGATGCTATGGTTGAGCACTCACGTGCTCCTCTAGTTGGGCCCACGACGGTGTCCCCATTGACGTCTCCTCCTGCGGTATCACCTGAGTTTGCACCGTTATTAGCTCCCACTCCTACCTCGCCTGCCCAGGACTCTCCGGCATCTATCGGATCTGCACCTCATCCTAGTGACTCCCTTCCTGGTGTTTCTTCTGACTCTTTGTCTGCTCCGTCTTCCACTTCTCTTCATCCTATTCAGACACGTGCTAAGTCTAGTATTATTAAACGCAAAGCCTTGACTGCTACTAAATATGCTTTGCCCTCATCTAACGACTCAGAGATGGTTCCCTCCTATTTCTCTTCTGTTGTGAATTTTCCAGCTTGGCGTGGTGCTATGAGTACAGAACTTAATGCTCTCATTCACCAAGGCACTTGGCTTTTTGTTCCATGTCAACCCTCTATGAACGTTCTTGGATGTAAGTGGGTTTTCACCCTTAAACACCACGTTGACAGGTCGATTGCTCGACACAAGGCGAGACTTGTTGCTAAAGGCTACAATCAACTTCCCGGCGTTGACTATCATGACACCTTTAGACATGTGGTTAAGTTTACCACTATTCGGTTGGTTCTTGCTCTTGCGGTTTCACATGGTTGGTCTCTTCATCAGCTTGATGTCAATAATGTCTTTCTTCATGGTCATCTTGACGAAGATGTTTATACAAGTCAACCACCAGGCTTTGTGGATTCTACTCATCCTACGCATGTGTGCAAATTCTTGAAGTCCATATATGGTCTCAAACAGTCTCCGGGAGCATGGTTTCGGCGACTCAGTGATTTTTTACTCAGTTTGGACTTTACTAGTTCTAAAACTGACGCTTCGTTATTCATCTACCGTCATAATGATATTCCCTTATTTCTCCTTGTGTATGTGGATGACATTCTGATTACGAGTAACTCTTCTTCCAAAATTGCTGATCTTATCTCCCTACTGGGACACGAATTTTCACTCAAAGATCTTGGTCGTCTTTATCATTTTCTGGGTATTGAGGTATGTCACACACAGACTGGCGTTCTAATCTCCCAACAAAACTATGCTCGTGATCTGCTCTCCCGATCTAATATGCATAATTCAAAACTTGTGAAGTCTCATGTTGCCTCGTCCACTTCTTTATCACGACATTCTGGCGACCCATTACCAGATGCTACCCTCTATAGGAGTATTGTTGGAGGTTTACAGTATTTAACTCTCACGCGTCCTAATATTGCTTTTGCTGTGAATAAGGCCTGTCAGTTTATGCATCAACCCTCTACCGAGCATTGGGCATTTGTCAAACGCATCCTTCTGTACCTTAAATAGACTATTTCCTATGGGTTACAGTTTTATCGCTTTTCACCATTATATTTGTCTTCTTTTTCTGATACTGATTGGGCGGGTTGCCCTAATGATCGGGGATCGACTGGTGGTTTTTCTATCTTTCTTGGCAACAATCTGATCTCTTGGACTTCTAAGAAACAACAAATTGTTGCTTGTTCTAGTACTGAAGCTGAATATTGGGCCGTGGCCTTTGCCTCCGCTGAGCTCACATGGTTACTCTCTCTTCTTGTGGAGTTACATGTGTGCCTCCCTGGTTCTCCTACTCTTTGGTGTGATAATATTGGTGCTATTTATCTCACCGTCAACCCAATTTTTCATGCTCGTACAAAGCATGTTGAGATTGACATTCACTTTGTTCGAGATATGGTTGCTTATAAACAACTTGTGGTCAAAATTATCTCAACTAAGGGCCAGTTGGCTAACATCTTCATGAAAGGTCTATCCTCCCCTCGTTTTTTGTCCCTTCGTAGCAAGCTCAATCTCGTTGATGGCAAGTTGGGCTTGAGGGGGGCTATTAGAGATAATCAAGGGACCCGTGATTATCCTCACCAATAATCACGGGATGGTCAACGATTTATCAACTGTATGTGTGTGTATTCTTTATTGGTAGATACTCTTTGTAAACTCTATATATATTGTGTATATATGTGAATGAATATTAGAGAAATATACATTTACATTCAGATTTTCAGTACATGAAGGCAACATAGAAATGAAGCTTCAATTTCGAGATCTTGGGACATTCACATTAAAGTAGACATTGATACCATATTTCTAAGATTTTTAATGGATAGAAAATTTTATAAATGTTTACCTAAATAAATAATGCTTGCTTTCAGCCCCAAGAAATAATGGAGTAAGATGGAAATCCCCTGTTATCAGAAAACATACTGAGAATTCCATTTGTCAAATCAAGACTGCTAGTTTTCAAGTTTACATGCATTTCATGTGTATGTAATTTTGCATGACTTACAAAATGGAACTGATTCACAATATTGTATTTGTTTCAAATTTATTGTTGCTAATTTATCATATATTTTTATTAGTTTACAAGTTGTATGATTATCAATGTCAAATTTTTAGGAGTATGATTATGTTCCCCCATCTCATATCCAAAGTAAAGAGCCTTGCTCAACTTGTGGAAAGACTGATGTAGCATGGAATCATGTGAAACTAATTGGTGATAATCAGTTCCAATATCTTTATTGTGATAAAAAAGTTAAAGGTGGAGGGATCAATAGAATGAAATTTCATTTAGCACAAGTTAAAGGTAAAGGAGTTGAACCATGTAAACAGGTTCCACCACATGTTAGTTTCTTAATGATACAAAATTTGGATGAGATTGCTTCCCAAAAGATAGTGAATGGAGTCAACTTCCAACTTATCTTGAATTAAGTCAATCATCTGAAGAAAATGAAATCCAAGAAATTCTGAGACCAGGTCATGGTGATAAGAATAAAGGAATAGCCATAAATGAGGGAGGGCGAAAGGATGAAAAAAGCTTATTTCCTCCTCGAACCACAAAAGGGGCTCAACCCACCATTAGAAGTGCAATGGTAAGCAAAGATGCCATTGATGCTACACATATGGCTGTTTCTAGGAGGTTCTATGATGCATGTATCCCATTCAATACCGTTAACTTTGTCTGTTTCCAAAAAATGTTCGATGCTACTTCAAGTATAGGTGTTGGATATAAAGCTCTTTCTTATCATGATCTTCATCGACATTTTTTAAAAAAGAAATGTTGTTGAAATTAAAAGTGCAGTAAAATCTTTCAAAAGCGTATGGAAAGACTACGGATGCTCACTAATGGCAGATGGATGGACAGATGGGCGAAGTAGGACATTAATCAATTTTCTTGTGTATTCGACAAAGGGGATTTTTTTTTTTTTAAATCTGTTGATGCAAGTGCTCATTCAAAGACTAGAGAGATGTTATTTATGCTTTTTAAAGAAGTTGTTGAAGAAATTGGTCCAGAAAATGTTGTTCAAATTGTGACAGATAACCCAATTATTCAAGTGCGTGTAAGTTGTAACCACTAATTTTAAAACTATATATTGGACACCATGTGTTGCTCATTACATTGATTTGATGCTTGAAGATATTTCCAAGATAGAAAGGGTGAAGAGTGTTATTGAACGGGCAAGGTCTCTCACTACATTTATATACAATCATGTTTTTGTATTAACATTAATGAGGAAGTATACTGGTGGAAGTGAGATTATCCGTCCCGTAATCACGCGTTTTGCAATTCATTTTCTAGCATTATAAAGTATTTTAAAAAATAAAGGTGGATTGCAAGGTAATAGTTAGCAAAGAATGGATTGATAGTAAATGGCTACTAAAGATCAGAAAGGCAAAGCTATGGGTGAGTTGATCTTGAGCTCTTCTTTTTGTTTGAATGTGAGGTTGCTGTGGCAGCATTTGAGCATCTTGTAAAAGTGCTACGCATGGTTGATAGTGATGATAGGCTGGCAATGTGGTATATTTATCAGGCTATGCATAAAGCTAAAGAAGCCATAAGAAATACATTAAAAAGAGAATGACAAAGGATTCAACATCAACAGTGTCATCGTCAAGAATGTTTAGTGAAGCTATTCCTTATTTGAACATCATAGAAACTCGTTGGGATCATCAACTGCACCGTCCACTTCATGCGGCTGGGCATTGGTTTAATCCATCATGGTTTTATAATAATATCAATGTTTCTCGTGTTCTTAGTAGAGTTTTTTATTGCATTAAGACATTATACTATAATGATATTGCAATGCAACAACTCATTAGCAATGAGCTTAATTTTTACAGAGAAGCATTAGGAGACTTTGGGCTTAATTTGGCCATTAAAGATCGCGAAAAAATGATTCCAAGTATTCTTTTTTTACATTTAATTATTCATTTACTTTAATTAAGTAGGAATCTTGATGTCTTTTCATATGCTTGTGTTTCATTGCCTTTTACAGCTATTTGGTAGCTGAATTATGGAGGTTCAACTCCAAATTTGCAAAAGATAGCAATTCGCATTTTAAGCCAAACTTGTACTTCTTATGAATGTGAATGCAATTAGAGTGTATTTCTACGTATACACACAAAAAGAAGGAATTGATTAGAGCATAAAAGGTTAAATGATTTGGTGTACGTTCATTACAACTTGCACTTGTTACAAAGGTAAGAATTATTTAAACAGGTTGAATTCTTTAGTACTTGCTTGGCATTTGATAAAAAAATAAAAAAGATGGGTGTTTTTGCCTTTTATTTCTAGAGTATAGTCGTCAACATATTGTTTTGTTACATAGTTATCTTTATTCTTTGATAAAGTTATCAAAGCTTCAATTGATATTTGTATAATATTTTTAGTTTGATAGAAATTCGAAGAAAAAGATTTGTTTTGATCCAATATCTTTAGAAAATATCGACGAACTAGAAGATTGTATAACTGAGTCAGAGCCACCCTTATTAAATGAGGAGGAACTACAAACTTGGGGGGGAATGGCACAACCTACGAGTGTTATGATTCAATTTGAAACAATTGATTTAGGTATGACTTTTAAATTATTATCATTGTCTATACTATAGTAATTGAGTTTTAGATTATATAATATGAAGTTGCATATATAATAATCTCATACATGTATATTCTTCAATTTCAGTGAATTTGAGGGAGAGGGGTGATAGAGATGTAACTGAAAATTTGGTTTCTTTACATTATCAAAATGAAGATGAAGATATTGGTTTTTTTTTGGAATAATGATGACTTTAGAACTTAAATATTATTTTTTGGATATAACTAACAGTGAGTTCTTGATGTGTTTTGGATATTAATTAACGAGTTGTTAGATGATATTTTATTGGAATGATATTTGAACATGAATTTTGGATTATTAAAGTATTTACAGTTGTATTTATGAGAGTAAGAATTTATTTTTATGAAATATAATCTTAGTTAATAATTTAATATTATTTATAATATTATATTAATGGCACAGGCTTGACTATGGGTCAACCCAGTTGAACCTTATTTAACCAACCCTTCTTAAAAGACAGGTCGCTCCATGGGCCGGGTTTTAAAACATTGGATGACAGCGTGTTTCATTGGTACCCATTGAGACGACGGCGTAATCTCTCTGGAGGAAATTAGAGGGATTATATGCGAGAAAAACTGGGGGCAACCAGGCGTTCCTAATCAGAAAGTTGGTGAATCTAAAGTACAATGAAATTGCTTCGATTTCGGAGCATCTGAATGAGATGTATAGTCAATCAACTCTCATTCATGAATATGGTACTTGATGGTGAGTTGCAGGACCTACTACTTCTCAGTTCTCTACCTGACAGTTGACAGACCTTGGTGGTGTCACTCAGCAATTCAGCGCCAGAGGATATTGTCACTATGACTTCTGTGACAAGCAGTTTGCTGAACGAGGAGACAAGAAGAAAGTCTTCGGTGGGTTCTTCTCAAATCTTAGATACAGGCCCTCTTTACAGATAACAGAGGGAGAAATAATAGCAGAAAACCTCAAGACCATGACAAGCTTAGAGGGTCATGGTCAAAATCCAGAGTGAGAGGTGGAGGAAAGCTTAAATGTTTCTACTGTGAAAAAGATGGGCATAAGATGATGGATTGCAACCAAAAGAAGTGTGATTTGGAGGCCAGATTGCAAAGTTCAGATCAATCAAATGCCGTAAAAAGTGACACAGACAATGATGTAGGTGTTGTCGTGTGCACAGTCACCACAGGTATGAATAATCAAACTAAACAGTGGATTCTAGATTCTGGGTGTTCTTACCATGTGTCCATGCAGAGAGTCGTTTGACACATATAGACCCTGTGATGAGGGACATGTCTATGTTGGCAATGATGCGAGTTGCAAAACCATTGGTGTTGGGACAATCAAAATCAAGATGTTCGTTGGCATGGTGAGAACGTTGGAGGACAATCAAAAGCTTTGGTGCGGCATGTTCCTGAGTTAAAGAAAAAATTGATTTTTTTGGAGACACTAGACACTGATGGGTTTACCTTCAAAGCGAAGGATGGGGCTCTTGGAGTTACTAAAGGAGTCATGATCGTCTGAAGTGGAAGAAGGAAAATAATCTGTACACACTGGTGGGTAGTACAGTAATCGACAGGCATATGGATCCTGCTAGTCAGGCCGCAAGAAAGAGGAGAAGAAACAAAAAGTCAGGTGACATGTATGACTTTAAAAATAAAGTTTTTTTTGGAGGTTGTGATGGTCCGTCAGAGTTCCATGGTGCTAGCAGAGATGGAAAAGTGAAGGGGATGAGAAATCACATAGAGAAAAAGGAGGCGGGTCTGACACAGGCGGTGGCGGGTCCAACAAAGTCGGTGACGGGCATCACGTTCAAGCAAGGCTTGGGCTTCGGCAATTCTTCTAATTAAAGAAGACAGGTGGAGCACCCAAGAGCATGGGGGTGCGCACATCTCACACTGAGATGCAGATGGATGCAGCTGGAGGTGGAGCATGGCTAGGAGCGGTCAGTTTGCACAGAGGTGTATAGTTACAAGTGCAGTGGATTACATATCTTAGTTCATCTCTAGAGGCTGGTGGATTCTCACCAATGTGGAGATTGTTGGTGTATGTGGCTTTAATCCTATAATAAAAATTAGAAGTTGCTAAAGATATGGGTACCGACTGAAGAGATTGGCAGGTTGTATACATGGCAACTAGTATAGTAGAAATTGCCTTCCATGGAAGACACGGCAGTGGAGAGGGGACCGACTCTAAGTCTTATAAAAGGGGGATCTTCTAGAGAGGAAAAGTAGACACACGAGAGGAGCTGTTTACACGCTGAAAAGGAGGGACCATTGAGCTTGGAGTATTTTACATACAATAGAGGTGCTGCTGTTTTTGCCGCCACTCACAGTGATATGCTCGACTGGATTCAAGAGAGGGCTGGTTGACAGGAGGTCGTAAATCTTGTTCAAGGGTTTGGGTTCGGGTATCCAAACCTATTTATTATTCTCTCTTGTATTGTGTATTTTCTTTTCTTAATAAAATCTATATTACGCTCCGTGGACGTAGGCTGGGTGGGCCGAACCACGTAAATTCTCGTGTGTTGGATTGTGTTTTTATTTCCCGTTCGATATTTGTTGGGAGTGTTTATTATTTCCACTAATAAATGCTAACATAATAAAATCTCATTTAATGGGAAATAACACTCTTGCTTCAAGGCTCTAACGGATGTTCATCTATCCCATCCTCAGTGTTATTCCCTGAAACGTGAGGGACGTGAGTAACAAGTCTAGTGAAGAGAAACAGTAATGGCCAAACATATATTAACATCAACATATAAGCATATTCATAGTTAATCATCACAATTGTGTGTGTAATTCTCTATGTTGGGTCATCTTTCTATAATGAGTATTCTATCATTGAAATATTGTCCTTGTCTTTCGACCTTGTCAATCTATACTGATGCAAGTAGCAACCAGTACTTCACCAAGCCAACATACCCAATATATATTGTTGTCAAGGCATGCCTAATACTTCACAAAGCCATGTTTTAGCCCACCTACACTATCAGTCATCACAAACTCAGTGCTTCACCAAGCTAGCTAAAGATCAGTCATTTCAAAATGTCTACATGGCAAACAAGTGCATCAAACATGTTTATTCCTCATATTGCTAGCATGTATCCCTAGCATGCCCCATATGGAATAACACGAGTATTAACATAACATATCACAGGGAAAAAACGTCATCAAATAATCTGCATAAAATTAAGCAACGGAATTTAACTTGCAGAATTAACAAAGAGTGATGACCATTTTACCTTTTTAGGTTTTTGCACTGAAACTGAGTATTCATACTTACCACCTTCATACCAATGCTGGGCATGCGTAATTCCCAAAAAGATAATAAATTGGATACAGACACCAATATGTCTCTCCTCAATTAAAATACGAACTAACTCCTCATGCTCATAAATTGAGTCCCATGCTGCGTTTTAGATGGCTAGGCCTTGACTAGCAGACACCATTTATATGGTTACATCAGTATACTGCAACTGATAAAATAATCTCTCACGAGTAAGTAGTGTTCGGTCTCATTTTTTGTTCCCGACCACGTCTTTTCTTTCCATTTAATTTCCATGGGTCTCAATCTTGCCTTTAGAGTTAGTGGTTACCAATTTTTAAAATATAAATGCAGTATACAATGCATTTTTGAAAAAGATGTGGCCGAATCTCCTCATCGAAGTTTAGCGTTTTCTGAAAAGGCTGATAATAAAACAATGTGTAAGTAGATTTTTTGAAGTAAAGTGTGTAAAGATAATTTGTAATTAAAACGCACTACGAAAAGCACAAAAACCATACTTTTAAAATAAATTATAAGACAAAGGCCCCGACGTTCGGATAATTTAATGAGTTAGCTTCTGAGTGTGATAGCCACAATAAATAAAGAAATCTGGGTTAGATTCATAGTATATTAGCCAGAGTATGGCCCCCACGTCCAAATGAGTTAGATTTTAGCGGGCGATAACTGGAGAATAACAATAATAAGTAGATAAATAAATAGAACAAAAATGTCTTGTACAGTCCTTCACGGTTTAGGCACAGGCTTAGCCTCCCGTCAATTAAATCGAGTCGTGTACAAAAACACTCGTAACAGAACAAAAAGTAAAAAGCAGAATTATAAATACAAGTAAGCTCGTTAGGTGAAAATAAAACAAATAATAGGCTTTAAAATAAGTATTTGGCTTTTTTTAATATTTTAAAAATAATTAGGCAAAATGACCGTTTTGCCATTGAACTTTTCTAAAAATTACATATCCTTTTTATTATATTCCAAAATCAATTTTTCTAACTAAAATATCACTCATCTAAAATAAATTTGCAATAAAAAAAATCTTGTAATCATAAATGAAATGAAATATACAAAGACTTTTGATTTAAATAAGATCGATTAAATAAATTTCAAATTTTACTTTAAATAAAATAATTAAAATAACTTATTTAAGTTAGGTATAATACCTGCTAAAAAACACCTGAAGAGTGAGAGAGCTTTAGTGAGAGAACCTTGAGAGAGAGGGTTTCTAGAGAGAGACTGACTGGCGATGAAAGTTACAACACCCCCCCCCCCTTTTTATACTTGGGGTGAGGGTAGACCCTCCACCCCTATGGTGTAGCCTTTTCAAAAGAAATATTATTTTAATATTTTTTATTATATTATTTTTTATTTTCTTTATTATTATTATTATTATTATTTTCGTCATGCATGAGGACACGGGAAGGTCTACTGTGTAGACTCTCCACTCCTACTTAAGGTTTTTTTTAATTTTTTTTTGTCTTTTTTTATCTTAATTTATTTTAAAAATTTCTAGTAAATTAAAATTTCCTCTGATAAATCTAATCGGTCCACTGGGTTGGGTGTTGAGGGCTGGACTTGTCATAAAAAATTGGAGAGAAAATCACTTCGAAAACCCGAGGATCTAAGCAAAATTGACGTTTTTCTTAAATCGACGGCATAGGTTTAATTTTGAAGATTGGACGTCTAGAAAATCATATTGATAATCTGACAACATAGAACGGTGCATTGACATATGGATTAAACACTAAAACTGTTTCAAAAAAATTCTAGAAACTAAAAATATTTTTAAAATACAATTTTGTAAAGTGCAATTTTGAAGGGTCTTAAATAATTAGTAATTACTGAAATTATTCGGGCAAAATTAAAATTTCATAAAACTCAGAATTCGATGGTCTTCCGTGGAAGTGTGAAATTCCAAATATCTCAAATCGGTGCTTTTATTTCAGAGAGAAGTTTTAAAGTTACTATGCATGATTTCTGAATTAAATAAATGATGTAAAAATAAACTACATTTTTGCCCTTTCAACTTCAACAAGTTGGACCACCGAGCTAACGAACTTAGATTGGGCCAAACTTGGACTTTCTGGAAGCCCATGAGAGCATGATTAACGGTGCTAATACATAGTATTAGTTTAATTAAAGGACAAGGTATTACACTGATGTCCTTACGTACACATCCAACAATTCCACTAGTTAGCCCTTAGGTACATAACTGGGTCTCACACTGTGTTATAGACGGCTAAGTCTCGGCTCCTAGACATTTCCATATGCTTACGTCCTGTATTCAGAACTGTCAATTCTATCACTTACATGTAAGCAGTGTCAGGTATCGCTTTCTGGTCTTGTTCATGTCTTTTCCATCATTTTATCTATGGGTCCCATTATTACCTTAGGGTTAACGATTTTCCAATTTTAGAGTTTAATATGCAAAATGCGATGCATTTCAAAATAAAACGTATGGTTGAATCTCCTCACTATGATCCAACGTGTTTGAAAGAAAAACTGAAATAAATAAAATGTTAAAAGCAAAGCGTGCAATAACACACGTAAATAAATCATAAACTAAAAACTTCAAACATAAATTTGTGAAAAGTAAATAACACCTAATACATGGTGTTTTGAAGCGGAAATGTAAATAAAATACTCAATGCTTGGTCTCAGATCTTCCTTAGATAGAGCCTCTAGGGAATCTAAGAGTTTTGGCCAAGAGGGTACATAAAACACTAAGAAAACGAGTAAATTGCAAGAAGTAAATTATGTCTTGTAGCGTTGGACTAGTTCCAAATAGAACGTTAGACATTAGAATCTATTCCTCACTGAGATGTCATATGGACAAGCAGGTTTGCAGATGGATATGTTCTACAAGTGCTTGGTGCCAGACCTCAGAACGCCCCAAACGAAGTTCAAAATTTCTGAGCTTATCCCTTGGAATGAATCCGAGAATGGACCTATAACACAAAGCACTTACGGAAACCAAAGTACAACATGTTACCTTAGAGAAGACACACTAGCTAGAAAGCCAAAAAGTTAAGAAAACATAAAATAAATAGAACACACTTGTCACGCCTCTACCCGAAGGGTGGGCCCGGAACGCGACTGATTTTTTTTTTGAAAGATAAACTAAACCAACTCACAAGCATTCTAACTGAGCCGGATTAACAGTTAGGCATAGAGATCACACATGATCCTAACATGTGGACTCAAAAACATACCATAAGTCTACCCGACAAAAATAGACATAAACAACATCATTAACACAACATAATCATATAAAATATAACCATTGATTTCATTCAAAATATCATCTCAAAGTCACTAGAGAGGCATAATAGTCTAATACATCACATTTAAACAAATCAAGTACCACACCCGGTACTTGACAAAAGTAAATGGTTCCAAGAACCAACAAGAAAAGATAAAGGTATTTCCCTCAGGGGGAATCCCGAAACACCGCTCAGCTTATCCACCCTAAGCTTGAAAAAGAGGGACCTCCTCCTCGGGTTCATCGCCTGAAAGGTGAGTGGGGTGAGCTAACTAGCCCAGTGAAGGAAATATAACAATGCAGTTTAAGTAAAATAACAGGTTAGCAACAGTTCAATAATATCACATGCTTGATAACAAATAGCATAATGTTCAATAAAGTCTCATCATCATCTTTCCATCATTGCTATCATCCAATGTAACACCTGCCGACTATGCTGAGACCAGTATTAAGTCCCGACACGGTCAAAATACATCCTTACAAGTACATCTCCGACTCTAACTTAGCCGATACTGACATCCTCAAGTCAGCAACTGACGACACTCATGGTCCACCCATGGTCCAGTAGACATAAACCATCTCCCATATGGCCGATATTGGTTCAATAGCCCAGGTACGTGGAAGCAGTCTTTCATATTCGTACGATCAACATCATAATATTCACAACCATCATCAGCACTCTTACCATAATGCATCATGTCTAGACACCTGAGTGGGTTCATTATATCTGAAACCACCCATTGCCCAAGGCTCATCTCATAATAAAACTTGTTTACATATCCTGTAGAGTTAAGTTCCCTCACTGTAATTGTGTAGTTACGCGGTCTCTATTCAAACAAACAGACAAGTGCACAATCAATATACAGATCAAATACATACACATAAGTAGTATTTTGAAATCTCACGTTTTCCAAAAATATCCAAGGTATATGGAATTGAGTCTCCTACTAGGTTTCTATCCTTTTTAAATTATCATAATCCACAATATAATAATAAATAAAAAGGGGTTCAGTCCAAAACTCATATTGTCTTCTGAGCATTGACCAGATTGACTTATTGAGTTAGGTCTAAATCCTCGGGTCACTTCTCGGTTGTCTTCTAGATAGGACCAGATCTGACATTTTGAGTTAGGCCTCGAGGTCACCCAGTACCCGACTATATAGCATCGGCCTGAAAGTGAGATCACTCAGTGCCCGACCAATAGGGTCGGCCTGGAAGTGAATACAATAGTGTTTATACTATAGGTAATTAGAGAAAAGGGTTAGTACAATTTTAATTAACAAAGGGTATTAATCATCATAAGCATCATTAATCAAACAAGATTAGGTAATAACAACAATCAAACAACATTTTAACACTAAAAAACTGGGTCCCTCTGAACATGCTTCGGAACCAGGTAGTGGCTTCAAATCATCCGAACCACATCTACTCTAGTCATTACCCTCGGAACATGGGTCTGACTTCGGATCGTCCAAAGATCGGGTCTCGGATCATCCGAAGTCCATCCGAACCGATTAAAATTCGGAAACAAGTCTCGATGGGTCTGGGTACCTCGGAACGTTCGAAGTCTGGGTTCAGAACGTCCGAGTAGGTTCGGTCCTTCCGAGCTCGGCTCTGTACGTCCGAAGAGGTCTGGCTTGCCTCGGGCGTAACTGGGCTTCGGGTGAAGCTCGGAACGTCCGAAGATCGGCTCTCGACCGAGAGTCGTCTTCCTCCACTGTCTACACCAGCAGACAGTGACGACAGTCGGATAGTGAAATGCGATTCCGGAAACGGAGGGTTTCCCGGACTCGGTTTTCACATCCAGCCGGTCTGATGGACTCCTCTGGGAGTCCTCTTTCCATAGGGAATGGTTTGGAGCCTTGAAGCTCACTGGGCCACCAGAATTTAGCACTGAAAGCTTATTAGTACACTTAAAATTGGGTTTTCCTTAAAACTTTGAAATGGTTTTTCTCACTGAAAATAGGGCCAAAACCGATTTTATTTGATTCAAAACTGACTGGAATTGAAAGGGGAATGCAATGGATACCTTTACTGAGGTTCCTGCTTTGAAAATCCGGATTTTTGGAAAGCTTCCTTATAAGCTTACGGTTGACAGAAAAACTGGTAACAGAGGCTGGGTTTCTGGTTTTAGAAACAGAGAGCTTGTGAGTCTCAGAGAGAAGAGAGAAGAAATCGATTTGCTGGGAGTTGATCAGGCTGAACTGATGGCCAATTTAGAAAATTGGCCAGAAAAACTAGGCCGAGCAGCCACTGCATGCAACCGCATGCAGCGTCTGCTTACCTTTGCAACAGTAAACCGTCAGGTTTTCTGTTTGGTTGCAGATCAGCCCTCCAATAGTTTCCATTTTGCAGATTAGTCCTGGTTTTAATAAAATTCGGTTTTAAAAATAAAAGCATGATTTTAAAACTCAAAACCTTAATCCAACCTTACAGATAGGCTGGGTTTTGAAAACTTTAATCACCATAAAAATTATGGAATTTATTTCTCATTAGAAATCATTGATTTAAATAAAAATCATAATTTAACCTTATTTACTTAAATAAACAAATGCTAAATAAAACATTTTATAAATCTTATTTTGGGGTGAAATGGAATAACACAAAACATTTGTTTCAAGATTTATTTCATTCCAAAAACCTTTTAAAATAAATAATACTCCCTTTCGGGGTTTTGACGGGCGGATTTTAAACACTACTTTTCTGAAAATAAACTTATTTAAAATTAGAAATACAAATCTTTATTAAGGAGAATATTATCAATCAATAATATTCACATAACAACCTAATTTATAAAATATCAATTAAAAATGGTAAATTACCAAAATGCCCCTCCAACTGGACGAGTTGGATTACCGAGCTCACGAGCTCGGATTGGGCCACACTTGGACTTTCCTCAAATCCCTAACCATAATCTTCGAGATTAACCTATTAAAAAGACTTATTAAGCTAAAACACACCTAATCTGAATTAGGGTATTAAAACACTACTTTTGGATAGAACTACCAATACTGAAGTGTCGAATTTCCGACAAGAACAGAAAATCAAATTTTAGTTTTCCTGCCTCTCTAATTTGAGTTCCAATACTAAGTATTGGACCTTTGATAATGTCGGGAATCATCGAACTTCTGAAACAATTAAAAAATATCAAGTTTTAGTTTTTCCTTCTTTTTTGGTCTGAGTTTCGATACTAGGTATCAAACTCTGAGAAGTCAGACTTCTGACAATAAACTGTGGACTTCTGACATGAACCAGAATTCATGTTGACGGATAGAAAAACCGAATTTCGAACTCCCATTTGGACTGGCTACAAAAACCAATTCCAAAGTCTAACTTTATAGATGTATAGTAAATTGAAAATACAATATTTTTGAAAACTTCATTTTAATTATTTTTCAAAAATAATTTGGATGTAAATTATATGGGTGTAGCTCAACTGCTTGCCTCCACTTTAGAAATGAGAGGTTGCGGGTTCAAATTTGAGGACAAAACTTTGCTGTACTTTAGAGGTAATGGGCTCACCCGTGGAGGTTTTACGCTAGGTATCTTATGGTTTTCCACGTGTAAATTAAAAAAAAAAGACGACTTAGATGTAAACCTCCAAAAATTTTGGAAGAAATAAAACATTTACTGTGAAAGTAGTTTGATAGTCCAGTTGGCTTTTAATCTTGTTTATTACTTTAAAACTGCGTTCTAGAGGTAAAATGGGTTGGAATAGGCACCTTCCCATTGAGTTTCGGATGCCTCTAGCCCAAATTCCAGTTTCCTGGCTTTCGTTCAGTGGCAGTCGATTACAGAAGAAAAAGGAAGGAAGGAAGAAGAAGAAACAGAAGCAGTAGAGGGAGAGTGAGTAGAGAGAAGCAGAGGAGGGATTGGCTTTAGGTGCAAGGTATTTGTAGAGAATGTTGAGGGAAGTCGGCATGCATGCTGTGGGTGGAGAAGAGCCACGGAAGTCTACCGCTAATAACGTGCAACCGTTTATTTAAAACTTAGGTAATAGGGTACTATTAATGCATTAATTGAAATAATTGGACTTGATTTCAGTTAAAGCATAATGGAGGTCATCTGACGTCATAGATAGCTTCAGGAGTCATAGGCTAGGGGTAAAACATGAAGAAAAACCAACTAAAAGCCCGTTAATTTTAATCAAAATGCCGTTCCAGATCAAATTGAAGGTTCACATCATGCGATGTTGACATTAAAAGGTTGGGCGTCTAAAACCTTGAATTGTAATTCTAAAAACACAAAAAGTTCACATAAAATACAAAGTGTGGACTAAACAACAAGCAACACCTAGACACGCATTAAATGAAATTAGAGAAAAAAAAACTTCAAGAAAAAGCAGTCCTTTGTCAATGAAAGATGATAGTTCATGGTGTTCATAGAGAAAAAAAACAAATGGGTGTGCTAAAGTTAAAATTCAAGTTGATCGGACTTTAAGTTAATTAAGCTAAGCTAGTATGGCAATTATAGATTCTGCTCAAATTTATTTAGAAAAAGGGTCATGTGTAAATTGAGTTTAGAGGACTTAGTTTTTGAAATTTAGTTTGGCCTTAAAAATAAATAAAGGCTTATATGAGATTTTTGACACTTAATTTAGATCTAAATAAATTATCATTATTAGTTTAGAATAATATATCATAGTCGTTCATTACTCATTGAATGTACCATTTGATATGATTTATCATTTCAATCAGAATTTTCTTTTCATTTTAAATTGAGATCCACTTGATTATGTGGAAACGTATTTTAACTCCATTTGTCTTAAATTAAATTTATTTTATGTTGCACTGTTGAAAAATGTTGTAGTTTAAGATACTATTTAACTTTATCATATAAATATTAGATAGTTAACTTTTTTTTTTAAGATTAAAAAATGCAAATAATATTATATATAATATATGGACTTTTAATGTATATAAAAAATTCTCATTTTCACCAAAGAAATGTAATTTTCCACGGGGTGAATAGATGTGTACTGTGTGCCACATTCACGCATACTGCGACTCAAAACTGAGTCACGAGTACGAGTGACTCGGTCAAGCCACAATAGTGTTTGCGAATTAAATTTCTTAAGTGGGTTTCGGGTTTATGGGGTTTGACGTCTGAGAATTTCGTGCAAAATCCTAAGATTTGGCCGTCGAAACTCGAACTCAGGTCTCTCTCTCTCTCTCTGAAATTGACATTTTAATCTTTCTTGTGAGATTTGTATTTGAATTTATGAGATTGATCTTTGTAGTCTGTTGGGGTGATAGATTCTAATTTTTCTGTAGCAGACAAAAGGTTTGTGGAATTGTCCTTTTTTTTCTTTCAATGCACTTTATTTTTGCGGTCGTGCTTTCCTTTGTTCGGCTTCGGAGTTTGCGTTTACGCTTTTTCCTCATTTCAACAAGGATTGGTAATGTTTGTATTTTAATTGAAATAGCAAATAATCGGCAGTGGGATTGGAATCTCGCACCAAATATGGGTTGTTGGGTTTTCATTAGATCATCATAAAGTGATCTCATGAGCACATGCTTTTCCGATTTTTGCTTTCAGTTTCAAAATTTTCAAAACGACTTGTACTAAAGATCTAATCGACAGTGCGCATTAACGTGGTATTAGGGATCAATGCACTAGGTATTTTAATTTTGGGGTAATAATGGCGCATTTGCCTATGGTCATGGCTCGCTCAAAGAGGATTATGGAGATTGGGTGGACCTGTATTAAAGTGAATCTTGTCTATATTCAATAGTTTGAGTGTTCGATGATTAGTGAGATCAAATTTAGTATGAATTAGCACCCTCCACAACTATGATTTATCATAACAAGTAGAAAGTTACTAGGAGTGAACTCATGTGGTAAGAAACCTCACAATAAGGAGTGTCAATCCAGTGTGTGCTTTAGTGCGTAGATGTCTCCACTTACCCATTCAAATCATGCCATGCGAGCATATTGTTTTTCTGCACTTTGATGGGGTGGTGTGATTTAATTAGTCACCCATAAGTATTGGCATGCATTGAATTTAGACTCCGATAACTGTTAAGAGGCGGAGAACATGATTTTGATAGGTTGGCTGGAAAAGCATAATGCAGAAAAAACTGACCCCAAATGGGTGGGATAAATGTCCATGATCATCATCATCATATAATTTCAATAATATTTGGACGAAGTCCTGCGGTGCTAGGGTTTATTCTTCTCGCTGAAAGGAAGGAAATCCATCTTTGCCCTCCGCCTCTCCCTCTGTTGGAGTTCTTTCTCGGCAGAGGGAGTACTGTAAACTTTTAGTGCTTCGACCTTGTGATGCTTGGCTGTTGCCCAGGCCTCTTCTCCGCCCTTTCCTCACCTATGACGCACTGGGCCCATACCCTCCCCTCAATCGAGCCAACGCCCTTTTCGCTCGTTTTGCTCTGCTGGCCCCTCTGCCTATGGCTCTAGCGCTAAACGTCCTTGCTTCCAGCTGAGCCTTTGCCTGTTGCCCATCCACCTTCTCCGCAACGACCCCAAGCTCTCCTCTTTCGTCGCCTTTGTGCGCTACATTCCTTGCCTCAACTGCTTCCTCGACCATGACTCATCCACCATTTGCTCACAGGTTGGTCTTGTTGTCTCCCTCCTTGCCTTCGCCTTCGTTTTCTCCCAGAGGGCCTTCTTCGTGGTGGATAGTCTCGGTCCCCTCCTGCACCTGCTAATCGCTCCATCCACTCCCATCTTGACGCGTGCCACTACCACCGTTGTGGCCATTACTATCAACCCAGAATATGCCTTCTCCGCATGTGGGGGCATCCCGTCCCTGATCGTGTTGTGGCGCGCCTCTGACCCTGCTCTTGTTGGATCCCTTCCTGCTCCAACTTTTGTTGGCCTAGATCCACCTACTGCCAACATTTTTTTTTTCTTCCTGATATGAGCCACTTCTAGTGTTCTGGAATGTACTGGCACCTCTGGTACTTTTTATTTTATTTTATTTTTAATATGATAACCATTTAAAAAAAATAGTAGTTGTCATCATCATCATCAGTTACAAACAACCTAGGATAGTGAAACATGTTTGATGACAATAGCCGGAGGAATTGGAAGGAGGAATGTGTTAGCGGAAATAAATCAATGATGGAAAATATGCATTGTGCTTTCAACTTAATAAGCTTGGGGTAGATGCTCCGTTGTTACCAAAACTTTGTTAAGATTCTACTGCAAGCATGTGTTCAGTCAATAATTACCATGCCTCTGTGAGGTGCTTCTATATGCTCGCTGCATGGAAAATCATTGGCTCTTATTGTACTGTCTCATCTCCCAATGGTACCTGTCCAAAATATGACAATTCACTTTTGGAACTAGTTGCCTTCAATATCTTTGTATGATCTGTTCATGAAGAATATCTAATCCGAACCAAAACCTGCCTGAGTTGCTCTCTGAGAGAATCTTTGCATTGTTGATATGAATTTCACCTTTTTAGTAATTTTTTTCTAATGAATTTCACTTATCTCAGATTTTGGGATATAGTTTTGCAGGTTTTTTAGTCATATATATATTGATAACATTATTTTTGATATTTGGATCTTCTGCATTTATTCCTACACGAATTCAATAACGTAGTTGTGAGTTACATGAAGAGATTTCATTGGTCAATAATATGAATGCATGAAAATGGATTTTGAAGATCAGCATGTTGATTCTTTTGTTTTACATGGTTTGCTGTGATGCAATTCTTGGGATTACTTTGTTTCTCCTTTGTGTTTAACATATATTCATGATTCTTTTCATTCTTCTGTCTTTTTTGTGTTGTTTTGTTTTTTTATGCAGGTCAAGATCATGGCAGGAACAGGGAGATCCATGCTTTACTCTTTCCTTCTATTCATCATCATTCTTTCACTTCAGGAAATGTATAGAGGGAAATTGGCATCTTCAGAGTTATTCACAATACTTGGGGGTTTTATTAGCTCTCTTATATTCCTTGTCTTACTAACAGTGAGTTCCTTCTTAATACTGTTTTACCCTGTATATTACATTCTATGTTATAAATTCTTCTTTTCTTATTTATAAATATTTCATTCTCTTATGCAATTTTTTTCCCCTCTAATGATTTAGACTGTTTAATTGTTTTGAAGTTCAGCTCTCTATCATTGCATGCATTTCAGATAGTAGTAGTTTAAGTTGACACCGGTGCTGATCTTTAGAAACAGACTTTTGGTCTTTTGGTTTGGTTTGGATAATCCTTATGATGAGCACACCCTTTCATTCAAAATGGAGCATACATGCCTTATTGATGCACTATGGGCATTGTTGGCTTGCTACAATCATTTGAAATGTCTGAAACATTCTAGCCATAAAAGATTGTGAATCAATCAGTTTCCTACTTTAAAGTAAGGGGTCAGGTCTTATATTGTGTTTGACATATACAGTAGTTTTTCAGACAGTTCACAAACTCTAAACTTGGGTCTCAACTTTGGTTATAGGAAAGTTAAGTTGAGCAATGCTAACTTGGCTAATTGGTTGTTAAGAAACATGAGAAAGCAGAAACTAAACATTTTGAGAAATCTTGGCTGCATTGGAAAGCAAATTCCCTGTCTCCAACCTGAAAAAAGAGGTCTAATGAAAAGCTAATGCTAGGTAAAGTTGTATAGACATCATCACTCAGAACAAAAAAGTTGAATAGAAATTGCAGTTTCTACAAATAGCAATGTAAACATTTTGATGAGTTCTCAAATGCTAATAACTGACATGACTACTTTAAGTTGCACATCCTCATCACTCCTAGGGGAAACATGACGGAAGAATTGGATGGTGAAAGGAAGGGGTGGGAGTAGATGAGGAATCCTTCAAATATAAAAATATCCTCCTCCTCATCATCACTTTCTCATCCATATGTGTGTGTGTGTGTGTGTGTTGGGGGGGGGGGGGGGGGGGGGGTGCACGGGTAGGGGCCACAAGGGTTCTTTTGTCACAGTCATGAGCAGAAATAATTCTTCATTGATATTTTTAGATAACCATGCTGTCAGAAGCCACACGGCAGATGGTTTTGATACTATGAAACCTGTATTCATCATAAGATCATTGCGAAAATTGAGAGTTCCGCAATTCAGTTCACACAGAAACATATCTGGCTACTGCTTCTGAGCAATCCTCCCTTCTAAAATCCTAGATCTCTTGCCTGAGTTGAATTTTCTCTACTGCATCAGGGAAGGATCCTGAATTTGGCATTAAATATTAGACAGACTGAAAATGGTGTATACGATGGATGGGTACATGATCACCATAATTGAGAAAACTAAAGCTACATTTTCTGATGAGGCAGAACCAAGTGCTGAGTAATTCTTAAAAAGATAAAGAGGAAGTTCCATTTGAGTGTCCATCCATAACCTTGTCAACTCTGTTCCATCTGATGTCCAAATCAGAATTAGAAAGAAAAAGAGAACTCCTCTGCACGTCTTTGTCGTGTTTTCTTCTCTTTTTAATTGTTTCATTTTATTTGGCTGGTTTCTTTTAGGCACCATGAAGATTCCTTATTCTTAACAGATATTTCTGGGTAACCTTTCACAAATAAGGCAGAGGGGCATGGAACATTTTGAAGTATTAAAAACTAGAGATTCCTTAGATTGTTCATTATTTTAAGCGGCTTTTTGAGGCCCCAAGAAGAGATTTTCCCATCCCTTCTTTGCTTCCGTTCAATGAACTTAGCGAGAGTCAAAAGTTTTCTCTTGAGAACCCTTTTAATGAGGCAGAGGTGAAAGAAGCTATTTGGCAATTAGGTGAGGATAAAGCTCCTGGTCTAGATGGTTTTCTAGTAATGTTCTTCAAGGTTTTTGGGGAGCTCGTTAAGCCAGATTTACTTGCTTTTGTCATGGAATTTACGAGAGGTGTTATTTTTAGAGATTTGGGGGCTGACTTTATTACTTTGGTTCCAAAAAAATAAGGTGTTTCTTCTCTAAATGATTTTCGGCCAATTTCTTTGCTTGATAGCCCGTATAAGATTCTGGCTAAAGTGCTGGCTAATTGTATGAAGTTGGTGCTCCCTAATCTAATCTCCTCCTCCCAAAGTGCTTTTATTCAAGGTCGGCAAATTGTGGACTCAGTCGTCGTGGCTCATGAATGTTTGGACTCCAAGTTTGTGTCAAGGGAATCCGGTGTGGTCTGTAAGCTGGATTTCCAAAAAGCTTATGATAATGTAAATTGGTCCTTCCTTGATTTTGTGTTGAATATAATGGGTTTGGTATTCGTTGGCGTCGGTGGATGTTCTCTTGTTTGTCTTCGTCTCATATGTCAGTGTTGGTAAATGGGAGCCCTAAAGGGTTTTTTCGATTGGAAAAAGGAGTTTGGCAGGGTGACCCTCTTTCTCCTTATCTTTATGTTGTTGTGGTTGAGGTGCTTCATATCATGTTTCATGTTGTTTCTTCTCAGGGCTGGCTTCAGGGTTTTCATATTGCAAATTCTGATATTGATTTTTCTCATTTACAATATGCTGACGATACTATTCTATTCTTAAAGGCGGATAAGGATGTTTTCAAGGTGGTCCATGCAATTCTTCGATGGTTTCAAATTTGCTTAGGGTTGAAGATTAACTTTGATAAAAATGAATTTAATGTAACGGAAGCGGGGATGAAAATCAAATCAAGTCAATTCCGACGATAATCGGGCTACACACGTGAAGGAATGTTCCACACGTGTGAGTGTGCTTTAAGTTAAAACACGTGTGGTAGTCAAAAGGGGAAATTAGGGCTGAAATAGTGTAACTTACGAAGGTGGTAAGTGGAAAGGAAGAGGAAAAGAAAAGGGAGGCAGCGGAAGTGAGGGAGGGAGACAGCGGAAACTTGGGAAAGCAAGAGGGAATCGAAGGGAGGAAGAAGAAGAAGTAGATGAAGAAGGTTGGCTGCTTGTACCTGGTTATGTGGGAAGAAGACAGCAATAGGAAGGAGTTACAGCAGCAGCGAAACTGGTTGTATTGAGAAGACGATCCGGCGAGAGGAGGGCAGCAAGATGGGGTTTTGAAGCAGCGAAGGTTTGGGATAAAGCCCAAACTGCAGTGAAGGTATCCTCTTGGGATTAAGCCCAAGGACGAGAGGAAGACGCTGGATCTGGGCAGCCACAAGGAGGACCTGCAACAAGGCAGCAAAACAACGACGGATATGGATAATAGCCCTTAGACTAAATCAAGATTTTCGGAAAAATATGGTGCCTTTATTCACCTTTCTAATCTTTATAACTCAAGCTACCGACTATTATAAGACTCCTAAACCAACTGAAATTCCACCTAAGGTGGACTTCTAAATCCAGAAGTTTTCTATGACTTCCACATTAGATTCCTACTAAAACTAGAATTCCAAAATAGGATTAACATACTAAATAAAAGTAAAATAGCAATTAAAATATTAGGACATGGACCCAATTCGAGATTAAGCTCGTGGGCCTAGCGTCTTGTTGACTCGTCATGAGTACCTCTTCAAGAATTTATCGGCCACCTGTTCTACATCAGAATTGATGGGAGTGAATGTTCCACATTCTCAATGTGTGGAGTTGGCTTTTGTCTTGGGTTTTAAGGTTGCTTCCTTCCCTGCTGTGTATCTTGGGATCCCTCTTTGTAAAGGTAAACCTCGTAAGCCTTGTTGGGATAAGATTGTCGAAAAAACGGAGAGACGACTATCTACTTGGAAGGATAAACATTTGTCTATGGGAGGTAGAATCATCTTGTTAAAGGCAGTTCTCTCGAGTCTTTCAGTATATTTTTTTAGTGTTTTCAAATGTCCCGCGGCAGTAGTGGATAAGTTAGAAAGGTTTCAAAGGCAATTCCTTTGGAATGATGACAGAGAAAAACGAAAATTTCACTTGGTCAGTTGGGCTTAGGTTTGCAAACCGAAGGAGGAAGGTGGTTTGGGCATTCGTCCTATTTGTCAGATTAATGATGCTTTGTTGGGTAAGTGGTTATGGCAATTGGGGATTCTTTGGAAGGCTTATGGAAGGAGATTCTGCGCAGAAAGTATCAGTTACTTGGTAATGGATGGTGGATATGAAATGTTTCTAGGAGAGCATTTGGTTTTTGGAAGGGTGTTTTTTCCGTTGCAGATGCTTTTGATAGTTATATTTGTTATCGTCCTTATTTAGGTGACGATATTCTTTTTTGGAAAGATAAATGGTTGGAATCGGTTAATCACTTGTTTCTTCATTGTAGATTCTCTAGTCGCATTTGGGACCCCTTCTTGTATTTGTTGGGCGTATCTTTTTGTCTTCCTAATGAAGAAATTGTAACATTTGGAAGCTCATTTTGGCGGTCTCTATGGAAAGTGACGATTCTAAGTATTTTTTGGTCTATTTGGTTGGAAAGAAATCTCAGGATTTTTCAAGGGAAGGTTGATTCTCTTGTAAATCTTATAGAGTTGATTAAGCTTCGTGCAGCTTGGTGGTTGGTGGGTTTGTCTCGGGTTCGAGGCATCTCTGTGTCTGATGTTTGCAGGGAGTGGGCTGTGGTGGACTCTTGTAGGTCTTTTGATTTAACTCGGATTCCTATTCCTTGATCTCCTCCTCCAGTTGGGTTGCTAAAGCTCAATTTTGATGGTAGCTGTATGCGTGAAGTTGGGTGTGCTGGGTATGGTGGGGTGATTTCCAATGAGTTAGGGAATATCTTGCGTTCTTTTGCTGGTCTGCTTCCTAATGGGACGGTTATTGAGGCCGAATTGTTTGCTTTATGGAGGGGTATTAAGGAGCTCGAAAAGTTAAGGGTTTGAGGTAGTCTGGTGGAAGGGACTCTAAGGTAGTGGTGGGTTGGATGGTGGAATCTCTTTGTCCTTGGCAGTATCTAGACAGAGTTGAAGGGATTTGGCATTCTATTGCTTCCTTCAACTTTAAGATTGCTTGGATTCCCAGATCAGCTAACTCAGCTGCAGATGCTTTAGCCAAGCAGGGGCTGTCATTGGATTCGGACTTGTGTAATCCTCCTTTGTAATTGGGGGTTTTTGCTTTTGTTTTTAGTTGTTGGGATTTTTCTTTAATCTTATTCTTTTCCTTGTTTATTAATAAAGTTACCTTTAAAAAAAAAACTAGAGATTCCTTATTCATAACAGAGATTCTTCATTCATAACAGACGACTACTTTCCAAAAAGAAGTATTAAAAACCACCTTTTTCCATTTTTCTTTTTACTCATAAATCCTAATGGAGAGAAACCTAATACCAGGAGAAGGGTATTTCATGTCAGTTTTCTAAATCGGAGCTTTAGTGATGATCTACACGAAAAAATGACCATTACCTCCATTTCCTTTCATTCTTTAATGCCAAGGTAGCAGTTTGTTCCTTCTTCATGTACTTCAAAGTTTTTATGCTAATTGACAAATGTTCTGGTCATATCCTTCTCCACTGTAATTCTTAGAAGCTTTTATGTTAATTGACCCAAAATTCCTGCAAAGGGGATTCAGAAACTGCCCGTTGCAGTAAGAATGCTGAGACAGCCACAGATTTGACTCCTTTCACTCGGACTCTAAAAAGACTAGCTCTTTTTATATATTTATGAATTTATTTTGAATTGATAACTTTGGTTTCTGCAATTTCATACCAATTCTAACTGTTTTTGTATTCTTTCAGACAGACAACATCAACAAAATAGATAGTCTATTACGGCAAACATAGAAGTTTAACTTGACAACTGTGCTTCTTGCTTAGTATTTCAAGTGCATCAATCTCATCATCCTGCAAATTTGACCATAGGAAACTTGGTTCTCTTTTGTTGTTTCTCTTTCATGATTGATCCTACAAATTTATTAGTTCATAAAAATATTACCCCCTTTAGCTTGGAAAAGTCCTTTTAGTGCAGTGCTATGTGATCATAGAATAATGTGCCATGGAATGCATGTTCATTATGTCAATTTCTATAGTTCAAGCAAAGTGTGGCTACAACATGACTAAGTTGACTTGGTCAAATTTCTTGCAGTTTATTGGGAACTTCCAAGAATCATGTGGCATCAGGACTGGATGGGGTGCTGGTAAGTGCACTTTGGCTAAGTTGCTTTGTAGCTTTTAGGGAGTACCTTTTTCTTATCTGAGTGGGTCTTCTAGAGAGTGAAATGGTGTGATTATGTGATTCGTGGTTTTTAGGGTTGCGTTTGTTTGGGGGTTGGGTGTTTTTGTTGAGAATTGATCTGATGCAGTTAGGGGTCCCTACCACTACAACTCCAATATCTAGGATTTCCAATGAAGAACCTTCTCCAAGAAACTAAACTAACCACAACAATGAATAATCCATGATGATCAAGAAAGAAATCTTGTGAGGAACTTTACCTAATGGTAGATCTCACATTTGATAGGTAGGAGATGGGTTGTTCATATGGTCTTCACCTTAAAAAGGTTAAAACCCTGCAAACCTTCTAAACTTCAATCAAAATTGACCATATCAAAACTCCACTGTCCATAAGGCTTCTCATTATTTCATTGCCTGAAATAGATTTTAACTTCTGTGGGACCAACTTTTGTGAATCTTCCTTTTTGGCTTTCACACTGTGTCCTCTAGAAGGTTACTTGTTATTCGAATGCCAGATTCAACTTTGCGATAAACGGTTTTGTGAATCCTGTGTGAAACTTCTGACCTGTAAATAATTTGATGGCACTAACTTGTAAATGACCTTTTGCCAAAAGGATCAAGGAATGTTTCATATTCATCTTGAACATCAACTGTAGCAACTTAATTTGATGTTCATCAACAAATGGTTCCTCATGGTAAATCAATGGTTTAGACCAATCTTCCGAAACTATCTTTTCAAGGCTGTCCATTGAGAATAGCCATGAATTATGTTCTTATAGAAAATTTCCTAATTAAAAAGTTCCTCGTAACTATCGCCCTCATTCTTCCAAGTAATGATTCTTAGATCTCATTGGTTATCAGTCCCGTGACATAGATTCTAACCCAGTTTTCCACATCTAGCTCTTGTTATTGCTTGCAGTGGCATTGCAATAAGGGAAGCTACAGTAGGCTTCACAAGATCGAATGCAACTAACTAATGCAGTCAGTGGTCCCCCTCCAAGACTATAGCTTTAGGATCTAGAGTTTCCAAGGAAAATCCTTCTCCAAAGAAATGAAACCAACTGCATATAATGAAGAATTAAGGATGAATGAGAAATAATATTTGTGAGAACCTTATTGGATGGTAGATCTCATGTTTGATGGGAAGGAGCTGGTCAACCTCTTGACCATAGTTTTACAGCTTCAAGAGCTTAAAATAAACCTTCAAAGATTCCAACTTCAATCAAAATTCATTTAAACCAAACTTCATTGGTCATAGTCCTCCTCATTATGTATATATAACCATTGTGGGACTAAATAAACATCCCTAACTCGTTGCTGTTGCACCCTATTATAAATTTGGCCTTAACTTTTAAGTGGTGTCAAAATTGCGGACTTTGACTCGTTGGAGTAACCAAATGACCAATAAATGGGTCCAGTTTCATGTCATTAGGACATTAGATTACACCCCAAAATGTGGTCATTACATAGAAACCTTAATAGACACAATATTCTTTAAGTAATCTAGTATACAGAAAAACTCACATGGGCTCCATGTGTCTGGTCTATTGTAGTCTTTGCATCATGATCATATCCAACTCTTTGGGTTACAGTGGTAGTTGGATCCACCTTGTAAGTCCCATGAGCCACCTTAGTACATGTTAGATGGTTGAATAGGTAATCCTCATCTTTGATATACCTATGACAAATTGTGATTTGATGATCTTAACCATTAGATCAAGTTTGATAATTTGAATCACTTGCTGCATTCTAGCCGTTTATTTTGGAGCTTTCTAATTAAGTGGTTATAATTGTTAAGATAAGGTGATTTTTTGGCCATTTGCAATCCACTCAAATCCTTTCTTATTCAAACAATCAATCCATTTGTAGGTGGCCAAAAGAAGGCTCCGCAAGGTCCAGCCAGTTGGATTTGATTGGTTCTCATTTTTGTTTGGTTTTTTTTTTCCTGGTCGGTTTTGGGGATTTTAGTTTTATTATCTAGTAATGTCAATAACATTGAGGAAATGTACTCGGTATCTTATTTCTCTCTCTCTCTCTCTCTCTACAGTTCTGTCGGCAGAATTTGTTGCTCTTGTTGCTGCTAGTACTGTACATCGTGTTTGTATCACTACATGGTAATCTTTCTTCACTATTATTTCTAACTTTTCTTTTGTTTTATTAACTATATCTTAAATGCATCATAAAAAACCCATATTTTGAAGTAAAAACATCTCTACCATCTCAAGTAGTATGTTTGAGACATCACAGGCATGTTATTACATTTTAGTTCACGCCAAATTTTACAAAGTTCCACATTTTATAGCATGATGGAAAAATGTCTTATATCCTATATATGTATGTCTCTGTGTATGTCTGTTTGTTTGTATGTATAGGTGTATATATATATATATATTATTTGTGATGTAATCTTATCATATCTCTTATGTATGTTGACTGATAGTAGTTGATGTAACTGAAGAACTGAATGATAATGGAAAGTGTTAAGAAGGAGAAGTAAAGAAGACTAGGAGGAAATATATCCCCATTGATGGGCTAGGGCATCATCACCATCAAAGGCCAGAATCCCATCTATTTGTGGTCGGCTTTACGAGTTCTTCTCCAATTGACCCTATCATAAACCATATCATCAGGCACTCTACAATCTAGTATGTTCTTCTTTATCCCCTCCATGCAAGTTTTCAATGGTCGACCTTCCCTCCTGGTACCGTCAATCTGTAACCTCTCAACTCTACGTACTAGGGTCGTACTTGATCTCCTACTTTGTCATCATGTCATCTATTACATGATCAAACCACCTAAAATGAGTTTCTCTTTGTCATCTATTGGGGCGATTTTTAAACTATCCCTAGTGTATTCGATTCTAATTCTATCCTTTAAGGTCAAGTCACTCATCTATAGCATGCGTATTTCTACAATCCTAACTTTATCTATTTATCGTTTCTTCATTGTCCAACACTCTGCTTCATAGAGCATGGCTGATCTAATAATTGTTTTATAAAATCACCCTTTTAGGCGAAGGGGGGCGCTTATAAAATCGCCCTTTGATGGGCTAGGGCATGATGACCTGTATTTTACCTTGTTGAATACAATAGTTGTCATCTCTTTTACTATATAATGGGGCCACAAATGGGTACGTAAAATGGAATGTATGTAATCTATAAAGATAACTTTGTGTGTTTGCATGTGTCTGTTTGCTGCGTAGGTCAGTGGGCAATGGGTCTGTATTCCCTAAATTATCTTTATAATACCTTAACTGGCTCCACAACAAGATCATTAAAAAACAACTATGTGCTGGGCAACCTATTATGTGGATATTGTTTCATGACCTTGCATTGAGCAGAAACAATGCAAGAGCAGTCATGCCTTTGTCAAATGTGTCTTTGTCAAGTGGCAGTTAATTTCGATATGCTTGGTCCACTTATGAAATGTTGGATTTGATGGACCCCTTGTTGAGTCACTATCTAATTAGGCAGAAAGATTAGAGTATCCTCAAAGAAATGCTCTTTGCTAATGGTGCCTCAGAGATATCACATGACCTTAGGAGACAGAGTGGAGAGAGAAGGCTCACAGATCGTAAAAAGTTGGTTGAAGTTAGGAAAGAGTGAGGTTCACGTGTAGGGTTTTTAGTGAAAATATAAGACGCCTAGTGGGAAATGGAAATCAAACCCTTTTTTGGGAGGAGGGGTGTCTTGGGGATAGACCCTTAAAGGTTGTCTTCCCTAGACTATATAGGGTGGCATCAGATAAGAGGGCAATCATGAGTGATCGATATAGGATAGAGGGAGGTCCGATCCACTGGCAGTTCGATTTCAGAAGAAGCCTTAGGGACTTTGAACAAGAAAGTGTAGAATGTTTGCAATGCCTTTTGAAGGACTTTCCCTTATCCATTGAAGAGGAAGACAAATTAATTTGGACAAGGGAATCCACTGGAGCCGTTTCGGTCAAATCACTTGTAGGAAGGGTAAGCCATTCGAGTAACGACGCCTCACTTCTGGGACTTGCGTGGAAAAATCTTGCCCCTCCAAGAGTACAATCCTTTGTGTGGTGTGTACTATAAGGAAAGACCCTGACTAGATCAACCTTAAAAAGGAGAGACCTTCTCAACACAGATGACAACCTTTAATGCCCCTTATGCAACCAAGTAGAGGAAATGCCCTGTCGCGGATTATCTGTGGAAAAATTACTTAATCTCATGGGAATACCATGGGTACTTGATAATACTTGCATCTGGGTGATACAGTCATGGTCCATCCCATGCCTTAATTCCAGGAGGAAAATGGCATGGAACACTATTCCTGCAGCAATCTTATGGACCATTTCGAAGGAGAGGAATGCCAGAGTGTTTCAATCTAAGGAACAGGGGATTGAGGAATTATTCCCGAAAGCCAAATGGGGGTTATGCACATGACTTTTGTCAGGTAAAGACTTCATAGGATCCAAGATAGTGGACTTCTATCAGTCATGGGAGGGCTCAATGATGGAAGGCCCTAAAAAGACCAAGAAGACTACCACCTGGACACCACCACAACAGGGACGCTTCAAGTTCAATATGGACGAGGCTGCTAGGGGAAAACCGGGACCTACAGGAATATGGGCGTTTTACGCGATCACAACGGGGAGGTGATAGTTCTATTCCTAGAGTCGATTGGCAGAAAAGAATCAAACGAGGCGGAATTGTTTAGCATTAGGAATGCCTTAAGTGATGCGGGAGCACGTTTGCAACTGGGTAGGAAGAAGATAAAAAAGAAAGAACATAGGAAAAAGGCTATGCCTTGATTATTTTATTAATCCATTGTGTGTGTATTCCGGACACATTACATAGCTTTATATAGGAAAACTCTAATTCGAAAATAGAGCATACTAACAAGGAAAGCCACCGACCTAGTTTCCTTGCTAAAGTAGGACTCCTAAACCAAATAGGAAACTACTAAAGTTGGCTGTTAAGATCTTAAACGAAAATAATAAATCCTACTTGCTAATTAAGAAATAAATAAAGAAAGAAGTAAATAAAAAGAAGTAGAAGTGGAGTCGTGTGTGCGTTGATCTTCTGTGTCCTACATCAGTCCCCCGATCTTGAAAAGAACTCGTCATCGAGTTGAAATCAACAAAATCACAAAGCATCAAACAAAGATGAAGACCAAGGCCATAAATGCAGATGAAGAAGCTTGTAATTGCACAACTTGCAATGTATGGACGATGAGAGCTTTCATTCTATGGAACGAAGAAGCGAAGGACCACAAATGGGCTCAAACATGGACGAACCAAGTTGATCGTGAACGGGTCTTCATATGGCACTGGAGTGTCCTGATGGACTGTCGGACGCGGCACCAATGAGACAATGAGAGGACAGGAGGCGGGCATGAGAATGTACGAATAACCATAGATGAATTCTTGGTATCCGTAATGGGATCAGGTTTGGGTAATGGAGATGTTTGGGTAAGTGGCGGTGGTGGTGGTGGTGGATCGACACGCGTTGGTTGCATCGACCGTGGCGCCTGCAACACAACTGGCTCTTGTTCAAACACATGTAATGTCTGTGGGGTCACGACTTCTGGAGAAGCAGGCATGAACGCTGAGTCTGACTCTGGGGCAACAAGCACGAACTTCGATGATGACTTTGGAGGAGGTGACATATCGAGGAAGCTGGTATGTATTTCGAGTGTTTGTTCACCTTCATCATGTTTCTGTATTTTCTGCCATGCAATAGTTCTCTAAATTCTAGTAAAAAGTCGTGAAAGTCAGATCGCAATTCAGAGAAAATTTTAGATTTGAACTCGGATTTAAATTTGTTGAACTCAGATTCGCTGACATATCGACCACCATTGTTGTTTGATGCGATTGGATCTACGTGATGCTGGTAATCAGATCGGGGTGCCAAAGAGTCCAAGACACGACGGTTGGAGCGGGTCGGGGGTTGGAAAGAATGTGGTGACTTAGGTGAATGAGAATAGGAAGGAATGGAGTGGTAATTATAGGGCTCATGATATCGGTTAGATGTGTATGTGATGGGATTAGATGGGTAGTATGAGGAGGACCAGGTAAATGGTTTAATCGATGGGTGAGGTGGGACCCACAAGTAGGACATTAAGGGTCGGTCAAATGGGTCAAATTGAAAAGATGGCCCACGGTTTAGTGTAGGACTTAAAAGAATGGAATGGGTATTGTCCGCGTGCACTAAGGGGAACACAGATGACGTGTGTGGAATAAGGCACGGAAGGGAGGACTTCACACGTGTAAAGTGGTGACTAAAAGAGGTGTTGTTTGGCATGTGGGTGTAAGGATTTTAGGGCAAGGATGTGATTGAAATTTGTTGGGTTAGAAGAGCAGTGAAAGGGGTTGTCTTGGATGGCGGCAGAAACAAAAGGAGGGAAAAGTGGGTAGCTGAGCTCGAGGGGGAGGCGGAAGCAGGAATGGGAAAAAAAGAAGGAATCGTTGGAAGAAGGTGGAAGATTGGAAAGAGGGAAGCCTGGTTGTACCTTGATCTGGCAATAGGAGAGGTGAAGCTGGTGGCTACAGAGACAAAAGAAAGAGGCGACAAGGGCGGAACTGTAGAATAAGACACTGATAATAAGATATGATGTGTTTTCTTTAATCAAGGAGAGACCCTATCATTTATATTTATAGAGAAAAAAAGGATACAAATATGGAAGATAAGCTAAAAGAGGAAAACCCTAAAGTTGACAAGTACAATATTGGTAAGCACCAATTAAGGAAAAGACTAAATTGGAAAATACAATAATAGTAACTGATAAATTAAAGAAATTGCTAAACATATCTCAACACCCCCCCACAAGCTCAAGTGGGTCCCACTTGAGGTTGAATATATGCAACTTGACGATCCAATGGTGATGCCATCTGATTTGAGTGAAAGCAGATCAACAAGAATCTCCAAAAACAGAGCCTAGTCGAAGCCTGGAACCAGACGTCCCGCAACAGCATGTACCGAAACAAATACTGGAGAAAGAACAGTGGAAACTCAGTGCTGGAAACAGCAAGACTGCAACTCCACCGTACAGATGTAAGGTCTCCAAAGACTAGCAGGGAAAATGAGAGATCCCGTCGGCTGAAAATATTCCGGTGGCCGGATCTGATGTCGGAAAGTGCTAGCTGCAAAGAGAAAAACCGTTGGTAGGCATAAAAAGCATAAAAATCCGCTACAGAAGTCCACCGCATAGAGAAACTGATCCGAAGAAGAAGCCGAAGTCCGGTGAGGAACATTAACATGGGCAGGAACAGTAAAACGGAGAAAAACGTAAACCTCCATTCAACAAGACCATAGAATAGGTCTCAGAGGGTTCCACTGGCATTCAAACTCAAAATTGCATCATACAGATGTGATGTAGGGCAAAAAAGATGGTAGAGTTGTGGGATTATAGGTTCAAATCTGAAGAAAAACTACAGATCTATGGGATCAAACAAAGATGTCCCTATGAACCACCCACAAAATCGAGGGGAAAAAAGTCTCTAAAAGGAGAGGTCTAAGGGCTGGAGAATCATATCTGGGAGGCAAATGGTGGATCGTTCGACAAAAGGAAGGGAGTGAGGATTTTATTTATTCATACAAGGGTCAGGGAGAAAAAATAAAATCTAAATCTGGTAGAGTTGAAGCAGAATGGTAGTCGGCCCAGATCAGATCCAGATCTGATCGGCAGGACTGCTGAGTCAGCAAAAAAATTGAGAAAAACAAAGCAGTTTCTCAAGAAACACATGCACATCAGAAACAATGGGGATCTGGAGCAGATCTGGAAACGCAGCAAGCAGCACAGAAGACTGTTGTGACGCGAACAATAGAGAACAGTAGGCCCAAACGAAATCGCAAACCAGCACGCCCCCCTTCTCAGATCTGGAAAAATGGCTTACTGAGAACAGAGCAGCTCTTCTCTTCAGAGATCTAGTTGCACAAGACAACTGGGTCAATCGAACCCAAACTGAAACTAAAGAACAAGCAGAATCAGATCAGGTGCAGCGGCAGTAAAAGAACTGGAGCAGTGTGCGTCTCGGCGAATCTCAGATCTGATCTGAGAGAGAAGAAAAACGGGATCCTCAAAATGCCAGTTGTGTAAACGAAATTAGCTAGAAGGAGTAAAAGATGGGTCTGCAGGTCTTCGCCTGATAGTAGAAAAGAGAACGAGATGCACAACCAGATCTTTTTCAAATCATAGAGGGGACGACAGCCCACAACTGCTCAAAGAGGGCAGAAAACGCTGGCAAAATCAGCAATCAGATCTTCAACCGAACTTCCTCTTTTTTTTTTTTTGGCAACAGATCCAAAAGACATATCTGCAATTATATCTGAGAACAATGGGCCTACTCAAGCGAGTAGCAAGACAGGGACACTATGTCTAGCTCGGCTCAGGAATTATAACTGGCAGATCTGTATAAGTTGGACCAGATCTGGTCTCGTCGATGGGGTTGCAAGGGCGTTATTTAAGGGACAACAGGTAGGTGAGGGAACTGGGATCGTTGCAACCGTACTGCGTCTGTGGGGCGGCAACTGTGGCTCAGCACCAGCAACTACAGATCTCAGATCTGAGTTGGAAACAAAAGCCAATGAGGGAGATGAGAGGAAACCCTCCACTGGACAAGAGAACTTTTGCACACAGATTAGCAATAACCATCGAGATAGCCCAACGTGTTGAGAAGATGTCCCTCCCCCCCTTTGCCGATATATCTCCTCCGGTAGAGGGAGAGAATAAGAGATGTGGTCAGTGAAGGCTTGCTCTAGGATCGTGTCCTGGCTGATACCATGTAGAATAAGACACTGATAATAAGATATAGTGTGTCTTCTTTAATCAAGGAGAGACCTCTATCATTTATATTTATAGAGAAAAAAGGGATACAAATATGGACGATAAGCTAAAAGAGGAAAACCCTAAAGTTGATAAGATACAATATTGGTAAGCACCAATTAAGGAAAAAACTAAATTGGAAAATACAATAATAGTAACTGATAAATTAAAGAAACTACTAAATATATCTCAATAGGAACTGCTTGTGGGTAGCAGAGGTGAGATCTTCTTCTCCGTTATTTTTTTTTTTTCAATGGGAAGAGAGTGGCAGAAGCAAGGAGGGTGGGTGATGCAGAGCACGGTATAAGGTGACCCTAAATGCCTAAATTTGGTTTCCTAAATATTAGAAGGGATGGAAATAATGTGCCTAAATCTAAGAATGAGCTGAAAATTGATAATCAATAAATATAAGCAAATTAATAATATAATTTAATCAAGATAATCATGCAAATATCAAAGAAACTAATGCTAATGTGCTTAATGAGAATAAAGGGTCCACAAGATAATGTATTAAATGGGTTTTAAAATGACAAATGGCAGTTCGGTAAATAAGAAGAAGGGAGAAGTTAACAAAAGGGCTTACGGTGATGTGGGAAAAGGCTTTATGGGTTACGATTGATTAAGGGAAGAATGACTTCAGCGACGGGATATGGGGATTGTAGCACAAAACGAAAATAGAGGTGGGGCCTAAGGGTGTCCAAGATGGGATTAGAAGGTGAAAAGGGGAGGGGCGATGCAAGCTTAATGACCATAGAGGGTTGCAGCAGGTTCTAGTGGATGTGAATAGGGACAGCAAGGAAATAAAGGCTAAGGACGAAGTAGGAAAGTCTAGTTACAGGGACACAGCAGTAGGGAGGGATGAATCTGGGTGTGGGACAACAAGGGAAGGTAGATCTGGGTTGTTTTGGGGGTGATGAAGGGTAAGGGGGGGGGAGTGTATGGGGTGTGGTGGCGGCACGATTGGGAAAGGCTTGGCTGCTTTGGTACCAAGAAGAAAATAAAAGAGAAATGGAAGAAGGAAAAGAGAGAGAATAGAGAAAGACGATGTGTACCTGATAGAAGATGGAATGATGATAGCCTCACGCTAGGTTTCACGCCAAAAGAAGGGCCTCACGCCAAAGGAATCGCTCCATACAATCAATCGCACCAAGGTTGTGAAGATCTCAAAATTTTCATTTCATTCAATCATGTGTGGCTGCCCTAATGGGCTTACAACCTATTTATTCAGATACATAAGGCACAAAGACCAAAATACCCTTGTATGAAAAGTCTAAAATACCCTTAGATAATAAATAAATAAATAAAAAGAAATTACATCAAACCAAATAAATAAAAATAAATAAATTTGGTGAATCATATGCTCCAAAATGCTCTACATCAGTCTCCTCGTCTAAGAAGAACTCGACCTCGAGTTCCAATGGACAAGAAGAAAGCAAGCCAAAACACACGTACGCCTTCCCAGTGTAAGGTCTTCAAAGTGTAGTTTGCGCATGTGAGACAAATCAACCCACACACACATCTTCATAAGGTGGGGTCTTCAAGTGATTTATGCGTGCGTGAGGTCTTCAGTCGAACTCTCCTCCGCCATCGATGGTATACTCGGAAACCCAAATAGATGTCACGAGCAACTCTGGGTGTCGGCAGCAGAAAAGTGTGAACAACATACTCCGATGAAACAAGACTCTGATATCTCTCTAGTAGATTCAGAGCAAGTCGCTACTGCTTTCTGGCGGGCAACCAAGTGGCACCAGTCATGGACTTGGTATTCCGTGTCACAAGATATAGCTAGTGTCCTTTTGTAGTGATGGAAACATCTTCCTCTACCAGGATATATTCTACCTTTTCTCTCTTGGGTGGCAAGGAAGGTGAGGGAGGTCGAGGCTGAGTGGGCTGGACTTGTGAATCGCATGGGTCAGGTAGTGGATTAGGTATGCTAATAGAAGGCTCAAAGCGATGAAGTGAGGATGGGCCCAATGGTGGTGTATCTGCTGGTGGGTCCGAAAGGCCAATAGGGTGGTCAGGAAGGACAATATGTGGAACAGGGTCATGCTGATGTGGGGTGGGCTCTAGAAGTGAGGTCTTCAAAGTGCCACTTGGCTGACCGCGAGAAAGCCGCAGCGACTTGCTCCGAATCTACTGGAGAGATATCGGAGTCTTGTTTCATCGGAGTATGTTGTGCACACTTTTCTGCTGCCGACACCCAGAGTTGCTCGTGACATCCGTTTGGGTTTCTGAGTATACCATCGATGGCGGAGGAGCGTTCGAATGAAGACCTCACGCTCGCATATATCACTTGAAGACCCCACTTTGGGACGATGTACGTGTGGGTTGATTTGTCTCACGTGCGCAAGCTACACTTTGAATACCTCACACTGAGAAGGCGTACGTGTGATTTGGCTCTCTTTCTTCTTGTCCATTGGAACTCGAGTTCGAGTTCTTCTCAGACGAGGAGATTGATGCAGAGTATTGTGGAACATATGATTCACTAAATTTATTTATTTATATTTATTTGACTTGATGTAATTTCTTTTTATTTATTTATTTATTATCTGAGGGTATTTTAGACTTTTTTCATGCAAGGGTATTTTGGTCTTTGTGCCTTATGTATCTGAATTAATAGGTTGTAAGCCCATTAGGGCAGCAACACACGATTGAATGAAATGAAAATTTTGAGATCTTCGCAACGTTGGTGCGATTGATTGTATCGAGCGATCCCTTTGGCGTGAGGCCCTTCTTTTGGCGTGAAGCTTAGCATGGGGTATCATCCTTCTATCTTCTATCAGATACACATCGTCTTTCCTTATTCTCTCTCTTTTCCTTCTTCCCTTTCTCTTTTATTTTCTTCTTGGTACCAAAGCATCCAAGCCTTTCCCAATCGTGCCGCCACCACCCCATACACTCCCCCTTACCCTTCGTCACCCCCAAAACAACCCATATCTACCTTCCCTTGTTTTCCCACACCCAGATTCATCCCTCCCTATTGCTGTGTCCCTGTAACTAGACTTTCTTATTTCGTCCTTAGCCTTTATTTCCTTGTTGTCCCTATTCACATCCACTAGAACCTGCTGCAACTCTAAGATCATTAAGCTTGCATCCCCCCTCCCCATTCTACCTTCTAAGCCCATCTTAGACACCCTTAGGCCCCACCTCAATTTTCGTTTTGTGCTACAGTCCCCATATCCCTTCGCTGAAGCCATTCTTCCCTTAATTAGCTGTAACCCATAAAGCCTTTTTCCCACATCATTGTAACCTTTTGTTAACTTATCCCTTCTTATTTACCAAACTACCATTTGTCAATTTAAAACCCATTTAATACAGTATCTTGTAGACCCTTTATTCTCATTAAGCACATTAGCATTAGTTTCTTTGATTTTTGCATGATGATCTTGTTTAAATTATATTATTAATTTGCTTATATTAATTGATTATCAATTTTCAGCTCATTCTTGGATTTAGGCACATTATTTTCATCCCTCCTAATATTTAGGAAACCAAATTTAGGCATTTATGGTCACCGTATATCTTATCCTGCATCAGTGGGTGGGTTCTTGTTTTTTTTTTTTTTTTTTCAAAATTGAGGACAGAGAACAGGAACCCCTGATAACGCAGGGATATGGCTCTCTCTATCTCTTGTTTTTGTAAGCCGAATAGGATCGCTCTGATAACGCAAGGACTCGGCTCTGATCGGGGTCGTCTCTGTATAATAGAGATACAAAGAAACTTGGCTTTGATCCACTTGATGCGGGAGTACGTCCGCAACTAGGCAGGAAGAGATAGAAAAGAAAAACATAGGAAAAAGGCTTTGCCTTGATAATTTTATTAATCCATCATGTGTGTATTCCAAACACATAACATAGCTTTATATAGGAAAACTCTAATTTGAAAATAGAAAAGACTAACTAAGAAAGCCATTGACCTGGTTTCCTTGCTAAACTAGAACTCCTAAACCAAATAGGAAACTAACTAAAGTTGGTTGCTAAGATCCCAAACGAAAATAACAAATCCTACTTGTTAATTAAGAAATAAATAAAGAAGTAAATAAAAAGAAATAGAAGTGGAGTCGTGTGTTCGTTGATCTTCCGTGTCCTACATCATTAAGTATTTGGAATTCTTTAGGTTTGGGCAAGTTGATCATCGAAAGTGACTCGGAAAATGCAATCAAATGATTATTGGGAGCGAAAAAACCCTGTGAAAGTTGGCAACAGTGGTGAGGGAGATAAAGGCTTTACTTAAGGATCGGGAAATCTCTTTCATCAAAGCTAGCTGATCGGCTAATGGTGTTGCAGACTTCTTTGCAAAACAAGGAGTAGACTCAACAAGCCAAGGCATTTACTTTTTGAGACAGAGAGAGAGAGCACTTTTGGGATGAAATTTTTCTTTTGTTATTTTGATATTATCTCTGGACATACGGGTTCATTGGTTGGACGGCTTTGTATTTTCCTTTCTCTTCCTTGGGTTCATTACTTCTAAACCCACGATTTTCTTTCCTTCCTTTGTACTTTTTCCTATATTAATGAAAATTCATGTTACCGCTCAAAAAAGGAAAAAACTTTCTAATGACATGGAAGATTTAACATGATGGCTTCATAAACATCCAGTGTAGGAAACATCTCTTTTTCAATGGTTGATCAAGATATCTGTTTTCCATGGTTGGATCATGAAAGGGTTCATCATCATCACACTTTGTCTACCATGAGCACAAGAATAATCTAAGCTTTGAAATGAATTGGCAAGCTTCTTGGTTCTATGGTTTTCTTAATGAGACTATTGAAAGATGACTCCGGGAGATCATTAAAATAAGGGTAACCTTGTGATGTAGAACAAGTGGCTGATAAATTCTTGAAGACATATCACGTCGATTTAGGAGTTCGAGACCTATCTCTCTTAGGATTTACTATTTTCGCATTATTTTTAATTTAGAATTATTGTGTCAAAAGGAAGCTAGGTCGGTAGCTTTCCTATTTGATTTAAGAGTCCTTTTCCTATTTGATTTAGGAATCCTTTTCTATTTTGATTTAGGAGTCCTTTTCTATTTTGATTTCTTAATTTTTCTTATAAATACAATGCATGTAAGAGAGGGATTCACCTCTTTTGGAATATATGAATTGATATAGATTTACTATCTTATTTTCCTCTATCATCTCTGCCGAGTTGCAGACCTTACCTTCATTGCTGGTTTTGTTCCGGCCATCGCTGATTTTGGACTTAATCCCAGAGGAGATATCCTGTTGTCGCTGCCTTGGACTTTATCCCAAGCTTATCTCAGTGACAAGTCTTCTGCCTCTGCTGCCATTAAAATCATCACTGCTGTTACAGCTCCTTGTTCCAAGCTTCTTCCAACTATAAACCAAGTACTTGATCTTTTTCTTCCTCTTCTTCTTCTTCATCCTCTTCTACTTCTTTTCCCTTCCTTTCTTTTCTCCCATTCTCTGAATTTCCGCCGCTGCTACTGCCTCTTCCGCTGCCCCCTTTTCGTTTTTCCCTTTCCTTTTCTTTTCCCATTCATATTTCACCTTAACAGCAGCCCTAATTCCTTCACCACGTACCTTAAGTCCCCCACTTAAGTTAGAACTTGCACATGTGCCTCAACTCACGTGTGTGACTCTTTTCGAGTCGGGTTTTGACTTGATTTGATTTTTATCCCCGCTTCCGCTACATTAAGTGGTATCAGAGCCAAAGCTTCTGTATCCAGTGACGATCTGAAAAAAAAAAAAAGGAAAATTTCAGATGGCTCCAACGACAATCAGTTTGTCACCACCACTCAGCTCCCGCTACATTACCTTGGGTGTGCTATTGCTTGGTGTTCTCTCTCTGTAGGCGTTTGGCTAACCTTCCTTAGAGTCCAGGAAATCATTCATTCAAGGAGTTTGAAGGTTCATAAGATTCTCTGTTCAGCTAATGTGAAAGCTGACAAGTTACCTTGTTTGAGAGCATCTTTTCATCTGATGTAGTTCATTTTATTTTCTATTGTTTTCCCTAAAATGAAGGATTTTCGTATCCTTTCCTCTCTCCTTTCTAATTAATTCTTTTATCTTGGAAAAGAAAACTTCAAGAGAAGGGGTTTTTCCCCAGAAGTGATTAATTTTATTTGTGGAGAAAATATATACCCAAGAAAATTACATAATCTGCTGACCATAGCCTGCAAGCAGACATCATTGGGTATGGCGCAGACGAGGTAAAAAGGATCAAATGGTAAGGAGCTGCACAATGCTCTTGAGCAAACTGAGTTTACTACTTTCTGCCCAGGCTCTACAGACTACAGCTTTTGATAAGTTCTAAAATTCTTCTTTGGAACAAACCGAAGATGCTACTCTAAACTTCACCTTTCAGAAACTTGTCTTGCCCCTGTAACTTTGTTGCTAAAGATTCTAGTATTAATCGGAAGTTCAAAACACAGCAATGATTGTGTTCAAGATGATCTTGCATATATTTCTAACACGATAGAAGTGTAACAACCCCCACCCCAACCCCAACTCCGATAAACAAATTCTTTGATACAGCAAATATTGATAAAAGAGTTGCACTATTGTCATTTTAGCTAAAGCCTACCGCTACATGGCTCATTACAATCAACCCATATTCTTGGTGGTTACCGACAGCAAGAGGGTTGGCTTTATATTGTTCTAACATGCCATTGAATTCTGCTGAGTGACCCACTTGCACTTGATGGGTTTCATGAAAGGGACATGAAACGATCCTGTAAGGGATTCTCTACTAAGGCTTCTAACTCATCACCAGTAGCAATCTGAAAAACTCATTGACCATCATCTACTAGCAAAATTACAGATAGAAATAGATTCTAAAGAGGTAAGAATAGATCTTTGGTGGTTGGTTACAAGTTCTGTATGTGATTTTATAGATTGATGTAGTACTAGATCCAGTATGTAATCAGAGTGACAGAACCCTCCCAAAAATATTCATTAATGCTAGAACAGAATACCCATTCTTACTTTCCACCATGAAGAGAACTGACAGTATCTTTGTTGAAAAGGTACTCTTTTTTTTCACTCTTAATTTATAGATAAATGTTATGCATCCAATAAAAAATTTAAACCATGACTAGGAGTTAGATTGACATCACAGACCCTGCAAGACCACCCTACTCGACCAGAAGGCCAAAATAACCAAAATTCTCTGAGGTCCAGGGAAGTGGTTTTGACATCAGGGATATTTCTTTACTTTCATAGGACAATTGTCACATATCACATGGAAATCAATTCCCTTGTGAATAATTTCATTAATTTTCAAGTTGCAGTTTATAGTGAATAAATTTGTTTTACATGTTCTGTCAGGCATATGTAGGCCATCTTTTTCTAAGTTGTGCATTTCTTGGATATGAATTCATCTCATCTGAATCTTATCTGCCTGTGATCTGATGCTAAGAGATTACTCAAACCAAATTTTACACTTTGAATGCAGTTTCTTGTTCTCTGCTGGTCTTCTCTACGAGCTTAACAAGCTTTCTGGGATGATGATCAACAAAAGTGAGGCCAAAGTAAAACGATATTGAAAAGAAGTAGAAAACGCCTTAGGCTTTTATGGGTCACACATACTTCTCTATGTTGGGTAGAAGAAACCTGATTTACGTTTATTAGCTTTATCTTTTTGAATGTAGCAGTGATAGATTTTCTGAAGGACATATAATTTACTTGGGAATGATTGGCAGAGTGATCTCGGTTTTGTTTGACTGTTGCTCAGAAGTTGAGGTGAGATTTGTGGGACTTGCAGGCCATCATTAATCATTGTAGGCAAAGCACTTCTAAATAAGATTATGGTAGAGCTATGGATTTGGAAATAAATTTAAGGCTTAATATGGCTGTGGTTTGACATGGTCTTTTTGCTCATCTGTACTTTCGGCTGTATAAAATTTACTGCTTCGGGTCGCTAGATCAAGTCTATCTAGATCAGGCAAAAGCATGTGATTGACCTGCTTTCATCAATTTGGTGATGTGCTTTGATGGAGAACAACTGCGGGAGAGAGTTTTTAGGCAGAGCTAAGCTGCCGTTTACCTGGTGAAAAATGGCCTTTTAGGTGAATAACCCCTCTATTTTCGCCAAGAGATTTACTAGATATTTTTCTCCAGTCGAAAGCAACAACCTAAAATTGGAGTTTGGCTGCTATAGTGAGAATCAAATAAGACTTTTTATCAAATGGGCCATGGCCTCTATATACTTGACTACATTGAATAGGTGTATTGCATCTTAGTCGTATAATATTAGCATTTTAAACTCTGATGAATAAAGTAATTGATTTTAAAAAAATTCAAAATCAATGAATAGTATAAACATACAGTGTGAAATTTAAAATCCAAAACTTTTGGCCTTTTTCTTTTTAGATGAGATATTAATTATTGATAATAATGATGATTATTTTCTTTTCATGACCGTCATTGACTTAGAGGATGGATACTTTTGGGTGGATCTTGCATATTTCAAATTGTTTAGAAAATAAACTCAGTCATGAATCCTAAGGGGTTGGAGTGATGGTTAGAAACTTGCTTAAGTAGGAGTCTCATATTCTATTTTCACTCCACCTCAAAGGGCCAATGTCGGTAGAATTATCCAGTGTGTGGATAGAGAGGTTTGCACATGTTTTGAGGATTAGTAAAGTGCTCTATAAAGTCATAAAGAAACACTCACCTCAAAGGGCCAATGTCGGTAGAATTATCCAGTGTGTGGATAGAGAGGCTTGCACATGTTTTGAGGATTAGTAAAGTGCTCTATAAAGTTATAAAGAAACTCATAATATATGATGTAACTTGTCAAATAGGATCGTTTTTCCTTAAAAGTAATTTAATTATCAAACATGAAATTAAAATAGGTCCCTCTTCTAGTCAAACTGAGATGTGCCTGTTTCAGTTTTTTAAACCTCGTGTAAATCCTTAAACCATTCTATGCTGAAATTTCAGTTTCAATGAAATGCTTGTAATTTGCAGCATTTTAATGGAGAATGCTGTTGCCATATAATATGTTATTTTTTTTTTTTAATAATCCATGATTCGTTCAGACTACTCTAGAGTCATTGAACTACTATATTGATCAATTGGGGGGGTCAACGTTGGAAAACATTTTCTAGGATGATGTAATAACTTTTGCATTATGAATCTTGATCACTGTTTAAAAATTTAAAAGACTTTGGATGATCTGCAGGATTTTGAGTCAAGTCAGTACATGATTTTTTTTTGAATTTTTTATTTTTTATAAAGAAAATTCAACTGACTTTTTCAATTCTAACATAACTTCAAATCAAAGTTGTTTTTTTTTTTTTTGCCTACATTAGCTCAAGTGGTTAACCTCCTGCCTCAGGAAGCAGAAGGTGCCTAGCTCGAGCCTCATTAACCTGGTGTACCCTAAGGGCAATAGGTATCACCCGTGGGGATTTTCCGCGATTTTCCACACGTAAATTCAAAAATTGATTTTTTTTTTTTTAATTTATGTATGGGAAGCCGTGGAATACCCTATTGAATTTTGAGTTTTAATAGTAATCTGATCATTTGAAAGTTTAAGCCATTAACTTTCTCTACTTTTCAATGATCAATTGGCTGATGATAGATTTTACACTTTATAGAACTTAGATTCAAATATATACTTAAGACATGGTTTCTCATGTTATACACACTAAGGAAGCATAAAGAAATAGTATTAAAGTAAATTTAATCGTTTTTATTTTGATTTTAATAGGACAATAAATATATTCAAACAGAAATTCAATTTGTAAAACTCCAATTCACTAAAGGCATAGAGTGAGTATAGAAAGGATACAAGTAAGCTTCATGAAGTAAGTATTAAAGAAAATTTTGTTTTAAAAAAATCTTTAGTAAATACTTTTACCATTATCTTATTTAGTTATTCTCATTGCTCTCAATATTAAATTACTTTTATTTTAGTGTCCTTTAGATGATAACTATTGAGTTAAAAAGAACTTGAGTGTCCTCAACAACTTATTAAAAGATAATATAGTATGACTAAAGGTCTTAAGTTCGACTCTTTTCAAATTTACTAATACACGAGATTTGTTAATGGTTTCGTATATCCGTGGGATTAATCTTACTTAAAAAAAATAGTGTAACAGGAGGTAATCAGTCTCTCAACACGAAATTCATATAAATTTGCATCATTGTCTGCGTTATTTCACAACTTAGATGTAGCTATAAAAAGTCCAAACAATTCTTATTTGAGACTTCTCAAAGTATAAGGTTATGTTCATTGAAAATGGGCTTATTTTAGTCGATTACAATTTAATTTTCTATATATTTCACTCAAACCTTTATATACTAGTTAAGAAATTAAGGAGCACACTCCTTCGACTTTTTATTTACAAAAAGATTAAAAATATAGAATAAGAATGTTCACAATGTAAATATTTCATAGTTGTAAGGCTTACTGATCATATTGAATGAAATACAGGGTTAAGATCTATCACATTTATATACTAAAATTTAATCTCAATTCAAGTTTCTAGACCATGAAAATAAAGAATTTATTTTTAAGTAATAAGTTTCTATTATTAACTTACCATTTTTCATATCTTTGATTTATAAAAGTCTTCTAATTGCAATTGTTTTATGATTTTTCTTTTTTTTTTTTTAAGTTAAAACTATTTGGACAATTGTGAAAGGCAAAGAAAACCTTTGATCAAATGGGCTCATGCAAAATAGAAATTTCTAAATGTGAAATTGTTGATGTATCTCAACTGGTTGCATCACATCTCAGGAAGTGACAGGTTGTGAGTTCGAGCCCCCATGGTCTAACTTTAGTATGCCATAGGGGTAATAGGCTCACTCGTGGGAGTTTTACGTTGGGGCTGCGTTTGGATGGGGGGTAAGGGGGGTAACCCCTTGTTACCCCCGTTTGGTAACAAGGGGGAAGGGGTAAAAATTCAAAATTTTACCCCTCTTGTCTCCCTTTTCAATACCCCCATGGGGCAAGGGGTATTCAAGAATGAATACCCCTCCTTACCCCCCTTTTGCTCATGAATTTTTTTTTTTTTTACATTTTATTTATTTATTTATTTTGGTGAGTACTTGGCTTTTATTTTTTTTAAAAGCACTCCATTATTTCCATTTGATAAATTTCATATCAAAAAAACAAATTATATTTTTTTATGAAGGGATATGAAGAATTTTTTTATTCATTTATTGAAATTTAAAATAATAATAGTGGTTTTTTATTTATTTTTATTTTTTAAGGAAACCTTTCCCTATTTATCCCATGCCTTCATCTATTTTTCAATTATATATTATATAATTTTCTTAAACGTATTTGTCAAAATGTTCTATTTTTAAGGGGTGATTCTGTCGAAATTTCGATAGGATCTCAAAACTCTAAAAATTTTGAAATTTATGATAATCTCTTTCAGGGTAATTAACAATTTATTCTATTAGAAATTATTTTAAAAATGTGTCAACATTTTCTACGTGATGCATTTGGTGAGGGGAAAATTTTTACAGGGGTTACCCTTGAGTAGGGTAAACTGACATATTAACAATTTTATGAGAATTAATAATTTTATTAAATCTTATAATATAAAAATAAATTTCTTCAACATTTTCAATGTGATGCATTTGGGTGAGGGGTAAATTTTTACAGGGGTTACCCTTGAGCAGGGGTAATATAGTAGAGGTAAACTGACATATTATAATTTTTATGATAATTAATAATTTTATTAAATTTATATATATAAAAATAAATTTCTGCAACATTTTCATCGTGATGCATTTGGTGAGGGGTTTATATTTACAGGGGTTACCCTTGAGCAGGGGTAATTGTACGTAGGGGTAAACTGACATATTAATAATTTTATGAGAATTAATAATTTTATTAAATCTATATAATATAAAAATAAAATTTCTGCAACATTTTCAACGTGATGCATTTGGGTGAGGGCTAAATTTTTACAGGGCTTACCCTTGAGCAGGGGTAATTGTACGTAAAGGTAAACTGACATATTAACAATTTTATGAGAATTAATAATTTTATTAAATCTACATAATATAAAAATAAAATTTCTGCAACATTTTCAATGTGACGCATTTGGGTGAGGGGTAAATTTTTACAGGGGTTACCCTTGAGCAGGGGTAATTGTACGTAGGGGTAAACTGACATATTAACAATTTTATGAGAATTAATAATTTTATTAAATCTATATAATATAAAAATAAAATTTCTGCAACATTTTCAACGTGATGCATTTGGGTGAGGGGTAAATTTTTATAGGAGTTACCCTTGAATAGGGTTAAACTGATATATTAACAATTTTATGAGAATTAATATTTTTATTAAATTCATATAATATAAAAAAAAATTATAATTTTATGAAGAGATATGTTGATATTTTTTATTTATTTATTGGGATTTAAAATAATAATATAAAAAAATCTTTATTTATATTTTTAATATTAGAATGCAAGTGTTCATTTTAAATTATAATTATGAAAAATAATTTATAAAAATTAGATAATATTATTATAAGTTATATTATTAGAATTTACTTCATAAATATTATTTAATAATTATGTTTTATAAAAAAATAAAAAAAATATTAATATATCAGGTTACCCTTGCTTATAGTTAGCAAAAAAGATTTTTTACCCTTAGAGTAAGGTTTTACTTTACCACTACAATTACCAAACAAGATAAGGGTAATACCACTTCAAGGGTCACCCTTACTCAAGGGTCACCCCTAGTTAGGGGTAACCCCTATAAAAATTATCTCCCATCCAAACGCAGCTTGGGTATCCTGTGGTTTCCTACATGTAAATTTAAAAAAAAAAAAAAATTGTTGAGGACTGGTGTCTCCTCCTAATTAGTACAATTGAAAGGTACCTAGTAGAGGATTTGCACTAAGAACTCACAACACAACCTTTTTAACTCAAGAGTTATCTATCATCTAATAGCCACTGAAATAGTAAATAATTTAATGTTGGGAGTCTTGAAAGTAATTAAATAAGTTAATAGAAAACGTATTTATTGAAATTATTTCAAAATAAAATTTACTCTAATTCTTTTGTCATGAAAACTATATCAATATTCCTTTCTACATTTATCCAATATCTTTTAACTAATTAAACACTTACATAATTAAATTTACTTTAAATTATGTTCACTTTGAATTAAACTCAAAATGGAAAAATATGAATTTTTTATAAACTTTAAGATCATATTTATAGTGTCCCTTCAACCTATAATTTTTTAATAACATAGTTTTTATATCTAAGTAATTTTGCACATTCCTTTATATTGCATTTTAGATCTACGCAACTAAATCATAATCACTATTAAAATTATCATTAAAGATACTGAATTTGTTATTGAATAATAATAACAACAACCAAATAATCTTGAATGTTGAAAAGGTAAAAATTTTAAACCATGACTGAAATATTATTCAGAGTCAAATGATGTCGGATCAAATATTTGCAAAGTTGTGGGGATGACACTTGGATTTGTATTTAAAATGACATACACCAAACCTTTCGGTGTAAATTTTATATAAATGTATTTAAACCATGGGAGATAATGTAAATAAGAAATCATGTAGATCATGTCTAAGAAAAAATTATTCACATATAAAAGTCATAAATTACATTTAAATTCAATAGTTGTGTCTCCAGTCAAGAGTACTTGCTAATGATTTGAATGGATGACAATTTCTATAAAGACAACAAAGTATGGATTGATAACAGATTAGCATCGGCATGATTAGAGCTTTAACCTATCACTATTTTATCCACATATGGAGAAATGAGAGTTAGGAACTGTCCAAGGAAATAGGAGTTCTAAATTCAATTCTCGAATTATCAAATGCGTAGAGGTAAAAAGATTTACGTGTGCCCCAAAAAGTAGTCGAATATTTTAAAAAATCTAAGATCCAAAAATTAGTCGAATATTCTAAAAAACCTAGACTAAGAAAAAAAGTGAACCAAGATAACTCGGTTGAGACCCTTTCTGGATAGTTTCAAAGTTCATGTAGTTTTCTATTACCCCATTATTTCAAGCTTCCAATGGAGATGAACTTTGTCCACTGTAGCTATTATTTTAATTATTGTGTGATTTTCAAAAAACATTAATTAATTGATTTCTTAATGTAGTTGTTAATAAATCCACATGTACCAGTTTAAACCTTTCTGACAGACGATATCTACAAAGACAAAGTGAGCCACATGCCCACACCAAAGAATAAATTCACTAGTGCAGATCCTCTCTAAGAAATTTTTCGTGTGTACAATTTTGTACTTAAAAAGTGGGTGCCATAAAACTGGTCTTTCAGTTTTTTTTTTTAATATTTGAAAGGTCTAGATTATTTTATGACACTATAAAATTTCTTCTTGATAAAACAAGTAAAACTATGTTTTTAATTTTAAGACACTTAAATTTTTCAGGGTCATAGAAATCTATTTTGTTGCAAAAGTCAAATTTGTATCAAATTGAGTGCCTATACAATTTAGGAATAAATAGATGTAAACAATTAAATTCATTTAATCCACTGTAAACCCCACAAACCAAAATTACATAAAGATGTGAATTGGCCACAGGTAAATTTACAGAAATCCATACGTGCCCAACTGAAATTCTTATGGCAAACAGAATAGAGAAAAGTAATCATTATCAATGCCTCCATTCCATGGTAACAAGTTTTTACATTCTCATCAAGGAGACTACCAGCCAGACTAGTCCAAAAATACCGACCAGCCCACTAGGCCTGGGCCAAGGCCCAATCAACAACCTAAGCCCAAAAGGGTTTTGAGCCATAAATCCAACAATTCTATAGTGGTATGCTTGAGCATTTGCAAGTTATAAATCCATGGGTCAAATGCATATCAGCATCGAAAGATTTCAGAAAACAATTACTACAGAAACCAAACTCTTTATAAAGTAATTTTATTAATACATATCATGTAGCGCTCAGGTATGACTCAAAAGAAAGATCCAGAACAGCCCTAGGCCATCCACATATGATATAATACATATTAGATGGTTACATAAAAATAAAAATAAAATACCCCGATCGATGGAAGAACTAGATTAGAGATGTTCCTCATATGTCCTCAGCGCTCTTTATGTCCTGGACACAAATTGCCATCAAAAAATATAAAAAACGTTTGATAGTATCCAGTGATATATAAAAGAAGAATTAGAAGAAATAATGTTCTCTTCACCTTGTTCTCCAGTACAACACCGTCAGGAATTTCTAGTTTTTCCCCTGGTTTTGCAATGATATTCACTTTCCCCTGCAATGGAATGGACAACAAATATAGAAGAAAACTATTTAAACTTCAAATATTTATTAATCTGCTATAAAGGGATGCAGCTAGGGGTATAAATAAATGGAGCTGTAACTTTCGCCTCGATGCTGTCAAGGGGTGCCCCAACAAGCTAGACACAAGCTTGGGTGCAGCTTGTCAACATTTAATCAAGTAATGAGGTAAGGTAGGGTGCAGTTTTCAACACACCTAATCAAGCAAAATGAACTATACTAGCTTTCAAGCTTTTTTGGTTTGTTAATAAGCTTAAATGCAGAAATGCAAGGCAAGCACTTGCGGCTTGCCATAAATATCAGTTGAACAACCACTCAAAAGCTAAAATCTGTACAGGCACATTCTTCAAAAGGAAAAAAAGGGTAATATTACATAAACAAATTTCCACTAGACGTATATGACAAGGAAACTGAAAGCATACAAATAAGTGCCCAGAAAAAAAAAATCACAAATTAGATGTAATGATTCCCATGTTGGTTCCTGCCTTGAGATAATAAAATGAGTTCTAAACATTGATATGGGATAACTGGAGAATAAATGGGAACTGCGGATGCGAAGTACAAAATATGAAGTCGGATGCAGTACCTTGAGTTTTATCCCAGCACCAAACCATACATCCCCAGAAACCTTCAAGCTATCAAGTTCAATGATACTAGGAATGGACAGAAAGCGACTAAGGAAGTTGCCGACCTACCAAAGAGGAATAGAATGAATCAAATAGCTACAGGTATGCACATTCATCAAACAGTACTCTGATATTTGAATGAACTCACCTTTTTAAACTCAGGTCCCAACTCAATAGATGGATTTTCTGGTTTAGTTCTAGCCTTGTTTCGAATTACAAAACCATCAACCAGGGTATAAAGATCAGACTGCAAAATAAACAAAGGAATTGGCAACACTCAAGTATATCGACATCTTTTTCTTTAAGAGAGAGAGCAATCCACATCGATGACCACAAAATCACTTAAGCAAAAGGGTGTTAAGCTAACCTGGACAAGAAGTAAATCAGATGTTGCTTTTACTGGTAGAAAACGAGATCGAGGAACATTTACACCAATAGCACGGTCAAAAAACTGTTTTATAAGATGGAATGGCACTCAAGATATTAGAAACAACACAATGCAAAAGACAAAAATAAAAAAATTACAGTAATCAATTTGATGAATACCCGTATTGCTGCACCAGCTGCTGTTTCTAGCTGAAGAACTTTAACACCATCTACTTCCTGAGAAGACAGGCATCATCAAAATTTTGTTCACAGATATAATAGACCAGGTAATTTCACTAGTGAATTAACATATGCTAATCATTGAGTAGATCGATAACAAAAACCATTTTTATATTGAAACAACTCATGGAAAAAGTTTAGAATGAAGAAAATAGACGTTGTTTTTATTGATTCAGAGAAAGTTTACCATGAAGTGTCGATGCACTTAATGAGAAGAAATGTGAGAAATGTATATCGAAATTATACAAAACATGTATACAGGAGGCTCCTTCTTGTTGTCAGGGACATCACCCGCCTTTGCAGGAACCAGGATGTCTCCTTTAGGCATGTGAGGTCGGCCAATGCAGTAGCACATTTCCTTGCTAAAGCCAGGGTAGATATATCAAAGAGTTTGTTGGTAATTGTGTCTGACACAAACACATGCGTGTCAGACACAAACATGTTGCCTACAATTAAGTGTCCATGAAACATAGATAAAGACAAAAAGACGAAAGAAAAAGAACTTTACAAATTGATAATATAAGCATAAATATTCTAATACAACAAAAAAAAAAAAAATAGTATCTGTCTCTTATCCAATACTAGGGTCAACAAATACAATGCCATATGTAACCCTACCTTATAATCAGTCACAAGTGTGTCAAAGTAACATGGCATGCCAATAATACAAGTGCCCCAAAAAGAAATACCTTGGGGTTTGGAATGATCTCCATTTTAAGTGCATCAGCCTGCACAAGCCTCTTGATAGCCTTCAAATTCACCCACCTGCACGACAGGTACAAGCAACATCATTGCACTAGTAAAGATGTAATATTTAAGATTAGCAACTTCACAGGTTTGAGTTCACATACAAGTTGTTGGTATTGAAAATCTTGAATTTTTCTATCGACTTAAATTCATTAACCTGGATGAGACATGAGTTAGCATGTCAGTCATACATGAGTGGAGCATGTAAAGCATTATTAACACATGGGAATAGGAATCTAGGAAAAAAAAAAGACATAGCATTGGAGCTTACATGTTCATCAGAAACCTGCGCAATTTCAAGGAGCTGTATTCCATAATGGAGCAAAAATGTCAGTCAGTTAAGGCTACAAACCAACAGATCAAGCAACGAACCTAGTTTGCTAAAAAAAAATGAAATAAGCAAATAAAATTCTTTTCAACAAACAGAACACAAAACACATGTAGATGCAGAAAATTTTAAATTAACAAGATGTATCCGATAAGACTTGTGTCAAAGTTTGCAATAAGTAGCTGATAGTATTGGAAAAGGAAAATACCTGAACTCTCCCTTCATATGAAATAAGGGTACCACCTTTAATATCTGCCGAAGTTTTTGGAGTCACCTGCAAAATATCAATGTTGGTACAGAAGTTGAGGTTGGAACATTATGTAGACTTTCGGCATGTTTTAGTACCTCCATACAATATTCATTTTTGTTACGGATCAAGTGGTTGAGGATTTCTGTTACATTTGGTCAAGGAGCAACCATATGAAAATGATTGGCACTTGGTAACTTAGAAAAGCATCAAACACCTGCAATTCAAGTGTTACATATGTGACAATACAACATAAGCTAATAATTTAATTGGTAAGTTGCTCATTGGGGCAACCTTAAAAGCTTTTAACCTTAAAAAGTGGTAGGTTTGAGTCACATTACCAATTCAATTTAAAAACAATTGTGAAAAGACCTGTTAAGGATACTTAAGTCTACAACAGCACCCAAGTTGTCCGAGTTGGCAATAAAAACATATTCTTTGCCCTGTGGAGAGAAAGAGAGAGGTTGTCGTTATAATTTTAGAAGTAAAATAGATGCATCTCAACGTCAGAAGAAAACAGGAAAGTAAATATCCATACACCAGGTTAACCTGTGATAGAAAGGCATCAAGTTTACCACTGTTCATCAAGGATGGGAATACATCACCATGGCCAGGAGGATACCTTCACATTTAGATGAAAGATATGAGCAAAAAGTGACAGTTGGAAGTTGAAGGCAATGTTGGGAATCTAGAATATATTCTAGAACGAGGACCAAAAAAAACTCCTAATTCATTAGTCACTAGCTTACTTTCCAAAGCTGGATTTCTAATTGACCAATTACCCCAAGTAAACTAGAGGTAATATAATGAAGACAGTAACCCCAAGGGGTTATCTGAGTTGGTTTGGGAGCAAGCTCTCTAGAGGGAGGTCTTGGGTTCAAACCAGGGAACCCCAATGAAGGGTCACTTCCCATGAGAATATGTATAGAGTAAGGTCCTATCGAATTACCCCGGAGTTTGCGGATAGGGGGGTTTTCACATCCCCTGGGGGACTAGTCGGGTGCGACGCCTGGACACCTCCGGACCCCCCCAAAAAAAAAAAAAAATATATATATATATATATATATATAAAATGAAGACAGCTGAATGAAAGATGTAACTTTGAGAGACTCTGAACATCTTCAATGCAAAACTGTAATTGAGGTTTCTCATAGAAAAACTCGATTGAAATATTAAATCATCATTGTTGTCCCTTCATCCCACATAGCTTTCAAGTTCTATCTTTCATTCAACCCCATTGACAACCATGATCTCCATCACACCACATTCCATCATGCCCTGGATTACTACTGAAATCTGTAACAAAATCTATTTCCCAAAAATGGTTAATATAGAAATTTATCAGTAGAGGTGATAGAACCTCCTTACTTCTGCCCTTTTAAACCTTGTTCATGTTGTTCCTTGGCAGAGGAACAACATCAAAAGAATGGTGTCTGCAAATATCATCTAATAACCTAACACGGCCACAGGGGGGGGTATGTACATCAAAAGAATGGTGTCTGCAAATATCATCTCATTATCAAGCTACCAAAAATGTCTACAAAAGAGCCAAACCTTCATGTAAACCCCATAAAATCTGCAATATAGTATTCCCAAGATGGATTATTATTTAAATTAGTTCAATAGATGCCTAAGATAGCCCTATTTATGAGCAAGGAAAATCCTAAATAGCATGGCTAAATGCATTCATAACCCAAAACAGGTATAAGATTTCCAATTCAGCAAATCCTAAACTATATTATGTGAATTTAACATAATATATGAACAAATTTAAAAAATAATTTTATTTTAAAAGAAAATTCTAAAATAACAATATTTTTTTATTTGTGACAATAAATAAAAAACATTTCAATGTTTACGTTAGATTTTCAAAAGTAGAAAAGCTGTGATTTTTTTATATATATTTTTGCACTATGACAAACAATCTTGAGGTAGAACTAGAAGAATCCATGTAGAATCCAAAAAAAGAATCTGACACAAAGACATGTTAAATGTGGTTATCTTGCCATCTCTAATAAACCATGTAGCACAAGGAATTTGCACATAGACTAGAAGACCTACCAATGTGATCCACCAAAAAGACAAAGTTTTAAGACATACAAACACCTAGTCCAATGGGCCTTACCTTGTAGAAAAGTATAAATAAGGGTATTTGGCCCATAGCAATACACATCAGTTTTGAGTTCTAAGTTCTTTTCTTCTCCCAATTGGTACGTAATTTACCTTTTATAATTTCTTGTTAGAATTTAAAGTCTGCATTTTAATTTTGTGAAAATTTATCTTCTGAGTTCTCATAATTTGTGACTGAATTTCCTGTAGAAAGATTTTCAAATTTTCATTCAATCCCAATTGAATTTCTTGTTGAAATCATGCAAGGCTTCTGAGTGTTAACTTTTACTATTAGATGATCTAACCTAGAGCTTTCCTTAGATCTAGTAAGCCCTAGATCTCAAAATCCTTTTCTTTGATAAATTTTAGTTTGGATTTTTTCTAAGTTCTCTAAATTCCTTAGAGCCAAACTCAAATTTTCCTTTGGCGATTTTTTTTTTCTGAACTTCAACCCAAGACCCCCATTGAGAACCATAGATTTGATTTTTCTAATCTGACCCTTGTCCTTCACCACTTTGTTTAGAGGAATGATTTGTCAATGTACCTTTACATTCTCACATTATATAATACAAGCAAAATTCATAGTCCAATAAAGCATTTGGAATACAATAACTTCAAACGGCAAATCATTTTTTATAAGTTTTTTTAATTTTTCTATTAACTAGTAAATTTTATAGTTAAAATGAAATAATTACGAGTAATACTTAATTGAAAACTATAATTATTAGATAATATACTAATACATATAAAATAATACATACTTACATAGTGTGTGTGGAAACACAATTGCCTATATACTTTGGTGCTTTTGATAAGTTGTACTGTATTTTTAACATTGATGCAATAAGGACACAAATCCATGAATGGAAACATATTTTGAAGAATATAAATAAGTGCACCTAGCAAAATTAGACTCATGTCTGAACATGCACCTTGCGCCTTAGGCTCTATGACCTCTTGGCGCGTTGATTGCACCTGTGGCTTGATTATTATGGGACTAAAAAGAAAAGCCACAACAGGGTCCTTGTTACTAACAGAACATAACTGCTACACCCAACAACCTAATACAACAATATTAGGTTAAAATTGAAAGCAGCATACCAGCCATCCTTGCCTGCCTGGCCTTTGCATGGCAATGGTATAAAATCTTCAACAACCAAACGAGGATATTGGCTCTGTTAAAAGTATATCAATTCACAAAAGAGTTAAAACTTATGAATTCAAAAGGACTCAACTTAGATATTTACCCAGTCATATCATGGACAGATTGCATACCTGATTGAAAGCATGAATTTCAATGTTTGAATTGGAGTATTTCGCTACAATCTTCACAAGACAGGCTCAATGGATTAGTTTCCTACTGACAACCTATTCAGTCTGGTCCAACCAACTCAGAAAAGGGAAGAAAAATAAATAAATATGATTAGCTACCTTCTGTGTATCATCATGAGTGTTAAAAGAGTTCATCAGAAGAAGTGGGACATTGCAACCATATTTGTTGTTGAGATTCTACATACAATCCACATTGATAATGAGATGACATACAAAGCAAAATGGAAGTAAGATAACTGCAAAGAGTATATAATACTTAGTTTACCTCAATTTGGATAACAATTAAGTCCAGAAATGTCAATCCATTTCGAACCTCAATCACAGACCTGCAATGGAGAGAGCAGATTTGAAGTTGGAAAAAGCAAATACTACATAATTGTACACCTCAAAATACTACATAAGGTTGGAATGCAAACATGCAGCGGAATTCAAGGAAGAAAATAAGTTCCTCCCAAGAAAATTGATCAGACGCAAGGTGGTCAAATGTAAATGATACATTGTGGATCAATACCTGATGCCAAACGCAATGCAAGAGTGATATAGGAAAAAAGACTACGAGACATGAGTGCCACAAAGAACAAGGCTAAGAGAGTCATTTGCACCCACCCACAAATAATGTATGCAACACTTTTCTATTAGTTAGTATCTTCTTTAGATGTCATATATCTCATTCTTTTACGGATCTACATTCATTCTTCATGCCTACCCATATCTGCTTCAATATCGTATGAGAAGCCTCTCAATTGGTCCCATCATACTTCATCTTAATTGATTTTTTTTATGAATTTATCGGGAAATAATTTTGATTCTCTGCGCATGCCCCAAGGATTAGTCAGGTGTTCTAAGATGTCTGGACACCTTGGTCTTCAAAAAAAAAAATGATTCTCAATTATGCAAAACTATAAGAAGAAAACAAAAGCACTCAAGATTCAATGTTTAGTAGCCATGTTTTATTCTACTGATTTATTTAAAAGTGTATTAAGTTTAATAGACATGATATTGCATCTTTTTGCTTCTCTAATCTAATTCAGTAATCTTTCAAATATATATATTTTTATATCCCTAAACCAGATGGCTAGCAATAATGGGGCTGCCTCCTAGTACATACCTAATTCGCATAATCACCTACTCCTGTGAGCCCACTGACCCCCATCAAGTGATGGAACTGATTTCAAACCCAAATCAGTTGGATCAACAAAGAAACTATTATGCATCAGTTTCGGACAAACCTAGGATTGTATCCTAAACCAAACTCTTTGGGCAGAACTATAGTTTCTATATCAATTATCAGTTTTACAGCCCTAAACCTGATGGCTGGCAATGATGGGGCTCCCTTTTAGTTTCTACCTAATCACCTTATTCTAGTAAGGCAGATGACCCCAATCATGTGATGGAACTGATGTCACACCCAAAGTCAGTTGGATACACCCAATACCCATTACGCATCATTTCCTGCCATGTCAAATGTCATGTAGAGCATCCATGTTATGCAACAATTTTTGTAAAAGTGATAAAGAAAGACTATTAAGAGCCCATTTTTGGCATTTGAGTTGTGATCCTTACAAATAGAAAGATCAGAGCGGTCTTGGTTTCTATATACCATTCAGATCAAACAAAGAGGAAAAGGAAAATATATTAATGTAACTAATTATATACAAATTATGTTCAAATCCAGAATCAGAGCATTGGTGAAGGATATATGTAGCTCAAAAACCTGACTGAGGGACAGAGTCTTTTATGAATTACTCATCAGAAGGTACCAACGAAATCTATCTATTAAAAAAATAATAATCTTTAAATGATTTAAAACTTCAGAATTTTGCTTAAGAGTGCCAACATCTCTGGCTGCAAAACGAACTAAAGAAAAGTAATGCAGAATTCATCCCGTGTTAAAAACCAACGAATCATTAAAATTTAATAGTCATGATTTGCCTTAGAGGTCATCTGAATAATTAAACCAGGCATGTATTTTTTTAATTCGATTAATTTAATCTGAATGCATTCCTAAACAGACTAATATGGCTTAATAACTTCTAAACTAGATTTTTTAAGCAACTTCTGAGGTAGAATTTGTAGTCTTTTAAAACAAATTCTTAAGGTTGAGAACTGATCTGACAGAGAGAGGAGATCATCTATTAAAAAATGGAAATCACAATCTACCATTTCACGCCATGCATTTGCTTTCCAATTGTTCAAGACATTATGAGGCCTTCTCAGTGGTTTGGACAGAAATGCTACATACAGCATACCTGAAGAGAGATCCCTATGACCAGGTTCTCTCCCTAATATTGGGAACATTACATGGTACGCCATGAAAACCAAATACGAAAATATGACGAAGTAATAAACCCCTAAGTAAGATGTACAACATAGACAATAAAGACAAACACAAGACCACGACTTGCATACACCAAAAAAACGCACTTTTACATGAAACCAAGAAGTACACTGTGAGTGGAAGTGTACCCAAGGAACATAGATACTGAAGGCAAAATGCTTCAGAAATAATGGAAGTGTTAGCAATTGGTGTGGGTAAAAACATTTATAATATGCCAAGTTGAACCCTTTTTACTAACATACGAGTCTAAACCCTTGTGCCCCTTTTTGGCCCACCACATGCTTGTGCCGTGGATGATTGGATAGAAAGGGCTATGCATGTGTGGACAAAAGAACCAATCTAATTTGATGATAATTCTCATGAAAAGCCTATAAATAATGGCTAGAGCAATTCAATCCAACCGTTTAATTACATGCCCCTGATTAAATCGCTATGATCATCAAAGGAAATTATAATTTAGGACACATGCAACCAAGATTCGGTTTTGATGAAACCATCCAACATATGTGGAGGTGGGCTAAACGGTCGCCACTACGATTTTTGCAGAATTGGCTGTGTTTGATTATTCCCCTTTCAGAACAAAGGACCAATTTCAGAATGGAGTTCCTTCAGATGGTTCTCCATCCTGTTGTAATATCATTCCTCTTTCAGAAACCATTGTAATGTATCAAGTACAAAAGGTTGTACTTTCATGACTTCCAAGACCAAAATGAAGGATCAATTTCAGAAGAGAGTTTGTACTTATCATTCATGTATCAAGTACAACAGGTTGTACATTAATGATTTACTTTACTCTATCAAAATGAAGGATCAATTTCAGAAGTGAGTTTGAAAAGATGAGTTCTCCAATATCTTACACTGCATACATGCTTATAGGTGAAGTGGAGGCATGAGTCAGTGAGCACTGTATTACTCGCAACACAATGCGCACCCACTAAGGCCCACTTTCAGAAGGTTCAATCTATGAATTGCAATTGGCCAACCAATGGGTAGAAGCCATATTTGCTACTCAATCCAACGTAAACACACTATATGATAGTCAAGACAGTAATGATTGACCAGAGGTGGTCTAACAGTCTTCCCTTAGATAAACCCAAAGGGGTTGAAGTGATGGCCAGGAATCCACCTTAGGAAGTGAGAGTCCTGACGTCAATTCCCACTTGACCCCAAAGGGCCACTCCCCGTAGATTTACATGGTGTGTGTGGGTACGGAGGCTTCCACATACCCCAAGGATTAGTCGGGTGCTCTAAGAGGCCTAGACACCTTGGTCATAAAAAAAAAAGGCTTCCCTTACATCAGACTTTGTTTCACATTGTAGCCAAAGAACTTATTAACATTCGTAAGTATATAATCCCAAGGGGGTGGCCTAGCGGTCAAGGCACACGCATCAAGAAGGGGGGTCTTGAGTTCGATTCACGCTCAATCCGAATGGGCCACTCCACGTAGTTGCTTACCCATACTGGGATTGAGAGGCTTGCACAAGCCCCAAGGACGAATCAGGTTAAAATTGTCCCATGTGGGATTGAGAGGCTCGCACATGCTCTGATTAGTACCCATGTGGGATTGAGAGGCTCGCACATGCTCTAAGACTAATCAGGTTAAAATTGACCCGTCTCAATACATGTGAGATGCCTGGACACCTTGGTCATTAGAAATAAAAAACATTCACAAGTATATGCATGTCTACAAATAAGAACTCACTTAGGACCAGTACAGCCCATTGTCGTTCCCAAGCCTCCATTGAGCTTTAACACAACAAGCTTGTCAAGAAGTTTCTTAGTCTCTGACAGATCTGCAATTTTGTTTTCAACAGTTATTACCATCTTCCAAGCAAATTACCATAATGCAAAAAATAAAGTAGATCAGCAAATCAAGAAGTAGAAGTTCACCCACAACCATCTGGCTAAAGCATGTTTTATCTTAATTCTGAACTAGGGAAAAAATGCAAACAAACGAATCAATAATCACCTTCTGACAGTGGTGCCAAGCTATCGTAAGGAACAACTACATCATCCGTTGGGGTTTTTATCTTGCTCCATTCTACTTGCTGAGCTTCTCCACTTCAACTCAATCAATGCAAATGAAACATCAAAAAGTCAATTACTTCATCTAAAAGAGAAAAAAAAAAAACATAGAAGATGAAATAACTAATAAGACACGAAAAAAATCATTTGGGTTTCAGTTCTACCTGAGGTAACGAGAAACAAGATTTATGAATCCAGATTTCTCATTTTCACTGTCAAAAGGGAAAAAATACATAATTCAGCTCATATCTGAGATTTTAAAACCCTGAAATACGCCAAGTTTCCAGCACACAAACAAGTGGTACTCAAAGCAGAATTGTAGAGTACCCAGAGCACCAAATATCACAGCCAGCAAATCAATGATCAAGATGAAAACCAATAAATAATATTTAATGGTTCACTTCCATGAATTGGATTAGATGAGTCTGTCAAATGGACACTTCACAATTCTGACTTGAAATTTAGCAGGGCCCTCGTGCCCAGACTTATCAGTAGTTCCAACTGGGAAAATCATCTCAGCTCAGTATTAGAATAAGCAGTTTGGAGTGAAAAATTACATCCGCACCTGATCTGATTGAGGCCAGCAATAGCAGAACGAAGCTTCGAGAGCTTCTCAGTCTCAGAAGCGAGAGGAGTAGCGGCGACAGTAGCCATGAAAGAAGGGAAAACAAGGAGAAAGATTGAGGATTTTGGAATGACAAAGAGATGAAAATATAGTCTGTATATAAGAGAGAGAGAAGACGAAAGGAAGAGTAACAGTCTAACGGAGACTGAAGAAGAGGAATCTGGGATTCTAGAAATGGAAGAAACGAGGGGTGGACACACATGGATTCTTAGAAACGTAAAGCTGACGTTTTCCGGTAAGGTATATAAATTATTGAAAATTAATATAATTTATCGTCGTAATATAATTTTTTAATACATTAATGAGGTTGACGCATTTTCAATTTTTTATTTAATAAGTACCTTACAAACTCCACTGTGTCTTGCAAACATAAATTTATTGAAAAGCTTTTTGTTTCAATATATTATTTTATTAAAAAAATATAATAATATTTTAAAGTTTTCAAATATTTTATTCAACGGTCTGAATTTATAGTATTACACAATTACATATAAATACATTTTGTAGAGAATTAGATAAGTTTGATAAAATAAAATATTTACTTAAATTCATAATTCATCTTATTTGATTAAAGATATATCCACAATTGATCTTTGTTAATAATATATGATTAAAAATCGTTTTTAAATATTTTATATGGAGCTTAAAAGTAGAGATATTAATTTCTAATTAATGTAAATGGCATTTCAACTAATGATTAATTAGAAGTAAGATTTATTCTTAATATTGTAATAAAATATAATAAAATTTTAATTTATTGTAGTAAAAACTGCTGTCTCATCATAATAATCATATATAATCTGTTAACTGTCTAAAAATTTGTTGGGTAATTGTAGAAAAGAGCGGTAACGGTAACATAATGATTCCGTTAGTTGTAACGGAATATGCCTAAGAGTACGCGTGCAGGTGGCGCTAATATCAAGGACTCCAGAATAGTCAGAGATACGTGGCGAAGCAATGACGCCGGACGGAAAAGTGGCGTTCCAGCCCTCCGTTTTTTCTGATGGCGTGGGTCCCGCAACCACCGTTTCTTAGATTTCAAGCACCGAATTTTTGATCATTTCATTAGAAAATGAAAAAGATTAAATAAAGTTAATTAAATTATGATAAAATTGAATTAATAATATATAAAAAATTCCATACATAAAACTATTCACCATTTTCAAATTGTTGATTTTCCAATCTATTTTTATCATGATAAAATTTAAAGATTTAATGATTTATTTTATGAAAGTAGGCTTTATTTATGATATTTACTCAATTTTATAGTAATTAAAGTAAAATTGACCTCATCTTGTAATTCCTCTTACAAATTATCTATTTAATCTCTTATAATTTTCTCTTATGAATGTTTTGAGCTTCAATCTTATAATTTTTATATTAATTTTTTATAAAAGGTTTTATTCAAATTTACTTCATTTGATTTTTTTTTTTTACTTACTAAATAACTTATGACTTTTAAACTATTTTTAAATTAATTCGTCCCAAACTAATTTGCTTGTGAATTCTTATTAGTAATAGGCTTTTTTCAACTCAATGAGATATTTCATTTAAATGATTTTATAAAATAATTTTCTTATATATGTATAAAGGTCATCATATACAAAGGCGTGTCCCGATGTGCCCATAAGGCACCAGGAGAGGTGTTTGCACTTTATATAAAAAAATATTTTTTTTCAATTCTTATACTAATAATGTTAAAATATAATAATAACATATAATTTCCTATGATGTGTTAAAATATAAATAAAAAGCATAAAATTTTCATTTTTCTTATTGAATATTAACATGTAAATAATAAATATAGTTTTCATCTCATATAAAAATATGCCTTTTTTCTTTTTTATCGATGATCTGATCATTAGAATGATGACTTTTTTATTATTTTTTATTTAATTTTCAATATAAAAGAACTGACCTTTGATTTTGCCTAAAGGTCTAACTTCACGCCCAGGAATCCAGCCCACGCGATAAGATTAACACGATGTCACAAAGCAGGGATATAAATCTTGACCGATATTATGCATATCGGCCGAAATATTTCGGGTTTTTTACGGCTGAGATATCTCGGCCAATACGTACAGTATCGGCTGTACTAAAGAGATATCGGCCGAGACATATTTATACAGCCAATATTTGTCAAAAAAAAAAAAAATAGAAGAGTGATCTCGGCCGAGATCCAAGATACTCAACCGATATCACAGTAAAAATCGATTTTTGTACCCCTGTTACGAAGTCACAAACAGATTCTGCACAGAACGTATGGTCCGAGCCCTGAATGAGCTCCATGTCTCCGCATGAACAAACTCAAGGCCCACTTGCCTAAGTATACTTTCTTTTTTATGTTTATGATGTTTTCCTTAGTACATAGGCCTGTGGGCTGGACGTTATTTGGACCCAATTGCCAATCAAATCAGACCCATTATAACATGATTAGAAATCATGCTCAATTTTTGGTTTGGGCCTTTAAGAAGTTTATGCATCAAAGGTTTAATGCAAAGGTGTTTGCAATTAGTTAGTACTAGGACAAAGTGTGGGTTGGAATGTCGAACAGGTTCTAGGCCTACTTAAGCCTAATCTGAAATTCATATAGGCAACACAATCCTGGCCTCAACTGAAAGAACCCAGCTGGAGATATAACTTTCTTAAGCCAGTGTTGTGTATGGTTCTAGGGTATAAAATCTCAGCCGATATGCCGTACGAATCAAATATCGACCGATATCATCGAGATTTGGATCAAATTCTCTGTCCTAATATCGGTAGGTCCTTTTAAAAAAAAAGGAAAAAAAAATAAAAAGCGTTTAAACGTGCGAGATATCGATCAAAATCTCTGTCAAATATCAAGCGATATTTGCCTTTTTAAAAAAATGAAAAGAAAAAATTCAGTAATGGTTGTGCAATGTATGCGGAATATACAGGGTATGCACTATACAGGGTGTACTGAATTATTGATTTGAAAATAATTTGTGATTCAATGTTAATTTTACTTTCAAAATGGAGTAAAATTAAATGGGCCAGTTACTGTCTATGGGACCATCTCATAATAGATGAAGCCATTGGAACAATATGCAGATAGTTTCTATTAAATATAATTGAAACTATTTTCTTTGATTGGCAATATGTTTCTCAAATTATGGTATTTGGTTATGTATCTATTGCAGTTTCATAATTTCATCATATTCTCATTTTTCTGGTGCTTCAAGGTATTTTTCTCTCTTTAGGATTTTTTATTTTTTATTTCAAAAAATTACAGAAAATGAGTAGAGAATTGTACACACTATACACTCCATTGTTCCAACCACACCAAGAGATCGTTCACTCAAACAACCATCATCACACCTGCATGAGAAAATCAAAAAAGAGAAAACATAAGAAAAAAATAAAAAGATATAAAAGCTTAAAAGTATAAAGTTTGTTGAAGTAGGTGTGTAAAAAGGGAGGTCGAGAATGGACTATTTACTTTTTTAAGTACTGTGGAAAGAAAAAACAACCTCTAGAATTAATGTGGCAATGCATGCATCAATTTGTTGGAAAGGTGAGCTTGCACGCCTTTGGAAAACATGCAAGCTTAAATAAAAAAAATTAAGGGAAAAAATCCAAAAGATTGAAATGCCTTCAAATACTGATTAGGAAAGCAACAATATCCCTTCACCCACCTTCTAAAACTCATCTAAATACTTATTTTTCAATTAAAACAAAAAAGAAGGGAAAAAACTACATAAAAAATTCTTTAAAAAAAAAATAAGGACTAATCTTCATAAGCTATCGTACTGCAAATTACATAAAAACAATGTGAAAGGAAAGGGAAGTAGGTGATAATAGAAAGAAATCCACCTTCTCAAAGGATTAAACTCCTCACATTTAAAGGCAAGGATATAAGCACATGATATTAAACTCCTCACTTCTCATATAGTCAGTAAAATAAATACAAAAAGCCCATATCAAATAGCAAATAAAAAGACGAGGGAAAATGAAACTTACCCCAAAATAAATTTGGATCAATCGCTCTCCAAATGCCAAGATCTGAACAAAAAGGTATTTTCTATGCACCTAGATGATTATATATGAAAAAACATCACGAAAAATCAAAAATGAAAAAGAGAAAGCTTCAAAAGATATTTAGAGTAAAAAATAAAAGAAAAATATTCCCTCCGTCCCATTTTAGTTGTCTCATTTGAAATTTTTGTATTTTTTAAGGAACTCTCTATATAAGGCTAAGACTCATGTGATCTCATCTATTTTCAATATATTTTATAATACTCAAATACAAATGAGATAATTATTTTGGGACATTCCAAAATCCATATAGGACAACTAACTTGGGATATAGGGAGTAAAAAATACCTGATAGGTTGCAGATCTTCAAGTCCATTAGATTTGGGACTGAAAAGAAATATCCAAAGATTTGTAGATAAGAGGTGGGCAAGGCAAGCTTGGCGAGCTTTCATAGGTAAAGATATGAGAGGTGAGGAGAAAAAAAAGAGTGAGAGGTGAGGAGAAAAAGAGAGTTGAGAAAATAATGATGCAGATGAGAGAGCAATGGAGAAGATCGACAAAGTCGAAAGGTGAAAATATACAGATAATGAGCCGGGAGAGGAGAGGAGAGGAGAGTCGAGAAAGAATGGTCTGAGCAAAGTGGGTTATGACTTACGAGACAAGTGGGGAATTAAAACAGGTGTTAGGGTTTTGCAGGGGCACTTATGCAGCAAGGGCCTTAGTTTTTGCTACAGTTTTTTTTTTTTTAAAAAAAAAAATGTTATGTGGCAACCATTAGTAGGCTTTTTTATTAGTGGGGCTTTAAGCGACCGCTTAACCTGCTTAGAGGTGTAGTCGGCCCTGTGCAGGCATCAATGTTGTTTGAAAGGTGACCTTGCATGCCGTTGGAAAACATACAAGCTTGAATGAATGTTACATGCTTGTGTTAGAAAAGCAACCTGCATTGCTTTGGAAAACATTAGAAAAGGAACATGCATGCAATTGGAAAACATGCAAGCTTGCATGCATGCGTTAGAAAACGAAGCCTACATGCTTGCTTTTGACTCCATTTTCTTCTCTACTCTTCTTATCTCCACTTTCAAATTTCAAATAACCACAGACTTAGTAATGCAGTGGACATCAGATGTCCTCATCCAAACAATTAAAGAAGGGATCTTTAAGAAGCTCTGAACATACGGCCTATCTTCAAGATCTTTGATATTGTTCATGTCCTGCAGCCTCACCCCAGTGACGCAGGACAAGACAAAAGGTGACCCTAAATGCCTAAATGCGATTATGACGTAACAAGAAACTCATATAAGGCTGAAATTAAAATTAAAATTAATAATAACAATTAGAATAATAAAATCTACCACAAACAAATATGAAAATTTTAGGAATTCAATATAAGCAATTATATTTAATCCAAATCAAGTTATAGCTCATAGATAGAAGGCTCTCAAAACCAAGAGGATTATCAGACCACACAAACACTACAAGCTATCATCCAATAAGGTTGTTGGTTATGACTGTATGATATCAAAGTGGTGTTTAAAACAGAGTGGGACAGCATGAAAGGCTTCAAGTTGGTTGTATGGGGTAACAGTAAGGAAAAGAATGGGACAACAGTCGTTGTAGGGGTTAAGGTAAGGGCAGCGAAGGCTGTTTGGGATAAATAAGGATCTAAAAGGGTATAGGATAGAAGTATGGAGGACTGAATGGATTTAGGGTTTAGGGTTAGCGGAGAGATGCTATTAAATGGGCTAGCGGAGAGAAGCGTCCTCCATGGAGGCTTACTACTTTGGCGAGGGAGATTAAGGTTTTGTCCTTGGGCTTGGAGGTATCATTCTCACACATTAGTCGCTCGGCCAATGGTATTGCAGACTTTTTTGCAAAAAATGGAGTTGATTGAGCTATTCAGGGCATTTTTCATTTATCAGATGGATAGCCTTAGATAACCTTTGTATTTGTCTTGTTTTTTAGGACTTGGTGGGCTTTTGGTTTCTTTGGATTGTTCTTTTGTTTTTATCTCTTATTTGTGGTATATATCTCTTAGGCCCTCTCTTTGAATTCTCTTCTCTTGTATTTTTCTCTTCTAATGATATTAACCTTTTAACTACTCAAAAAAAAAAAATGGAGGACTGATTGGATTGTGGTTGGGGATATGAAGGCTGGAAAGGGGTTTAGAACAACAATAAGAGGTTGTTTAAGAGGGATGAAGGTTTAAGGAGGGTATAGCAACAAAGGGGAACTGTGAAAGGGGCGGCAGCAGTAGGGAGGGGTCTCTGGAGAAGGATGGAGGCAGTATGAAGGGTGTAAGGGCTGGGCGAAAGTTATGGAAGAGATTTGGGGCATGGCAAAAGGGGTTAGGGATCTTGGGAGTCACAATAGGTAAGGAGAAGAAATAAAAGGAAAAGAAAATAGAGGAAAGATGAAAGAGAGAAGAAGATGAAGTACTTGGATATTAGAGGAGGAGGGCTTCACGTCAAAACCAAACTTCTCGCCAAACCAAGCCGGAATAAGGATTTACGTAAATCTCAAATTTTATTTCTTTGCATCGTATCATGCTCAGATTTAATGCAAGACAAGACAAATTGTGACCTTAAATGCCTAAATGCGATTATGATGTAACAAGAAATTCATATGAGGCTGAAATTAAAATTAAAATTAATAATAACAATTAGAATAATAAAATCTATCACAAACAAACATGAAAATTTAAGGAATTCAATATAAGCAATTATATTTAATCAAAATCAAATTATAGCTCATAGATAGAAGGCTCTTAAAACCAAGAGGATTATCAGACCACACAAACATTACAAGTTATCATCAATAAGGTTACTGGGTATGACTATATGATATCAAAGTGGCGTTTAAAACAGAGTGGAACAGCATGAAAGGCTTCAAGTTGGTTGTATGGGGTAACAATAGGAAAAGAATGGGACAACAGTGGTTGTAGGGGTTAAGGTAAAGGCAGTGAAGGCTGTTTGGAATAAATAAGGATCTAAAAGGGTATAAGATAGCAGTATGGAGGACTGATTGGATTGTGGTTGGGGATATGAAGGCTGGAAAGGGGTTCAGGACAGACATAAGAGGTTGTTTAAGAGGGATGAAGGCTTAAGGAGGGTATACGACAGCAAAAGGGAACTGTAGAAGGGGCGGCAGCAGTAGGGAGGGGTCTTTGGAGAAGGACGGAAGCAGTATGAAGGATGTAGGGGCTGGGCAAAAGTTATAGAAGAGATCTGGGGCAACGACAAAAGGGGTTGGGGATCTTGGGAATCATGGTAGGTAAGGAGAATGAATAAAAGGAAAAGAAAAGAGTGGAAAGAAGAAAGAGAGAAGAAGAGAAGAGAAGAAGATGAAGTACCTAGAGATCGGAGGAGAAGGGCTTCACGCCAAAACTAAGCTTCTCGACAAACCAAACTTTTCGCCAAACCAAGCCGGAACAAGGATATCTGTAAATCTCAAATTTTATTTCTTTGCATTGTATCATGCCCAAATTTGATGCAGGACAAAACAAAAAGTGATCCTAAATGCCTAAATGCGATTATGATGTAACAAGAAACTCATACGAGGTTGAAATTAAAATTTAAATTAATAATAACAATTAGAATAATAAAATCTACCACAAACAAACATGAAAATTTTAGGAATTCAATATAAGCAATTATATTTAATCCAGATCAAGTTATAGCTCATAGATAGAAGGTTCTCAAAACCAAGAGGATTATCAGACCACACAAGCATTACAAGCTATCATCCAATAAGGTTGTTGGTTATGATTGTATGATATCAAAGTGGCGTTTAAAACAAAGTAGGAAAGCATGAAAGGTTGCAAGTTGGCTATATGGGATAACAGTAAGGAAAAGAATGGGACAATAGTGGTTGTAGGAGTTAAGATAAGGGCAGTGAAGGCTGTTTGGGATAAATAAAGATCTAAAAGGGTATAGGATAGTAGTATGGAGGACTGATTGGATTGTGGTTGGGGATATGAAGGCTGGAAAGGGGTTCAGAACAGCAATAGGAGGTTGTTTAAGAGGGATGAAGGCTTAAGGAGGGTATACGGCATGAAAGGGGAACTGTGGAAGGGGCGGCAGCAGTAGGGAGGGGTCTCTGGAGAAGGACGGAGGCAGTAAGAAGGGTGTAGGGGCTGGGCGAAAGTTATGGAAGAGATCTGGGGCAGCGGCAAAAGGGGTTGGGGATCTTGGGAGTCACGGCAGGTAAGGAGAAGGAATAAAAGGAAAAGAAAATAGGGGAAAGAAGAAAGAGAGAAGGAGAAGAAGAGAAAAGAAGAAGATGAAGTACATGGAGATCGGAGGAGGAGGGTTTCACGCCAAAACCAAGATTCTCGTCAAACCAAGCCGGAACAAGGATTTCCGTAAATTTCAAATTTTATTTCTTTGTATCATGCCCAAAGGGCTACAAGGTTTATATAAAGACTTCACTTACTAAAATAAAATAAAGCAGAAATTACAAGATTACCCTTGCTTAAAATAAAATTAAAAAAAAACAGGAAAATAGCAATTAAAGAAAAAAACAGCACCACATCACCCAATCATCTCTTTCTTGTACATTTTAACAATGTTGTCGCACTCATTTTGACAAGCTCTGGTGTTGTCTTCCTCGTATAGTTTGGCTTGTTGCTAATCTCAGATCTCCAATCTTCAACTTGTTATATAAAATAAATAATAAGCACAGGAAAAGATTTGAGACCTTGGACTAGGAACAAGATTTTATGTCCATCAATATATCCATGTTGGTGTGTATAACATTGATTTGGTATATAATATATTATGGAAATCTCATTTGGCAATATTGTGATTATTTGGAAGTCGCATATATAGAGGTGAGGAAGTTCCAACAATACCTCATCATCCAAGTTATTCAAATTTTTTCCTTTGAATTTTTTACTTTTATGAAATTATTTCTAGAATTTTTCCTCATTTATCTATTTTTTTTGTAATTTTTCACCATTTTATTACTAATTATATAAATTCACGATATCATAACTTCAAAATTATATTAAAAGATGTAACTATAGTATATTTTATGAAAAAATTACATATTCAATAAACAAATAATTGTCTGTATTTTCTGTAATTTTTTTGGAATTTTTAAAAAAAAAAAAATAAAAAAAAAACGTTGTGGAGAAAGAAACTTATCGGCCGAGATCTCGGTAGGGGCTTTTTGACCAGATCAGGTTAGGCCAAATTTGGCAGCTTATTGGAGTTCTTGGATTCATTGTGTTTGAGAGTATCCAAGCCCACCGAGTCTCAATCAAAGCTCAAACTTAAGTTGGATTGAGTTCAATTTGGGCCTAGAAATGGGCTCAACCCAGCCCATAAGACGAATTTCAACTTCGAAATTGCCCCATGATCCAATATGCTGAAGATGAGGTCCAACAAATAAGGATATGGGCTTGAACAAGCTTCAGTCTTGCTTGATCCAGTCGCATAAACAAAAGTTTGAAGAATGTGATCCATGAACGAAAATCCTCCAAAAACTGGGTTGTACTGTTTTCAAATGCACCAGTCAAAATAGAATAAATGGCATTTAGGAAGGAACATTAACTTTACCAAACAAAAGGTAAGACTTAATTTATACAATAACCTATCTCTATTTGAGGTTTTTAATCTATTTTTTCCGTTGATTTTTGCGCCTTTGAAAATCATGACTTTTTAAATCTAATAAACCTATTTTTTTTATGAGAAGTATCGTTCTAACCTATTTCTGTACATCGGACCCATCTGTGTGGACCCCACAGAGCCCAGTACACTTGGCTGCCCAGGAGAAAGTTGTTCCTCTTATTTTAGCTATCTCAAGCCTCTGTTTTGTTCAGTGATGTCAATGTATTAACAAATGCATACCACGTACTACTTGTCCAATTTTGTTTGCCCAATCGGCCAATATGAAAGTTCATGGGCCTTTTAACATGCTATGAGGGTCAAATTTTCATTGGGTGCCACTTGGGGTTAACAATTTAGCCTATAAGTCAAAGAAAACAAAGAGCCCATCCTGCCATGATAGCTCACAGGTTCAGCCCAGCCTATTGAAATCAATAAATACTAAAAATTTAAGAGTGCAGCTCCCAGGAATAGGCTTAGTTCCTATTTAAAAACATGATTTTACTTATTTAATTGAGATAATTTTTGAAGTCATCACATAGAAGCTAAGAAATTTCAAATCTATCCATTTACATATGCCTAGATGGGTGGTGTTTATGAGTGTTCAAATTAAAACTTGAACATTAATGTCTAAATAATCTCTGCTCAGCAAAATAAGTTAGGGTGTGCAAGAGAATATGTAATGAAAGCTTGTCCTATTTGTTGACGTGTGGCCCAATTCCTGTCTCCTACTTCGGCAGTTTTCAAATACCGACTGTATTTAGACACGGCAATTGTTAAAAGGATTGGATACCGATGCCGTCGAGACTGCCTGGGTAGTTGTTATTAAGAGGGACTCTTATCGTGGGAAGTGTTTACACGACAATTCAATATCGAACCACGTATATTGTATTCTCTATATTTTTTGGTGTGTGTTTGTGAATCTGTGATTTATATGATGGATTGGGTCTAATCCCTATCACTATTTCACGTAGCCAAATTCTTACTCTTGTGATTTTAGTTCACAAATAAACTTTTTTTAAATAATGGTTAGTAATTTCATTCAAATCAAATAATATACAATAAAACCCATAATTCGGACCAGGAAGGAAGACAATAATGAGCATTGAATGAAAGCAATAGACCAGCTTTAAATTATGATTTGATAAGAGGAAACGTACAGTTGGAGAAACATATTCCCTCCTATGCATGAATATGAGCAACTCATGCATTGACCATTTTTATGTGCACTGTACACAGGGCAAGGTCACCATATCATATGTGGTATTAGAAAAGTATATAAGTATCTTTCGATCACCTGTCATTATTAAAATTATTTCTTTCATTTATTTAAAATAGACATTTAAAATACTAACTATAATTTAATTTTAAAGTCAGATGTCTAGTCATGAAGTGTATACAGACCTTTTTATCCACACACACTAAATAAAATTAAAAGAAGTGACCTTTAGATATGATGGAATTTGAAATAGGTTCTTGATCAACGTACCAACTTGTTAATTTAATTTTAAACATTATAATAATTATAAAAAATAAATAAAAATAAAAAGAATTTGTAGAATGATCTCTAAGATAAAGCGCGCGTACAAAGAAGGACCAAAATTAAATGAAGGTGGTTTGCTCGTTGGCCATCAATCAGTTGTGGTCTGGATTCCTTCATATTTATGTTCAACAGTTCACTTGTTCAGTCATTGTACCACAACATAGTTTTCTGTCATGTTAAGATGAATTTGGATGAATGGTTAAACTCATCCAGTGAGCATGGAAGGTGAATCTCATGCACCATGTATAATGTATATGGAAAGAGTTTTTATCTTTTTTTAAAAAAGCTTAATAATTATATTAAAATTAAATTTTATTAATTTTTAACGATATAATATAACACCATCATATGTATAATTGATTTCAATTTCATAGGATTATCTCATATCTATATTTTCATATGATATTATTAGGTGTCTATCAAATAAATATTTACAATTAGTTTATTAAATTATTTAATGTGATGGGTGTATTACAAGAATCTTCAACTGAATATGAGACCTAAATAAAATTACGTTAATTGTAACGACCCGACTCGAAAACAGGGCTTAGGACATGACTCAGTGTGATATTGTTCCGCTTTAGGTCTCGCACACAGCTCGAATCTCCACTGTTTTGCCTTTGGGCCTGGGACCACCTGGCCCGGCCCAAAATGCGTCACATGGATTCAAGGGGACTGGCCTTCTCTTAAACCCCCTCTCTCTTTTCTTTCTTCACCGATGTGGGACTCTCCCCACATCGGTGGTGTGCTGCCCACAGCCCACACCTGGGCAGGGGTATCACATTAATTCACTTATAGAAATTGTGTTTTTGAAATCTTCATATTTTTATGATTAAAGATTATTTCTTTTTACGGGACTTTTGGTATCATATGTAGAACTCACTTTTATTTTATTTTATTTTTTTGAATGAAGGGTAAGTATATAAACACTCAAAAAAGGAGAAAACAAGCCCTAAAAAAAAAAATCAATGAAAGAGCAAAGCCGGAGCCAAGCAAAGAAAATAAACATAAGGAAAAGGACCCGGAGAGGGACACACACACCCTTAGATGGAGAAAGACCAGCTCAGAAGAAGACCACCCAAAACAGAGAGAGCAGACAAGAGCTGGCACCAAAGAGCAGAATTAAAGATCCCTGATCAAATTGAAAGTGCCAGACCCAATGGGGTCCTGATTGTCAGTGAAGTTGTCCCTGCCAAGAGAGGAGGCCTTAGGCATGAAGTCGATCAACTTGTTCTTGCAATTCAGATGAGTTAAGAGGTTGCAGGAGGCAGCATGGAGAGTGCAAGAGTTCCAAGTAGTAGATGCCAGCTTCCAATAACGGATGATGTCATGGTTACTTAAGATGATTTTCTCGACATGAAGGCTGTTCTCCACTAGCGTACGTAGGCATCTATGAATTCCATTACATAGCTCGAGATTCATCGACTGAGAGATTGGAAGAAGACAGTTACCAATTGCGATGGCAGAAAGCCCCAAGAAAACAACAGAAAGAAAACATTCGGTTCCTCTTTGAAGTTGATTTAAAATCAAACAGTTGTTTACTATAAATCGTGGTTTCACTGTAGTAGGATCAAGAGGCTAAGGAGGAACAACTATACGTTTAGGGAGATTCCACGCAGCAGAGAAATAACTAGAAATCCCTCTCAGATCATCATTGGATAACAAGAAGTATATATGTAGCCGAATGTCTCTGCAAATCACGCGAAGGTGGATGAAGGATTGCATTGCTGAGTTTTGAAGACACAATCATTGGGGGCACTCCAATAGTGCCAAATGAGGGCAGGGATGGACAGCTTTGCAGCCAGAAGGGGCAACCTGGCATTGGAAGAAGAAATGATCGAACTAGCACAGGACAAAATGTCGTTGCTAGGAGGAACATAGTGGAATTTACCTTCCAGAAGATGCCAAACTTGGGTGGCAGCAATGAAGGAGGTGCAATCTAGATTCGCTTTCAGTCAAGCACAACGGCAATTGTTGTTATTGGTAATACCGATGTCATACAGGAATTTCTTCGTTTTGAGCCATTTGTTTAAATAAATCCAACTGACGACGGAATGCAGTTGTATGTTTCCACTGAACCAGACAAAGTCAGTCCTCGACGGAGTGGAGCTGTGAGAACAGGAGGAGGAGGAAGAAATGCTAAAAGTACTAGTGGAGAAAGGTGTCCAAATCACCTGGTCTTCATTATTAGAGCATGGCAGAGATATATTTATCATTCTCCTGATAACCGTAGGTATGTTGGAAGACCAATTCCCATCGATGATGAAGGAACTCACATAACAATTCCTACCAAGGCCGAGACGGTATGCAACACGGCCGCCAAATGATCGATTAGAATGAGACCTGGTTCGATCCAAGGGTCGAGCTAGAAACGAGTGTTCTTACCATTCCCGATGGCATGAATGATGTGTTTCTTTGCATCTTCCCTGACTTTAAGAATCGAATTCCATCCCCAAGAGGCAGATCTAGTGGCGTTGATTTTCCATATACTGCGGCCGCAAAGGTATTTTGAATGAATCCACCGTATCCATAAACTGTCTTTGCCAGAGGTGATTTCCTAAATTTGTTTCATGAGGCAGGTTCTATTCAAAAGGTGAAGATTTCTGATGCCAAGTCCACCTTCCTTCTTAGGTTTATAGGCGGAGCTCCAACAGACCATATGAATCTTTCTGTTTGTATGAGAGTTTCCCCAAGAGGAAGGCCCTCATAATTTTCTCAATCTCTTCCAAACAGGACTTAGGTAGGAGGAAGGAATTGGACCAGTACAGGTGCATGGTGTTGATTGTAGACTTTAGCAGTTTCACTCTACCAGCATAAGATAGGTTTTTGGAGGTCCAACCGTTTATTTTGTTGCGAACTTTGAGCGAAAGAGTAGAACCGTCTCTGGATAGAGTTCTTGATGGAAGATGGGAGACCAAGGTAGGTGATTGGAAGGATTGCTCCATTCATGCCAAAGATAGATAGAATCTCCTCCTTTAAGCTGCAAGGTAGCTGCAAGGTTTGGAGAAAATGATTTTACTTTTGGTAGAGTTGGCAGCAAGGCCAGAGTAGGTGGCAAACTTATGGAGAAGACACTTCAGGTTCCTGGTAGAGTGGATATCTGTAGAGCAAAAGATCATCATATCATCAGGAAAGAGAAGATGAGAGATGCATATATTTGATTAACATGTCTTTAAATCTCAACATTTTGATGACTTTTAAATTTGACCTAATCCAAATAACTTTATATCTAAATTTCAAATATTAACAATATCAAAATATTATTATTAAAACTCAACAAATATAAATATACATAATATATTACTAATATCTAAGTATATAACTAATATAACAAGTTCTAATATAAATAGTTATAAATATCTATTGATATTTCTAGCATTGACAAATATTTAAATCTAAACTTAAAAGTACAAATTCAGTACGAATTTAACTTTAATAAATAATAATAATTCATTTTGGCGTGTAGCCTTGTGGTTTTTGGAGGGGGGTTTGCTTCCTTATGTCTTGGTATCAAATCCTGGTGCCAGCACTTGACTTATCTATGCCGACTGTATAGGTAATGGCGGTGCTAGCCCCGAGAGATTATCTTGTTTGGTCAATACATCATAGATACTTATAAAAAAAAATCATTTTAACCAACAGATTCTCAATCATACCAATTCTTTTTTGTTGAATGTCAACTTTCAATTTTTTGAATTCTATTAGTTGGTACCAAGTTTGTTGGTGAAAAGTACCTATTAAATGAGTAAGGATCTAGCAACCAAAATGTTTGCAGTGTCTAATTAGAGATTGACATGCCAATATTTTCGCATTTGACTTTGTTTTCAACATTTAATTTTTAATTTTTATAGCAACTATTTTACCCATGTATTCAACAATCAACGTACATTTTAACACTCAACTTCGATATTCAACATTTTACCACAACATTAAACATTTAATTATTCAACATTCAACTACATATTTTACAGTCAACTGTAGCATTCTATATTTTATACACGCATTTAGTATTTATTCAACATTTAAATAATTAGCAATTAAAAGTGTCAACTCTAGCATTCAGCATCTTATTTTGGTAGTAAAATGCTGAATATTGAAGTTAATTATTAAAAGATGCAATTGATGATTCAATACAAGAATAAAAAAATATTTAATAATATTAAAGTTAAATACTAGATACAAAATAAAATACAAAATTTATATTTATAAATATAAAATACTGACATGTCAATTTCTGACTTGTAGTGCAGCAAAACAACCCCTATCATAATACATAGGCCACCTCCTTAAACATTTTGCCAAGTGGCTCATTTCTATTGGCTACACTATGGCTGCCACATTTTCACTGGAGAAAGGGTCCCACTATCTAGGTGGTGTGCTCTCATCAAATAGCAGGTGTGTACTGTTGTATGTGGGCCATAATCTGTACCGCCGTCGCCATATTTCTACTTATTAGAAATTCTCTTTTCAAAAGGATAAAAAACAGGTTTTTACAAGATAAGACGACACGTGGCAGTAGCTTGTGGCCTTGATTGGCTATGAAATTGTGGGTCCACCTATTTTTGTTCTGCTGAGACTTAAATAAAGACAAGTCAAGACAGAAAATCCAATAGCCCCACGTGGCACCGCTGAAAATATGTGTCGTCCCTGGGACCCAGAGTAGATAGATAAAGAGTCAATATATATATAAAAAACTAAATAAAAGTACATTGGCCATTACTAAATGAAAGCCTCCATTGATTTTACTCATTCACTTAAAACAAAAAACAAAAAACAAGGGTGGCTTTTCATAAGGGCTGCCACCGACAAAATAATTGAAGAACCCTAGATTCATCTGTAGACTAGTGTATCGTATTACTTTATATATTTAAGTATAGAAATTATTAAATAAAATAATAATGTATTTATTAGAAAGATATTTATTTAAGAATAAATTTTATAAAAAATTACTTTAATTAAATTAATCGAAATATATTTTGACAATAAAATTAAATAATGAATAATAATTTAAGTTAATTATATTTTTATAGTTTTAAAATAATAATTTAATTAATATGATCAAAGTGTTTTTCTTTTAATCTCATACTTAAATAAGAATCTTTCAACTAATGACTCTCGTGTCTAAATATACAAAACATCATAGTTTGTATTAAGTGTACAAGCCATAGTTTCACTGTTGATTTTATATTATTTTATGTTGGTTAGGTGTCGCTTTTTTAATTAAAAAATCTGATATATATTAATGATGCACTTTATTGAATTGATATATTAGTAGACAGAATTATTTTAATATATTATATTAATTCGTATAGAACTTAAAAGGGGCTGAAATACTAGAGTATGTGATATGAACATGGTTTAATATAACTTTTACAATTATTTAAACGTTTTAGATGTTTTGAAATGAGAGATAGATTCAATTTGGTTTCTAGAATTCATTTTAGACCTTTAGATTAATTTTCAAAACTTTCAATTTCATTGGTTGAACATCTTAATTGTCATATCCATTAAGGTATCCGTTCTAATTTTACTTTTTATTTGGAGTGATTTGGGATTCCATCCATTTGAGTTACATCAATGCCACCTGTTCGGACTTGAAGCATTTACTAAACCTGCTCTAATAAAAGAGGGCTAAAACAAGTGGCCCTCCTTTTTCTTGCAATTTTTTAATTCAAAACCAAACCCACCTCTTCAAGTGGTCTACAGCCATCCATACATATCCGATTAAGTGGGTAGGATACGCGTGGCCCTCACGAAAGCCCGAGAGACAGGTGCACCTGACGTGGCAAAAAAGTGCAGAAAGTCCCTCGCTTTTCATCCACATCTCTTGGCCCTCCTTTTCTCCTCTCCCCCCCTTATTTTTGAGGTCAAGATATTTTACATTTTTATTTTACTCCTAATTTTAAAACGAAATGTCACACTCAGGTGTCCCTCAGGCACACCAATGTCACTTAGATCATCCCCCACCACCACCACCACACGTGCACGGACTAAATTTATATAATGATTATTTTATTTATTAAAATAATATATGATAAAATACTTTTCAATTGAGCTGTCTCGAGTGGGCTCTAATGCACTGCTGTCATCAAAGTTTGAAATCTCATTTGCGCTTTAGCCCCTTATCTATCTTTCATCATTTGTTATCTGATCATATTTCTTTTAATTTTATGAGTTCTTCTTCAATTAATCTTATTATAAATTATATTATTAATTACTCTAAAATAAGATTTTAAAATTCAAGTCGGCCGATATCTGAAGCGATATCTTTCTCTCTTTGTATTTTTTTTTAAATATCAGACTTGTATTTTTTCTTAATAAAAAAATTAAAACATTCAAAAGCGTACTTGTTTTTTTTTTTTTTTGTAAATTAAAAAATCAAAACATCGGCCAAGATATTTGCACTGGTGCTCTAGAGTCTAATATACCATTTTTTAATTCATCTCAACTATATTTTCAAATGTCACTATCTCTTTCTAAAGTCATCAATCCATGACCTCTCAATTTTATGTATGAAGCTGTATCTAATCTTTTACTAATACAATCAAACTACCTAAAATGAGTTTTGTCCTCAATTTTTCATATGATAGTCATTTTTAAACCATTCTTATATGTTTATTTGTAATCCTATCTTTTAAGGTTAAATCACCAATCCACGTAGTATACGTATCACTGCTATTATAACATTTTTTATTTGTCTTTTTCTTTCAATTGTTGAACACTTTACTCTTTATATCATCATCAACCAATTTCCATGAATTATCTATACCTAATTCGAACTCATTTCGATATATTCCAAATTGAGTTCATTTTGACTATTGATCTTTGTACTCTTGAAAATCATGATTTTTAAAATTCAATATAATCTAATTTTTATGAAAAATTAAGTAGAAGACTATAGACAATTCTAATACATAGAGTTAAAAAGACTTCAAGTCGCAAATATAAAGAGGAAATGATAAAAAAAAGACAATGAATAGTAGAGTGATTAAATGTATAATTTATAGTAGAGTCAAATAGAGATTAAAAACTCAAAATGTCAACTCTAGATGGTAATTTTTTTATCATTGATGGTTATAATAATAATCATCATCAACATGACATTACATATGGTCTCCACATGACTTAATGGCAAAGAGGGGTTTAAAATTTGGTATCGGTTGATATATCATTATCGACAAATATTTTTCTCTCTCCTCTTTTTGTTTTTACAAAAACAACCGATATCGACCGATATGATACAACCGAGATATTGGCATATATGTCGAATATCGGCTGATACGAATTGTATCAACCCATATTTGGACTCCTGATGGCAACTGTCACTCATAGATAATGCCGCCCAAATGAAAGGGGGGTTCACATGTAATTATACGATGGAACAAGGAGATTATAGAGATTCTGCCAATAAAAAATTAGACTCAAACTTATATTAACAAAATAATAAAAGAGTCATTTCTTAGTTAATTTTGATATTTTCAATTAAATTATTGATGATAAAAATTAATCTTGACTTTTAGTTGTGAGAAATTTTAAAATTTTATATATATAATTTTTCTCATTATATAATGTTAATGATGATTTTTTCAGTGTAATAGCTCAGTATGATAATTTATTTATTTATTTTTATTTTATTAAATAAAATTTATTATCTGATGCTTAAAAGCTTCCAGTAGGTCTGCAGGACCTGCTTGCAATAATGTGAAATTATAACTCCTTCTATCTCAGCGTATCTACTTTTATGATTTTTCTCAATTATAAGATGAGAAGGATAATATAAGTTACTGCATAGATAAGCATCAGTGGTATTACACTATTACTATATTAGCGAGCGAATGCGAGAATGGAGGAGTTCGAATTTCGGTATCCGCGAAGGACACCAAATATTTATTTTATTTTTTAACAAAATAAGAAGCCGAAATTAAAAAGCGGAAGGGGAAAATGAAGGACCGGCCTGTCCCCCTCTCGTGTAACGTCAGCCACATGATTCGACGCTTTCTGGAATTTTCCACTCGAAGGGGGGAGCCCCTGCTGACGTGGCCAGCTCCTTTCGCCTTTTTCCTCAAAAGCCAAGTTTCTCTTCTGCCCTGCAAATCTCTCGCCGCCCCCCTGTCCTTTCTCCTCTTCGATTTCTGACATCTTTCGCTGGAATCTAAAGATCTCCTGCCGGAAGCGTGTTACCGGAGAATCTGAGGCGTAGATTCCGTTCTTCTCAGTCATTTCGAGGTATATTCCATTGAAATCTCTGTTTTGTCGAGCTATACTGTCTCTTACTTTTCTTCATTTTTTCCTTGCCCAATTTTTACGATCTCGTTCCATTGTTTATGAGAATCTTGAGGCAAGGGAAGTGCTTCCTTGGAAAATAACTGTTTTTCATTGAAATAGAAAGGTTTTTAATTTTTTTCTAGCAAATTGTTATTTTTTTAACAAGTAAAAAAATGTTATTTTCCTCTCTGTAGTCTGCTCTGCACATCCAAGTGGAGCCTTGGATGCTTGGAATGGAGTGCCTGGAAATAACTCTCGTTACAAAAGTTGGTTAAACACTTTTCTGGTTATAGATAAAAAAAAAAATTGTTAGTTTCGATGAAAGGAATATCCTTTCCATCCATCCAAATAGATCATTAGATCGGTTTTGATTCGCTACACACTCTATTTAGCGGAAATTTCAGGTTTTGTTTTTTTACTATTGGAGAAATTAGGGTTTAGATCTTACTTCTAAAACAGAATCCAGCAATTTGAATCTAAATCTCCTTCACTGATGGCAATCGATTGATGTGTATGTCCGATGATTTCAGTCGCGAGATTGGTCAGTGTTAAGAGGTTCCTAATTTTTTTCCCTCTTAGCACAAAAGTAGTGCTGAACGGTACACATCATCGAGTGTTGATGTTTCATTCTCTTTCCGTCTGTCAGATATTCGTTTGGATATTGGGTTGAAGAATTGGGTTGGAAAAATCTGATTTTGAAGTCGAAATGACTGTTTAGATCGGTTTGATTGCAGGTCAAAAGGGAGCTCACTCTGCAATTTATGTGTATTTTGGACTTTTGAAGATTCATTTGTCCATCGGACTTCACTCTCAACAAAGTTTATGAAAAAGGAAGTAGTAGTAGCCTTAGTAATTCTGGGAGATCTCAAGTCAAAGAAACAAAGGGGAAAGAGACGAAATTAGAGGTGTGAAGAAGGCTCTGGTTCTTGGAGAGGATTTAGGAACATTATTCTCTTTCAAGGATACACGTTTATGAACCAATGGCTATTCAGGTACGCAATCTGTATCATACTTTTTGCCTCCTTTTGCAGTTAATTTGGTACATATTGAGTTTTTCTTTATTATGGTAACTTACTTGGTTGAGTGGTTATGTTCACAAAAGTCACAAGGTGCACTTAATTTGTGAAATGATCACACGCCTAAGACAGAATTAGCGTATTTTGGAATGAGTCTAAGTTTGTCTGCTCGCTTCATTAGTTCTCTTAAAATAGAAATTAATATTCTTTATGTTTTTGTGACATTGATGTATACATTTTTATCATCGAATACAATAAATTACCCATGATTACTGATGAGAATGAAACTAAAAATAGGGCCCTCAGCCTAGGATGATCCATTTCTTCGAGTCTGGGCACACTCCTAAGTGTGTCTTTGACTGCTATATGACCAATTGGGTGTTTTATTGTCACTGCTAGACATTTGTGAAAAAAGAAATGGTATGGGCTCAAAGAAAAGGACCCTTTTTTTTTTTTTTGGGTGGGATTTTTTCATTTTGTTTTTGTTGCTCTGCGCGTCTACTGTATTTATCTACTGCACAATCTGTTTATATGGAAATTTGAGCATATGATACTATTTGGCTACTTGTTAATGTGAAATTTCTCTCTGATTTGATCTGCTTGCTGCTTGTTATATTCTTTTTAAGTACAAGGAGTGTGTTTTTAACTTTATCTGGTTTGAATTTAGGAAAAAAGTGGAGAAATAAGTAGGAATTCTGCTCTCATGCCCATCAGTGGTATATGCGTTGATGTTGGAAAACCATCAAATAACACGGCTCAACTGAAGGAGTTGTATTCTTCAGGAGATGAACACGCTCTCAAGGTTTCAATCTTTTAGAAACATGAAATTACATACCAATTGTATGATAAATAGTATAATCACTTAAATACCTGATTTTCTTTCCTTTGTCCTGTGAGAACAGGCTAGGAAGCCCTACACCATCACAAAACAGAGAGAAAGGTGGTCTGAAGAGGAGCATGAAAGGTTTCTGGAAGCTTTGAAACTGCATGGCCGTGCTTGGCGTCAAATAGAAGGTTCGATATTAGTTTTGGGCAAGCTTTTATTGTAACTGGTATCCTACTGTGGGCTTTGCTGATCATTTATTGATTACTCCAACTTTTTACAGAACATGTAGGCACTAAAACAGCTGTCCAGATTCGTAGCCATGCACAGAAGTTCTTCTCTAAGGTTTACTACTCTTCTCACAGTACCTATTTTCTGTTGGGATGCGAACGAGAGTCCCATATCGGTTGTGAGGAGGGAAACTAAGGACTTATATATGACTGGATCACTCCGCCTATTAGGCTAGTCTTTTGGGCTGGAAGCCCAGTCCTAACAGTGATATCAAAGCCTCGTTCGAGGGGGGATTGTTGGAATGCGAACGAGAGTCCCACATCGGTTGTGAGGGGGGGAACTAAGGACTGAGTCACTTCACCTATTAGGCTAGTCTTTTGGGCTAGAAGCCGAGTCCTAACATTTTCTACAATATATGTACATAGGTGGTCTTGAAATTGTAAAGTCAGTCTGCTTTCATGACAAGGATAATTAACACGTTCTTGTAGGATTTGCCAACTCCAGTTTTATTTTATTACATTCTCACACTGTCATCTTCTTGATGCAGGTTGCTCGGGAATCAGGTAGTGATGCAGGCACTGAAAAGTCTATTGAAATCCCTCCCCCTCGTCCAAAAAGAAAACCGATGCACCCATATCCTCGGAAATTGGTCCATTCACCAGCGAAAGGAACCACTGTTCCTAAACAACTGGAGAGATCTCCATCACCAATTCGATCTGTATCTGAACAAGAAAGTGGATCACCCACATCAGTTTTATCTGCAGTGGGTTCAGATACAATGGAGTCAACTGTTTCAAATCCACCAAATGGTTGTCCATCCCCAGTTTCATCTGCAGCTGGATCAAACCCAGTAGGTTCTCCCGTTGCTGAACAAGAGAATGGATTTCCATCTTCCACATCATCTGTTGAGGACGAGAATAGATCTCCATCACTGGCCCCAGTGGAACAGCAGAACCAAGCACACTGGTACAGCCAACTTAACTATTGACTTCAATCCCTTGAATGATTGTTCAATTTTAATTCTAATTTTACTTTCTTTCGTGTTTGATTGGTTGAACAATCTCCAGGAACCAGATACAGGTTACGACGACCCTTTATGTAATAAAGAAGATCCACCAATTGAAGCACATACAAGAAGTCTTAAGCTCTTTGGAAGGACTGTCTTAGTCACTGATAATCAGAAACCATCTTCTAGTGTTAGCAACATTCCTCAATGTCGCAAGTCATTGTCACATGCTGATATCGATAGCAATCAAGAGAAGTTAGATGTCCAGAAATCCACACAAGCATCACTGGTAAACACAGCCGAGATAAACTTCTCTGGGAATTCGTACAACAAAATGTGCAACCCATGGCACTATGGAGTACCCCATTGGTTTTATGGCCTGCAATTGCACCAAGGGAACTCAAACTCACCTGGAGCTACTGTGAGTCTGCCATGGTGGGTCTCCTATGGAAATGTGAAGTTCCCTCATTCCCACTCCTCCAATTTGAACTTGAAAGAAGCACCCTCTGATTCTTCTTTGGGAATCTCAGTTGACAAAGGAACAAACAAAGAAGGATCCTGGACTGGTTCCAACAGTGCCTCTGTTAGTGAGATGGGAGAAGGTGAGAAGAAAAATGAGGCTGTTGACTCCCTGCGTGATGATAAGGAACCAACAGCTGTTTTCCAACTGAAAGCAAGTGAGAATTCAGCCTTCTCCAGTCCACGAGTCATGGGTTGTGGGAATAGGGGAAAGGGATTTATGCCTTACAAAAGATGTGTAGCAGAAAGAGACATTCAGTATTCAAATGTCGATGACAGCGAGAGACCAGAGCAGAGAATCCGGTTATGCTTGTAACCTTCCAGTGTTGTTGTTTTTTCCTCTGATGCTTGCAGAGAATGGTTTTTATCAGTTTGAGGCCTATCTTCTTGAGGATCAACTGTAGAGTGTTCAGCTGCTGATGGCAAATGAGGCAGAAAATGGACTGTTTCAAGAACCATGTTTCCAGCTTGTAAATCAACTTGTTATCTACCGCCCATGTCTTCATAGGTATAATGACCCACCCTCCAGTTTTTCTCGTTTGTACCTTTCAACCATGACTGTCCTCAGCACAACCTTGTAATCTTTTTAGCTCTTACCTCTTGTTTATTATTAATATTTTTTTGAAGCACATTAGTGATATAAGAGAAATCACAAGCTCCTCTAGATACTAGTCACATAAATGTAGGGCCCTGCTACTGCTCTTAATCCAAACCTGTCTTCCTCAATTTGATGTTTATGTACTTGGGTTGCAGCTTTATGTTCTATGCTTATAAACCAATATAATCTCTTAAGCTGCAAGGAATTGAACTTTGCATTGCCAATTCCCCCTGTAGTAGTGGAATCCTTCTTCACTGTCATCATCATCATCACCACCACCGTTGGCGTTGTTCATCCCATCCACATAGAATTAGCATTTATAATTGGGTTTGATAAATTCTTCGGTACGCTAAAACTGTCAGAAGTTCCAAATATAATCACTTTCTGTGTGAGGTTCTTGTCTGATATGAGAATTCTCAAGTAGAAAAGGTTCTCTGTGGAATGCCGTGATTCTATCTTAGATTTTCTACATTTGGTGAAAACGGAGTAATTCCTGTTCTACGGAATTTACAATTTTTCATCTTCTAGCTTTATTTGGAAATTTCAAAATTTGGACTGTATTCCTTTACTATATTTATCAAATCTGTCAAAAAATAAAATGGCTACCCAATAATTTTGAACTTTTAGAATTATAAAAAATTGTCAATTTCATATTTAAAAAAATCATAAATCCTATTGCAATTTCTATCTAACATGCTCTCCTTGAAATTCAAGGTGGAGGGGATCATTTTGGGTTTTATTTTCCTTATGAGATTCATCTGGAGCAGAATTTTTGCCATAGGCATCGAACTGGGGATTTTTCAATCTGAAGGAAGGATGGACAAACTGGCATTGTTTATTATTGATTTGTCATCATTGACTCAGAAAATGGGTAATGATCTTTACATCATAAATTTTCATCATGATGCATCATTTTTAAAAGAAAAGATTATTTTGCCTCATTCTTTTAAAAGGGAAGAAGAAAAGTGTTGATAAAATGGTATTTTTTTTTCAAAGGTGGTGCATTATAACAAGCCGATTATTATCTCGAAAAATTTCAAGCCATTCATGAGGAAATTTACTCATGCATGCATTCTAGTAAGACCCGTTTCATTTTTGCAAAATTAAGAATCTCATTTTTATTTAGCTATATGCCCACTTACACGCATTTAATTCGTAAGGATGAAAGAATAGATAGATTGAAAGGGATTAAGGTTAAACAACATTTGAGCTCCATCTCATCGTCATAATCATAAATATGAGAATGTCAGATGTAATGATTTTATAATGCATGATTTTAACATGACCTCATGAGGATACGGAATCAGGGGTAAAAAAGCTTCGGGTGACATGTAAATATCGGCTGATAATTTTCTCTCTAATCCGATTTCTATTTTCTGACACCTCACTCCTTCGATATTCAAAATCGTGAAAAACTGTATTGGACCGTAAAAAATCATGAGAAAACCGTTAAAAAATCGTGAGAAAATGGTATCGGTTTTTTTTTTTTTTTAAAAAAAAATTCAAATAAATTTTAAATACTGATTTTTATGCATATCGGCCGATATGGTGACCGATTTTCGGTTCGAATATCGGTCATATCGGCCGATAACCTTTTGTACGGGCCGATACGATATCGTTCGGCCATGAAAAACCAATACATATCGGCCGATACGATATATATCGGCCGATATTTCGACCCCTGTACGGAATATTAATGAGGAGGGACATGGTCGGCGACTTTTTTTTTTTTTTCATGACTAAAGGTATCACGGCTCTTAAAGCAATTGATTAATCTTAGGACTATATACATATACTGGATAATTCTAATGGGGAGAAGTCCTTTGTGGTGGAGTGAAAGTCGAATTCAAGAAAGACACAGGTTCCTAAACTCAACCAATTCTTACGATAGATTTTCAATTAAAGGTTCATATATTCAGTTCTAAATCTCTAATCTTCTAATAATTCAACTATAAATACAACTCAAAAATAGAATAATAACTTTGTTAAGTACGGTAATAACATCAAAATTAGAACTTAGAAACTTATATACATAAAAATGGAAATATGATTTAATTCATAAATTTAGGTTGTATTTAGATGAGGGGAAAACAAGAGAAGCCATGGGAGATGATCTCCTATTTTCTTTTATTTGGACATTTGGTATTTTGCTCATTTTCTCTTTCTAGTAAAAAATATTTTTATTATAGAGAGAAAAATCATGGTTTCTTCTCAACCCTCTTTACGTCTCTTTTTCCTTCTTTTCTCTTTTATGTCATTTCACTTATAAGTATCAAATAATATATAGAAGAATTCTTCAGCGAAAGAATCTCATGAAAAATTATTATTAGACATCTAACCTAAAGTTATATATCGATAAGAATTTTAAATTCGAACTTGAAAATTTCTAGTTCAAATGTCTTATTTTATTCGGATTTGACGGAACATTTGATATCTAAATTTTTAAGTTTTATTATCTCACGCCCCGTCCCTGAGACATGTGACTTTTTTTTTTCCATTCCCAACCTTAACCCTCACACTCGTTGTCACAAATCTCTCTCTCGGGATATTAACGACAATTGTTAATAGGTGGATATTTTCAAATTCTCGAGTTTTTATGGTTAATTTAAAGGAAAAATCTCGTGAAAAATATATTATTTAAAAAATATAAAAAATAAATAATATGCTGGAGTTTGAAAACATAGATGACATTTCAAAAAAAAAATGTATATTTGGCCTAAGTGTTTTTAACGAGAATTTAACGGTAAAATCTCGCGATTTTAACGAGAATTTACCGTTTCTCGTGATAAAAACGTGTTATAAGAATTTACCATTAAAAACAGCACCCAATTGCATTTCAACAAAGTAGGAAAACCTACTTGATCCTAACCGATCAGCGAATGAAGGTAATCCACGGACTAGCTCGTTCGATTCCGGGTTTACTTTTTGACCCTTTGTTCATCGTTCATACATAAGAAACATAACATACATATTATTAGAATATCTTTCTAATTGTTCTTAATTCTCTAATTCTTATACTTCGTTTCTCCACCTTTAAGGTCTCATTAAGCCTCATAGGTCCATTGGGTGAAGGCTCACATAGCCTAGGTGATCCCATAAAACATTTGGGGTCCATTTAAATCAATTCCACAAAATTGACCATTTCTCCGCCCAACACATCGACCAAAGTGGATGTATCCTGAAATACTGAACCGACACATCGACCAGTTTCTGGACTTTTGTTCGGGCACCTATTTTCTTCCCTCCTTTTCTAGGGTTTGTACATAGCATTTGGTATCTCTCTTTTACTGGATTTAACAATGAAATATTCTCTTCCATTTACTTCATTCATTCATCAGATAGACGCCCTGAAACAACTGATGTGTCCCCTAGAAATACCTACCCGTCAATCAGTCCATTCTCAGAAGTCTTTACAAAATTGGTATTTTCTCTAGTATACATATCGACCCCAGTCGATACATACATTAGGATATACATCGACACAAGTTGATACATATTCTTGGGTAAAATCTGAAAATCAACATTTCAGTCCTCTTCTCCACTTCTATTCTGAGACATACATATCGACCAAAATCGATATGTACTAGTGAGATTTCTGCAACCCCCTTATTTCGGATTGCATCTTTCTCTACTTTGTTTCATCATCTTCCATTCTCATTTAAAGGTCTTATTACACATTCTAGTGTGATTATCTTACTTTAAATCATTGTAAACATCTGATATCATATACCTTGGGGAATCCTTGCGTATTTCGATGACCAAAAAGGTTTTGAGCTTAAGCTTGGTGTTTTCCTCTTTCTTTCTTCCTTGTTGGACCCTTGTTTTCTCTACTCGGTTTCCTCCTCTTTCTTAGTTTCTTTGTTCCCTTTCCCTTCGTTTCTCTTATTTTTATCTTCCTCTCTTGCTATCCCTAGACTCTTAATTGAGTCTTTGAAAATGGAAGAGGCATTGTGAATGCCCATGCATAGGAAAATTGAAGATTTGGAAGGTGGTAGACAGAGTGTCTACTGAAGACGTTCAGGTTACTCAACTTTGTCAGTACTCCTTACCACATTGTGGCACAAACTCATATGCTCTTTTATGCTTGGTTATCGCTTCCATACTCCATATCACAGCGCAGCACAAACTATGTTCTCTTCTACGCTTGGATTTCACTCTCATATTCTAAACCATAGCGCGACACAAACTCATGTGTTCTTCTACACTTGGTTTTCACTACCATACTTCAAACCATAGCGCGACATGATGAACACCGTAAAATTACAATTTTACCCCTTCATATTAGATTAATTAGTCCTTATTTTATAAATATTAGACATGTTTAAATGTTGTTTTTAGTTTTACAGTTTATTTTTGAAAAATTCAAGAAAAGAAAATAAAAATGATAAAACAATGGCTAAGTAAAAAAAATACATTCGACGTCACCTTCAGAATGGTCAGGTCAAGTTGATTAAACCAGTTGGGTTTTAGAACCTGCAACCTTTTACACTCATGTAATTAATATTTAAATTTTATTTTCCAATTTCGAGTGAAAGTCGAGTCTCATTTACCAACCCTTCTCATTTACTATCGATCGAGGTGCCCGGCACATGAAGGAAAGCCTAAAGAAACTATTACCATTTCTATTTCCATTTCCATTTCTTTTCTATGTTTTTTTTTCCTTTATCTGGTTGCAGGACTTATGGGAGAAACAAAGAAGACCGATAGAAGAAACAGCGAAGGAGGCAGCCAGCTGAGATGCACGGCAGTCACTAAGCCGAACAGTGAATGAAAGCAACAGTAGCGCCCAAGGAAGAACAACAGCCAGCGATGGAGAGAAGAAGAGCAGCCAGCGATGGAGAGAAGAAGGGCAGCCAGGTGAGAAAAGATGGAGCAGTTGAAGCCAGCGGCAACAGCATCAGTCTGCTGCCCACATAGCAGCAACAACGATTTTTTATTGCAGAGACAGAGCACTGGCAGCAACAAGCAGAGGAAGAGCAGTGGCAGCTGCAACCAACGACAAGATTCAGAGCTTGAAATCGGTGTCACTGCAGAGATCAGCAGAGATATCGGCGGGAAGAGATAAGGAAGAGGAAGAGAAGATAAGGAGAGATGAGGATAAGAAAATGAGCAGCTGCCGTGTAGCAGCTGGGTTAAGGTACAACAGAGAAGGGATAAGATCAGAGGAAGATAGAGAAGATAGAGACAGATGGCAAAGAAGCAGCTGAGAATTTGAAAAGAAGAACATAGATTTGGATGAGAGCTGCCAGATAGAGCTAGGAAGATAAGGAAGATTTTGAATCAAAGGAAGAAGGTGGGCAGCAAGCAGAGAAGTGAAATGTAGCAGCTGCCGGGTAGCTGGGAAGAAAGAGAAGGAAACTGCCGTGTAGCAGCTGGGAATCTGATAAGGATGATATCGGCAGGAAGAGAAAGGAAGAGATAAGCAGCTGGGTTTCAAGGAGAGTTAAAAAAGATGATAAAGAAGGAAAGATGAGGGTTAGCCGATCAAGAGATAAGGAGGATAGATGAAGAAAGAGGCATTTGACGGTTAGCAGCAGAGGAAAAGAGATAGATAAGAGTAGCCGATGCAGGGTTCTGCTCACTGAAATAAGGGAAACAAAAGGCCGGTTGAATTTGAATTTGAATGGTCTTATCCCGACTGAGTTTGAAGGTACTCTTATCTCATTCATTCTCTCCTATAAATTCAAGTGTTTGGGTCCATTGAAAGTTGAACCGGGCAAGACATTGAAGGGACTGAAGTTGGACGACGAAAGACAGAGGAAAATAAATAATTTCTTATAAGTTATTTTATTTTTTTATTTTTATGTAAAGTCCAAAAGAATTGTATTTTATTTTCGAATTTTTAAATAAAATTCATGGCGGTTTGTTTAGATGTATGCTATTCCCAATTATTAAATATTTAATAATGATGGTTTTTAATTTTTATTTAATTCTTTTTAAGAACTTTATGAAACAAATTAATTTTATAAATTTTCAAGGAAAAGTGGAACCCCTTTTAAGATCAATGAGACTTGACCAATTTTCCAGTCTAAGGTTCTTTTTAAGAATGATTTGTTTTAGATGTGGAAAATGCAATTTTAAATCTCGCTCAAGCCTAAGGCTTGATTTGAAAAAATTCCGATTTAATGGAAGACATAATTATTCTAATTAGAATTTTATTAAATAAGAAACTTGAATTATATTTAATAATTCCAGAATATTTCATAGTTTAGGCCATCTTTTTGTTTTTAAATCGGATAACATGTCGCTTCGATGTTTGACCCGATTCCATTGTAGATTATGTAAACAATTTATTTATTAATTGATTTATTTTGGTCTTTCAAAAAAATATCAAAACAATTTAACTAGGTTAGAAACATTTTATTTGTTTAGGTTGTGACGCCCCGAATTTTATGAATTATTAAAGAAGTTGAAATTTTATTAATTAATTAAAATTAATGTCAATTAATCAATTAATTAGATAAAATAAGAGGAAGATTAATTTATAAAATTAATCTATAAATTAATTGTCGGATGTCACGGTCAGAAATTAAAATTAACGTATAAGATTTAATTAATATGATTGGGTGACGACGTGTCACGCCACGTCAAAAAGGACCCGAATGAAATGTCTTAAAGACTCGAGGGCATAAGGGGGAACGGAAAAAGCCAAGATAAGCTTTGAATAAGTCACTCAGTGGAAGTGGAATAGTAACCGTGAATAGTGATCCCTGAATACATGCACACGACACTCCCCACTTCCATCTTACGTATACGGCAGTTCTTCCCTCTCCTTATCTAAGCGCACAACACTCCTTCTCCTTCTTTTCCTTACACACCAAAACTTCATAAACCCTAAATTCCCCACTGATAAACCTATCTTCCTACTGTGAAACTAAGAAGGAAAAGTGAGGAAGGAAAAGATAAGAAGGAAGAGCGAAGAAGAAAAGGGATTACGAAAAACTTCGATAAAGGTTGGTGCAATGTTTTTAAATTAGTATTTAAATTTAAATTAGAGTCTAGGGTGATTTAGAATCAACCCTGGACGATTTCGAATCAATAGAATGAAAATAGGGACTGATTCGAGAATTGTCGAGTATCATCCCCAACTCAGGAATCAGGTTCAAATCCCTGAAAATATTTATTAAATTGGGATTGTGGAAAGGAATTGAAGGTGGTGAAGAAAAATATTATTTTTCTTTTATTACTGTTAATTATTGTTCTTATCAATGATTTCTTTTATTAATAATTTATTATAAAGAATATAATACTAAAAGATAAAAAGGGTTCTTCTATGGGAAACCCTCTCTATATTTCATTCCTTTCCTTTATGAAATCACCGTTGGAAATGAGGAAGGTGAAAGGGAAGAAATTGGGGAAATTGAAAAAGAGAAAAGAAAATGGAGGTTGGAAGGAAATTTCTCCCTAGAGAAGTTCTTACCAGATGGGATTTTTCCATAAGTAACACGGTATATTTTTGTAGACAACCATGTTTCCATTCTTTTCTTTTGCTTTTCCTTCTGCTTCTTCTCTTCTCAATCTTGCCTTTGAATATGTAATTATTTTTAGAAGAATCTGACACCATATTGTCAAAGTTCAGCAGATATATGTATTAATTATTTATTTATTTATAATTGGAATTTGGGATTTAGAAGAGATTTAAGGCTTGCTGGCTGATGCCGAGAAAGCCAAGGATTTCCCTTGTTGTATGTGCTAGGAAGGGAAAGATGCAAGGTATTTTCCCTCACCTGTTTGATCAAATTACCCACCCAAACACTGTTTATAAATATCTTAAAAATATAACAACAACCTGTGAAGCCCAAGCAGTGGGCTATCTCAGGCAACAACCTCTTAGCATTCCTGTGCGGCTAACTTAGCTTGAAAACATAACCAGTAAGGTTTTCCTCCCACCTGTTTGATAAATTGTCTGCATGAGTCTGTTATGATGCAGTCTCTCTATTTCTACTAATATCTGTATGAAACATATTTGATTCTCGTCTTGGTAATTCTTTCCCCTTGCACACAAAGATCAATTTTATATTTACTTAATCTGTAGATTTGAAAGAAAAGAATCTTTCCTGTTTGTATAAGATTGCTGAAGATGAGAAATACCGAAAATGGAATGCTTGAAAGAAAAATATTGTGACCTTTTACCCAGACCAATGTTCACAGGCCCACCTACTGATTTTTGGAATTGCTTGGATCGGGAGTTACTTTGTTAAAATCTTGTTTTAGTTTGGAGAAGCAATCCAGTATTTCAAGGAAACCCAGTTTATAAACCTGTTTGGATTGATTTAAGGTAGTAAGAAAACCAATTTTACAACTAGTTAAGGGGACTGAATATGGAATGTTGTTGTGTATCCTAAAGTCAGTGGGTGGCTGGTTTTAAAGGATTGAAAACAAATGTATTTCCCATACTTCCAATTCCACTCAAGCATGTAAATAGTTCTGTGACCCATAACTTTGAAACTATGGGACCTACCATCATAGGAATGTACAATAATCTCAGAGCACTATTGTATGAGCTGTCCCATGTTTTGATCTTTGCCCTTTCAGTGCTGTGTTGGGGACTGAGACTAGTGTGGAGGCCACAAGAGGTGGTCCCCACGGGATTTTGGCCAAGTTAGACAGTTATCCAATTTGGTCAGATCTAAGAGGTTGAGAGTGATGAGTTTGATAGTGAGGATTAATAGGAAAAATTATTAACTCCAAAAGAACTTAGAATTAAAGAGATATTATTAAATGGAATATTAATGAGATTAATAAAGTATGAGGTTGGAAATCATGAACTCAAATTGATTACATGGTCTGTTTTGATTTATGAATGTAATTAGAGGATTGGAAGGAGATCTAGGAGCTATACGTACCCCGTAATCACTCTTTCACGGAATTCTATTAATCAAGTAGGCTTTCCTACTTTCTTGATGTATCTCATGACTATTATGTATGTGGAGATTATATTTAATTTCAATGCATATTTTGAATGATTTATCGATGCATGAGCATGAAAGCATGCATCTGGTGGGGATGAGAATAGTTGAGATAATGGTTAGAGGATGTTAAACTCTAACATGAGAAATATGAAATACCATAACTATTCGGTATGGCCGCGTCTATGAACACAAGAATTGGGCAATTAAGATGGGCTCAAAGCTCCTGGGTGAGAGACCCGAAACCTGCGCAAGATAGTATGGGTGATGGTATACCCCCGATAACTCCGGTTAAATACTAGGAATTGGGTAGTAGCTCCCATCTGGTGCCCCAGGAAAGCTACGGACATAATGGCCAATGATTAGAACTGTTTGAATGGAAAGTGTGAAAAAGAGAAATGCATGGGCATGAGAGGGGTTTACATTGATTCATGCACCATGGCATTTGCATCATGTTGATTTAATGAGTTATCAAAGGTATGTTTATTATGAATTGCTTTATAAGATGAATATGAACTGATTTCAAATGCTTTATATATATTGATTATGAATTGATTTCGAAATATAGGGTGGGAATGATTTCAACTGAATTATATGATATGAAGAGCTGTATATGTTTTCCCTGATTTTATATATGTCATATTGATACCCCCTTTGATGGGAAATCCTACTGGGCGTTGACTAAGCCCACAATATTATTCTCTTTTAGAAATTAAGACAGGAATGGAGAAAGATGATGAGGCTGGACCAAGTATCAGTCATGCATAGATGAGGATGGCGCAAGAGAGGATTGCGTGGAGAGTTACTTTTAATATTATTAGGGAAATAAACATTTGGGTTATGTTATTCAGGAATTTTGAGTTATTATGTTAAACCTTTATTCGGGAAATGAATATTATCAGGATTATCCTCCTGTTTTGCTAAGGTTGAGAAAGATTGAATGATGAATTTAAATAAATGTACTTTTTCCGCATTGTTGTAAGTTAGTGTGTTGTTAAGTTTATATGGAGTCTTTCGATTTGCACACACTGGTTGGGCCAGTTAAGGGTCGAATCTTCGGATTCGGACTTGACTCGCGTCGTGGCACTCTCCCCTTTCTTCAAGTTGTTAATATAAAAAAAAAAAATACTCTGAAAATTAGGGAGAAAAGGGAGGGGTGCTACATAGGTCATTTAATTTACTCTATTCTTTTAATCAAAATTTATTGTTAACCACTAAAACTAGATAATAAATTAATTACTTTTTCTAAATTAAGATTATAACTATAAGTTTAGAAACTTATTTTATTAAATCACATTATTTTAATAGTGCTATTTTTTATTTCGTACATATATTTGTAGATTTCCCTAGGGTACGACCTCACTCTCATACTCTATACTATAAACTGGTTCGTACGCTTGCGAGTAAATTAAAATCACATCACGACACATACTCATGTGCTCTCCTATGCTTGGTTTACAAACCATCATAACTCTATACCTCTTCTCTCCACATCTACATTGGAAGTGTAGAAGGAAATTTAGGGGTTTATAAAATACTTGGGTCACTCCACGAGGCTAGTCTTTTGGGTTGTAATCCCAGGTCCTAACAAGTGGTATCAGAGTCAGGTTTTAGGCTACCTCATGTGAGCTCAGGAGATCTCCTAGGCGAACGGGATGGCCGGCGTCGCTCTCTTTGCCGGAGGGGCCCGTTTGAGGGGAGGATTGTTGGAGGTCATGAATTATTATGTGCAAGTACATTCTATATCATAGCATTATATCACATCAAACTCACAGGGCCAACCCTAACTATAGGCGAAGTAGGCCGCCGCCTAGGGCCCCCAAGTCCATAAACTTCTTTGTTATATGTTAAATAGTTAATAATACGTAAGAAAGCACAAATCCATTGTCATTTAATCCAGTTAGGGTACTTGCCTTCCACTTAGGCGACCTAGGTAATAATAATCATAATAATTATTATTATAATCCTCATTTTTATTGAGTTTAATAATAATAATAATTTTAATTAATAAAGATTCTTTTAAAATATATGTATCATCTAAATAGAGCGGCCTTCAAATCTCAGCTAATCTCATTTATGACTTTTAAGTTACTACCACTTGAAATCATTGGATTGTTTCTAACTATTTCGAATTTAAAATACTCAAAATTGGAAATTTATATATTGATAATTTTTCTACTCAATTTAAAACGTGGATTCTTAAAAAAAATAAAATAATGATAATAACAATCATAATAATAATTATTATAATCCTCATTTTTATTTAGTTTAATAATCATAATAATGAAAATAACAATAATTTTAATTAATCAAGAATCTTTTAAAATATATGTATCATCTAAATAAAGCGAAAGAGAAACCTATATTGAGTTGGTAATTTTGAATTAAAAATAATTTAAGACATTTAAAATTTGAAGAGATGAAAAAATATTACTTTATTTATTTGATCAATGTAGATTTTATTAGATGTAATATACAAGTATAAATCATTATAATTAAGATAATTTTTAATTTTTAATTTTTTTAAAATTCAGAAAAATTGAAAAATTAAAATAATAATAATATCTACGTTTCAAATGAGAATTGACATTAGTGTTGTTGCACTTGAATACGATAAAAGATGTAGTACCAAAAGAAGTAAAAGAAATAATTGAAGTGCTAAATTATATAAAAAAATGAATTGTTATTTTCCAAATGCATGGATTGCTTATAGTATAATGTTGACTATATTAACAGTTGTCTCTGCAGAAAGAAGTTTTTTATAGTTAAAACTGATAAAATCTTATATTCGATTTAAAATGCCACAAGAAAGATTTTTAGCTATCTTATCTATTAAAAAAACTTGAAGATAGTAATTTTGCATCTCAAAATCATAGAACAATAAATTTTAAATAATATTTTATTATAAATTTTATTATAATATTTTATTTGAATGTTTCACAGTTTATAAAATAAAATGTATGATTTTATTTTTTTTAAGTATATAAAAGGCCCCTGTTAAAAATTCACCGGACCCCATGACTGTTCGTGCCAGCTCATAATGTTTTATTCTACAGATACCTCTTTTGTTCAATTTGGGGTTTAAAAACACCGTCGGAGCTCCGACAGTTAAGGGTCGAAATTCCGATCCTCTCCACCCGTAACACTCTTAATTTTTACCTTTTTTAACCCATTCGAAAGAATCCCCGAGTCTCCAGACTCAGTCAAACGAGTGAGAAAACATACTCTCAATCTCACTTCACACATGCCAATCCAAATTTCTTAAAATGAATTTTTTTTTTAGAAAAATCAGGTTATTACAATAACATCTACTCTTCTCTGGCACAGTTGGGCTGATGTAGGAGAAGTTCGATTTTGAGTTTCATCAAAAAATTATTTTACTTAGAAAGATTAAAATTGAGTTGGATTAGTGAGACTCTCTAGCAAATCTTTCTATCAAATGAATTTGTGGGATAGGTAAGTACATAAGATTTTGACAAATGTAAGTTATTGCTTTTAAAAGTTGTAAATCAAGGAATAATATAATTAGACAAACTTCACAAAGCTCTTACTAATATGGTATATTTTACCTCACACCCAACTATATGAGGCCCTTAATTTATTTTAAGATTAGTCTTGGAAGTCTTATTGGAGCATGTAAGGGATTAAAAAAATAATAAATTTCAAGGGTTAACATGATAAAGTCGTCAAAATTTAAAGGAAAATGATTTGTACACCCTCCATTTTACCCATGGTGCACTCCTTCAATTGTTTTTTCTAATTTTGCCCCTCACCCAAAAAATGATGGAAATGGAGAAAAGGTGGGTGGAGGGCAAAATTGGAAAAAAAAATTGAAAAAGTGCACTATCGGTAAAATGGAGAGTGTACAAATCATTTCCCAATTTAAATTACTTAAATCGCAGTTGTAAAAAATTAAATCAAGATTTTTTTTTTTGGATTTGTCAAATTTAAAGACGGTGCTTTTCAATAGATTCATTACATGAAACCTGTGTACAGGGGTGATCATCTGTTGTTTGACCCACACATCGGAACCATGCTATGAATGATCCAGTATTAATTCTATTTATTAATCTACTTTTTAATTCAAATTCAGTCTAAGGTGATGTTCATCTAAATAATTAAGATCTTTTGATCTAAGTAACACATTTTATATATATATATATATATATAAGGGAGAAACATGCACTTTGCACTAGTGGTATTCAGGGGGTCCAAATATCGGCTGATATTTCAGCCGTATCATATCGGCCGATATCGGCCTTTTTTAAAAAAAAAAGGGGAGAAAAAAATATCGGTCAATATATTGTATCTGTCGATACCGATTTTTGGACCCCTGGTACTGGTATTGATAAAGAAAGCCTTTGATAGTAGATAAATAAAGGTCTATTTTTTTTTTTTTTTTGAATTTACGTGTGGGAAACCGCGGGATACTCAGCGTAAAACCGCCACGGTGGACCTCTACCCCTAACGCACACTAAGGTTAGGCCATGAGGGGCTCGAACCCATGACCTCCCGCTACCTGAGGAGGGAGGTAACTAACTGAGCTACGGAGACTTTACCACTAGAAAGAGACGGTTTCTTTATCTAATGATAAATTGTCTCTTGTATATAAAGAAATAGAGTAAAAAGATAGTCATCTAATGAGTTTGAAGAGTTTGCTAGGATTTTATATTACAACTTCGATTCACACTCAATCCTTCCATACCACATTTCATAAGGTTACACCCTATCGACTTATACAATGTGTGTGGACTGAAAAGTTTAGACATACTCGTGGGATTAGTCTCATCACCAATATGGGGTGGAGATACCCATGATGTTTCTGCATTTATATGATGAAGGATTTAATCTTCCTATTTTTGTCTCCACAATCTATACCATGTACGACAAAAGTTGTAAATGATACTTCTCATCATTCATTCCTTGTCAAAGAGGGTGAGGAGTATGGGCCAGCATCTTCTAGTGGCTGTTTGGGTGCCCCTGCACGTTCCCAAACTGTAGTCATTGGTTACTATCAACTGTTTGATTACGAATCAACGGTGATCGAACGTGTGGTATATTTGCTATATGTAATAATTAACAATTAAGTCATTTGCTTGATGCCAAAATGACTAAGAATTGTCAAGGGAACCATGACTGACCATTTTTTCATAGACTGGTGATCAGGTAAGAACATGTCAGAAAAAAATTACCAGGTTAAAGTAAACAGAATGTTATCTGAATGATCAAATTATTACAGAATTTCAACCGTAGTTGTCTTGGTTCAAGTAAAAGGTGCAACACTTAAAAACAACATTCCACATAATTATACATTTCCCAGTCAAATTTTGTTGCACTCCCATCATAATTATCAGACTTCAAAACTAGTGCATTTCCACACTACAAAACCTGTTCATTTTTGTACCACTCAACTAGTCCATTTCAAACCCTAAAACTAATCCATATCAGGGCCTAAAACCAGTACATTTTAGCACCTAAAATCCCTCCATTTCAAGCCCCATCTAAGGAAGGATTCTCCAGTCCATTCAGCTACCTAAAACTAGTTAATTTTAGGCTCCACAGTCAGTCCATTTCAACACCTCGAGTTACCCATTCACTCCCCACTCAATCCTTGTATCAACAGGCTCTATTTATTATCGTTCACTTACAAGTTCAACCTATTGAAGACACTTCATGCAGGGGATCACACACTTGCAGACACATGCACCATAGAATGACCATACCACAAGTTCGATCTCAAGTGATTCATTATTTTAACCAAACCTAGCATTAAGAAACCTGTATGAACACAAAGGATATTATTAAGGAGTGTTAACGTGGAAAGGAATTCCGGGGTGCCTTCCACGGCTTAATCAAATACTTACCTGTTCTCTCATTGGTTCATAGCACTCATGGAATCATGTTTAGGATTATTATTTTCCTAGGTTGTACAGTGAACCAGACCTTGCCTGAGACATTGATCTAAATGTTGTGGCTTTGAATCTGTAAGCTTTGGAACTTTAGTGATACCGATTTTTTTTTTTCAGTCTAATAGTTACACACTTCTGATTTTCACTCAGCAGCCAAACAGGGGCATTCCACCAGTAGACAATACACACCTTCATCTGGTAGGAACCTATATGAGCAAACCACAGAAATCGGTCCAGTGGAGACACTTGGATGCAATGGCCTGGGAGAGGATGTGTTAGAAGATTTGTCTATTCATTGATAGTCCACTGACAAATGACAGAAATAAACATTCCAAACATCCAACTAGTGGACTTCTTTTAGCATTGGCCCTTGGCTACATAGGTTTGGCACAACTATTTTCAAGGCAAATAGAACGATGGATGGAATTGCTACTTCATCCCTGAGTATAACAGGTTCACAAGTTGTGTAGTAAATTCTATTCTTGACATACATGTTCCAGAAATCAAAGACCAACTATGTATTGGCAGTTTCCCTCTTTCCTTTATGTCAATTCATTGCAGTTTCATTTTTAACATTATTCATCTTCACCGGATCAAACATATAATTACCGCTTTCATAAAATTGAAGGGGATTTGATGATTATGTTTGTATTTGGTAGCTCCTTGGGACTTCTTTGGTAAGTATTCATCTTCATCTTGAAATAGCTCAAAAAGCTTGATTCAATGCAGATGAAAGGATGGCTAAAACAAAAATAATGATGACATTTCATTGATTCAAATCACTGGTGTGTATACAATTGTATACCAATACAATCATGCCTTGAGACCATGCGGAGCTCTAAACACATAAAAACCCGAGTAGAGAAAGTGTAATTAGCAATTATGTCCATTCATTAGCAACAAAAGCTACAGTATTGCTTGTCCACCTTCAATAAAAGACGCCACTAGCAGATTCCAAGCTCGCATTCCATTTCATGTTCCCAATATGTGCAGGCTGAGAATCGCAGAGGTGAGGCGGGGAAATTGTGCAGAAGGAAGCTAGAGTGATTCTCTGGTAGCAGTGATGTTGAGCTCAATAGGGTCCTTTGCTGATGGATCCAATTCCGGGTCATAGAGATCTGATATGTATGGGTGCTAGAGGGCTTCAATAACACTAATCCGCTAGCGGATCAGCGTCGGGATAAAGGCAAGTGAAGGGAGTGCCAGAGGAGTGGGGGGAGAGTCTTCAAGTAACTATGTGCCCTTGGGTTCTCGACAAATTCAAGGTGAGACTTGGGCATTGTTCCAAGAATGTTGACGAGCTTGAGTTGGTCAAGGTAGTCGGTACCAGGAAAGATGGGCTAACGCCCAAGCAGCTCTGCGAAGATGCATCCAACAGACCAAATCTCGAAGGAGGAGCCATAGTAGTCACAGTTGAGGAGCAACTTAGAGGCACGATACCATCGTGTGCAACATACTCTGTCATGAATTGACCTCTGTTATCACGAGCAAGGCCGACGTCACAAATCTTCATATCACAGTTGGCATTCACAATAATGTTTCCAGGCTTGAGGTCACAATGTAGAATGTTTGCAGAATGTACATAATTTAAGCCCCAGAGCAACTGCATATTATAGGCAAGAGAAGGTTCAATAATTCATAGAGTTCTCAAGAAATGATTCAAACTCAAAAAAAAAACAAAAATCTATAATTCAATTACAATTCCTTGACAAATTGATAAGCAAGAACAAAGTTTTGTCCCATAGTTTCACGTATTCAATCCAAAAATGACACAACGCAATTTTTGATGAAAATTTCTGAGTTGTTTATTTTTGTAACTTTCTGATTTTATTTGGAAAATTAAAATGACTGAACAGATAGTACTAGTTCAATGTTGATATAATGGCCAATATGTAAAGGTTTTAGCCTTGGCGGATAAAGAGTTGAAACTATGTTTAAAAACATGAATATCTCAATTCCCTTGAATACTCAACATTATTGGCCTGCGTATACATGAACAAACGAATCCACACACCACCAGCACATGCAGATCATTATGGGTTCCAACTGATATTTTGTATAGCTTCTTCCATCATACATACACACTGAGTATGGTTTCATTCATTCTTTTCCCTTCTTGCTCCCTTTTTTGTCCTAACATACGGATTTCTGTCCATTTAATCTCTAGCAAAGCCCCATCTCCAGCAACGACTGCAGCTCTCCCTCCAACAACTTTCACTATGATGATAAAGACGATGAGGATGAGCCAAAAAAAGAGACAAAAGATGACCTATAAGTGTTTGAAAAAAAAAACAAAAAATACCTTCACTTTTTTAATCATTGATGAAAACAAGAAGTCTCACATTCATTCTATATTTTATCATTCTGTTGGAAATACCTGTAGATGAAAGAAAATCCATACCTGGAAGAGGAGACAGTGAATCTGATTTCTGGAAAGGGGCTGAGAAGATTTGATTACTTGGTTCAAATCTGTGTCCATGAGCTCATAAACCAGATACACATCCTTGAAACTTCTCCCAACAATGGGCATCATGATGTCCTTCAAAGCAATGACATTTTCATGTCATAGTTGTCGAAGAATTTTCACTTCTCTTAGAGTTCTGATAGCATCAATGCGATTGTCAAAGGCATCAGCTATCTTCTTAATTGCAACTTTTTCACTTGTTTCCTTATTAAGAGATGAGCACACTACGCCATAGGCTCCTTTTCCCATGGCCTTGATATGCACATATTTGGTGTCAACCTCGAATCTGGTATTACACAGAATAGCAATGCTTCCCATCCTTCCCAGTCCCATGTGGAGGACGATCCACCAACATTTCCATTTTTCTGCAAATCACCACAAATTTAATAAAGAAAGAAATTTAATCAAAATCAGCCTTCTAAACAAGAACCCATTTAATACAACCAATGTTAAGAGAAACTTATGCAGACAAAAAAAACACAGCGAAAATGGAGAATATGACAGAGCGCAAGAACAATTTAAAACAACATCAATAATTTGACAAGAATTACGAATCAATTTCAATTTTAATGGAAGAGGAGGCGAGAAGGATGGAAAAAAAAAAAGATGAGAAACTCGATGTTGCAAGAACTTGAACCGAAATTGAATATGTTAGCGTTTATTAGCGGAAATAATAAACACATCCAAAAATAATCGGAACAAAACAACAAGCACAAACAAACACCAATGATTTACGTGGTTCGGCTCACCCTTGGCCTACGCCCACGAAGCGTGTAAATCCTTTGTTAAGAGAGAGAAGAAGAGAGTACAAGATACAATATTTAATCTTCCATGATTAAGACCCAAACCTGAAGTCCAAAACCCTTTGCACAGCTTTAACATTGGCTGATATACAGCAGTTCTGCTGACCCGATGGCAGATATGCAGTACCTCTGCAGATGTGAATATTCAGCCAAACACCTTGCTGATATCTCCTTCTGCTGATTTCTGTCTGCTGTTTGCACCCCTCTTTGTCGCAGCCTACAGACTTCTCTCACAGAGATTTTCTCTCTGTTCAGCGACGGTTGCTTCCTCACAGATTCGTGTATGGACTCCTCTATTCTAGCCAAGACCTTTACTCTCTCTTACACGTCACTCTGGCGCTGCCTCAAGACAAGAATATATACCTTCTTGCTGCCATGTGCATGTAGGAAACTTGCCACAAAAAAACCAGCCATGCTGCTGGATTTAGAAGAGACAATCCCGGCCATGCCTTGTTCTTCCCTTTCTGTAATAGCAGATCTCCACCATCTCCTACAAGCAGTCCTGCTGTATCCCACTTGTAAGTGGTAATGGCTATTCCCATTACAGTCCCAATTAGGCAAAGCTTCCACCTTCTATTCAGCAGATCCAGTCCCGTAGACAGCAACTGCTATTGTGGCAGTCCTTCCTTCTATGGACTGTAATTTTCTTTTATACATTTAAAAACATGAATAATCTCAATTCCCTTGCATACTTGGCCTGTGTATACATGAACAAACGAATGCACATGCAGACCATTATGGGTTCCAACTGATATGTTGTATAGCTTCTTCCCGTAACAACTATTAAGACTTTATGTTCTAATTTCTTCATCTTCATTGGATACTTGACTTTTTTTTGAAGGGTATAGACAGTCATGATTGACAGATAAAAGCATCCATAGATTGCAATTTGCAGAATGGGAACGTTTTGGCTCTAATAACAACTTGTAAAGTCTAATGTGTTTTTATCTTTGGCTAGTGCCACAGTATCTGGGCTCCCAGCATACATACATACTGAGTCTGGTTTCATTCATTTTTTTCCCTTCTTGCTCCCTTTTTTATCCTAACATAGGGATTTCTGTCCATTTAATCTCTAGCAGAGCCCCATCTCCAGCAACGACTGCAGCTCCCCCTCCAACAATTTTCACTATGATGATAAAGACGATGAGGATGAGCCAAAAAAGAGACAAAAGATGATCCATAAGTGTGAAAAAACAAGAACCAAATCCCTTCACTTTTTTTAATCATTGGTGAAAACAAGAAGTCTCACATTCATTGTATTTTTTATCATGCTGTTGGAAATACTGGAATAGGAGAAAGTAAATCTGATTTCTGGAATGTGGCTGAGAAGATTTGATAACTTGGTGCAAATCTGTGTCCATGAACTCATACACCAGATACACATCCTTGAAACTTGTATAAGCGGGCACCATGCTGTCCTTCATTTTCATGCTATAGTTGTTAAAGAATTTTCACTTCTCTTAAGAGTTCTGATAGCATCAATTCTAATTGTCGAAGACTTTGACATTAGTGATCTTCTAATTGCAGCTTTTTTTTCACTTGTTTCCTTATTAAGATACGAGCACATGATGCCATAGGCTCCTTTTCCCATGGCCTTGTTTTAGGACTGGGTATTGATTTCTAAAGACTAGCATATTAGGTGATCAAGTCTTTTATGAATCCCTAGATATCCATATATACTTTCAATGTGTGATTCGTTTGCAACTCCAAAAATCTTCCCATCGAACGAGGCCAGCCATCTCATTTGCCTGGAGGATCTCCTTAGACTACATGAGGTAGCCTGAGACCTGACTCTGATACAACTTGTTAGACTAGGAATCCATTCTAAAATACTAGAATATTAGGTGGAGTGACCCAAGTATTTTATAAATCCCTAGATCTCTCCCTCTACATTACTAATGTGGGACTCGTTCACAGCCCCAACAATACCCCCATCGAACGAGGCCAGTCATCCAATCTGTCTAAGGATCTCCTGAATCTATATGAGGTAGTCTGATACATGCCTCTGATACAACTTGTTAGAACTGAGTATCAATCCTAAAATACTAGTCTATTAGATGAAATGATTCAAATCCTTTATAAATCTCTAGGCACATATTTGGTATCGACTTCGAACCTGGCATTGCCATAAGGCCATAGGAAAAGGAAGTTATGGTATCATGTTCCCGTCTCGAAGGAAACAAGTGAGAAAGTCGCAATTAAAAAGATCACTTATGTCGAGGACGTCACACCACACTGTCATTTTTTCTGCAAATCACCACATATTTAATCGAGAAAGAAATTTAATCAAAATCAGCCTTCTAAAGAAGAACCCATTTAATAAAATCAATCTTACGAGAAGCTTAGCAGCAAAAAAACACAGCCAGAAATGCAAGCAGAAAAAAACAACAAACTTAATAATTCGACAAGAATTACGAATCATACCTAAATTGAAAGAGGCGAGCTGAGATCGAATTCAAATGTTCATAGTATTCAAGAGAAGAAACCCTAGCAACCAAAATCCTCGCAGAGAAAAGAAAACCCAGTTTTTTATTTCTTGCGAACCAAGAGAGAAAGCCAAGACAGCCATTGGCGAAAGCACAACAGAGACCTGAGATTACAGAGGATCTTGTTCCCGTTATGGGCCTGAAAACTCAGACGACCGAAGAAACAGAAGAACGGTTTCAGTTCCTGCGATTTATTCGCAGGTTCGACGATGTAGTGCTTTGTTCGTGGCTGCTTGGCGTGGGTTTTCCATAGACGAGCCGAACAGAGAACTGAGAAGACATAGGTTTGCCGTCCTGAACAGAGAGATATAGGGAAGACGAAGAAAAAACTGCCTGAAGAGGTCGATGATCCCCTTTCCCTCTTTTATAAAGCTTACCGTCGGTTATCAAACGGTGCAACTGTCCAACAGGCAGCCGTTATCCAACCGAGGCTCTGCTTATCCAGCTGCCCAACAGTTGGCAGTGACACTGTGCTACCCAACTGAGTTCTGCCGTTGAGTTAAGTTGGTTATTGAGTTGATGCAGTGATCAATTCGTTGACAGATCATTTACCAGAAAGCCAAGTTAGCAGCAGGAAGAGCCGTGGTATAGTAGAGACATAAAATATTTTTATAATTTTTTTTTGGAGTTACATAAAATATTTTGACAGTTTTTATTAAGTAGCAGAAAGGGTGACACTTGAGTTGGATTTTTACTCGGTCCACATAATCCAATATGAAAAACTAAGACAGTTGAGTTGGACATTTTTTATCTTAGGGCTAAACTAAATTGGAGGGAGAAAATCCAACTTAAATTTGAATCGTGGTGAGTTTATCTTTTAAAAATTGATCAAATCCAACTTATTTAAATCCTCCTATTATTCTCTTTAATGAATTGTTAAGTTAGCCAAGATACTTTGATGCATAGAAGCATCTCACATGGCGATGGCACGTTTATGTTGGGGCTGAAAATAAATTAATCTCGGCAAAATTAATTAATATTTGGAATTTTTGAAGTCAACCAATCACTCAAACGTAGAAATTATTCGGCAATAGTATCAAATTATCTGAATGAGCAAATTGTTACAGAATTTCAACAGTAGTTGTCTGGTTCAAGTAAAAGTGCAAAACTTAAAATCAAAATTCCACATAATTATACATTTCCTAATCAAATTTTGTTGCACTCCCATCATTCTTTTCCTTTCTTTTTTGGTGGTTACGGTAGAGGTTGATGCATCCCACCGTGACCGCAAGGGCTGCGGCACTGAACAGTCCCTACTGGTTGGTACCAGAGCAGCAGCCAAGGCTGCAATCCTACTGTTGCCTCAGCTGAAGGGGAGCTCAATGGAATTGCTCTCCAAGTGCCGACTCCAAATTGTCACCGTCATTGACCTCACAGTGAATGTCTAGAAGAGAATTACCACTGAAGATGACAATGCAGCCTTCAGAAGGTGGCAGATGGGCCACAGAGTTGATTTCTGTTGTAGTGTCTCCTCACATGATGAAGATGGTTGGTCGGTATTCTAATGAATGGAGCTACAGGTAGGAATGTTCACTATAACCAGGGAACTTGGTCAAATTTTAACATCTTTTCTGACATATTATAATTAACCACTCTACAGTCCCCACTTGTAGCCAACTGGTCATTTATTTGGCATATCTGGTAGCAAGCAAATGGCCTGGTGTGCAAGCACAGGGACATGGAGATCATTTGGAGGAACTCTACAAGCAGAAGCCTGCAACAGAGGAGTGCAAAATTTATGAGGCTTAATTGTTTAAATTCCTTCTTATCAAAGATCATGCTTCTATGTCTAGTCACATAATGCGAGTGCAAAGGCTGTCATTGTACTCTAGTCTCTCCAGAACTGTTGTATTTTTGTTCTAGGCCGAAATGAAATGAAATGTACTGGTTTTAGGATCACTACGACATTTATGGATAATTGTAATTTTGGTTCTGCAACTCTTATACTGCTGCTACTGATAATGGTAACATCACATGTCAAGGCCTCTATTACCCTTGAATTAATCCAGGTTACGATAAATACTCCTTCTGAGGCCTTGACAGTAATGATAATCATGTCTAAATGACTACTTGAGTGTTAATTGACCCAATGTTCCATTTGACATTTTAAGAACACAAAAAGCTTCATATATTGTAGATAAAAAAAGATAGCTAAAACAAAAATAATGATGATACTATTTGATTCTATCAATTTCAATTGTATGCCAATACAAAAATGCCTTCACCAATATTATACAAGTCTCCACACATCAAATACATCACCCTGTATTTACAATTAGATGGACTGTGCAGATGTCTAATAACACAAAAAATAGAACAAAAAGTGTGATATAGCCGCTGAGGGTCGCAAAGGCGAGGCGGGGCAATTGCAAAGAAGGAAGCTAATGTAATTTTCTGGCGGTATCAATTGGATGATGATGAAGAATTTCTTGCCACATCATCTCCCTAAGCATCTCCTCCCCTAAATCCATACCAATGTTGAGCTCAAATGGAGTCTTTGCCAATGTGTCTAATTCTGGTTCATAGAGTTCCAACAAGAATGGGTGCTGGAGGGCTTCAACAACACTGATCCTCTTTGATGGGTCAAAAATGAACATCCTCTGCAACAGGTCTATTGCAATGGATAAATGCGGGAGAAGGGAGTGCTGCAGGAGTATGGGAGAGTCTCAACATTACAGCGTACCTTGTGATTGCTGATGAATTCAAGTTCAGCCTTTGGCACAGGTCCAAGAACATTGACGATCTGCTGAACAGGTTGACATGATCGGTACCAGGAAAGAAACCAACATTCTCAGTCATGAACTGGCCTCTATTGTCAAGAGCAAGGCCAAAGTCACAAATCTTCAGATCACAATTGGCATTGATGAGAAGGTTTCTAGGTTTGAGGTCATGATGTAGAATGTTTGCCGAGTGTATATACTTTAGACCTTGTAGCAACTGCATGTCAAAGGCAGAGAAGGTTAGCAATTGATAAGAACGAAAACAAAATCACTGACTTCCATTCTATATTTTATTGTGGAACGCTAAAAAAAATGTTGTAAGGAGAATCCATACCTGGAAAAGGATATATTGGATATGATCTTTGGTAAGTGGTTGAGAAATTTGATAATGTGGTGTAAATCTGTATCCATGAGCTCATACACCAGATACTCATCCTTGAAACTTTTCCTATCAGCGGGCAACATGATGTCCTTCAAAGCAATGACATTTTCATGTTGTAGTTGTCGAAGAAGTGTCACTTCCCGCAGGGTTCTGAGAGCATGGATCCGATAATCACACACATTAGGGATCCTCTTGATTGCCACCTTTTCATTTGTTTCATTGTTCAAAGATGAGCATACAAATCCATAGTCTCCTCTGCCGATGGCCTTAATAGGCACATACTTTGTGTCCACCTCGAACAAGGTTTTGCACAAATCATAGGAGACATTATAGTAATTCTTCCCATGATTTCTAGTCACATATGGAAGAAGATCCACAATTGTTGCCATTTCACTGCAAATCACCATAGACATCGACATTTTGCATCAAGGTTACATTCTTTAAAACTAAAAGAGATGACACAAATGCTTTAAAAATATATCCTTTTAATCACAAGAAGTTGTTCTAATGGTCAAGATGCCCGTATGATGAAGTGGGGTCTTGAGTTTGATTCACGCTTACACATGTACGTGGGATTAATTTCGCCTCCACATGGGGAGGGATACCTATGTTATCAAAAAAAAAAATCCTTTAACTAATCTTCCATGCACCAGACAACTTGGAATCAAAAGGGTACAGTAAAATTCCAGGCCTTGTCCTGTACATGTGCATGTATAAACATGTACTTTCTCATTGGATAGAGAACCAATATGATTTAAAGTTCACCGATTTAACAGAGAAGAAATTTAATCAAAATCAGCCTTCTAAGCAAGAACCCATTTGTTTAGTAAAATAAATTTTCTCAGAAAAATATGCCTACAGAAAATCAAAGCGAGAAATACAACGAAACAAACAAATTCACAGAAGAGGAGAAATCACAAATAATTTTTGCAATCCAGACACGAGTTTGTTCAATGTTTGGAATCGAGCAACAAAAATTCTTACAATCCGTAAATTTAATAGGAAATTTATTAAAATCAGCCCCCAGAAAGAACCCATTCAATAAAATCGATCTTCTGAAAAATTATGCACAAGAGAGAATTTTTTTACATGAACGGAGAAAAACACAGAGCATATTAGCAATTGAGATACAAATTCAACGATTCTTCAAGAACTTGAATCAATTTCAATTTTAGTTGAATACGAGGAGATAAGGATGAAAAAGAAATGAGAATCTCGGTGTTACAAGAACAGGCGAGAGAAATCATTATTATCTCCTTCCGTGATTTGCAGAGAAATCAAGAACTTAAACCCTAATTGAAGTGAAACCGAAGAAAAGAGAGGAGCCGTACCTTAATTGAAAGAGGCGAACATATTGAAGAGAAGAAACCCTAATAATCTCGCAGAGAACAGAATGCAGTTTCTAAGTTTTTGCGAATGAGATTGCCAACATAGCCGTTGTGAGGATTGAGGCAGGGATGTCACCCTTCTGTAGTTTTGAATTGAGTCCGACTAGCCAGATAAATCAAGTGAGAGTTTATAATTAGATATGCCATCACATGGCTGATGGATCCTTCATAATTAAGTTCATTTGAGAGTATATTATATGGATATTAATTATTTAAATTTTTACTTTCAATTGATAATTTGATCCATATGATCTTGGTCTTTAAATTTTAATGAGTACATGATCATTAATTTTTATAAATTTAAAATCCAGAGATAAATTGATCAGATAAAGATAAAACTCCATATACAATCTACTCCTATAATTCTTATTTTACTTCACATCCAATTATATAGGACTTAAGACTCATTAAATGACTTGTTCTATTAGAGGCTCAATGGAGAAAGTTTCGCTACAGTTTTTCTTATTCTGTAGTCAAAGTCAGGTTGACTGGCAATCACTCGTTTAGCTACTCTAATTAAGCAGAAGTTAATAGTTTAGTTAATCATTTAATATTTAATTTATGAGAGATTAAAATTATTTTTTAATTAAAATATTGATTACTGCAATGCATGTTAGGCTTAGATATATTTTATTTTTAAAAATAATAAATATAAAATGAATTTTTAAAAACTTTATCAACCCACTTTAACTAAAATTTTAGTCTATTTCGAGTTTATCAAATTTTAAATAAAAATTAAAAATACTAGTTTTTCATTTTAATAGAAGTTCAAATAAAAAAATATCAACTAAAATTTAAATTTGAATCAATATTTTCATCTAAACCCATAACTCATGTCTTAATTACAAATTTCAGCTAAAATTCAAAATTTCAATCAAATTTTTTGATCTAAACTGAAGTTAACTCCTGCTTAAAATTTTTAATTAAGTGGCATTATTTTCATCTAAAGCCATGAGCCCATGATCATAGTTGAACTTAAGTCAGGTCTAATCTATACATGTATGAAAAATTTGTTAAACTTTGTCTCAACTTGAAATCCTATCTAGTCAACAAATTTAAATAACTTTTTTCAATTTAATTTAGAAAACTCAGTAAAACTCATTAATTTATTTAATTAAAAATTCTATAAAATTGAGACAACTCATACTATCTCACTTAAAATTTTAAACTATCGCCTTATACTATATGTTTAGTGTATGGTGTGGCTTGATTTTGTTAGATCCAAGTCAACCTAAATTATACATAGTTGAGCTCAACTTAACCTTACGTTTCATTTCAAGGATCATAACTTAGTCTAGCTAAATAACCCAACTTGACAAATTCTACCGCCAAATGTTGGCTTGTCCTCACTTGATTTAATTGATTTTCTTATTTGATATATAGAATTTAAATAATCAATAAAAACTTTAAAAATAATATATTGAAAGATCTAATGTTAATGGCATTCAATGTCTAATAATTGGCTTACAAACTCTGAGATGTGCCAACGCCCATAGCCTGAACCCATCATGTCTATTGTTTCTATGCATGTAAATGTCTCGGCTAACAAAACAATTCTAATAAGATGATTTAAATAAGTTGAATTTGATTGAATTAAATTATTTTTAAAGGATGAATTCAACTCAATTCAAATTTATACGGGTTTTCTCCCCCCAACCTAACTTAGCTCTAAGATTAAAAAAAAAGCCTAACTTAGCTCTCCTACTTTTTCATATTGGATTATATGGATCAAGTAAAAATCCAACTCAAGTTTCACTTATTTTCCTAATGGCTAGTGAAAAAAAAGGCTCCAACAAAAAAATTTGGCATGCTAGGATCTCTACTGTCAAATTTAGATGAAAGATATTTTTTATTTTGAAAATTTATTACAATAAAAACTAGTAATTTTAGATTTTGTCAAAAATTTGACAGGCTCAAAATAGACTGAAATTTCAGTCAAAATGGACCGATATAGTTCATTAAATTTCATTTATATATTTATTACTTCACAAAATAAAACATATCAAAACTTAAAAATCAAAATGGGTCCCAATAATTAATATTTTAATTTAGAAATCTTAATTTTAATGTCGGTTGAAACTGTAATATTAATTTCAACTCAGCTTTCTCAATTTCTAACTTCACCTGTACCGCCTCTACTTCAAAATAAAGATAGAAACTCGATCCAACGGCTCTCTTGGCTCTCGCTTCGTTCTTAAGAAATCAGAAACTGGTTTTCTTTTCTCTGCGAGAATTTTGATTGCTAGGGTTTCTTCTCTTGAATACTACAAACCTTTGAAACCGATCTCAGCTCGCCTCTTTCAATTCAGGTACGGTTCCTCCCTTTGTTCGATTTCTATTCAATTTATTGATTTCTCTGCGGATTATCGAATGAAACGATGTTGATTTCTCTCCTATGTTCTTGAAACATCGAGTTTCTCATCATTTTTTTCCATCCTTCTCGCCTCCTTTTCCATTGAAATTGAAATTGATTCATAATTCTTGTCGAATAAGACTGTTCTCCCGATCTGCCGGCAGCGACGACTGTCCACAGGTCGTCCTCTGCTGCCGTCTGGGTTTCATATTCACGCTGCCAGCAGCGTCTCTGGTGCCTCTTGCAGCAGGTTCGTTTCCCCTGCTCCACCCGTCCCATTCATCAATGCCCACCAATTTACTAAGGTCTCTTTCATTATTTTCCCCATTAACTTAGAGCACGTTGACGATTTGACCTCTTTAATTCACCAACATATCAGCTTTGCCTAATTTCTTATATTATTCCAATTAACCCATTTAATTCTCATTAAAAACCTTTACCTCTTACCCACCATCTTCTTTATAAACCCATACAGCCGATCACTCATCCTATTCCTCTGCTGTAACCCAATCAATCCCCCACTGATTCGCCCATTCTCCGTTATCAACCAGCAAATCCAAACCTCTTCCATCGCCTCTTACTTTCAAGTTTAACCATACCATCGTTTTCCATCTTTTCTTTATTTAATTTTATTCAACCACCCACCTAGGTTTTACTCACTAATTCCCACGTAGCCATCAGTCATAGTTAACCCGATCCCCTCTGTGTCAGATTTTGATTGAATTTCCTTCTCTATTTAATTTGTGGTGATTTGCAGAAAATGGCAATGTTGGTGGATCATCCTCCGCATCGGACTGGGAAGGATGGGAAGCATTGCTATTCTGTGTGTAATACCAGGTTCGAGGTCGACACCAAATATGTGCATATCAAGGCCATAGGAAAAGGAGCCTATGGCGTAGTGTGCTCGTCTCTTAATAAGGAAACAAGTGAAAAAGTTGCAATTAAGAAGATAACTGATGCCTTTGACAATCGCATTGATGCTATCAGAACTCTAAGAGAAGTAAAAATTCTTCGACAACTACAACATGAAAATGTCGTTGCTTTGAAGGACATCATGATGCCCGCTGATGGGAGAAGTTTCAAGGATGTGTATCTGGTTTATGAGCTCATGGACACAGATTTGAACCAAGTTATCAAATCTTCTCAGCCCCTTACCGGAAATCAGATTCACTGTCTCCTCTTCCAGGTATGAATTTTCTTTCATTTACAGGTATTTCCAACAGCATGATAAAATAATGAATCAATGTGAGACTTCTTGTTTTCATCAATGATTAAAAAGTGAGGGAATTTTTTATTGTTTGTTTTTTTTTCACACCATATGGATCATCTTTTGTCTCTGTTTTTGTCTCATTGTTGACGTCTTTATCGTCATAGTGAAAGTTTTTGGAGGGGGAACTGCAGTAGTTGCTGGAGATGGGGCTCTGCTAGAGATTAAATGGACAGAAATCCCCTGTGTTAGGACAAAAAAGGGTGCAAGAAGGGAAAAGAATGAATGAAACCATACTCGGTGTGTATGTATGATGGGAGCCCAGATACTGTGGCACTAGCCAAAGATAAAAGCACATTAGACTTTACAAGTTGTTATTAGAGCCAAAACCTTCTCATTTCTGCAAATTGCAATCTATGAATGCTTTTATCTGTCAATCATGATACCCTTCAAAAAAAAGTAAATATCCAATAAAGATGAAGAAATTAGAACATGAATTCTTAATAGTTGTTACCAGAAGAAGATATACAAAATATTAATTGGAACCCATAATGGTCTGTATGTGCTGGTGGTGTGTGGATTTGTTTGTATATGTATAGACAGGCCAATAATGTTAAGTATTCAAGGGAATTTAGATTATTCATGTATTCAAATGTAGTTTCGACTATTTATCAGCCAAGGCTAAAACCTTTACCTTAATCTGTCTAGTCATTTTAATTTTCCAAATAAAATTAGAAAGTTCCAAAAATAGACAACTTGGAAATTCATCAAAAATTGCATTGTGTAATTTTTGGGTTGGAGACATGAAATTATGAGGCAAAGCTGTGTTCTTGCTTATCAATTTGTCAAGGAATTGTAATTGAATTATAGCTTTTTGATCTTTTTTGAGTTTGAATACATTTCTTGAGAACTCTATGAATTATTGAACCTTCTCTTGCCTGTGATATGCAGTTGCTCCGGGGCTTAAAGTATGTACACTCGGCAAACATTCTACATCGTGACCTCAAGCCTGGAAACATTCTTGTGAATGCCAACTGTGATCTGAAGATTTGTGACTTCGGCCTTGCTCGTGATAACAGAGGTCAATTCATGACAGAGTATGTTGTCACACGATGGTATCGTGCCCCCGAGTTGCTCCTCAACTGTGACTACTATGGCTCCTCCGTCGACGTTTGGTCTGTTGGATGCATCTTCGCAGAGCTGCTTGGGCGCAAGCCCATCTTTCCTGGTACCGACTACCTTAACCAACTCAAGCTGATTGTCAACATTCTTGGAACAATGCCTGAGTCTCACCTTGAATTTGTCGAGAACCCAAGGTCACATAGTTACTTGAAGACTCTCCCCCAATCCTCTGGTACTCCCTTCACTTGCCTTTATCCCGACGCTGATCCGCTAGCCATAGACCTATTGCAGAAGATGCTCACTTTTGATCCATCAAAGCGGATTAATGTTATTGAAGCCCTCCAGCACCCATACATGTCAGATCTCTATGACCCGGAATTGGATCCATCAGCAAAGGCCCCTATTGAGCTCAACATCGATGATAATTTAGGGGAGGAGATGATTAGGGAGATGATGTGGCAGGAAATGCATCACTATCATCCAACATCTGCCACTAGAGAATCCTCTAGCTTCCTTCGCAATTGTGCCGTCTCACCTCTGTGATCCTCAGCCTGCATATTGGGAACATGAACTGGACGAGCTTGGAATCTGTTAGTGGTGTTCTTTACTTTGAAGGTGGACAGGCAATACTGTAGCTTTTGTTGCTAATGAACGGCCACAATTTTTAATTACACTTTCTCTACTCTTTTTTTTTTGTGTTTAGAGCTCCGCATGGTCCATCAAATTTGTAAATACAGATTCATGTATGTATACACACCAGTGAGTTGAATCAATGGAATGTCATCATTATTTTTGTTTTATCCATCCTTTCATCTGTGCATTGAATCAAGCTTTTTGAGTTCTAAAATTGTCACACGTTTAATCCTTGTGTATTAAGGATGAAATTCAAAGGAAGATATTTGATCAACACTTTTAATAAATTCTGCTGCTTCTCAAAGTCATAGTGTTAGAAATCATTCAGAATGGGTCTCACAAATTCAAGCTGTAGAAGCTGCATGGAGATATTTTATTTTATTAAAAATATCTAAGAAGCAACATGATCATGAACATTACTAGATACACCACCATTGGAGTAAAGATGAATACTTACCAAAGAAGTCCCAAAGAGCAACCAAAAACAAACATAATCCCCTTCAATTCTATGAAAGCAGCAATTATATGTTTGATCCGGTGAAGATGAATAATGTTAAAAATGAAACTGCAATGAATTGACAAAAAGGAAAGAGGGAAACTGCCAATACCTAGTTGGTCTTACTTTGATTTCTGGAACATGTATGTCAAGAATAGAGTTTACTACACAACTTGTGAAACTGTTTTACTCAGGGTCTGTTTTCTTGCCTTTTCTGGGCATCACATATTAAACTACAATGCTCTGCCTGGGAGAAATCTATCATTGTTTGGCTAAGGATTTTCATTTGGGCTTATAGAATCTCAGTGATCAAGAACTTTGGGCGAAGAATTCTGCCTAGGCATTAAGTATAGGTGGGTCTATAGTTCTGTGTTCAGTTATTTCATCCTGCCCATTGATGGGGATGAAGTAGCAAGTCCATCCATCGTTCTATTTTGCCTTTGAAATCGACAGTTGTGCCGAACCTATATAGCCAAGGGTCAATGCTAAAAGAAGTCCACTGGTTGGACATTCCAGACATTTGGAATGTTCGATTTCTGTCATTTGCCATTGGACTTTCAATGAATAGACAAATCTTCTAACACATTATCTCAGTAATCTAAGTCTTTTATAAATCTCTAGATCTCGCTCTACACATCCAATGTGGGTCTTGTAAGTGGTGACCACTGTGTTCTAGATACCATATATTGAATTCTAAGAGGAATTTGAGGTCCTGCTTCACGATAACATCTACTCTTCTCCAGCAGAGTTGGGAGTTGAGCTAACATAGGAGACGTTCAATGAGTTTCATCAAAAAAATATTTTATTTAGATTAGATTAAAATGGAGTTACGCTAGCGAGACACTCTAATGAATCTTCCTATCAGATGAATTTATGGGTTAGATTAGTACATGGATATGAAGAATGTGAAGTTTCATCATTAAATGATTATCTTTGCCATTTCATTTTGGGTGGTCATCCTAACATGGGATGCTCTTTTAGTAGACACGGATTTTTCGGATTTCCCAATTTACCCCCATTCGCAAAAATAAGCTCACTTTTTCAGTAAATCGAATTATGTGTAGAATGATCCGGTCGATGTACCGATTTGGACTCTTAAGAAATCGGTGCACCGATTTCCAAATGATCCGATCGGTGCACCGACAAGTGAACCAATTTACTAAAAAGTGAACCGATTTTTGCTAATGGATGAGGGCCAAAATGAAAAGTTCACTCAAACCCGTGCCTCCTAAAAATAACTCCCATGTTAGGATGCCCACCCTTCATTTTGTCCTTTAAATTTCTGACAAATGTAAGCTATTAATTTTTTAAATATGTAAATCAAGGAATAATATAATTAGATGGAGCAAAAATTAACACAGCTCCTACTAATATGATATTTTATACATTACACCCAACTATATGAGGCGTAAGTTAAATTTTAAGAGTAGTCGTGGTTGAAAGTCTTGTTAGAGCAAGTTTCGATAGAGTTTCTCATTTTTAAAGGCTGAAACAAATAATAAATTCATCAAAATTTAAAGATCTTAAAATTACAGTTAGTATAAAATTCAATTAAGATTTTTTTTTTTTTTCAAATTTAAAGATGGTGGAGAAGCAATCACTCTGCATTAGTGGTATTGATAAAAAAAAAAAAGAATTTGATAGTAAATATATATATAAAAGAGACACTTTACCACTAGAAAGAGATAGTTATTTATCTAATGGTAAATTACTTTGTTCAGGAAAATAGTTTATGTAATTTTTATTTCATTTATCACTTTTTTCCATAATTGTCAATCTGCTTAGGAGGCCATCTCAATTTGTGTCTAAAATAGAATGCTTCAATATTCTGGTTGTTTTGATATTCCATTTTGAAAAAGATGCTGTGAAAATTAAAAAGTAAAAAAAACTAAAATAACGGGGAAGAGAAAAATTAAAAAGTACTAATTTAAATTAAAATTATGGAATCAAAAGATTAACAGGAAATAGAAAAATGATAAAACAGTAAACTATATTAAAGTTATAGAAATGTAAAAAATTGAATTACTCTATACAAGTAAGCTAAGAAAAAATAATTTCATTAAGAATACGAAGAAAATACTCAGACACAGTCCTATTAAAACCCACATTGATGTAGTTCAACTGGTTGCCTTCTGCCCCAGGAAGCGAGAGGTTGTGGGTTCGAGCCCCCATGGCTTACTTTGGTGTGTCCTAGGGGTAGTGGGCTCACATGTGGGGTTTTAGTATGACTCTTTATGAGATTTCCAAACGTAAATAATAAAAATTAAATTTATTTGAATAAATGTATCATATTTTTAGTTGAAAGGACATGTTTAGCTGTTTCAGCTGATATGAACCAAACAGAGAATGAAAAATTTTTGGTGGGTGTTTCGTTAACTCAAGCTGAAATAAAATGTTTTGGACTATTTTAACTAAAATGAAACAAAATTAAAAACTATACTTTATTTAATAGCACTGGTAAATACTTAAGATGCTACATGACACCCAAATTGGGCCAACTGAGCTTCATTTTCACCCTTCTCCCATTGATACACATTGCCCCCTTCAATTGGATTTCATGCCCAATGAATCTCGTGGGTGGTTTCATGATGTATCCTAATTTTTTTTATATGATTGCCAACATGCATAACATGAACGTCTCTACCTTATATCATGTGAGACTAATTTTAAGAATACACAATTATTTGATATGCCTCGCATATCAGATAAATCCGAGAAGGATTGAATATTACCTTTAGTGTATTCTTAAAAGCTCATGTCAATCGTGTTGGGGCAGCGAACGAGTCCCACATTAGTTGTGAAGGGATACGTTTAAGGCCTTATAAAGGATTTTGGCTAATTCACCTAATGGGCTAGTCTTTCGAACTCGATACCAAGTCCTAACAAGTAATATGAGAGCTATATCTCCAAACCAATGCATGTAGACCAGAGGATCCCCTGATCAGAAAAGATGGTCGGGGACATTCTATTGCCGAAGAGCCTCATTTAAGGGGAGGATTATTGAGACTGCGAACGAGACCTACATTGATTGTGAAGGAGGAGATTTAAGAACTTATAAAGGACTTGAGTAAATCCATCTAATGGGCTAGTCTAGTAGTCTTTTGAGCTGAATACCCGGTTCTAACAAATCGAACTGTACCCGTGCAGCCGTTTTGTTCAGAGTGCCTAACAAATGTTTGTCGGGGCAATAAACGATGCTATTCTGGTCAATTAATTCTTCTCCACCCTTCCTTTAGCTGTTGATATTGTTGTTACTTCCTAAAAAATGCCATGACCAGTTACAAGCCCTCGAAGTTCCCAAATGCCTAGAGTTTCTCCTTGAAAGTAATGAAACAAAGTTTGGTTGAGGACTTAGATTAAATTTGGATTTTGGAGCGAGTTACTCAGTAGTATTCTCAATATAAATTTGCTTGTAGTTTGATAAAGAAATAATATGCACAATTCAACATGTTCAGTTATGAAAATTATCAATGGCAGTGGTGGTGTGAATAATGTAAGAGATGTTCCAAGGCACAAGAATAGAATAGTGTTCACTTTAATTACTAATGAAATTTAAAGCCACAGATGGATTGCATTATATTTTTAAGTCTGATGATAAAACATCAACAATGGGATATGCTGTACCCTGTACTAGAAACATTGATTATTTGGTGTATATGGGGCTTGGAATGCCAATGTTTTCCATTTCTTCTGTGATGCATTTGGTTGGTACATTTTTACATAGTAATGTGAAATAAAGTTGTGAAGCAAGAAAAAGAAGTCAACCAAAATGGAAAAATTAGTTATTTTCAACAGGGAACATTTATTCATGATACATTTCGTATAAAATAGACAAAAACATAGTCCTCTCCCAGTGCCAACGCCAAATGTCACTGTCATCAACCTTGTGGTGAATGTCGAGAAGAAGAGAAGTACCACTGAAGGGGTTGTACGATTTAAATATAATAAATGGTATTAAAGTCAGGTTTCAGGATACTCATATGAATTCAAGAGATCTCCTAGGCGGCCGAGTTAGCTGGCCTCATTCGAAGGGAATTATTGAGGCTAACTAAGAATGAGTTCCAAATTGAAAGTGCAGAGGAAGATATAGGGATTTATAAAGAATTTGGATCACTCTACCTAACAGGCTACTCTTTGGGCTGAATACCCAGGTCCTAACAGTTGGCAGATGGGCCACCGAATGGGATCCTGGTAGTATGTGATGTGCCACTCATTTCAGTTGATTTCTGGTGTAGTGATGTCTCCTCAAATGGTCAAGATGGTTGGTTGGTATTCTAATGAATGGAGCTACAGGTACGAATGTTGACTATAATCACGGAACTTAATGTAATTTTAGCATCTTTTCTGGCATATGATAATTAACCACTCTACAGTCCTCACTTGTAGCCAACTGGTCATTTATTTGGCATATCTGATACCAAGCAAATGGCCTGGTGTTGCAGCACAGGGACATGGAGATCATTTGGAGGAACTCTGCAAGCAGAAGCCTGCAATAGAGGAGTGCAAAGTTTATGAGGCTTAATTGCTTAAATTCCTTCTTATCAAAGATCATGCTTTATGTCTAGTCACATAATGCTAGTGCAAAGGCTGTCATTGTTCTAGTCTCTCCAGAACTGTTAGATTTTTGTTCTAGGCCGAAATGAAATGTCATGTACTGGTTCTAGAATCACTACCACATTTATGGATAATTGTAATCTTGGTTCTTCTACTCTTATACTGCTGCTACTGATAATGGTAATATCACATGTCAAGGCCTCTATTACCCTTGAATTAATCCAGGTTAACATAGATACTCCTTTTGAGGCCTTGACCCAATGTTCCATTTGACATTTTAAGAACATAAAAAGCTTTATTCAATGTAGATAAAAAAGATAGCTAAAATAAAAATAATGATGATACTATTTGATTCTATTAATTTCAATCATATGCCAATACAAAAATGCCTTCTCCACACATCAAATACATCACCTTGTATTTACATTTAGATGGACTGTGCAGAGCTCTAAAAGACAAAAAATAGAACAAAAAGTGTGATATAGCCGCTGAGGGTCGCAAAGGCGAGGCGGGGCAATTGCAAAGAAGGAAGCTAATGTAATCTTCTGGCAGTATCTATTGGATGATAATGAAGAATTTCTTGCCACATCATTTCCCTAAGCATCTCCTCCCCTAAATCCATGCCAATGTTGAGCTCAATAGTAGTCTTTGCCAATGCGTCTAATTCTGGTTCATAGAGTTCCGACAAGAATGGGTGCTGGAGGGCTTCAACAACGCTGATCCTCTTTGATGGGTCAAAAATGAGCATCCTCTGCAACAGGTCTATGGCTAGTGGATCAGCATTGGGATAAATGCGGGAGAAGGGAGTGCTGCAGGAGTATGGGAGAGTCTCAACATAACAGCGTGCCTTGCTATTGCTGATGAATTCAAGGTCAGTCTTTGGCACAGGTCCAAGAACATTGATGATCTGCTTGAGTAGGTTGGGGGGATCGGTACCAGAAAAGATGGGCTTGTGCCCAAGCAACTCAGCAAAAATGCATCCAGCAGACCAGATGTCAATGGAAGAGCCATAGCAGTCACAACTGAGGAGCAACTCAGGGGCTTCATATGATAGTGTGCCAACATTCTCCGTCATGAACTGGCCTCTATTGTCACGAGCAAGGCCAAAGTCACAAATCTTCAGATCACAATTGGCATTGATGAGAAGGTTTCTAGGTTTGAGGTCACGATGTAGAATGTTTGCCGAGTGTATATACTTTAGACCTTGTAGCAACTGCATGTCAAAGGCAAGAGAAGGTTAGCAATTGATAAGAGGTCTCAATAAATGTATTCCAACTCAAAGAAATTCAAAAGGTTGTAATTCAATTTCAAATTTTTGGCAAATTGATAAGAACGAAAACAAAATCACTGACTTCCATTCTATATTTTATTGTGGAACGCTAAAAAAAATGTTGTAAGGAGAATCCATACCTGGAAAAGGATATATTGGATATGATCTTTGGTAAGTGGCTGAGAAGATTTGATAATGTGGTGTAAATCTGTATCCATGAGCTCATACACGAGATACACATCCTTGAAACTTTTCCTATCAGCGGGCAACATGATGTCCTTCAAAGCAATGACATTTTCATGTTGTAGTTGTCGAAGAAGTGTCACTTCCCGCAGGGTTCTGAGAGCATCGATCCGATAATCATACACATTAGGGATCCTCTTGATTGCCACCTTTTCATTTGTTTCATTGTTCAAAGATGAGCATACAAATCCATAGGCTCCTCTGCCGATGGCCTTAATAGGCACATACTTTGTGTCCACCTCAAACAAGGTTTTGCACAAATCATAGGAGACATTATAGTAATTCTTCCCATGATTTCTAGTCACATATGGAGGAAGAGGATCCACAATTGTTGCCATTTCACTGCAAATCACCAGACATCGACATTTTGCATCCAGGTTACATTCTTGAAAACTAAAAGAGATGACACAAATGCTTTAAAAATATATCCTTTTAATCACAAGAAGTTGGTCTAACGGTCAAGATGCCCGTATGATGAAGCAGGTCTTGAGTTTGATTCACGCTTACACATGTACGTGGGATTAATTTTGCCTCCAACTTGGGGAGGGATACCTATGTTATCAAAAAAAAAAAAAATATCCTTTAACTAATCTTCCATGCATCAGACAACTTGGAATCAAAAGGGTACAGTAAAATTCCAGGCCTTGTCCTGTACATGTGCATGTATAAACATCTACTTTCTCATTGGATAGAGAACCAATGTTTTTAACAGTTCACCGATTTAACAAAGAAGAAATTTAATCAAAATCAGCCTTCTAAGCAAGAACCTATTTGTTTAGTAAAATAAATTTTCTCAGAAAAATATGCCTACAGAAAATCAAAGCGAGAAATACAACGAAACAAACAAATTCACAGAAGAGGAGAAATCACAAATAATTTTTGCAATCCAGACACGAGTTTGTTCAATGTTTGGAATCGAGCAACAAAAATTCTTACAATCCGTAAATTTTTAATAGGAAATTTATTAAAATCAGCCCCCAGAAAGAACCCATTCAATAAAATCGATCTTCTGAAAAATTATGCAAAAGAGAGAGAATTTTTTTTCACATGAATGGAGACAATCACAGAGCATATTAGCAATTGAGACTCGAAATCAACAATTCTTCAAGAACTTGAATCAATCTCAACTTTAGTTGAAGACGAGGAGATAAAGGATGAAAAAAAAAATGAGACTCTCGGTGTTTCAAGAACAGGCGAGAGAAATCATTGTTATCTCCTTCCGCGATTTGCAGAGAATCAAGAACTTGAACCCTAATTGAAATGAAACCAAAGAAAAGAGAGGAGCCGTACCTTAATTGAAAGAGGCGAACTGAGATCGATTTGCAGGGATAATATTGAAGAGAAGAAACCCTAATAATCTCGCAGAGAACAGAATGCAGTTTCTAAGTTTTTGCGAATGAGATTGCCAAGATGACGGAGGAAGGAAGGTTGCCGTTCTTTTATAAGTGACGACCGCCAGCCCAGATAATGGAAGAACGAAGGAAGGTTCCCGTCCTTTTATAAGTGACGAGTTGACGACTGCCGGCCAAGATGGCCGTTGTGAGGATTGAGGCACAGCTGTCACCCGTCTGTACTTTTGAATTGAGTCAGACTAGCGAGACTAACCAAGTGAGACTTTATAATTAGATATGCCATCAAATGGCTTATGGGTCCTTCTTAATTAAGTTCATTTGATAGAATATTAGAAGGATATTAATTATATAAATTTTTACTATCGATTCATATGATCTTCGTCTTCGTCTTTAAGATGACCACTAACTTTTACAAATTTAAAATTGAAAGATAAAAAAATCAAATAGAGATAAAACTTTATACACAATTTAGTCTTATATTTTTTTTTTTACATCACATCTAAATATATATACATACGTCAAGACTCATTAAACAACATAGACAAAGTTTCTCTACAGTTTTTCCTTTGAATGATAGCTTTTATTAAATTTTCAAAAAAACACTAGAATATCACAGATACACGTGAATATCATTAACATATCAAAATTAAATTCTATGACCACTAGATATTATTTTATTAAATTATTTTTAAAAAAAAAATCAAATTTTGAGGTTATCTTAGCATCGAAACTCAAAAAAATTAATGAAAATAACTAAAAATGATAAAAATTGATTGAAATAACTCTAAAATTCAATAACTTTCTTTTAAATCTTTTTAAGTTTAAAAAAATATTGGCAAACCTTGGTGTGCCTTAAAGGTAGTGGGTTCATGTGTGGGGGTTTTACGTAAGGTATCTCACTGTTTTCTACACGTAAATTAAAAAAAAAAAGTCAAAATTGTTTATATATATTTATATATATATAATACAATGCAACGCAAGAAAATGAAAGGCGAGTGATCCTCCTACGGACGTTTTGTGTATAAAGACACAAATTTTAATCGATCTACATTTTACCCTTCAACTGTCGTACCGGAAATAGAAGAAGATAAAGAACTTGATCACCAACCGGATCCCTTAATGGCAAGTCGGCTCGCCGAAATTTATGAACAGTGCAATTCGGCTCTCTGAAATTTCAAATCAGCTTACCAAAATTCATGAACAGTGCAATTCGGCTCTCCGAAATTTCAAATCGGCTTGCCGAAATTCATGAATAGTGCAATTCGGTTCTCCAAAATTTCAAATTGGCTCACTGAAATTCACATGAACAGTAAAAATCAGCTCATTGAAATTTTGGACATTCCTATAATCGGCTCACCGAGAGCCATTAAGAGATTCGGTTGGTGATCCGATTTTGGACATTCCTATATGCGGATTGCCGAATGCCATTAAGGGATCCGGTTGGTGATTCGATTTTGGACATTGCTGTATTCGGATAATTCAGCTCGACGAGGGCCATTAAGGGATTCGTTTTGGTGATTCGATTCTCGACATTCTTATCTTTTTAATGGTACGTCCGGGTGAAAGGTAAAATCGAGATCAATTAAAATCCGTGTTTGTAAATACAAAATGTACGTGCCAAAATGAAATGATGATCAAATTTCAATGAAATTTGAGATAGTTGCGTGTGACTCATTAAACAACATATTTTATTAGAGGCTCAATTGACAAAGTTCCTCTACATTTTTTACTTTGAATCATAGATTATGTACAGTTGACTGGGATTCCACTATGGCTGCGTTTGGATGGGGGTAAGGGGGGGGTAACCCCCAGTTACCCCTACTTACCCCCATTTGGTAATAAAGGGGGGAGGGGTAAAAATTCAAATTTTTACCCCTCTTGTCTCCCTTTTAAATACCCCCATGGGGCAAGGGGTATTCATTCTTGAATACCCCTCCTTACCCCCACTTTTGCTTATGATTTTTTTTTTTTTTACATTTTATTTATTTATTTATTTTGGTGAGTACTTGGCTTATTTTTTTTAAAAGCACTCCATTATTTCCATTTGATAAATTTTATATCACCAAACAACAAATTATATTTTTTTATTAAGAGATATGAAGAATTTTTTTATTCATTTATTGAAATTTAAAATAATAATAGTGGTTTTTTATTCATTTTTTATTTTTTAAGGAAACATTTCCCCTATTTATCCCGTGCCTTCATCTATTTTTCAATTATATATTATATAATTTTCTGAAACGTATTTGTCTAAATGTTCTATTTTTAATAATTTTATAAGAATTAATAATTTTTAACAATTTTATGAGAATTAATAATTTTATTAAATCTATATAATATAAAAATAAAATTTCTGTAACATTTTCAATATGATGCATTTAGGTGAGGGGTAAATTTTTACAGAGGTTACCCTTGAGCAGGGGTAATTGTAAGTAGGGGTAAACTGACATATTAACAATTTTATGAGAATTAATAATTTTATTAAATCTATATAATATAAAAATAAAATTTCTGCAACATTTTCAACGTGATGCATTTGGGTGAGGGGTAAATTTTTATAGGGGTTACCCTTGAGCAGGGGTAATTGTACGTAGGGGTAAACTGACATATTAATAATTTTATTAGATCTATATAATACAAAAATAAAATTTCTTTAACATTTTCAATGTAATTGTCACGCCCCGACCCGACCGGTGGGCCCAGAACGCGACTGATTTTTTTTTTTTTTGAAAGATAAGTAACTAAACCACAAGCATTCTTGCTGGGCCGAATCAACAGTTAAGCCCAGCGGTTACACATTAGTCCGTTAAGTGAACTCAAACATGTACCATATGCCTGCCTCCAAAAATCAAGACATAAACAACATCAACACATAACATAATCAAAATCAAACATCATTGATTAATCAATCATAACATTGTCTCAAATGGCAACATAGCCGATTACAATATAAATTAAGTATCACATCCGGTACTTAAAACAACGGTTCCAAGAACCAACAGAAAGATCAGGGCATTCCCCTCCGGGGGAATCCCAAGGCACTGCTTCACCTTAAACGCCCTAAGCCTGAAAGAGAGGGTCCTCCTCCTCGGGTTCATCGCCTGAAAGGTGAGTGGTGTGAGCTAACTAGCCCAGTGAAGGATAATTAACAATGCACATTAAGTAAATAGCAAAACAGGTTAGCAACAGTTCAATATCACATGCTTGATAACAGTAAGCATAATCTCAAATAAGATAATAACATCATCAAACTATCAATCACTGCCATTATCCACCGTAACGCCTGCCGACTACACTGAGACCAGTATTAAGTCCCGACACGGTCAAAATACATCCTTTCAAGTACATCTCCGGCTCTTAAACTTAGCCGATACTGACACCCTCAAGTCAGCAACTGACGACAGCATGGTCCGCCCATGGTCCAGTAGACATAAACCATCTCTCATATAGCCGATATTGATTCAATAGCCCAGGTACGTGGAAGCAGTCTTACATACACATACAATCAACGTCGTAATACCATAATCATCACAGCACTCTTACCATAGTGCACCATGTATAGGCACATGGGTGGGTTCATCAAAACCGAAACCACTCATTGCTCAATATAACACCTGTTTACAAAATCTGCAGAGTTAAGTTCTCTTACCGTTCTGTGTGGTTTACGCGGTCTCTGTCAAACAACATACAAGTACTCAATCAATATACATAACAAAATACGTGCATATACGTAGTATTTTGGAAATCACACGTTTTCCCACAAAATATCCAGGGTTAATGGAAATGAGTCTCCTACTTGGTTTCTATCCTTTTTAAATCATCCATAAGATAATAACATAATAAACATAAGGGGCTCAGTCCAAACTCATATTGTCTTCTGGGCATTGACCAGATTGACTTATTGAGTGAGGTCTAGATCTTCGGGTCACTTCTCGGTTGTCTTCTGGATATGGACCAGAGCTGACATTTTGAATAGGCCTCGAGGTCACTCAGTGCCCGACTATAGTGTCGGCCTGAAAGTGAATCACTCAGTTCCCGACTAGTGTCGGACTGAAAGCGTATACAATAGTATTTAGACTATAAATAATAAGAGGAAAATGGGTTAGTACAATTTTAATTAACAGAGGGGGGTATAAATCACATCAATTAATCAAATACATCAATAATCAATAATCAAGATTAAAACAGTAATTAAACAATATTTTATCGTTTTCAAAAACGGGTCCCTCGGAACATCACCTCGGAACAAGGGTACAGTGGCTTCGGATAGTCCGAACCACTCAAAACTGGGTCACTGGCCTCGAAACTTGAGGCCTGACTTCGGATCGTCCGAAGACTAGGTCTCGGATCGTCCGAAGTCCATCCGAAACAGGAAAACAGAAAAACAGAAGTCTCGGTGGGTCTACAGATCTCGGAACGTCAGAAGATTGGGTTCGGACCTTCCGAAGGTGTTCGGATCTTCCGGCTGGCTCGGTCCTTCCGAGAGGGGTCTGGCTCGCCTCGGGCGGTCTGGGCTTCGGGTTGAAGCTTGGAACGTCCGAAGGCTGACGGTCCTTCCGAACTGGGTTCGGTTCTTCCGAGCTCGGCTCGGTGCGTCCGAAGGGTTAGGCTCGCCTCGGGCGTGCTTGGCTTCGGGGTGAAGCTCGGAACGTCCGAGGGTCAGACCGTCCGAAGGTTCGGACCTTCCGAGGAACGGCTCTCGGACCTTCCGAGAGTCGTCGTCTCCAACTGTCCACAACAGCAGACAGTCACGGCGGAAAAACGGTGAAATGCGATTCCAGAAAGGGAGGGCTTCCCGGATTCTTTTTTCACATCGGTCTGGTTTGATGGACTCCTCTGAGACTCCTCTTTACACAGGGATTGGTTTGGAGCTCAAAAGCTCAAAGGGTCATCCGATTTTAAGGGTAGATCCACACGGGTACATGAAACCCATGGTTTTCCTTAAAACTTAAAACTGATTTTTCTTAATCAAAACAGGGTCAATTTTGGTTTTGTTTGATTCTAAATCGGTTAGAATTTAAAAATGAATGCAATGGATACCTTGGTTCGGGATTTTGGGCTGAAAATCGGGTTTTTGGAAAATCTTCCACTTAGCTTACTGTTACTGAAAAACAGAAGCACAGCAGGTTCTCGGTTCTCGGTTAGCAGGGCTCGGTCTCGGCTGGAATTACAGAGAACAGAACAGAGAGGGAGAAGAGAAAATGCAATGGTTTGCTGGGAGTTTCAAACCGATGGGGAAGGGTGAATTTATAGGCTCTCTGTTGAAGAGAGATGCCGGAAACGGGCTGCATGAGCAGAGTCGACGATGGGACGGGACAGAAGGCTTCATCATTCGCCGGAAGGGTGAGGGATGGGATGGGACGATGGCAGCTCAAAGATCACCGGAAATTCCAGAAATCCGGCTGAGTGGCCAGAGCACGCGCCTGCATGGCGTTGCTGATTTTTCCCTGCGGTTGCAGATAAGCCCTCGGGTAATTCTCGATTTGCAGAAAGGCCATGGTTTGATAAAAATTTGATTTTTAAACTGAAGGTGATAAATTAAAGACTCAAAAATCCGATCCAACCTTACAGATGGGTTGGGTTTTTAAAACTTAAGTCATAATAAAAATTTAGATTTTATCTCTCAATAAAAACCCTTGATTTAAACAAAAATCACATTTTACCCATAATTACTTAATTAAACAAATGTAAAAATAACTAATTTGTAAATCTTATTTTCAAGTGAAATGAAATATCTAGATCATTTTTAAAATGGTCTAACACCCGATACCGTTTTCAAAATTTAACTCATTCCCGAAAATATTTTAAATAATTAAAACTCTCTTTCGGGCGATATTTAAATATCATTTTCTGAAAAATAAATTCATTTTAAACTTAGAATGCAAATCATTCAATAAGGAGAGTATTATCAATCAATGACAATCACCAAATTACACCAATTATGAAAATTTACACAACAAACGGTAAAATTACCAAAATACCCCTCCAGCTCGACGGGCTGGATCACTGAGCTCATGGGCTCGGATCGGGCCTCGCTTGGGCTTTCCTCAAAGCCTTGACCGAAAACTTCGAGATCAACCGATTAAACACGGAAATTAAGCTAAAACACGTCTAATCAGGGGCAGGGTATTACAGTAATGCATTTGGGTGAGGGGTAAATTTTTACAGAGGTTACCCTTGAGCAGGGGTAATTGTACGTAGGGGTAAACTGACATATTAATAATTTTATGAGAATTAAAATTTTTATTAAATCTATATAATATAAAAATAAAATTTCTGCAACATTTTCAACGTGATGCATTTGGGTGAGGGGTAAATTTTTACAGGGGTTACCCTTGAGCAGGGTAATTGTACGTAAGGGTAAATTGACATATTAATAATTTTATGAGAATTAATAATTTTATTAAATCTATATAATAAAAAAATAAAATTTCTGTAACATTTTCAATGTAATGTATTTGGGTGAGGGGTAAATTTTTACAGGGGTTACCCTTGAGCAGTGGTAATTGTACGTAGGGGTAAACTGACATATTAATAATTTTATGAGAATTAATTTTTTTATTAAATCTATATAATATAAAAAAAAAATTTCTGCAACATTTTCAACGTGATGCATTTGGGTGAGGGGTAAATTTTTACAGGGGTTACCCTTGAGCAGGGGTAATTGTACGTGGGGGTAAACTGACATATTAACAATTTTATGAGAATTAATAATTTTATTAAATTCATATAATATAAAAAATAATAATTATAATTTTTATGAAGAGATATGTTGATATTTTTTATTTATTTATTGGGATTTAAAATAGTAATATAAAAAAAATCTTTATTTATATTTTTAATATTAGAATGCAAGTGTTCATTTTAAATTATAATTATGAAAAATAATTTATAGAAATTAGATAATATTATTATAAGTTATATTATTAGAATTTACTTCATAAATATTATTTATAATCATATTTTATAAAAAAAAATATATTAATATATCAGGTTACCCTTATAGTTACCAAAAAAGATTTTTTACTCTTAGGGTAAGGTTTACTTTACCACAACAATTACCAAACAAGATAAGAGTAATCCCAATTTAAGGGTCACCCCTACTCAAGGGTGACCCCTACTTAGGGGTAACCCCTATAAAAATTACCCCCCATCCAAACGCAGCCTATGTATAGTTGACTGGGATTCCACTCGCTCAAGTAAACTAGTTAAGTAGTAATTAATAATTTAATATTTCAGGTATGAGAGATTAAAATTGATTTTTAATTAAAATATTGATTACTACAATGCATCGTAGGTTTGGATATATTTTATTTTTAAACATAATAAATATAAATGAATTTTTAAAAACTGTATCAACCTATTTGACTGAAATTTTAGTCCATTTTGAGTTTATCAAATTTCTAAGAAAAATTAAAAATACTATTTTTTCATTTTTATAGAAGTTCAAATAAATAAAAAATATCAATAAAAATTATAATTTGAGTCAATATTTTCATCTAAACTTATAACTCATATCTTAATTACAAATTTTAACTAAAATTCAAAATATCAAATATTTTTTTTTTTAATTTACATCTGGAAAACTGCAAAAAACTTAGTGAAAAACTCTCATAGGTATTACCCACTTCCCTTACAGCACACCAGGTAAGGCCATTGGAGCTTGAACCTGACATGCAACGTATTTTAAAGTGAAATATTACCAATTGAGTTACACCCATGTAGACAAAATGAGCGTTCAAGAAGTCTACTTTCAATCAAATTTTTATCTAAATTTAAGTTGAAATATGTATTTTTTTAGAAGTATCATTGATACCGGAATCAGAAATAACTCTCACTTGAAATTTTTACTAAGTGGCATTATTTTCATCTAAAGCGATGACCACCGTTGAACTTATGTTGGATCTAATCTGAACATGTATGAAAAATTTGTACAACTTTGTTTCGATTTTAAATCCTATCAAGTCAATAAATTTAAATAAACTTTTTCAACTTAATTTGAAAAATTTAGTAAAACTCATTAATTTATTTAATTCAAAATTCTATAAAATTGAGACAACTCATACTATCTCATTCAAAATTTTAAACTATTGCCTTATATGTCTGGTGAATCATGTGGTTGGATTTTGTTAGACCAGAGTCAACCTAAACTATACATTGTTGAGCTCAACCTAACCTAACCTTTCATTCATGACTTAGTTTGGCTAAATAATCCAACTTGACATAACTCTCGCGCCAAATCTTGGCTCGTCCTCACTTGATTTGATTGGTTTTCTTATTTGATATATAGAATTTAAATAATCAATAAAAACTTTAAAAATAATATATTGAAAAGTTAATGGCATTTAATGTTTCAACTATTGGCTAACAAACTCTGACATGTGCCAATACCGATGGCCTTCAGTACATCATTTATGTTGTTTCCATGAATCTAAGTATCTTGGCTAATGCAACCATTCATTTGAGAGAATAATAGGAGGATTTAAATAAAGTTGAATTCAGGGCCGGCCCTGGATATAGGTGAAGTAGGCGGTCGCCTAGGGCCCCCAAATAAAAAGGGCCTCCAAGTCCATAAGCTCCTTTACTATATTATAAATAGTTAATAATGTATATTTAAAACACTCCCACATTCTTGTCCGGTTGGTTAAAAGTTAGCCCTTTATAAGTACAGACCTGGGATCAAATCCCGACTGTATTTAATAACAGTAATTTCGTAATTTCTTTTTTATCAAGTTATTTAATAATAATAATAAAAAATAACAATAATTTAAATTAATACTACTTGAAATCATTTGACTATTTTTAACTATTTCGAATTTAAAACACTTAAAATTGAAAATTTATATATTGATAATTTTTCTACTCAATTTAAAGCATAGATTTTTTAAAAAATTAAAATAATGATACTAACAATCATAATAATAATTATTATAATTCTCATTTTATTGAGTTTAATAATAATAATAATAATAAAATAATTTTAATTAATAAAGACTCTTTTAAAATATATCTATCATCTAAATAAAGAGAAAGAGAAATCTATATTGAGTTGATAATTTTGAATTAAAAATATTTTAAAGCTTTTAAAATTTGAAGAGATAAAAAACATAACTTTATTCATTTGATCAATATAGATTTTATTAGAACTAATATACAAGTATAAATCATTATAATTAAGATAATTTTTAATTTTTAATTTTTTAAAAAATACAAAAAAATGAAAAATGAAAATAATAATAATATATTCATTTCAAATGAGAATTTGCATTAGTATCACACCCATATGAAAAAAATGCAAACCAATGTTGTTTTTCAAATGCATGAATTACTTATAAAATAATATTAATTATACCAATTACAGTTACCTATGCAGAAATAAGTTTTTAAAAGTTAAAATTGATAAAATCGTATCTTCGGTCTACAATGTCACAAGAAATATTCAATAAATTAGCTATCTTATCTATTGAAAAATAAATGTTAAAAAAACTTAAATATAGTAATTTAATTAGTAATTTTGCATCTCAAAATAAGAATAAATTTTAAATAATACTTTATTATAAATTTAATTATAATATTTTATTTAGTTTCACGCATTGTAAAAAAAAATATATGATTTTATTTTTTATGAGTATATAAAGGCCCCATCTTAAAAATTCGCCTAAGGCCTCTGAAATCTCAGGGCCGGCCCTGGTTGAATTACGTGAATCAAGTAAAAAACACTCTGAAGTTTCAACTTTTCTTCCTAATGCCCAGTGAAAAAAGGGCTCCAACAAAAAAAATTGTCATGCTAGGATCTCTACTGGCAAGATTAGATGAAAATTTTACTCAAATTTAAATTTCAGCTGATATTTTTTATTTTGAAATTTTATTGCAATAAAAACTAGTATTTTTTCAAAAAATTGATAGACTCAAAATGGAATGAAATTTCAGTCAAAATGGACCGATATACTTCATCAAATTTCATTTATTATATTATTTTCAAAAAATAAAACATATCAAACTTAAAGATCAAAATGGGTCCCAATAATTAATATTTTAATTTAGAAATGTTATTTTAATGTCGGTAGAAACTGAAATATTAATTTCAACTAAAGCTTTGTCAATTTCCAAAGCATAAACCACGCGCTTTGGTCAATTTCAGTCAACTCTAACTTTAACCATGCCGAGTCTACTTCAAAATAAAGCTAGAAACTCGATCTCACGGCTCTCTGGGCTCTCTCTCTTCCTTCGCAAGAAATCAGAAACTGGGTTTCTTCTCTCTGCGAGGGTTTTGATTGCTAGGGTTTCTTCTCTTGAATACTACAAACCTTTGAAATCGATCTCAGCTCGCCTCTTTCAATTCAGGTACGGTTCCTCCCTTTGTTCGATTTCTCAGCGGATTACCCAAGGAAACGATGTTGATTTCTATTCAATATCGGTTCAATTTATTAATTTCTTGATTTCTCCGCGGATTTCTATTCAATTTCGGTTCAAGTTCTTGAAACATCGAGTTTCTTTCATTAAAATTGAAATTGATTCTTAATTCTTGTCGAATTATTGATGTTGTTTTAAATTGCTCTTACGCTCTGTCATATTCTCCATTTTTCGCTGTGTTTTTTTCTCTGCATAAGTTTCTCTTAAGATTGGTTTTATTAAATGGGTTCCGTGTTCAGAAGGCTGATTTTGATTAAATTTCTTTCTTTATTAAATTTGTGGTGATTTGCAGAAAAATGGTAATGTTGGTGGATCGTCCTCCACATGGGACTGGGAAAGATGGGAAGCATTGCTATTCTGTGTGTAATACCAGGTTCGAGGTCGACACCAAATATGTGCATATCAAGGCCATGGGAAAAGGAGCCTATGGCGTATTGTGCTCGTCTCTTAATAAGGAAACAAGTGAAAAAGTTGCAATTAAGAAGATAACTGATGCCTTTGATAATCGCATTAATGCTATCAGAACTCTAAGAGAAGTGAAAATTCTTCGACAACTACGACATGAAAATGTCATTGCTTTGAAGGACATCATGATGCCCGCTGATGGGAGAAGCTTCAAAGATGTGTATCTGGTTTATGAGCTCATGGACACAGATTTGAACCAAGTAATCAAATCTTCTCAGCCCCTTTCCAGAAATCAGATTCATTGTCTCCTCTTCCAGGTATGGATTTTCTTTCATTTACAGGTATTTCCAACAATATGATAAAATAATGAATCAATGTGAGACTTCTTGTTTTCATCAATGATTAAAAAAGTGAAGGTATATTTTTTTTTTTACACACTTATGGATCATCTTTTCTCTCTTTTTTTGGCTCATCCTCGTCGTCGTTATCATCATAGTGAAAGTTGTTGGAGGGAGAACTGCAGTCGTTGCTGGAGATGGGGCTCTGCTAGAGATTAAATGGAGAAATGAAATTCCGTTACTAGAATAATGCGAGACCTAGAGGGGGTTGGGGGGGGGTATTGAATAAGTCTCCAAGGTCCTAACAAGAAATCCATATGTTAGGACAAAAAAGGGAGCAAGAAGGGAAAAGAATGAATGAAACCATACTCAGTGTGTATGTATGATGGAAGAACCTGTACAAAATATCAGTTGGAACCCATAATGATCTGCATGTGCTGGTGGTGTGTGGATTCGTTTGTTCATGTATACACAGGCCAATAATGTTGAGTATTCAAGGGAATTGAGTCATGTTTTTAAACGTAGTTTCGACTCTTTATCAGCCAAGGCTAAAACCTTTACATATTGGCCATTATATCAACATTGAACTAGTACCTTAATCTGTTTAGTCATTTTAATTTTCCAAATAAAATTAGAAAGTTCCAAAAATAGATAGCTTGGAAACTTCCATCAAAAATTGCATTCTGTAACTTCTGGATTGGAGACATGAAACTATGAGGCAAAACTGTGTTCTTGCTTATCTCTGTCAAGGAATTGTAATTGAATTATAGCTCTTTGATTTTTTTTTTTAGTTTGAATACATTTCTTGAGAACTCTATGAATTATTGAACCTTCTCTTGCCTGTGATATGCAGTTGCTCCGGGGCTTAAAGTATGTACACTCGGCAAACATTCTACATCGTGACCTCAAGCCTGGAAACATTCTTGTGAATGCCAACTGTGATCTGAAGATTTGTGACTTCGGCCTTGCTCGTGATAACAGAGGTCAATTCATGACAGAGTATGTTGTCACACGATGGTATCGTGCCCCCGAGTTGCTCCTGAACTGTGACTACTATGGCTCCTCCGTCGACGTTTGGTCTGTTGGATGCATCTTCGCAGAGCTGCTTGGGCGCAAGCCCATCTTTCCTGGTACCGACTACCTTAACCAACTCAAGCTGATTGTCAACATTCTTGGAACAATGCCTGAGTCTCACCTTGAATTTGTCGAGAACCCAAGGGCACATAGTTACTTGAAGACTCTCCCCCACTCCTCTGGCACTCCCTTCGCTTGCCTTTATCCTGACGCTGATCCACTAGCCATAGACCTATTGCAGAAGATGCTCACTTTTGACCCATCAAAGCGGATTAGTGTTATTGAAGCCCTCCAGCACCCATACATGTCAGATCTCTATGACCCGGAATTGGATCCATCAGCGAACGCCCCTATTGAGCTCAACATCGATGAGAATTTAGGGGAGGAGATGATTAGGGAGATGATGTGGCAGGAAATGCATCACTATCATCCAACATCTTCTACCAGATAATCCTCTAGCTTCCTTCTTCGCAATTGTCCCGTCTCACCTCTGTCATCCTCAGCCTGCATATCGGGAACATGAACTGGACGAGCTTGGAATCTGTTACTGGTGTATTTTACTTTGAAGGTGGACAGGCAATACTGTAGCTTTTGTTGCTAATGAACGGGCACAATTTTTAATTACACTTTCTCTACTCGGCTTTTTATGTGTTTAGAGCTAAGCATGGTCCATCAAATTTGTAAATACAGATTGATGTATATGACCTGTGGAGAGAGATGTAGAATTTTGGTCAAGGTATGTTTGTAGTGGTATACAATTGTATACTCACCAATGATTTGAATCAATGAAATGTCATCATTATTTTTGTTTTAGCCATCCTTTCATCTGCTTTGAATCAAAGCCTTTTGAGTTCTAAAATTGTCACACGTTTAATCCTTGTGTGTTAAGGATGAAATTTAAAGGAAGATATTTGATCACCAATGGATTAGAAACCCATACACACTATGGATTTGCATTCTATCCTCTGTAAGCTTGATCAACACTTTTAATAAATTCTGCTGCTTCTCAAAGACATAGTTGTAGAAGTCATTCAGAATGGGTCTCACAAATTCAAGCTGTAGAAGCTGCACGGAGATATTTTATTTTATTAAAAATAACTAAGAAGCGACATGATCATGAACATTACTAGATACACCACCATTGGAGTAAAGATGAATACTTACCAAAGAAGTCCCAAAGAGCAACCAAAAACAAACATAATCCCCTTCAATTCTATGAAAGCAGCAATTATATGTTTGATCCGGTGAAGATGAATAATGTTAAAAATGAACTTGCAATGAATTGACAAAAAGGAAAGAGGGAAACTGCCAATACATAGTTGGTCTTTGATTTCTGGAACATGTATGTCAAGAATAGAGTTTACTACACAACTTGTGAAACTGTTATACTCAGGCATGAAGTAGCAATTCCATCCATCGTTCTATTTGTCTTGAAATGGACAGTTGTGCCGAACCTATATAACCAAGAGCCAATGCTAAAAGAAGTCCACTGGTTGGATGTTTGGAACGTTTGATTCCTGTCATTTGCCATTGGACTTTCAATGAATAGACAAATCTTCTACCACATTATCTCCCAGGCCATCGCATCTGAGTGTCTCCGCTGGACAGATTTCGGTGGTTTGCTCATATTGTTTCCTACCAGATGAAGGTGTTATTGTCAACTGGTGGAATTCCCCTGTTTGGCTGCCCAGTGAAAATCAGAAGTATGCGTAACTATTAGACTGAAAAAAATATCCTGTATCACTAAAGTTTTAAAGCTTACAGATTCAAAGACACAACATTTAGATTCCATGAGTGCTATGAATCACCCCGGAATTCCCTTCCACGTTAACATTCCTTAATAATATTCTTTGTGTTCATACAGGTTTCTTAATGCTAGGTTTGGTTAAAATAATGAATCACTTGAGATCGAACTTGTGGTATGATCGAAAAAAGCGAACTACTGATCCCTGTATGATATGTTGAAGTGTCTTCAATAGGTTGACCTTGTAAGTGAATGATAATAAATAGAGGCTGCTGATACAAGGATTGAGTGAGGTGAAATGAGGAGTGAATGGGACTAACTCAACGCATTGAAATGGACTGACTGTGGAGCCTAAAATTAACTAGTTTTAGGTAGCTGAAATGGACTGGAGAATCCTTCCTTAGTTGGGGCTTGAAATGGAGTGATTTTAGGTGCTAAATGTACTGGTTTTAGGCCCTGATATGTATTAGTTTTGGGGTTTGAAGTGGACTAGTTGAGTGGTACAAAAATGAACAGGTTTGTAATGTGGAAATGCACTAGTTTTGAAGTCCGAAGTAGGTTGATTTGGAGTGCTGGAATGGCTTGTTTGAGGTCTGAAGTAGGCTAGTTTGCTGTACAAAATTGGCTAGTTCCAAGTGCGGAAGTGGGTTTGTTTCTGGCTACAGAAGTGAACTGTTTGATGGTGTAAAAGTGGGTTAGAATTCGAAAGATTGGAGTGATGGTCAGAAACCCACCTCATGAAGCAAGAATCTCAAGTTTGTTTCTCACTTTATTTCAAAGGGTCATTCCACGTAGACTTATCCAGAGATACTTTGCTAATAGCATGCTTCTAGAGTACAAAGTTCAATCATTCATCAATTGTCATTTTTTTCCTTTTATAATATGAGCATTTTAACTCACATTAGAAGTGAGACTAATGTCACAAATACTAAAGTACATCATCTAAATAATGTTTAAATTATAATAAAAAATTATCCTTTCTTACTTAACGAAATCTTAGGAAATTGATTTTTTGAGGATTCTTTTTCTATAAAAAAATGAATTTCATAAATTCTGTTTTTCATTGATATCAATTTTTATTATTTGGAGTGACAAAAAGGTCTCCATTATAATTGATTGCTGAATTTTTTTTGCTATTGTTAAGTGGGTGAGCATTGATTGTGACACAATTGCGCCTAATTTTACATGATTGTGATCATAGTGATGATTGCAATAATAACAATAACAACAATGATAATAATAAAACTTATATACATTTTATAGTTAATTTAATCTATAATTTACTTAAAATAAGAATATTATGTAATAAAGTACAATTGGGTTAGTGATCAAACCCGCCTCGATCCTAACAGAGCCCCATCTCTAACAACGGCTGCAGTTCCCCCTCCAACAACTTTCACTATGATGATAAAGACGTCAAGGATGAGCCAAAAAAAGAGACAAAACATGATCCATAAGAGTGTGAGAAAACAAAAACCAAATCCCTTCACTTTTTTTAATCATTGATGAAAACAAGAGAATCCATACCTGGAAGAAGAGACAGTGAATCTGATTTCTGGAAAAGGGGCTGAGAAGATTTGATAACTTGGTGCAAATCTGTGTCCATGAGCTCATACACCAGATACACATCCTTGAAACTTCTATCATCATGCCCTTCATTTTCATGCTATAGTTGTCGAAGAATTTTCACTTCTCTAGAGTTCGGATAGCATCAATTCTGATTGTCAAAGGCATCAGTGATCTTCTAATTGCAACTTTTTTCACTTAGTTTCCTTATTAAGATACGAGCACATGATGCCGTAGACTCCTTTTCGTATGGCCTTAGTTTTAGGATTGGGTACCCATTCCAAAAGACTAGCACATTAGGTAACTCAAGTCCTTTATAAATCTCTAAATACCCCCATGCACTTCTAATATGAGACTCGTTCGCAACCCCAACAATCTTCCATCAAATGGGGCCAGCCATCTCATTTACTTGTAGGATCTTTAGACTACATGAGGTAGCCTGAGGCCTGGCTCTGATACATCTTGTTTTTTTTTTTTTTAAATGGTTCATATATTAATAGATAGAAGCACTAGAGATGCAAATAGATAGAAGAATACAAGCTAAAAAGAAAAACAAACCAAAGCTGAGAGGAAACCTCCCACTACTACAACAAAAGAGAACTACGGTAGATCAGGATAAATCTGTACATTCTTTCCAAACACGTAAAATGTCAGACATAGAGATATTCTAGAACTCCGGGAAGAGAGGTGGCTCATGAAGTATAAAATCTCTAAATCTCCCTCTACACTTCAAGATACAACTTGTTAGGACTAGAAATGTATTCCAATAGACTAAAATATTAGATAGAGTCACCTAAGTCCTTGATAAATCCCTAGATCTCCCTCTACACTTCCAATGTGTAATTCATTCGCAACCGCCAACAATCCCCCATCGAACGAAGCCAGCCATCCAATCTACCTGAAGGAAGTTCCTGAGCCTATGTGGGGTAGCCTGAGATCTGGCTTTCATACAACTTGTTAGAACTGGGTATCAATCTTAAAAGACTAACCTATTAGGTAAAATTACTCAAGTCTTTTATAAACATTTAGATCTCTCTACACTGCGTATGACTCATTCACTGCCCCAACACCTTAATAGGCTCATATTTGGTATAAACCTCGAACCTATCATTGCCATAAGGCCATAGGAAAAGAAAGCTACAGTATCTTCTGCCCGTCTCTTTATAAGGAGGAATCAAGTGATAAAGTTGCAATTAAAAAGATCAGTGATGTCGAGGACGATCCACAAACATTGTCACTTTTCTGCAAATCACCACAAATTTAATAGAAAAAGAAATTTAATCAAAATCAGCCTTCTAAACAAGAACCCATTTAATAAAATCAATCTTAAGATAAACTTATGCAGACAAAAAAACGCAGCGAGAAATGCCATTAAAAAAAAACAACAAACAACAATTGAAAATATGACAGAGCGTAAGAGCAATTCAAAACAACATCAATAATTCGACAAGAATTATGAATCAATTTCAATTTCAATGGAAGAGGAGGCGAGAAGGATGGAAAAAAAAATGAGAAACTCGGTGTTTGAAGAACATACGAGAGAAACCATCATCGTTTCCTTCGGTAATCTGCGGAGAAATCAAGAAGTTGAATAGAAATCCAACAAAGGGAGGTCGTTCGAGGGAGAAACTGCCTGAAGAGGTAGATGATCCCCTGGGGAGGTCCCTTTTCCCTCTTTTATTTAGCGCACCGTCGGTTAATCAAACGGTAAAACTGCCAACCAGGCAGCCGTTATCCAACTGCCCAACAGTTGGCAGTGACACTGTGCTACGCAACTGAGTTGTGCTGCTGAGTTAAGTTGGTAATTAAGTTGATGCAGTGATCAATCCGTATTGCCGTTGGAAGAGTCGGGGATCGAGTTTCTAATTTTTTTTTAAATGGAGTTTGTATAGTTAAGAGTTAGACACATTGAGTAAAGTGGGGAGGTTTATGTTTTGGAAATCGATAAATCTGAGTTGAAATTAATATTTCAGTTTCTAGAGACATTAAAATTAAAATTTCTAAATTAAAATATTAGTTATTGGGACCCATTTTGATTTTTAAGTTTAGATATGTTTTATTTCCTGAAGTAACATATATAAATGAAATTTAATAAGCTATATCGGTTCATTTTGACTGAAATTTCAGTCTATTTTGAGTTTATCAAATTTTTGAAAAAATCTAAAAATACTAATTTTATTGCAATAGAAGTTCAAAATAAAAAATATCAGCTGAAGTTTAAATTTGAGTCAACATTAAGTGGAGATCCTAGCATGCCAAAAATATTATAATTTTTTTGTTGGAGTCATATAAAAAAAATTATCTTTTTTTTATCAAGTATTAAAAAGGCCGACACTCGTGTTGGACTTTTACTCAATCCACGTAATCCAATATGAAAAGGTAGGGGAGCTGAGTTGGACACTTTTTATCTTAGGGCTAAGCTAGATTAGTGGGAGAAAATCCGACTTAAATTTGATTCGAGGTGAGTTCATCTTTTAAAAATTGATCAAACCCAACTTATTTAAATCCTCCTATTATTCTCTTTAAAATGAATTATTGAGTTAGCCAAGATACTTCGATGGATAGAAGCATATGACATGATGGGTTGAAGGCTATTGCACATCTATGTTGCGACTTAAAATAAAGTAACCTCGGCTTGAAATTAATATTTGAAAATTTTGAAGTCAAATCAATCACTCAAACAATAATGGAGAAATTATTTGACAATAGTAGTATGGAGAATCCAACTAACAAAATATACCAATATTTAGGAGGAAAATCCTTTCATGTAGAAGGAAAAACCACATGACAAATTTGAGTCAATCCACTGTATCAAATCAAACAGTAAAATATTTCTTAAGGTATTATAATATCAAGAAGAAAATAATATTATTCTGAAAATATTCAAAATCGAACCTATCCCAGACTTGTTCGAAGGGATGGCCAGATCTGATTTGAATTACAATCTCTATCGGATCTCTCTATCTCATATCTGCAGACTGCAGCTCGAGTCTCTTCCAATTTTTTTGGACTTATTCTTCTCTGTCTCAATCTCTCCCATCTCAGGTTATGTTTTTTTTCTTCTACTCTCTGAATGGCCCCTGTTCACAGCTCTCGGGTTTTCCTCGCACATCTGCCTCACGTCTCCACTGCATACATATTTCTCTCTTGCTGGAGTCCGCTATTTTTCTTTTCTTTCCTTTTTTTCCTTTCTTTCCTATTATAGGGTGTGTTAGTCAACAGTCTCAAAGATTAATGAGGTTAAACATTTGAATACCTTTCTTTGTCTTTAAAAAAAAATAATGTAGGAGTTCATTTAAATGGGGCAGGCATAAAGAGAGATTATGGATAACTATGGTCTTATTTATTACAATCATTGGCTGAGCACCAATCCAGGACTAAAAGTGGAGGATAAGGATTAGTTCTGGCCATAAACCTTTATTAATAGAATCTGTAAAGTCAAATATGTCAGGCTGACGAGACCATTTCATTTCAGGCAGCTTGGTTTGAGCACCCCTCTTTTAGAGGAGATATGTGGTGAAAGTAAAGAAGATAATCATGATGAAGTCTATTGGCAAAGTGGCTGAAAGTTTCAAAATTTGGAAGAGGAGGGTGGTCGGTGATATTAAAAATAAAATAACAAGGCTTGAAAAGGTGATTTCTCCGGTTCAATCTAGGGCTGCAACTCGGGTCAGATGGGTCAGATTTTTTAAAATCTAATTCGACCCGAGTTAATATATATGGAATCCAATCTGACCTGACCTGAATTCTCAACTCGACCTCTAGAACCCAACCCGATCTGAATTCTCAACTCGACCTCTAGAACTCGATCCAATCCGAATCAACTCGAATTCTGACTTGACCCGCATTCTGAACCCATTTTAACCTAAATTTAGTTGGGTCGGGTCGGGTTATGTAACCCTCCGACCTGAAGGTGGGCCCAAAATACTATTAAATTTTTTTTTTTACTTTAACAACTTCGGATGATATCTCTTATCATTTCATATAATAAGAGAACTAAATAGTTGAAATATTAAAAATTACCTGTGATAAAATCAAATTGGATGGCCATGGACCGTGTGTTTTTATGGCTTCAATCCACTCACTTGCAAGAAGTCTACTTGCGTTGGAGGGCCAAAGGTAAGAAAAGAGTGAGGTAAGGTTTCTCGGAAAAAGAAGGATGAAAGGGACATACAGGATTGTTTTTTTTTTTTTTTTGTAAACATACTACACCCGGGGGGTATTTATAGGATTAACTGCATGGAAGTAAATAAAGGGACGCCTACACGTTGGCCACACCTCTTATTGGTAACTTCAAGGTGCTAGTTAAGGATAATATAATTTAATGATATTATAATATTTTATTTCTAAAAACCTTATCCTCATTCATTATATATAAAAATGGTTTAATTAAATTAATTCATCCAGTCTAAAATATCGGGTCTTAAAAATCATAAACATTGTTGAAATCTGGAGAAAAATACACTTTCGAAATCGCTCGATCTAAGCGAAAATGACACATAGGTAGATTTTTATCAAAAATACAGTATTTGTTTAAGTATTTTTAAATCTTATTTTGTAAATCTGTTAAACAAACTAATTGATTAGAACACAAATTAAATACTAGTTATTTTTCTGAAATTTTATAACTTTTATAATTATTTTCATAAATAAGGACCTTCTAGGGTCACATTTATAAATATTTCTAAAAATCAAAAGTATAGACAAAAAGGTCCTATGAATTCATCATCTAAAGTCAGTACCAATGCATAGCTTTGATAACTCAATTATTTCAAACAACATATAATAATAATAATCAATAATTAAATCACCTAATAATAATATTTATGGTAAAATACTATTTTGCCCTTCCAACTTAAATGAGTTAGATCTGTGAGCTATTGAGCTCAAAATGGGCTGACTCTAGACTTTTCACAAATCCCTCAACTCGGCCTGACCCGCTGGCCTGAAATTCTTGACTCGACCTACATGATTTCTAGGGTCGGGTCATGCGGGTCGGGCCAAAACCCGACCCGAGTTGCAGCCCTAGTTCAATCCATGAGAGATAAGACTATGGTTAGCCTTGGCTAAAGGTGGCGTAGGCCCCCGCCTAGGCCCCCTCAAAATAAGTCTAAAAAATAACCTGCAGTAGGGCTCCTGAGATTTTAAGGCCCCATCTTAACATTTTTGCCTAAGACCTTTGAGATTTTAGGGTATCTTAGGGTCGGCACTGGACAAGACAATGGTGATTCCTCCAAGTTTGAAGGCATTGATAAAAATCTTCTGCCTGAATGCTTGACTCAGTGTTAAGAAATGGATATCCATCCCAAAATACTAGTATGTTACATGGAGTCACCCAAGTCCTTTATAAATCTCTAGATCTCCCTCTATACATTTTCAATATGGGACTCGTTCTTAGTTAGCCCTAACAATCCTTCTCTCGAAGGAGACCAACCCCATCCCATTTGCCTTGGAGGTCTCTTGAGTCCATATGAAGTAGTCTAAGACTTACGTTCTGATACTGCTTGTTAGGAAATGGGTATCCATCCCAAAAAACTAGTTTGTTAGGTGGAGTGATTGAAGTTCTTTATAAATCTCAAAATCTTCTTCTACAGATTCAACGTGGGACTATCAACACTCAGTTTTACTTCTATTCCTCTGCGGTGAGAATTTTCGAGAGAGGGAGAGGCCACACAAGATCAGTATGAAGTCATTCACCTCATCTCCTCAAATCTCTTGAAAAAGCCTCCCACTTCATATCGCTCTTTCTCTCGCCTGCGTTTTAAGCGACAAAATAAAAGGCTATGAAAAAAAAAAAAAGCATCAATAGACGACGTTGCTACCAGTGTTTTCACCACCTTTCTTCACTGTCTTTTTTACCTTCTACGGCTCTCGGATCTGAACTGTCGTCGTCCGCAATTTCCATCTAGATGAGAAAGCCTCCGTCGCTCACCGTCAATTTCTGTAGCAAAAGCGAGAGGCGTTTTTTTGTAAAGGCAAAACCATCTCTCTCTCCTTCCTCTTTTCGTGGTCTGTAGGATCATGATTTTCGATGCTCTTGCGGGAGTACAATTTTGGGTATTCATCAGCCCAATAAAAAAAATATCAAAAAAGAAAAATCTATTTTCAAGCTGCCAACTCTATTCATCGCCTATCAGTTCGCAATCAATCAGTGCATTGCCAAATTGCAGCCAGTCAGTGTGCTGCTTTTCAACAAATCTTCGCACCCAGTCAATGCGCTGCCAATTCATCTCCACAGTCAGTCAGTGTGCTGTCAATTCATCGTTGCAGTTAGTCAGTGTGCTGCACGTTCATCTCTTCTCTGATCAGTCCGTTCATCTCTTTTTTGCAACAAGTCAGTGTACTGCTAACAAATCTTCGTGGCTATTTAGTGTGCCACTTTTCGCAGTTTTAATTTCCAAACTTCACGTTATTTCATACACGCTTCAACTTGCGGAGGCGTGTTAAGATAAGATTAGATTTATTTAGTAATTACTAATATTTGTATTTTCTATTTCTAGTGATTTTCTTATTTAGTTGAGTTACCTTCCATATTTGTAATCTCTTCTCTTTATATAATAAAGTCTAGAATCTCTCCTTAATTTATAAGAGGAGACACCCAATTATTTTCGCAGTTACCAATTCAATGGTGAGCCGGGCTTACATGTCCCAAATAGTAAATTGAACTCCACGGTTAGGCCTTTTTAACCTGGACATTCCTCACTGTTCTTCACCTCCCATGGGCTAAGCTGCTTGCCTGAAAATATATGAGAAATGGAGATATTTTTCAAAAAGCAGACCAAGGTGGGTTATTCATTGTTGTTGGTCTGTGTTAGACTTTTGTGTCCAACGTCTAGTGTCTGCTTTGACTTTTCAGTCCATGTATCTGTTCAAAGAGGGAAACAACACAGTGGAGTGGATTAGTGGAGTAATCACTGATCAAACTATTATCTCACCAACGACCCGTGCGTGCATTTATCTAGGTACAGACTAACCAAATTGATCAATTTAAAAGAATTTTTTATTAAATATATGACTCATTAAAAATCTTTTAATTAAATTAATCAATTTACATTTTTAAACTCTTAAAATTTGATCAATTTAGATTATTTCAGTCTTTAAAGTTTATAGTCTTCAAAAACCAGACTTAATTGATTTGATTGATATGATTCTGGATGAACAATAAAAGACTTTTTCATTTAGGGGTTACAAATTTTTATCCAACTGTGGATATGCTTAGCCTGACCCGACGGGAGGAAAACTTCATATTTGAGTCATGCCTTTAGGGAAAAAAATTGACCCTAAGTCATGTCTTTTTTTAAAAAAATATTAAATTCACTCGATCCAAAATAAATTTGGATCAGGTCAGATTGGTAGAGGTGTCCCATATTCGAATTAGACCTAAATTGAATTAAAATTAAAATTTAAATAACTTATCTATTTTTACGTATTAATTTTAGCCTATGTATTATTTTGAGTTGGGTTGGATAGAAGGGTCCTAAACCTGAACCAACCTTAATTGAATTAAAATTATTATTTAAAATAATTTATTTATTTTTCCTATTAATTTTAGCACAGGTCCCCCACCAAGTTAAAAAATCTGAGTATACTCTCAATGTGTTCACGTGAAAAGAAAACACTTTTATCTTTTATTTTCTATTAAAAAAATCTTTTATTTCTCTAATTCTTTTAAAATTTCTTATATCAATTCGGGTTGGTTGAATAAAATAAAATATCATTCGATTCAGGTCAGAAAAAGAAATTGTTATTGCTTATAGCCAATTCTACCCATTCTTACCCCTATTTTTGACAAATTTATCACATTTAACGAGCCTTATATCTAAAAACACACGATGATAGACTCTGCATATTTTTTTTATATATAAATATCAGAGAATTAAATATCAGCCGATATATATCAGATTTTAAGCCGCGATACATATCGTCTGATACGATATGTATCTGGCGTACAACTATGATATCGATGATATTGGCATTTAAAAAAAAAAAAAAAATCGTCTCCATCAATATGTTGGCCGATATTTGTCCATATTGGCAATATCGTCCAAGATATCGGTCGATATTTTGCATTTTCAATTTTTTTCTTAAAAGGTCTTTTTTATTTTTTTGATTCAGAAAAATAAAAATAAAAAACACCTGATATTTAAAAAAGAAAAAAGAGAGAAGTTGATGTCACCGATATATCAACCAATATCATGATTTCACGATGTATCAGTCGATCCGATTCTTTTATCCAATCTTATCAAACCCGACCCGACCCGTGGGTCAATCGTGACCCGGCTGAAACATGGGTCGGGTCATTTTAAGACCCTTTTGGATTAAAAACCCTCTTCGACCCACGGGTCAACCCAATTTTTCTAATAAACTCGTGACCCTTGACCCTTAAAAACCCTTTGTTTCTTTAAATGAAGAAAATGAAGATGAAGATTTTGGTTTTTTTGAGAATATGATTTTTGGATTATTATTTTTTAGTATTTACAATTGGGTCTGAGAAGAATTTTTTTTTAATAAAATATAACTTTAGTTAATAATTTAATATTATTTATAATAATATATTAATAGCACGGGTTTGAGCGGATTTGACTATGGGTCAACCCAGTTGCATCTTATTTAATCCACCCTTCCTTCAAGACGGATCACTCTACGGGTCGAGTTTTAAAACATTATTTTTACCTATAACAATAATAAGTGAGAGAAATTATTGTCAAGCACGAAGTATGTCAACCCAAAAGGATTTGTATGTAAGAAAGAGGGTTTTTTTGCATATATATATATATATATATATATATATATATATAAGATTTTTGAAAGGGGAATTTGGTAGAGGAAGATTTGAAGGAAGAATTTTTTTAAGAAGATTTGAAAAAGATTTTGGAAGTTATTTCCTTTGAAGAAGAAGATTTCTTATTTTCATAATGTGGTGCGGGTTTGTACTGGGTTTGTTGAAGTATCCTTCCCAATTGTAATTTTTTGTTTGAACGATGAATGAAATCAAGTTTGACTCAAATTGCATTTGATCTTTTTTTTTTCTCTTCTAAATGTAATGCCTTGTACTTTTAATGATTCCCTTGCTCTAAGTCTTCTCATATTGCATTCATTATTTAAAATATAAGCTAAGAACACCACTAGATTCTCGAACCCATTTTTGTTTGTAGATCCTTGTAGACAAATTATAAGTCAACTATTCTTCTTATTTTATCTTCGAACATCTTTCTACTGTCCTTTTACTGAGGGATTTAAATCTCAACCGACAGAAAAATAAAAATAAATATCAGTTGTGGACTCGAGCCGATATCTACTTATATCAGATGAATATCGACTTTGTATATCGATTGATATTTATATATATTCTTTTTAAAAACAGCCTTTTATTTTTTTAAAAAAAAACCATCGAGATTTAAAAATAAAAAATAAAGAGAGAGAAAAAGTTCATCCAAAATCTCAGCCAATATGAAAATTCCATCGAAATCTAAGTTCAACCAAATTTTCCACCTTGGCCTTCACTATCTATTTCAATCCTTTTGGAGACAGGTCAATTATTATTCTCTAGTTTTCTAATGTAACATGTGACTGCAATTTGAACATCTTTCCCCTTTCCCTTGTCATTCATCTCGGTCCTTTCAAGTCTAACATCAATTTTTCGTCCTCTCCTTTTTTTCAGGGTCTACAAACATTATAAAAAATACCTGGTTGATCTAATTAAGAGAACATGTTTATTAAGTCGCACTGACCTTTCCACAGGTATTTTATATAATGAGACATGGGATTTAAAGTATTGCATATTTTACCCTTCCATTGTCATACGAAAGTATTTAAAAAATGTCAGTGTTCCGATCAATAGAGCGGTCAGTGATTTGATTTGTTATTTTTTATGAAAAAAACAATCTCAGTTAGATAAATTTTACTGAGCCGGTCAGTGAGTTGATTTATATCACAATAGAAGGGTCAGTGATCCGAAGAACAAAATGGACAATAGAGTAAAATCCATGTCGAATTATACAAAATGCCCATAGGAGGACTATTTTAAATTGTTCTTGACCATAAGAATATGTATCCAATATGATTCCCACTTTTATTTCATTTTATACTTAATAAAAATCACTTGTCCAATCTTGAAAATCATACTTCCTCTGTCCAAAATACATGTCTATATGTATTTTGAAATTGTCCCAAACTAATTTGTTTTATTTCTTTATTTTCATATTAAATCAAAGCTTTAACCTTTTCAATGAACTATAAATCAATTTCTAACATGTTTGGAAAGACGATATTCTTTTATAAGGGAGCACTTACACACACCCGGAAATCCTGCCTCTACACAACCGAAATCGGATTTTCGAGTGAAATTACAATTTTACCCCCGCATTTCCATTCATTCGAATGAATCATTCATTTGAATGAATCCTCAAGTGTATTTTCAATTCATTCGAATGAATGGGCTGAACAGTAACACGGAATACTGCTTAGCCCCATTCATTCGAATGAATAGTAATAAAATGACCTTCATTTTATCCATTCATTCGAATGAACCGACCGTTCATTCGAATGAATGTTCAGAATGATCGGTTCATTCGTTCATTCGAATGAACACGAATGAATACGAATGAATGAGAGAACGTTCTCATTCGAATGATTCATCACGAATGAGATGAATCATTCGAATGATTCATGAGTTACAGTATACAGTATATAATACATTTATTTAAATTCTTTTAAAATTTTAAACTTATTTTTTAAGCACTGCGTATTTCTAAAAATTTTCAAATTGAATATCTAAACTAATTAAAATAACCTGATAAAAATACTTTAAGATTTCAAGGTCTTTTGACACTCCTAAATATTTAAAACACACTATTTTACAAATAAGGGTATCCCTAAAATGTGTTGAAAACACATTTAGGAATGTCAAAAGACCTTGAAGTGTTAAAATATTTTTATCAGATTATCGCAATTAGTCCGGATATTTAATTTGAGAAATTTTAGAAATACACAGTGCTTAAAAAATAATGGTCTATGTTTTAAAATATAGACAGTTATTTTTAAGCACTGTGTATTTTCAAAATTTCTCAAATTGAATATCTGAACTAATTATGATAATCTAATAAAAATACTTTAAGACTTTAAGGTCTTTTGACACTCTTAAATGTGTTTTCGACACAGTCTAGGGATACCCTTATTTGTAAAATACTGTGTTTTAAATATTTAGGAGTGTCAAAATGTGATATCGTAACCCATGAGCTAGAGGCTAGGCCCTAGATAAGGCTGATCCAAGTGAAACTGGGTCCTGTCGGACGGGCCAGCAGACTGGGCCGGTCGGATCCGACAGCCCAGCAGTGGGTGGGAGTTGTGGAAAGTCCCACATCGGAAGTTGAGGAGTTTGAGAGGGGGTTTATAAGTAATCTTGCTCCTTCAAACCAAAAAGACGCGTTTTGGGCCGGGTCCGATCCAAAAACCGTGCGGGCTCGTGCGTGTGCACGTGTGTGCGCGTGTGGGCCCAAAGCGGACAATATCTTGTTGGCCGATCCCCAAGCCCTTTTTATGGGCCGGGCTGTTACAAATGGTATTAGAGCTCCGGGTTCTACACTCGGACTGTGTGGGCTTACTGCCTTCCACTGGATTCATTGGGTCGAGCCGATGGCGGTTTTGGGCTTTAGGAGGGTAGATTGTGATATCCTGACCCATGAGCTAGAGGCCAGGCCCTAGATAAGGCTGATCCAAGTGAAACTGGGCCCTGTCGGACGGGCCAGCAGAGTGGGTCGGTCGGATCCGACAGCCCAGCAGTGGGTGGGAGTTGTGGAAAGTCCCACATCGGAAGTTGAGGAGTTTGAGAGGGGGTTTATAAGTAACCTTGCTCCTTCAAACCAACAAGATGCGTTTTGGGCCGGGTCCGATCCAAAAACCGTGCGGACTCGTGCGTGTGTACGTGTGTGCGCGTGTGGGCCCAAAGCGGACAATATCTTGTTGGCCGATCCCCAAGCCCTTTTTATGGGCCGCGCTGTTACACAAAAGACCTTAAGTCTTAAAGTATTTTTATCAGGTTATTTTAATTAGTTTAGATATTCAATTTGAAATTTTTTTGAAATACAAAGTGCTTAAAAAATAATGATCTATGTTTTAAAATATAGACAGTTATTTTTAAGCACTGTGTATTTTCAAAATTTCTCAAATTGAATATCTGGACTAATTACGATAATCTGATAAAAATACTTTAACACTTCAAGGTCTTTTGACACTCCTAAATGTGTTTTCGACACAACCTAGAGATACCCTTATTTATAAAATTCTATGTTTTAAATATTTAGGAGTGTCAAAAGACCTTAAAGTATTTTTATCAGGTTATTTTAGTTAGTTTAGATATTCAATTTAAAATTTTTTGGAAATACACAGTGCTTAAAAAATAAGTTTAAAATTTTAAAAGGATTTAAATAAATGTAATATATACTGTATACTGTAACTCATGAATCATTTGAATGATTCATCTTATTCGTGATGAATCATTCGAATGAGAACGTCCTCTCATTCATTCGTATTCATTCATGTTCATTCGAATGAACGAATGAACCGATCGTTCTGAACATTCATTCGAATGAACGGTCGATTCATTCGAATGAATGCATAGAATGAAGATCATTTTATTGGAGCTAAGTAGTATTTCGTGTTACTGTTCAACCCATTCATTCGAATGAATCCTCAAATTGAAAATACACTTGAAGATTCATTCGAATGAATGGAAATGCGGGGGTAAAATTGTAATTTTATCCAAAAATCCAATTTCGGGTGTGTAGAGGCGGGATTTCCGGGTGTGTGTAAGTGCTCCCTTTTATAAACTTTGATTTGCTCATGTGCGACATTTTTTAATTATTTCTACTTCCTACTTTCATTGTCTCAATCATGCATTGCTTCATAATTAAAAAAATATTATTGAGTAGTAACTTCATAACGAGACATTGTCCCAACCTTTTTTTTTTTTTTTTAATCAGGTTTGTATTGACTTATTAATAGGCTTTTGGTGCGCTATGCACAAAAATGATCTTTAAAAATAATTTTTTTTGAAATAGGACAAGTATTTTAGGACAAAGGAAGTATTTTTTGAACTCTTATGACTTTGATAATTTTAAATTATTTTTGAACATATAATATTTTTAAACATATTTTCATAAAATAGTTAAAAGTAATCAATACTTACATTTTCCACATTCTCATATTACTTTAATATTAATTCATAGATAAGCAGGTACATATAAACTGTAATTTAAATATATAAATTTATATAAAATCATGTTTTTTAGCATCATCTAAGTATTTAAATATTAAGGAATTCATTTATTATCAGTGCTCCTAATATCTCTCCAAAAAATTGAGATAAAAGGTAAAAAATATCTAATGGACCTTGTATTTAACCCAACATAAAAATGGATTTTCCAATTAACACTTAGCACGTGCCAATACCACCTGCTGGCGAGTCCAAAAAAAAAAAGTCAAAAAACGAAAAAATCGAAAATAATACGCGTCTGTTTGGAGAGAGAAAGAGACAGAGGGAGGGAAGGGAAGGAGAGAGAGAGAGAGAGGAGAGGGCGGAAATGGGTAAGAAGACAGTGGAGAAGAAGAAGAAAAAAGGCCGTCCTTCTCTTTTGGAACTCCAAAAGCGAAGCCTTCGACTGCAGCAGGAAAATCAGCAACAGCAGAAGCGAAACTCTAGCCCTAATTTCCAAAACCCTAATCCTACTCCCACTCCCGTTCGTCGCTCCACCAGGCGCAACGCTCACCTGGACGACGGAGGTCGAAACGGTGACGATGATGATGACGAAGAAGACGACGAATCCAACGGAAAACGGAAGGAGAAGAAGCTCAAGCTTGTGCTTCGCCTCCCGCAGCGCTCATCGCCCGCCAATTCCCAAGACGGAGGATCGGATGAGCACTCTGATGGATCTGAAGGTTCCAACGCAGAGACGCCGCGGAAGAAGCGCAAGATCAATGCGGCGGTAGGGGATGGGGGCTCAGATGCTGGATCTGGGAGGGAGAAGGTAGGGCTTCTACAATTCGATCGATTGTCTTCGTGATTTATTGAGTTTTCAGCTCTTCGCGTGAGAATTCCGGTTTGTGTGTCATTTAAAAAAATCTAATTTTGATTTGAAAGTGTCTCGGAAATCGTGCCGTTTCCCCCGTCTTATGTTTGGCGTCCGGAATCGGGCTTTCATGGATCTGACCTCGTCAAATTTCCGTTTTTTCAAAATTCGGTCAAAGATATCTTTTTTCCCCCTCTTCCTTTTTTCCTTTTTAAAATTGTGGATTGGATATTTTTCGTTAGTGGATTTATCAATATTCCTTTTTTTTTTGTCTGAAAAAGTTCTAATTTGTCTTTACCTGAGTTTTATCCGTCTTCACCATAATTCTTTTAATTCTGCTAATAGGGAAGCTTTTTAGTTTCCTGATTCTTTGTGTGGATTTGATTACTTCAGATTGCGTTCAAATCTGACTGGTTTTGAATATGAAATTTGTGCAGGCAGAAAGGAATACCTTGACCTCAAAAGGTTTGCTGCTACTGTTTTTATTGCCTCGCAAATTTAGAAGCACTTCAGTTAATTGTTAATTGATCCTTTAATTATGTACAGGAACACCTCCACCAAATTCTGGCCCTGGGACACTTTTACCGAGCAAAACAATGTTGGGAGTTATTCTTGACAGGCTTCAAAAGTGTGTTAATGTGTTGAATTTTCATGTCATCTCGTCTTGTTTTATTTTTCAACTGTGGGTTCCATTATATCCTTATATCTGTTGCAGGAAAGACACTTATGGTGTGTACTCTGAACCTGTGGATGTAAATGAGGTATCTTTCTGAAGGCGCACATTTATTTTGATGCAAGATATTTTCGTTTTTCTTTTTAATGCTAAATATTAGATGACCGTTTCTTGTTTGAACTAAACTTTGCCTGTTGACTGTCCAGTTGCCGGACTATCATGAAGTCATAGAACAGCCTATGGATTTTGGCACTGTCAGGAAGAAGCTATCTTCTGGAGCCTATGCAAACTTGGAACAATTTGAGGTTGGTATCTATACGTGTAGAATTACAATGGTTCAGATTTTGCATTTGAATAGTGTAGGTTTCTGATTTGCAGTTTTTTTTTTTCATTAGGATTGTGTAGCTTTTCACTTGGTTCTTTTGTTTTCTTATTGCTTGAGTTAAATGTTGCAGTGTCTAGACTTTTTGTGTGAATCTTGGATTCATTTGTTTCTTGACAAAGTTCAGTTGTTCCTTCTAGAAGTACTGTGTTTCCAAAGCAAATGTGACACTGCCTCTGCTCTTCTGCTTTTTCATGCTTCTTTTACTTGAAGGCCCCCTCCTTCCTTCCCCTCCGCTAACACTCACATAGAGGGAGTTTTATTATATGGTGTTTACCTCATGTTGTAATGAGTGCAGTGATTCTGCTGTCATGCTAATTGGCTTCGTGCAAATTATATAGTTACTCTTAAATGGTCTTGTTCTCAGTGTAAATAGTTTGTAAATCCTTGGGGTTCTTGGCAGTATTCTACTGTTAACATCATGAAATGACTAGTCACTGATAAAGAAAGGTGTATCATCTATGCAGAAAGGGTGGAATTTTACAACAACATGTCAATGGTTTTTTTTCCTAATAAGGTCCCGATGTTTTGGATTTATTTGAGAGAAGCCACGTTATTTTTTATAATTTTATGAAGGTCCCTAACTCTTGGTAAATTGTTTAATGAGTTACTTCACTGTTTTTCACCAATGATTACTTTATTTATTTATTTTGAAATGGCAATGATTACTTGATGTTTGTGTTTAGATGTTGTTAGATGTATACGGAAGAGTAAATTTGGAGGTCAGTATCACTTAGGGAGTAGGGTGACTAAAGCTTACTTTTATGGATTAGCAATGTTTCAAAAGTAAACTAGATTAGCTGATTGTGAGTGTAGTTCAAATTTCAAAACTCAATGATGACAAAACCTGTGAGGGTTGGCTTGGAGGTCAAGAACCCGCTTGAGATGCGGGAGGTCTTGAGTTCAAGTCACTGTCAACATAAAAGGGCCACTCCTCATAGTGTTACTTGTCTGTGTGGATAGGAAGGTTTGCACATGCCCCAAGGATTAGTCAGGTGGTCTAAGAGGCCTGAACACCTTGGTCTTAAAAAAGAAGTCAATGATGACAAAAGGAAGAAACTTATTATAAACCTGCAATTGTAACTTTGATCATGATCGAATAGGGGCATGTCAGGTGGACGACATATTGTTAGGTGTGAGGGAAAATGGCTGGTAATAACAACCATCAAACAATATTTTAACACTAAAAAATTGGGTCCCTCGGAACCGGGTACAGTGGCTTCGGATTATCCGAACCGCACCTACTCTAGTCACTGACCTCGGAACATGGGTCTGACTTCGGATCATCCGAAGTCCATCCGAACCGATTAAAATCCGAAAACTAGTCTCGGTGGGTCTGGGTACCTCGGAACGTCCGAAGTCTGGGTTCGGAATGTCCGAATGGGTTCGGTCCTTTCGAGCTCGGCTCGGTACGTCCGAAGGGGTCTGGCTTGCCTTGGGCGTAAGTGGGCTTCGGGTGAAGCTCGGAACGTCCGAGGGTTAGCTCTCGGACCGTCCGAAGATCGGCTCTCGGACCGTCTGAGAGTCGTCTTCCTCCACTGTCTGCACCAGCAGACAGTGACGGCAGTCGGATAGTGAAATGCGATTCCGGAAACGGAGAGCTTCCCGGACTCGGTTTTCACATCCAGCCGGTCTGATGGACTCCTCTGGGAGTCCTCTTTCCACAGGGAGAGGTTTGGAGCTCAGAAGCTCACTAGGCCAACAGATTTTAACAGTAAATCCTCACGGGTACAAGAAACCCATGGTTTTCCTTAGATTTTGAAATGGTTTTTCTCACTCCATACTAAACCAAAATCGGTTTTATTTGATTCAAAACTGATTGAAATTTAAAAAGGAAAGCAATGGATACCTTCACTGAGGTTCCTGGGCTAAGAAATCCGGATTTTGGAAAGCTCCCTTCTTAAGCTATGGGTGACTGAATTGAGAAAGACAGAGGCTGGGTTTCTGGTTTTAGAAACAGGGAACCGAGAGCTAAGAGGCAGAGAAAGAAGAGCAAAGATTGCTGGGAGTGAGAACCGAAGGCTGAGGCCGGTTTTATAGAGAAATGGCCGGAAAAACTGGGCCGGGCAGCCACTGCATGCAGCCGCATGCAGCGTCTGCTTACGCTTGCAACAGTAAACCGGTAGGTTTTCTGTTTGGTTGCAGATCAGCCCCTCCATAGTTCTGGTTTTGCAGATAAGTCCAGTTTTAAATAAAAAGCCGATTTTAAACTGAAAGCAATAATTTAAAAACTCAAAATATTAATCCAACCTTACCGATAGGTTGGGTTTTGAAATTCTTGATCATCATAAAAATTTTGAAATTTGTCTCTCATTAGAAATCATTGATTTAAATAAAAATCATATTCTAACACTATTTACCTAATTAAACAAATGCTAAATAAAACATTTTAGAAATCTCATTTTGGAGTGAAATGGAATAACTAGACCATTCTTAAAATGGTCTAATACAAAACATTTGTTTCAAGATTTATTTCATTCCAAAAACCTTTTAAAATAAATAATACTCCCTTTCGGGGTTTTGACGGGCGGATTTTAAATACTATTTTTCTTAAAATAAACTTATTTAAAATCAGAAATACAAATCCTTTATTAAGGAGAATATTATCAATCAATAATATTCACATAACAACCTAATTTATAAAATATCAATTAAAAACGGTAAATTACCAAAATGCCCCTCCAGCTGGATGAGCTGGATCACTGAGCTCACGAGCTCGGATTGGGCCACACTTGGGCTTTCCTTAAAGCCCTAATCGAAATCTTCGAGATTAACCGGTTAAACAAAATTATTAAGCTAAAACCCGTCTAATTTGGGGCAGGGTATTACAATAATAGATACTTGTTGATGACTTCTTGACAGATAAAAATCTAGTTAAGTTCATTAAGATGCTAATTCATTAGGTCTATATGGTTCCTTATTTTCCTAAACTGTCAGCATGTTTCTTTCAATATTTAGGTGTTGGATGGGATTACAATCCTTCTATGTTTGTCTTGGGTTATGTGAAATGTGATTGCCACATTAGTCATGGTCACATCCATATTCATATCCAACTCTAGTGTTAACTTCCACTCTTCCACATGGTGGTCTCTTGCATGTTTGAGTGCTTGCCCCAAACTATGTCCTTGATCAATTGTGTTCCTCCATAAGATATCCCTCTTATGATTCGTTACAAATTTTGTTCCCTTTTGGTTGAACATTCCAGCCTAATACATTAGAATCTTTGATACCTACTAGGTTGGAGGAAACTAGGTAACTTTCCCTCTATTGTTATCTGATAAAACGTCAGAGACATTGGTCAGTGATTTAGTAGTTAGTCTGAATTGCCATTATAACTATTTTTTTTTTGAAAGGTATTGCCACTATAACTATTATTTGAATTTAGTTTGATGAGCCGACCTCAGCTAGTTTACAAGTTTCTTCTCTTTCTATTAGACACACCAACTATCTTGCGAATCCCAAGAAATCTTGTGTTATGGAGTCTGCTAATGCATGACAAGTTATGATACCAAATCTGACATAGTATAAGTCAAAAATTGGAAACCCTAGATCTAAATGATGGTGGACGTTGTATGATAATGCAAAATGCGTATGGTGAATCCTAAAATGATATGCGACCTATATATATGATGAACATAAGATGTTAGAAAGATAATATTAATTAAACAAAGAAGGTAACAAAAATTAGTAAACTCATGTGCACAATTAATCAAAACGATTAAAGAAGAAGAAAACACCTTAACATAAAGTCCTCAAGGTTGTATTGCTGGTCTTCAATGCCAAATCTCTCAAAAGACTAAGTAATTCATATCAAACCCTGTCCTAGGTTTTGTAAATAAAAAATCAGTTACCCAAGGGATGAATAGGGTTTTGGAATCACTTGGTTTGCCAAAGGAATTAGGGTTTGTTATTTATTTATTTTCAAGCAAAATAAGGTCTCAAATAGGTTCATATAGTAGGCTAGGGTTAGATTTACATGTCTGAGATAGGGGGATCTAGAGTTGAGGTGCAAAATAGGGCCTAAAGGGGCCTGTCTGTATGGCCGTACGGACATGAACGGACATCTGTATGGACTGGTGGATCTAAGTGGGGTTTTAGTGGCCGGTGGTGGGGTTGGGTCCTGGTTTGGCTAGAATTAAGGTTTGTATGAAAAAATGGACACAAATAACATGTAAAAAAGACGGAAAAGTGGGGAAAAAGAGAGGGGAAAAGGAAAGGAAAGAAGACAGAAGTATTTATACCTTGAGTCAGACAAGTCTCTTTGATCTCACAACAAGAAAGAAGGAGTCACACCAGATCTGTAGATGGGTGGAAACTTGAATTTATTCCTTCATTCAGTCATCATCTTTCTAAAAAGTGTCTATTGTAACTATTTATAAAAGAAAGACTTTTAGAAACTCCAGATACATGTGACTTAAGTCACACATGTGGATGATCTAAAACCATAAATAAAAAAAATATAACTCTTTAACAATCTTAAACCACAAATAAACGAGACAATATAATACTAAGAAAATATGAGAAAGATAAATGCATGGATGGTGTTGGATCAACAACTGGATCGGTCCAATTCACTAATGAACAACTCAAATGATGTAAATGGATGGATCAAGCCAAATCTTCACATCCACTGCTAGATCAACGCACAATTTGGGCTATCCATGGTTGGATTTGTTTCTATCCATGGTCATATATGTAGGGTTTGGGCAGAAATTCAATATCCAACCATAATGTGGTGAAACCTAGATTCCAATTCTATCCTTCTTTGTTGGCGTCTTATCATGTCCGCATCACTAAAATATACTTTTGTGACTAATGGACAAAATATGATACTTGTCTTCCAAATTTTGTTTTCCTGTAACATATCACTAAAATGTCTCAAATGTTCTTTGCACTTGTTCAAAGAATTGATGAGGATGGCTTCTCCAAAGGAGCTGAACCATGGTTAAAGTGGCTAATGGCTATCATGTCCTTAATGCTGGAGCAAAAATTTCAATGCAATTGTAAGAACACAACCTCCAGTGTGGTTGGTAATGCTAATTGTTGCAATCACAAAGTCACATGTTCGAGTCTTATGTGTGTTAGATAGACAATCAGCACATAGAAAAACATTGCTAAGTCCAACTGAGTGCAACACTAGATGGAATGTCATAAGCAAGTGGCTTCGACAGTAATGACAAAGACAAGGATTAAACACTCTTTTTACCTAGTTGTGGTCAATCAATGAATATATGTCAAACTAAGTTGCATGGTATTTGTGCGAGTGTTAGAGGCCAACACGGGTACAAGGTCTCAGACTTAGCTAACATAATGTACTAATCAATTAAATGACAAGCATATCGATATTCTAATTAGATTTTAAGAGGAGAAGGTCTTATCATATTTTAGTCATCTTGGAAAATAATGCTAAAAAGTACTAGAGTCCATGAAGAACGGGTGCAAATCTCCAACATAGTCATGTCACACATCTTGAAGAGTCCATGTAACATAGATGTCAATTGATTCTTCCTCTTTCTAGCACAAGGTACTTGCTGATGGCATGAGAGAACCTCTATTTGATGGTTTTGGATAGATATGTGATTGGATATGTTAGGATTTTTAATGAATATGACATGTATTTTGTTGATAAAGTCGTAGAATATGACATGACATGATGTTGTCACATCACCTATTTTTAATTTTGAAAATATCTAAGTAGTTTGCCTGGATGTGATCATCTTATCTTAAAGTTAAATGACTGGCCTAACAATGTTGCCTCCTAGAGGTAGTGACGCAGGACAAGACAAAGGGGTAACCTTAAATGCCTAATGTGATTCCCTAAAAATTAAAAGGGGATGAAAACAATGCACCCTAAATCTAAAATAGGCTAAAACTAAATAATCAAATAATATGTGCAATTAATTAATCTAAATTTGACACAAATAAGCATGCAAAAATCCCTGAAATCTGATGTAAACAAACACATGAAAGAAAATAAAAAATGTGGAATGGTTTGAAAGTGGCCCATGGGTTAAAATGTGGAATCTGATTATAAATAAGTGTATGGTTTTAAATGAGACAAATAAAGAAGAAGGAAGGGTCGATGGGTTTAAATGAGGCCATAAGAGAAGAAGGAAAGTATGCGACTGGGGTAGAGGCCTGATAGGGGGTCATGGAAACAGAGAAGATGGGACAAGGAAGAAAACGGCAGCAAGGAGTAGGATTCTAGGGGAAAACGGCAGCAACTATGTGAAGATCTGGAAATGGCGGCAAGGTGGGAAGGCTCTATAAGGGTTGGTGATGGCTGTATGGACTAAGAAAGGACTTGAGAGGGATCTAGAAAGGTTGCAGCAACAAAGGGCAGCAAGGAGATGGGTTTATGGGACGCACAACAGCAAAGGGGACTGGGTATGGGACAGTAAGAACAGGGGAGTGGGCTGTTTGGGTTAGCGAAGGAGATAGGAAGGCCAGAAAGGCCTTGGGACAGCAGAAAAGGATGGTTTAGGGAGGGGTAAAACTGGTGGGAGTGACTTTAGGGATAGGCGAAAAGGAACAGGTAGGAAGGGGCGGAATGCTTGGAAATGTTGTTTGGAGCAGCGGCAAGGGGATCAGAGTTTTGGGACAGCGGGAAGGCTTTCGGATTGGTTCCAGATGGTCAAAAATAAACAAAAGAGATGGGAAGGAGAAGAGAAGAAGATAAGTTAGAGAGGAGATGATACTCGTACCTGAAAGAGGAAGAAGAATGAGGGCTTCACGCCGTGAACCAAGTTTTCTCGCCAAAACAGCACTGCAAGAGGTCTTACGAAAACTCAACTTTTATTTTCATCAATTGTTGGAATGCCACAAAAGGCTGCAAGGCTTTATAAACTTTGCATTACTAAAAATAAAATAAAAGGAAACTATTACTAAACTACCCCCAATCAAATAATGCAATTACATAAAAATAGAAATTACTAAACTAAAAAAACAAATAAGCAACTGCTGTGTATTGCTCCGCATTAGGTAGAGATTCCCTTTTCATCAATGCCATGGAATTTCCAATTTACCCTTTTTATGGTCAAAAGACTGCCGAGCACTTGAAGGAATTTGCTTCCTTTCTGTAGTAATAGTGATTGGCTAACCCCCTTCAGTTGCCAATTTTGGTATTCTGAATTACATGTTGTTCCTCTTAACTTCAACCACCATGTTAATGTTCAGTTTGATGTTTTATGCGAGTGCAGGGTATTTTTGTGGTGTCTCTTTTGATATTCTGTGATGTCACATTGTATCTATCTTCTTTTCTTAGTATGTTATATTTTGTTGTTAGTAGTGTTGAGCTGTTTGAGGCTCTTTTGTGCAATAGGAACTCAATGTCTTCTGCCTTGTCTTATTTTGCTGACGTGCATACTGGGTTTCCAGCCGTCTAGATTATTTTGATATCGTTAAAACTTTGGCATCTTTGGTTGAATTTCTTCCTTTTATTTCAATGAAAACCATTTGCTTGCTTCGATCTCTATTGTCTACTAGCCCTCAGACAGACTATGAAATCCTCCTCCTCATCATCATCATTGTCATTATCATCATAGAAGGCTTGTCCTATTTGCTTGAGTTTGGCTTAATGGCTTATACTTTTGCACTCATCAAATCTGGCTTCATGAGTTCCACTTTTCCATATAACCCAAACTCTAAACTCGACAGAATGAGAAGTTAACAATATATGGTTGCTTAATTTGAAGTTAACAATATATGATTGCGTGATGTGAGAAATGGTTCTATAGTTGTATATTTGACTCTCTCTCTCTCTCTCTCTCTCTCTCTCTGAATCATAACTATTCTCTGTTATGGACTGGAGCTGAACAACAATATATGTTTCGTTTTCCCGGTCAAATTTTTAAGATGAGTGATTTGTTTCGTTTTCCCGGTCAAATTTGAGCATTTCATTGTTGTGGAATTTTCAGCACTAGTGCTATTTTCATTTGAAACCTCTCTTATGGAGGATGCTCAGAGAATCATCACTGAGAGTTGGAGTTTTACTTGTTATTGCCCATTATCTTTGTATCTTAATATCTTTTTTTTTTTTTTTTGCAATAACCAAGAGAAAAATTTAAATTAATGAAAAGTGTAGTTACACAAGACATCAACTATGGGTTTAAAAGATTTAAACTCAAAGGTTGCCAGGGAAGAAAGGGAAAATATATCCATCCACATACCAAAACACTGTAATATGATGGACGGATTTCCCCCACCTAAAGGAGCTCTCAAAGGTAGAGCACGCTAGTAGTCATGGAATCCACCCCATTTTTTGCAAAGAAGTCGACTACTCCATTTGCTAATCTCTGAACTAATGCAAAAAAAATCTCTTGACCCGAGCAAAGCACCCTGATCTCCCTCACTACTGTGATCATTTTCCAAGGAGGCCTTTTAGCCCCTTTACCCACTTGATCGCATTTGTTGAGTCCCCTTCAAGGATTAGTTTCCTTCCTCCTAATGAAGACCATATGGACAAGGCTTTTCTAATACTGATAAGTTCTGCATCATTTGAATCCTTTCGTCCTACTGGCTTAGGAAAAAAACCTATGGATGTCCTGCCATTGCAGTCGCGAAGCACTGTACCTATGCTTGTCGGACCCGGTTTTCCCCTTGCTGCCCCATCAACGTTAAATTTGTCGATACCGGTTTGAGGGGGGGACCAAGAGGCTTGAACTCTGGTTTTCCTTGGCCCTTTATCTAGGCAACCCTCCCAGGAGATGTAAAAGTCTACTATTTTGAAACCCTTGAACTCTTTCCTAGATAGGAGCCATGTACAGAACCTCCATTTATCTTTTTGAATAAAGTCGTTCTCCTCTTACTCCTTGTTCTCAAAGATTCTGGAAATTTTTTCCTTCCTCACGGACCTTAAAGCATCCGCTGGAATGGTGTTCAAATTGCTTTCATCTTAGGGCCGAGATGCTAAATGAACCAAGATTGGACAATTCCGTCACAACTCCTCTCGAATACCCATGATACTCCCTACAAGTTTGCAAAACTTAACCACAATTTTCTGGTCGCCTTCGTGTGACCACATAGTGTACAATGTGTATTGTCGCCTGAGCTAAGCAGTCCTCTTCTGTTGAGGGCCATTTTGGATAGCACCTTCCCTTTCAGGGTACACCATATGGAAGTTTGTACCCCTAGGTGGGTGGGGGGGGATTCACTTAACAAAGCTTTCAACTCATCGAGGTTATTCTATTTGAACAACCATTAAATTTCTATGGAAGTCCAATTGCCAATAGAGAGTACTGTTTCTCTCTCTATAGAATCCTTGACTAGGGCTTGTTTATTTCTAGAATTCTTGTATAGCCTAGGGTAGGCATCTTTCAAGCATCTTCCTCCGAGTCATACGTCTGTCCATAATAGGGTTCTACCTCCTTTTTCCAACTAGCAACCTTAATTTGTCCCGTAAGATGCAGCCCACCTGGTTTCCCCCCCTACTTAATCTCCACCACGCCTTTACTACCTGGAAGCCGTGCTTTTCCACATTGCCCCCCAAAGCCTACCCTATAATATGTTGATAGTGTAACGACCCGTCCCGCTAGCACAATATTGTCCGCTTTGGGGCCCATACACCTTAAGGCTTTTCATTGGGCCAAGTGTCACACTTAAGACCAAAATACGTTGTACTAGAAGGGAGGAGAGCATTAGCTTATATCCTCCTCTCCACTCCTTGTCCTAGGCGATGTGGGACTTTGTGCGCATTCTCTTTAGTGCAAATCTCTCATGACCGAATGCTCGTTCAAGCACCCTCCACTCGTGCGGGCCAATACAGATAGTTGTACCTAGCGGTCAACATCCTTGAGCACATAGCATTTTTCTCCCTTTCGAACCTCCAGTTCCATTTACATAATACAGCTTGGTTATTGATTTCCAAGGTTATGATCCCTATGCCAGGTTTGGTGACTCTAGACTAGCTTACCAAGTGCACCCTCTTCCTATCTGTCTTATCACCCCATAGGAAAATCCTAAACAACTGCTCTATTTGCCTCACTACTACTCTGATAATTTAAAAAATAGACATGTAGTTAGTTGGAGGATTGATGAGGACAGATTTGGTAAGGGTTAGCCTACCCCTGATAGATAGGTATTTCTTACTCCATCCATTTAGTCTCCTTTCGACCTTTGTCACCACTAGGGCCCAGAATTTCTTTGACCTTGGGTTCCCTCCCACTGGAAATCCTAGGTAGGTGAATGGAAGTTTTCCGATTGTACACCTTATTTCTTCCGCTAAGTTCCCAAGCAGAGCATCCTCCATATCGACTCCAATTAGGGTGCTTTTACCTAGGTTCACTCTTAGTCCAGACACCAATTCGAAACATCTAATGACCACTTTATGGCCTAAGATTGCATTTCTGTTGGATCACATATGATAGGAGAAACCGGTTCTTGTCTAGCCACTTAAACCTTTGATAATGCCTAGGTCCCTTGCCTTTTCTACCAATTTGTTCAAACCCTCTCCTACCAGTTTGAAGATGAAAGGTGAGAGTGGGTAACCCTACCTCAATCCCCTAGTGACTGCTATCAGTTGGGTTGGATCTACATGTGTTGTAGCCTGGAACACCGCATCACACCACTCCTCAGACTGTCTCCACCCCGCAGGTGTCATAGTCTGGAATAGCACATCATACCACAACTCAGACTGTCCCCACCCTGTAGGTGTTATAGCCTGGAATAACACATCATATCACAACTCAAACTGTCCCCATCCTGCAGGTGTCATATCTGGAAAAGCACATCACACCACAACTCATACTGTCCCCAATCTGCAGATGTCATACCCTGGAATAGCACATCATACCACAACTCAGACAGTCTCCACCCTGTAGGTGTCATAGCATTGAGTAGGTGGTGCCCTCAACGCATGCTTTCATCCATTTCTTCCACCGTTCACCGAAGCCCATCCTATCAAAGAGAGAGCCTACGAAAGCCCAATCGATATAGTCACTATTGCAGAACTGCATAGGTTGAAGTCATTAGAGTTGATTGATGATGACTTGCTTATGGGTTTTCAACGGGATTCTAATGCGTAGATGGTTGGGTCACTCCTGTGTTAACCCAGAGGTGTTCTCCCACTATCATTGACTGATGGTGTCAATAGACCAAGATACCCATGTATGTTGCAAGCTAATTATTTTTGGGAGTTATTTAAAAAAATGATGATTTTGAGAGTAGAGTGAATATGTTTTCATGGTCACCTCTTGGCCCTACTGGTTTAGAATTTTTTTTTCTCCTGTATTAATTAAGCTGATTTTAAGATGGATTTATTTTCAACATGCTTAGATGCCATCTGTTTTAAGCATTAATTTTTGGTTTTTACTTTTTAAGGTCTTAACTTTTCTCTACTAATTGTGAGCATTGGTAAGTTGCTTACTTTAAGCTTTCATCTATTTAAAAGCAACAAGTTTGAGCCGTAAGTTAACTGCATCAAAGGGCTTCATTCAAAAAAAAAAAAGAAAAAAAGGAAAAAAAAAAGACTATAGGGATCTGACTTTGGATATTTAATGTTTTGGTTGTGTATTAGAAACCATTGCAATGCCTATTGGATGTGTGCTTCCCATTTGTGTCCAGAATTTTCTTTAGTATAAACGAAAACTAGTTGCATGTAAAATGTGAGAAATGAGTCTAGTCTATGTGTATGGTTGTATGCATGTTAAAGATTGTCTGTGACTTGGTTGTTTTCACTGGATTCTTGGTTGATATGATTGCAGAAAACTGCAAATGTATCTCCAATTTTTACTTTTATTTATATTTTTTTGGGTTTTTTCTTGGATATAAATTCAACTCTACCCATTTCTTCATGGAACTTAAGGAAGTTGGCAGAAGTGTCATTCCCTAGTTGGGATGAAACTGAGCTAGGTTTGCCAAGCCTTTCCTTCCCAGTACATGAACTAATGATCTAGGTCCATGCTGAGCCTAGCCTGTGTGAGCTTGGCCCAATGGAATTAGATGAGCTGGGTATCTGGCCTGTTGAGCTTTATGAGTCAAATTCATCTCTAATATTATTTTTAACCTAAACATCTCCTACTTGAACATTTATCCAGAAAGCACGGGTGGCTTCCAAATGCAGTTCTCTTTCCAGCCATTCATTTTGCTAGAAAATTTTGGATTGGAATTTGTTCTACAAATTATCTAAGGTTATAATTGTTTTATATGATGCAGAAAGATGTCTTATTGATAAGTTCAAATGCGATGCGCTACAATGCACCAGACACGATTTATTTTCGGCAGGTACAACTAGTCTCATGTTGGAAGTTTTTCCTTTTCAGATGTCCTTGTACCAACCATACGCTAAAGCACGCCCACTTAAAAGCTTGCTTACTTTTTCCAGGCACGTTCGATACAAGAGTTGGCAAAAAAGGAGTTCCAAAATCTAAGACAAGGTGGTGAAGATTATGAACCAGAGATAAAGACTGTCCGCAGAGGCAGACCACCAGGGAAGAGTTCTTTAAAGAAAGCGGCAGGCAGGCCTGCCTTTGAGCGTGCTGGTTCTGATTTTTCTTCAGATGCGACTCTTGCTAATGCTGGAGATAATTCTACCTTGCCAAGCTCAACTAATGATTTTTTAAGAAAATCACACCTTTCAGATAAAACTAGCAACACAAATGGACCAGGGAGAAGTTTGTCCCGAGATGGTGAAAGTTATGGTTGGTTAAATGAGCGTAGATCTGGGAATGATGAATTTCCAGGTATATGATTTGACTGATGCATTCAAACACGAGTTCACCCACATGTACTTGCATGCACATGTGCACATACTTTCTCCAGTGACAGCTCATTCATTTAAAAAAGGATGTTTGCATCCACTTTTAGATTCTTAAAATGGGGCCCATTATACATGAACCCAACTCACTTGATCACCGTATCCACATTCAATTTGGCACCACCTCGTATTTCATTCCAATGGGATAGGGGCCTTCTATTGGATGGATCATTTGTAAAACATGTTAGCAATTCTTGTTGGTTTGGTGGATTTAATTATTTATTTCATGAAGGGTCAATTCAAAGGTGAGCTTGTCTCTAATTCAAGTGATTGATTTTATAAGTGGAAGCCCTCATTTATTTGGTAAGCACTAACTGGTGGCATTAGGTGCTTGGTCTTGGCTGAGGGAAGCCCAATCTAAACCCATGAACACCTTTAGTCTCAAGGTTGTAGGGAATAGTTTGAATCGTGCTTTCCTCTTCCTGTCACAAAGAGCAGACGTTTTATTGTTATTTGTTGAAATGAAAATACATTATTCCATAGTCATTCTTTATATGTGCTCTTTTTTTTCCCTGCACTTTTTTGTGTCAGTGAAGCTGGTTGAGTTTTTGAGGTATTTATCTTGGTTTGTAGGTTCAGTTTTGAAAGGCATATCAAAATTTGGTAAGAAACAAGTTGTAATTGATGAAAACCGCCGTAACACCTACAAGATATCCCAGCAGTTAGTCTTGGGGCACAAGCCATCGGTGTTGACCACATTTGATGGAGAGAGAAAACAGCTGTTGGCTGTAAGTGTTTCAAGCAATATTACAGATACTATGGCAGGCTTCATGTTTTATTTTAGTTTTTATTTTTACTGTAGTTTCTTTAAATGATGAAGATTCAATTGACAAATTTGCTGCCTTTTGAATCAGGTTGGGGTTCATTTAGAGCATGCACATGCGAGGAGTCTGGCTCGGTTTGCAGCAAATCTTGGACCCGTTGCTTGGAAAGTTGCTTCAAAGAAGATAGAGAAGGCATTGCCTTCTGGAATGAAGTTTGGCCCTGGTTGGGTGGGGGAAAATGATGCACCACAAAGACAGTTGCCACTACCATCTGCCTCCCCACCTCAACGGCCATTGGAACCCACCCAAACCCCTTCCCAACCCATCCTCTCTTCAGTTACAATGCCTCGCTTGCTTGAGTCGAAAGGAGAAAAAATACCAGCAAAGCAGGAACCCTTGACTAATTCAACCTCAGATTGCCCTTCAACGGGAGTGCACCCTCCATCTACTTCCACATCTGCAGTCACAAGCAAATCCTCCGACCCTAATGAGGGTGCTGAAACTGTCAGAGGAATCAATTATGCAAGTGGTTTCAATTTACTGGGCAGTGGTGGTGGGTTCAGACCCAAGTCTCCTTTCCAGCTTTCTCATAATCCCGCAAATCACTCCCAGGTTAATGGTTTTAACAGCGGTTATGGGCTTAACATACCATCATCACAAGCTGGGAAGCTGGTCGGGGTTGGACCAGCTAGGCCAGCTGGGAGTTTTGGCCTGGAGGCTTCATCGCCTTCTCGACCGATCAACATGTTTCCAAGAAGCAGCAATAACTTTGTTCATCAGATGCCCACAAGTCGTCTAGATGCAGGAGATGCCAAAGCACTAGGCAGTTCAAGTTCAAACCCCACTCTGGATTCTTGTCTAGGGGATCACTCGGGCTCTGGAACTGAGCTACATTCACAGCCTTCTTGGCGGGGCAAGTCAGATTCAGTCCCCCCTGACCTAAATGTCAGATTCCAGTCACCCGGGTCGCCAGCTTCCGGCATGTCGCAGCAACCAGATTTAGCATTGCAGCTCTGATGATTAACTATTCTTATTCTATTGGGTTAACTGAAATTGGCAGTGTTGGTATTGAAAGGGAATGAGAAGCAGCTGAGTAACCTTCCACCCATTTAATGTTGTAAAAGATTAGGGGAGTTTGTACAGATTAATGTATCAAAATTTTTAGTTGAAAGAGGAGAAATCCGAATTGTAACAGTTAGATCCATGATTAAGAATGAATTTGATTCAATAATTGCAGTTTTGTTCAGTGTCATTACAGCCATTGCAATGTCTATTCTCTGAAATCTGTGATTGTCGACTTTGGTTTAAGCTGACTGCTTTATTGTAATTGATATTTTAGATGGATGGTATGACCTGTCGTTCAAATTTTTATGATAATTTTATGAATTATAATAGAAGATAAATATTATTATAGGATATCAGAGAATATGAAATTTATATTATGTATCTCATAATAATGTATTTTATTTTAAAAGTTTTAACATTTTTTAATTTTTTTAAAAAATAAGAAATACGGTTTCTCACACATAAATTAAAAAAAAATAAAAAAATATATTTATTGTTCAATTAACAATTCTGAGTGATGAGGGTCTAATCTAGTCTCATCAGGTTTTCAAGAAATTGCATGTGCTGATTTTACACGTACTTGCCGGAACGAAAAATGATCAAAAGTCGAGGGTGGTACATTTTATCAAATGGACTGGTGATTGGTAATTTGGTACTTCGAATATATATATATATTTTTAAATACATATAACCAATCAAAGATTATTTTGATAAATGATTGTATTATTTTTAAGCTGTAAAAATTTAATTTATGTAAAGAATACTTAAAAAAAAAAAAAGCATGATTTGTTGAAATAATGAATATGATTTTTGATAGGTGTCACTTAAATACATTTTTAATAAATTTATCACTATTTTATTTTATATACTCATGATAATTATAAAGAGTAATAGTTGCATATATAAAGGCGGTGATGGCCCAATCATAGCTATTGATTAACAAACCTCTAATGGTTCAAACTTTAGGCTCGCCGTTTAGACACCGCGTGTTTCTACCAGCAGACACCGATTTTCAGTTTTTGACTGGAAATTACGATTCTGCCCCTTCCGTTCGAAATCGATCGATCGATTCTGCAACGCTATTTCGCTTCGATCGATCGATTTGAGGCGTATACGATCGATTGATTGATCAGACAGTTCATTTTCGAATCGATCGATTGATCATGACACGAGATTCAATAGATCGCACGGTTCCATGGGATCGTGCGATCGATTTTAACTGAGAGGTCGATTGTCTCTCCTATCCAGATCGATCACACGATTATATGGGATCGATCGATCGATTGTTTGTTTAGGGCAAGATCGATAGATCGATCACATAGAATTGTACAATCGATCTTCCACGCGAAAATGAGTATAAGTTCAATCGCGCCCCTCTTCCCTTTCATTCTTCCTTTCCATCTCGTCCCTTTCGAAACCCTACTCCCTCAACCCCGATTTTGAAATCTTCTCCCTCAAAACCTCCCCGATTTTGAAATCTTCGCCCTCGAAGCCCAAAATACACGCCTCTCATTTATACCCCTCTCTCTCAAAATCATTTCCAAACTATTTTCCCTCCAACCCCAAACCCCCTTTTCAAAACGAACCACTCCACTATTTGAAGATACTCTCTCAAATCTCCTATATTGATTCGAAGGTATTTCTCAGAAGCTACTTTCTTAATCTCCGAACCGGAATCAAAGCTAACTCTTTCTCAAACCAAGACTCTCAAAATTTCTCATTACATATTACTATGGATTGTGAGGGAGTTTTATCCACATTTGTTGAAAATGATGAGATTGTTGAGAATGATATTGTTGACAATGAGTTTGTTGAGAGGTGTTTTTTAAGTCGTGACGATTTAATGAAGCAAGTTAAGGAAGTTTCCATTGCGTAAGGATTTGTAGCTACTATTAAGAGGTCATGCAATAGAAGTAATGTAGTCATTCTTGGTTATGATAGAGGGGGTACATATCGTAGCACAGTTAATTTGAAAGATGATGAGAGGAAGAAGAAAGCATATTCTCTCCTTGTTAATTGTCCATTTGAAGTGAGAGGGAAACAAATTGTTGATGGGTCATGGAAGTTGACTATAAAAGATGTGAAGTACAATCATGATCTCACGAGCGTATTAGTAGGTCATCCTAGTATAAGGTGTTTTTCAGATGAAGAGAAGAGAATGATCATTGAAATGCATAACAGCAATGTACCACCTCGGCAAATTATGACGACGCTTCGAAACGAGAATCCAGAGATTGGAGTATCATCTACTGATTTGTACAATTTTTTGGCTTCGATTCGAAAAAAACAACTTAAAGATCGTACCTCAATTAAAGCCTTGTTAGAAGATCTTCAAGAAGGTGGTTACCAATATTTTCTCAACTATGACAGTCAAAGTCATTTATCTCATATTTTCGTTGCACATCAACTGTCAGTTGTACTTACGAGGAGCTATAATAATGTATTTCTCATGTATTGCACTTACAAAACCAACAGATATCATATGCCATTACTTAATATCATTGGCATAACAAGTTTCAACAAGAATTTCTACTCATGCTTTACATTTATGAGAAATGAAAAATTTGAAGATTACGTATGGGTGTTACAGATGTTAAAGAATATATTAGGAGTCGATCATGATCGACAAGTTTTTTTAACCGATAGAGATTTGGCGCTGAAAAATGCCATTGATTCAGAGTTTCCTAATGTTGTACATATCTTATGTATTTGACATATCAACAAGAATATTCTTACTCATTATAAACCTTTTTTCAAAAAAATTGAAAAATGGAATGCATTTTTTACCCAATGGAATGACTTGGTCGAGTCTCCATCCGAAGTTGCATTTAATGAAGCGTTTGAGGCATTAAAACAAGATTTTCCCGATTATTCGAATGTAGTGAATTATATTAAAAGGACATGGATCCCACATAAGAAGCAATTCGTCAAGGAATGGATCGGTTGGAATTTACATTTTCAAAATGCAGCAACTTCAAGGGTTGAAGGTGCACATTCAGTGTTAAAACGATATATAGCTAACTCTATTAGCGATCTATATGTTTTCCAAAGGAAGATATCCCATACAATTGAAAATTAGTTTCAAGACTTCAAGATTCAAACGGAGGATGAAAAAATCCGTTTTGCTCTTACTGTTTCGATTCCTTTCTTTGATTAAGTGAACGACAGAGTATCATAATTTGCATTGTCTGAGGTTTATAAGAAATATGTTATGCTCATAAACATGTCATTTTTACGCAATTGTACATATGAGTTTACAACTTCTATGAGCTTACCTTGTGCTCACAGAATGCAATTGATGAACAAGTTACATTTGGATCAGATCCATCCACAATGGAAAATCGATTTGATTTCATTTGACGACTTGAACATTGAAATGAATCAACCTGGGGATGAATTAGATGTATAGTAGGAAGACATTAAGAAAAAATATGGAAACATATCTACATTTAATCAAGAGGAGCTTCGAGATCATATCCAAGATCTTGCCAGTGATGAGTTGCATATCAGCCAACCTATTATGCAGTACAGCAGATGACGTCATCCAGGTTCAAAGAATTCAAAGGGTCAAACATCTACAAGACGAGATCCTTCTGCATTTGAGATTATAGAGAATTAATTGACTGAAAGAAGATGTGGGTTATGCAAAAATATTGGTCATACGAAGAGAACATGTCCGAATAGAAGTGTTGCACAGGCATCCTGCAGTGTAAATTTAAATGCTTTGCCTCAACCTCATGATTATTACCCTGAATCGCGAGCAACAAGTTTGTCTCAATTATCTGAAGTAAGTTTCTTTTACATAAGATATATATTTACATTTTCATTCATATACAATAAGGTCAAAAATACTAACACGTACTCTTTTTTCCACAGTCGACTGGTTCTTATGACTTATATGATGATTCGACATATACCTCTGGTGATCTTAGAGATCCTGGCGAAATTACAACATTGGTGGAATCAGTGATGGGTGTCTATCATTTTTTCATGTATTCAGTTGCAAGAATGTATTTCATTTGCAAAAAGTTGTATTAATTTTAATTCCGATGTACTGAAGCATGTATTCAAGCAACAATTGTTATTTTAAATAAATCCAACATTGAGTGGTTTGTTACGAAATATGGAACCCTTTCGTGGGGCTTTCACTAAATATGGGACCTTAGATTGATTTGTCGCTAAACATGAGACCTTTGAGTGGTATGTCTCTAAATATAGGACCTTAGAGTGGATTGTCGCTAAACATGGGACCTTTGAGTGGTCAGCCAACAAGTATGGGACCTTAGAAATCAAATGGCCTGGTTAAAAAAGAGTTTTTCCCATTAGTGAGGAGTTTGTCAAAGAATGCTGGATTAAACAATCTGTGGTTGTTTACTCCAGAATTCTTTGACAAACTTCCTCACTAATGGTTAAAATTCTTTTTTAACCAGGCCATCTGATTTCTAAGATCTCATACTTGTTAACTGACCAATCAAAGGTCCCATGTTTAGTGACAATCCACTCTAAAGTCCCATATTTATGGACATACCACCACTCAAAGGTGTCATTTTAGCGACAATCTATGAAACCCATATTTAGTGTCAGACCACTCAAGGGTCCCATATTTAGTGACAAACCATTCAATGCTCCCATATTTACTGACAGACAAAGGGTCCCATGTTCATTCAGTTGTTTACAAATAAATCATTCCCCATGTTCATTCAAATAGACGAAATAGTTCATAAAAAGAAACCATTCACTATGTTCATTCGAGATTTACAAACGATGTCATAAAAAGAAAACATTCACCATATTCATTCAAAATTTACAACATTTACATATGAATATCAAAATTTCAAAATTACAAAAATTTCAAATACAACGGCTATTAGGAGGCAATAGCTGGGGCAGATGTAGAAGCAGGTGCAGATGTAGAAGCTAGGGCAGATACAGTACCAGGAGATGCTGGTGCCGATGAAGGAGGTACTGGTGCAGTTGAAGGAGGTGCTGCTGCCAATAGACGACGCCCAGTCGCACTTTGCATGGGGCCAGTCGAACGCACCTGACGAGTGGGGCCTGTAGGACGAGGCTGAATGGGGTCAGTCGGACGAGGCTGAGTGATGTCAGTCGGGCGAGCCTCACTCGTGTCAGTGGACGAAGAGGTTGTCCCCCATGATTGATTTACCATCTTCTCAGCTATGAAACATCTGACAATCCCGGATGACGAATCGCGTCTAAGATGTGTTTTTACTCCTTCTTTTTGCAATAAAAGAACAGAGTTTCTCATTACATCTACAACTTGATTCTCCATATTATTCAGCCTTTTCATCGTCATCCCAACCAACTCACCATTTTTCTTATCAATTTTGGCATTCATCTTCCCTTCCATTTCAGCCAATTTTTCGTCAACCATTCCTTCAAGCCTTCCAATCAGTCTTCCTTCCATTTCAGCCATTTTTTCATCAACCATTCCTTCAAGCCTTCCCATGAGCCTTCCTTCAATCTCACCAAATTTCACATCAATTTTTTTCATTCAGTTTTTCTATGCTGTCAAGAATTAGCATAGTACTGACTCTTGTATCATGTGCCTCAGTCCTCCCAACTTCAGGTGCCTCTGCCCCCTGAAATTCAGGTGCCTCAGTCCCCCCAACTTCAGGTATGTCACCCTCCTCCTCAGGTGCCTCAACCTCAATAGGACCATGTTATACTTTGGAAACCCAACGTGCATTGTCGAGTTTGAATCCCATCTTGCCCAAAGTAGACGCATCGAATATGTCGGTTTTCTTCATAGCTATTTTCTCTTCGGGGGGAGGGTGAATGCTTCTTGTCGAAACAAGTAAGACAAAAATAAACCATATGGAAAGCTACATTTTCTAATTTTACGAGATGCAACCATGTGTTTTATTATGATGAAAGATATATCAATTTGCTAGTCATTCAAAATGCGCCATATCAGGAAACTATCAAAATACAACACCTAATTACTAAGCCATTTTCTAGGTAAATTATTCTTCCTAATAATATAATATACAACTCGGGCTTCTAGGGTTAGCTACATAAACCCGAGCTTATCTCCTTTGGCACCATCACTTCGTCCACACAATTGGGTCATGGCCTCCGAAGGAACGAATCCGATAACATCGGTGGGCTATAAATTTGGTTCATACTTCGAAATAGTGGCACTGGGAAACTGAAACATTCTGTCCATTGCCAAAGTTGAAATTTCAATTTCTGTCCCCCTATCTTTGAATTTTATGGAGTGTCTCGCCCGGTCTTCCGACATATTTGCATAAAATTCCTTCACTAATTTTGGATAAAAATCTTCTCTTATTCCCAAAAAATCTTCCCATCCAAATCTGTCAATATACTCATGGATTCTTAATTCAAATGCAGAAAAAAAGCTTAAGTCAATGATTTTACCATAAATCATCGGCCGAGAGTATAAATCCTCTCGGTAGAATGTGGCGGCTTCCAAAGAGTTGAAGTGGTTCTGGTCGAAGGTCTCCGTCTCCATATGTGTCTCCGTCAATCTCGCTCTCTTCCCTCTAGATGAAGCCGGCACCTTCGTCTTTCTCCCTCTTGATGTAGACCCTTTGGATGCCATGTGGAAGGAAGGTTGTATCCGGAGAAGAAGAAATCGAAGAAGACGAAGAGAAATGGTATCCGGAGAGGGCAAAATCAATTGGTTGGAAGAGGGGAGAGAGAGGATCAATCGATCGATTTTGAGAATCGTGCGATCGATTTGGTGAAGCGGAAAGAGTCGATCAATCGATTGGAGAAGAAGCAGAGAAAGGGTCTTCGATTTCAAGGGTTTCAATCGCAGGGAAAGGAGGAAAGATCGATCGGTTTTATATATAAGTTTGCAATCGATCGCAAGATTCTATGTGATCGATCGATCTTGCCCTAAACAAACAATAAATCGATCGAGCCCATATAATCGTGCGATCGATCTTGATAGGAGAGGTCGACTGTCAAACTGTCGACCTCTCAGTTAAAATCGATCGCGCGATTCTATATGATCGATCGATCGATCTTGCCCTAAACAAACAATCGATCGATCGATCCCATATAATCGTGCGATCTATCTTGATAAGAGAGGTCGACTGTCAAACTGTCGACCTTTCAGTTAAAATCGATCGCACGATTCTATGCGATCGTGCGATCGATCTTTGAATGGGTCACAATCGATCGATTGATCACTGGGATCGTGCGATCGATCTTGAAAGGAGAGGTCGACTGTCAAAATGTCAACCTCTCAGTTAAAATCAATCGCACGATTCCATGGAACCATGCGATCAATTGAATCTCGTGTTATGATCAATCGATCGATTCGAAAATGAACTGTCTAATCGATCGATCAATCGTATACGCCTCACATCAATCGACCGAAGCAAAATGACGTTGCAGAATCGATCTGTCAATTTCGAGTGGAAGGGGCAGAATCATAATTTCTAATAAAAAACTGAAAATCTGGCAGAAATACATAGTGTCTAAATGGCGAGCCAAACTTTAAATATACATAATTGAGTAAAAAATAACATATATTTATTGAATACAGTAACTTTAATAAAGTAATTTAGAGATTGTGGATATGTCAGTTTTTTAAAGTATCACTTCAACTGTTAAATTTCATTCAAACAATTGGGTTGTGGAGCCTCTCTCTATGATTGGCTGATTAAAGAAAGTCAAAGTGAAAGCTCATCCAAAAACCCATACACGCCATTGTTTGTTTCTTTTATTTTACTTTATTTGTTTTACTTTTAGTTGTCATTAGAACGGCTGAGGTCACCTTTGGCCGACTGAGCAGAATCGGATGATCATTATTTGAAGAAAAGAGTTGAGTTAAGATACAGTCTCAGATTTCCATAGTTAACAATTCAATTCAATTATTATTAGCTCGTCATTTACACATCCAGAAAAACTGTCTCTACACACCTGATTCTTTATTCGGATGGCAAATTACCACGAGACTCCTGCATTTCTATTCGTTCGAACGAATACCCAGTTCATTTTGGCATTCGTTTGAACGAATAGATGCATATCCTCACATTTTTCATTCGTTTGAACGAATTTGTCTATATAAATTTAATTCATTCGAATGAATCGAGTGATAGTAACGCGCGTTACTATTTACCCATTCATTTGAATGAACCGAGTAAACAGTAACGCGCGTTACTGTTCACTCGATTCATTCGAATGAATTGATTTTCTTTAAAATTTTAAAGTTATTTTTTAAGCATTATGTATTTTTAAAATTTCTCAAATTAAATATCTGGACTAATTATGATAATCTGATAAAAATACTTTAAGACTTAAAGATCTTTTGACACTCCCAAATGCTTAAAACACAGTGTTTTATAAATAAGGGTATCCCTAGGTTGTTCCATAAACACATTTAGGAGTGTCAAAAGAACTTGAAGTATTAAAGTATTTTTAGCAGGCTCTCGTAATTAGTCCGGATATTTAATTTGAGAAATTTTGGAATTACACCGTGCTTAAAAAATAATGATTTATCTTCCATATGCTACAGTAATGCATAGTGTATTAAATAATAAAATCTCCTTTAAAACTTTAAAGTTATTTTTTTAAGCACTGTGTATTTTCAAAATTTCTCAAATTGAATATCCGGACTAATTACGATAACCTGATAAAAATACTTTAAGACTTTAAGGTTTTTTGACACTTCTAAATGTGTCTTCGGCACAACCTGGGGATACTCTTATTTATAAAATACTGTGTTTTAAGCATTTGGGAGTGTCAAAAGACCTTAAAGTCTTAAAGTATTTTATCAGATTATCGTAATTAGTCCGGATATTTAATTTGAGAAATTTTAAAAATACACAGTACTTAAAAAATAATTTTAAAATTTTAAAGAAAATCAATTCATTCGAATGAATCGAGTGACCGTAGCATATGGAAGATAGACCATTATTTTTTAAATACTGTGTAATTCCAAAATTTCTCAAATTGAATATTCAGACTAATTACGATAATGTGATAAAAATACTTTAAGACTTTAAGGTCTCTTAACACTCCTAAATGTGTTTTCGGCACAGCCTAAGGATACCCTTATTTATAAAATACTGTGTTTTAAGCATTTGGGAGTATCAAAAGACCTTAAAGTCTTACAGTATTTCTATCAGATTATCGTAATGAGTCCGGATATTTAATTTGAGAAATTTTAAAAATACATAATGCTTAAAAAATAACTTTAAAATTTTAAAGAAAATCAATTAATTCTAGTGAATCGAGTGAATTCACTCGGTTTATTCGAATGAACGGGTGAACAGTAACGTGCGTTTCTGTTCACTCGATTTATTCGAATGGATTAAATTTATATAGGCAATTCGTTCGAATGAATGAAAATTGTGAGGATATGCATGTATTCGTTCGAACGAATGCCAAAATGAACTGGCATTCGTTCGAACGAATGGAAATGTAGGGGTATCATGGTAATTTGCCATCCGAATATAGAATCGGGTGTGTAAGGCAGTTTTTTCGGGTGTGTAAATGACAAGCCTTATTATTTTATTGTATTTTTTTAATGTTTTAGTGTTACCTATTCACTTTACAAAATTGAAATATATTTTGAAAGTGATTTGTACACTAACATTTTTTTCTTCTGTATAAAAACAGATGAGTGAAATATCTATTTTATCCAATTTCTTTTTTCAATCTCTATTTCTATTTATTTGAACAAAGTGAGTATTTTATTCATTTTTCGGGCACCAATCAATTTCCATATGCTCTCTCAATTTAATTCATTATAAATGAAAAAATAATTTTATTTAAATTCATTCCATCAAATATCATCATCAGTGAAGTATTAACTATTTTGGTGGAGTAAAGGAACGTTTCTACACTGCAGGTCACAATCTTGGTGGATAATAAATGAGGATATACATTGCACACCATGGGGTGTTTACTGTTTAGGGTCTTTATTTATTTAGTTTATTTAAATAAGACATAGAAACCATAAAAGTATTTAAAAAATAAAAATAAAAGTAAAAAAAATGTATAGAAAATAAATTTTTGTATGTCTTAGAGTGTCATGTATGTTTTACTATCTACATTAATATACATTTTATTGGTAACTTTATTATATAAATAAAGTATTTAATAGTATTACACATTTACGAGTATTTTAATACATTCAAAAGAAGTAAAAACTTCATATCTTAACAACGTAAAAATTTACAAACTAAAGCATTTAACAACTTTTTTAATAATATTTTATTTACATTTCATTGTAAAAAAATACTTAAATTTGATTATAAAATAAAAATCAATTTGAACTCTATTTTAACATCTGAGCTATATGATCTTAAATATTGTAAATTCAAATGTTATAAGTCGTTGTTTGTTATCGTCCATCTTACATTTATTTGATGATTGGACAAGGAGTTTCTCTTAAATTATATCATTAATGAAATACTTATCTATATTATTTAAATTAAATATACAAATTTTAAAATAGAAAAGTAATCTATCCTCCTCTTTATATTCGAAAAAAAAAAACTAAATGTAGCCTAAGGGTTAGAAAGATGGATGCTTCTATCATTAGCTATAGTTATTTAGTTAAGTTTTTAAAATTATATTTATCTCAAATAAATATTATGGGTTAAAAATTCATAATAATAGGGAAAATTAGTGTTAGGTCCACTTTGATTGAAATGAAAGGAAATTTATAAATCGAACTTTTATGTAAATGATGGACTTTTATTAGTCAATTTTGTTGTTCCAATTTGAATACTTAGTTATTTCTTTCAGAAAAATCTACAAATTGTTTGGATATTTTCGGCACTTGTACACAAAGGTTGCATGTGGGGCTATTCATAGTAAAATTAAATTATTTAAATTATTATTTTCTCTTTAAATTTAAAATTAGAATTAACTGTTTTTTTATTTTTGTTTGATGTATTTTTAATTATTGACTAAATTATATAGGTAAACAAAAATTCATTTATTTAATTTTATCTTAAAATTACTCAATAAATCTCATGTAACTAATTTTATAATCTCCATAATAATCTATCAATCCACTTCAATTTTGACCATCATGTTATTGAATTAACATGGTTTAGCCATTTCACAGTCCACAAACACAAAATGCACATTTAAAGAATTTATACAAAATCTATTATTTTTAAAGCCTAAATTAATGCATGCTTATGGAAGATTTTAGAATTCAATGCATGTATAAAGTTTTAATATAATGACCTTAATGAAAAATGCCAAACTTATATTCAAATTATACATTTTTATACCTTATACTACTATATTAAATTATTTAATTATTAAAATATTAATCACTAATTGTATAAAAGGTATAATTTGAAACAAGTCTAGAATATACTCCTCGTCAACTGACACAAATGTCAAGTAAATACGGAGTGAATTCAGTCATCTCTAGAGCTCTCATGAGTTTATAGAGTTGGTTGGATCAATCTAGCAATAAAAATGAAAATATCGACAAAATAACTTTTGCTTGTTAAAAATGTGAGTTTATCGCGTCTACCATTTTTAACAGTAAATTCTTGTTAAAAAAACATTTTTATCACGAGAAACTGTAAATTTTTATTAAAATCATAAGATTTTATAGTAAAAAATGCTTGGCTAAATATACTTTTTTATTTATAAAATATCTTCTATATTTTTGAATTTCTGCTACATTATTTATTTATTACTTTTATATTTATTATTTTTTAAATATTATATTTTCTGTGAGATTTTCCTGTTAAATTTTTGATAAAAATTTAAAAATATATCACTATCAACAATTATCATTAATATTTGTAGGACAAGATTTGTGACAATGGTTTGGAGTCAACACCGAGTGAACTCAGTGTTAATAGTCCAAAACTACAAGAATTTCTGCAGAGCATCTTTGCATTATGTGCCGTCAACTCACATTTGTCTTAAAAATTGAAAGAGACAAAAATGCCACTTCCATTTCAAACGACTCTCTCTCTTCACTCGTCTGCGTCACTCTTCATTCCTTTTTCTTCAAATTCTCTGCCATTTTCACAGTATCATGATTTTTTCCAATGGACTCCTGCAAACCTCCTCTTCTCTCTGCTCTTGCTGTCTTCAAAAGCATTCTCAATGAAGGTATTATACTTTCTTTTGGTTCTCAAACAAATCGAACCTTCTTTTCTTTACTCACTTGAAAGGAAGAGAAGGGAGAAAGCAGAAAGGAAAAACGAAGAAGAAGAAGAAGAAGAAAAGTCTTTCTCTGTTTTTTTTTTTTCCTTCTCCATTCGACTTTCTTCCGAACAAATATAGGTCTTGTTTTTCCCCCATTTGGGTTTGCTTGCCCTTCGATTTTCTGCCGTAAAATTCCATTTTCTCATCTGGGTAGTTTTTCCTTTAATCAACTTTATGTTGAAATTTTCAAAAGCTGCCATCTTTTTTATTTTCTGATTGACCTTTCACCTTTTTATCTATCTGGGGTCTCGACAGAGCTGATCAGGAGCATCCATGTGTATCGGTTCGAGGATGGGAAGGAGAAGGCTGTGGAGAGAGAGTTCATGTTTTCTCCCACTTCTTATTTGGAGATAGTAGCTTACCCGCTTCTAAAACTGCAGAAATTTCAGATTTCAGAGCTTTCCGAAGGTCAGTTGGTCGGTTTTTGGCTCTGCATGCTTGTATTCGACGCCAATCGTCCCATATCTCCTTCCGCTTTCCCTTCAATGCTCGCTATTTCGCGGTACTTTCTCATGTTTTCTTTGAATTTCTTTTTGCATTTTTAGTATTTAATGAAGCGCTTTCTGTCTAGATATATAAATTGAATCTTAGCTCTGCTGAAGATCATAAGAAGTTTATGTGATTGTTGAATTTGTTTGCAGAACTGTGGTGTTTTTTGCATGTCATTTATAAGTAAAACAAATGCATTTATTTTCTGTGGTCTTCAATTTTATTTTTGACTGAAATGATCAATTAGGTTTTATTTCTTCTTTTGTGTGTGTTTGTGTGGGTGGGGGTGAATGTCATCAGAAATTTAATAATGTATTGGAAGCGCTAGAATGTTGCATCTGTTGTCAATAAGAATTCTAACTCAAGCTTTTATGGATGGAGAATCCACAATGCCTTTAGACCTTCGGTGCATTTGGATTTAACTGAATTTGATCACTTTTCAGAGCAAGATGGCCATCTGTTCCACAATTTCACTGCATTCAGGAGACAACTGGAAACCAAATTAGTGAGATAGTGGCATCTGGCCTTCTAAGATCCAAATAATTGTTGGTGTTGAACACCTAACGCCAATGCGGGGCATCGGTGTTGCTTCCACCCACATAAGAATGAGAAAATTACCCTGCTCGCCAGAATCTTGAAATAATGATTGTTTTGCATGCACATCAAAGCATATTCAGAACCCATATTCTAATGATTCAAGAGCATATGATAGCCCTTTTATTTTTGTATGACAGTTGAATTATCCTTTGATGGATCTCTTATCTCAAATTGGGGAGTAAAGCATAAGGTGGATCTTTTCTTTTTCCAATTCTCACCATGACTCTAAGCTTCTCAGTTTATACAGCAGTATACTGGGTGGCATGAGTTGATCCTTGCAATATCATACAGATTTGTAATGTCTAGCATTTTGTTTTGTGGGCAACTGATATAGTATTTTATATATGACTATGATATTGCAAGAAGGACGATTCATAGCTATGGTAGTTTTAGACTAATAAGAGCTACATTTAATTTAGGGAAATAATCTGATATAATAGTTCCCGAGCAGGTACTGTCTATGATTTAGATACTTCAAACTACTTATAAGATGCTTGGAGAAGGATTCTGGAACCCATCTGTTGGAACTAGCTTTTATGAGTGCTGGGTCATGAATCATGCGCAATACTTAGTTTTCAATTGTTTAGAGGTGCTTTACAATTTGGGAAATGAGAAAACATTTTGAAATAAATACAAAAAACTTGAAGTTATTATAATTTTGTTGTTTGCGGTGAAAGATAAATGCCTTCTTTTTGGCCCTTCATGTTACTAGAACAACATCAGTCACTTGAAACCCATTTTTGATCCATAACTCTGTTCTATTTTCTTTACAGAAACCCAAAATTGAAATCCGTACCAACTTTAGCCAATGATCTTCAGAAGGTCTTCCAGTTAAGGTGCAGTCCAGAAAGTGAAGGCCTAGCACTATTTGGTCACAACGAAACGAATGGAGGAAATAAAGATAACTCTCACCATCCAGCAGGACTTGTGCCTATGTTTCATCAAGATCAGCATTCTCATTGTCTTCCCTTTGTTGCATGTGGACTATTTGATAATCAAGGCGACCAACAATTACGAGGTTGAGAAAAAAATTCACTGTATTTTTTTTTTTTTGAATTAGAGAAGTGACCATCTCTCTCTCCAACGAAAGAGAGGGCATATCTCTTAAAAATAATAGCAAATTAAGTATGATGCATTGATATTCTATAATCTCAAAATAAACCTATAATATTCACTGTTAAAAAAAGCCAATAATATTCAAGTGACTCCTATGGAATATTGGTCTGATTAGGTCTTGCATGCCCCAAAAATTTACCAGGTCATACTAGCTTTATTGTCCTTCATGTATACATTATTCTCTCATCGGTTCATTTGAAGGCTAAAAATTGGATAACTAGGAACCTATCTGGAAGATCATTTAATCATCCTCCATAGTTTAGTTTCAGGGCTAACAAGTCTCTGGTTAAATCCTCAAGCGAGATCTCTCTTGTATTGTTGCACTGATTGAAGGATCCTATAATTCCTTATGGAATGAGTGCTCCTCTATGGATGATAAAAGTCAAACTCACCGTCCACTGAAGAGAATCAGTAAACGATCCCTGGGACAATGGTACAATCTAAACATCATGCCAGAAAGCTCTTTTTTTTTTTTTTAAATAAAAAAATAAAAAGTTCTGAATTTGTGAACTTTCATTGAACCAAAACTTCAGCCACCAGTTTGGGAAGATCACCAACATGGAAACAGATATTGAGATGAATGACCAAAAATATGTACCCATGAAACAGATAGAGGCTCCATAATGGTAGTAGTTAAACAACCACGTTTGGACAGTTGTCTTCCTGCCCCCATCCGCCACCACCACCACCACCACCACCCAAAGAGAGAGAGAGAATGAAAGTGTAGATGCATTTTTCCTGATGACAACTGACTTTGCATAGCCACTGACTTCAGAAATGACTCTTCAAAGAAAGTCCTTCAAACATGTTAACAAATATATATATATATATATATTCTTGTTTATTCACCAAAAATGGTCATTTTGGATGTATGTGTAGTTTCCTTAAGATAGAAGAGACCCAAATCTAACCTTTGCAATAGTCCCTAATCTCCCTTCTTTTGTTGTAACATTAAAATATAAAACCTTTAACATATGTTTTTAACCTAGTAGATGACCCTGTGATATAAACCAAAAGACTACAAAGAATATTTCTGAGCTCATTTCAGTAAAAAGCGTTGTGTCCTGGTCACACTTTGGTCTTACGTAGCTCAGTTGATGACAAGACTATATATAATTCTTATGTTATTTGACTAGATCCTGTTGCTTGATTTGTAATTAATTACTCTTGCCACAACCATAGAGGTTGTGGGTTCAAGTGATGTGGGTGTCAAATGCACAGTGAGCCCATGAAAGACAATTTGCCAAATCCAATTACCAGTGTCGACTCTAGATACATGGATAAATGTCTTGAAGAAGCGGAAGAAGATGATGATGGTGCCATTTGACACCTGAAAAGTAGTCCAAGTAATAAAGAAATGTTAGTGTGGTCACTGAGTTCACCCAATCTTCTCCATCATTTGCCTGATGCTTGTGAATTATTATGTTGGGTATCTTATTGTTCTCTTCTTTATATGTAGGTTTCATGCTACTGTACTTCCATCTTTTATAAAGTTTGTTTAACTATCATCACAACCTAGTAGTTTTCCAGTAACCTAATATTTTCAACATTATAATGATTACTAACTGCTTTAAAAGTAAAGATAGGAAACAGATAGGGACTGTTTTACCTTAAAGAGGGTTCCTTATTATCTTGGGAAGACTTCAGACTTTAGATCCTGTTTCTGAAGTTAGCTAAATGAGTTCTAAAAGGATCAATTTTTCCACATTTCTTATGAAGATTGATATAATTTAACTTTTGTCAGCATATATCTGTTGGTTTATAAATTTTTGTTATAAATAACTACGGGAAAGAACCAATGGTAATTCTGGCATTGTCTACAGTATCTATAGAGTTGTTGAAAGTGTTGAATTTTTTATGTACTCTCTAAAAGATATTCTGCGGTCCTTGGTCTCAGCAAGTGTATAGTTTCCTGGGCACAGGCTTTCATACATGTGGTCTATATATAGTCTGGTAAAGAAGACCATTAACATGGTGATTTCAACTTCGATTATAGTAGTGCCTCTAAAACCATTCAGATAGAAGATCCCAAGACTGTGATTGGTGGCTACAAGTAGATAGTTCAGAGAAGAATTCACTAACAGGAAAGGAAAAGTATAAACAGAAGATGGCTAAGATCTTCCAGTATGGCAGAGCTTTTGGCTTTTGTCCCTGGTCAGAGGCATCAGTCAATGGTATGAATCATTAATCTACAGTTATCAAATGTAAGAATCCTGTGTATGGATGATACATCTGCTGGGGAATGGGACTCTATAATTTCTTATTTGCCAAATTTTTTCTCTTGTAACTGCAATTTTCTTATATTTTGGAAAAACATTGCAACAGTTGTGAAAAAGAAGAAGAGGGCACCAACAGAACATGTTGCAAGCATTGCTGCAAGTGATCTTGCTAAGTACTTTGATCTTCCGATCACAGAAGCATCAAGAAATCTGAAGGTTGGACTTACTGCACTCAAGAGGAAATGCAGAGAATTTGGTATTCCTCGCTGGCCACACAGGAAGATGAAATCTCTTGACACTCTCATACATGATCTTCAGGTGATCTTTCTTTTGAGCACTCTATTACTTTCTTTCACATATTTTGAAATTTGAAAGTCTATACTTATTGAATATACTGATACCCAAAAGTGAAAATTTAAAAACCATAGAAGATTTTATTCTCAATTTCTCATTTTTTTATAGGATTCATCCATGTCATAAAATAGGCATCATTAATAAATGAAACAAAATAATGAAAATCAAAAGAAGAGGTATTGGGAGCATTCCAAACATGAGAATGTATCAAGGAAAATAAATAATACTTCCTCACAGTCTCATTTATGAGAAGTGTAATTTTATGATGCTTTGACAATTCATGTGTTTCACGATGGAATTGACCAATATAATTGAACTTCATCGAAGAAAGTAAAGGGGACTTTAGGATTTGGCTGGTAGGATGACTAAACAGAGAATGCCACTTCGAAAACTCTTTTTTCTTTCCAGATTAAATTGACTCACAGATGAGTGTTAAAGTGATGGAGTCCATGTTCATCACAAAAACCTCCAATCACTTTTTTCTTCTTCATCCTTAGCAAACAATGATTAATCATTAAAGTCATAGGAAAAATTAAGGTTCTTGTACGATGGTTAATAGACAACAAATTTCTTGGTAAATTAGGAATAGTGAGATCTGAATTTAGAAAGATATTAGGTAGAATGGGGAGAATGATGCGGACTGGATAGGATAAAACACCCTACTCAATCGCTTGAGCGGAAGCTTAGAAAAAACCTACACGAGTTTAACATAACCCGCAAATATCAAATAGTAAAACCCAACTCAATAAAAACCCAACTCAATAAGCAATAGAATTAATTGAATCAATTTAGTTGGGTGATGTCAAACAGTGGATTTCCAAATAAGTCCAACGATTTTTAACAAAACCTTGAAGAAATCTCAACTTAACTTTGGCTCAATTTCTTGGCTGAAATTAATTAAGTTGTTTTAAGAAAACTAATGGGTTTTAATTAAAAACCAAAAAGGACTGAATACCATGCTTTAGAAAATTGAATTTGAACCCTTAAATTGACAGCAAAATTGTCAAAGTGATTCACCTCAAATCAGTTGCAAAATTCAAGTTTATCAGAATGTTTAATTGGTTCAAAAAGCTTTAAACTGGAATTAAATCCTGCAAGATTGGCTACCAATGGACGTCTAAATCTGGTTTTAAAATCCTCTTGTAAAACGGTTCCACAACAGATTAAAAAATTGGGATTAAATCTTTCCAATTTGGCTACAAATTACGTCCAAAATCCACACACAAAAAACCAACTTTCAATTTTGACCCAGCAACTTTCTGGAATTTTTAACAGTATTAAAACTGGTTCTTTGATGTATTAAATCAGTCCAAAACTTAAATGAAAATCAGTTTCAGAAATACAATTTGTAAAACAAGTTTTATCTTAAAATCAGTTTCAGAAAAACGTTGTCTCAAATACTCACGTGTCAGATTGAACGTGTTATTAGGTTTTTCAACACCTGCGAGTCGACAGACTTGGTTTAATTAAACCATTAGAGGTCACGCTGAATTCACGGGTTTAATCAACTACAACGAACCGATTCAATTAGCCCAAAACTTAGATCAGTTAAGAATTACTGGTTCTTGGAGAGGAGAGCTCACTCAATCCTCAACTTGTCTAACTCGTCAAGACTCACAAGCGAAGCGCTTGACTCACTGCAATGGCTGCCTGCTTCAACGATTTTCCCTTTGAGAAAATAACATAATTTTATTTCATAATAATTGCCTGCCCCATCGGTGTATACAATGTGGTATTTATAATTAAAAAACTACCAAAGTCCTAATCGAATTAGTGAGCCGACCCTCACTTTAATCTAATTCGAACATTATATAAAAAGTAGACTAGTCCTAACTATACTAGAACTAAAAATCAAATCCTAAACTACCTAGAATCGGTGCTGCTGTATGAGTCCCAACGTTGCTGCATGTAGGAAAGCTCCAAACGTTGGTGCTTAGTGTCCTAATCCCACTAGGAAATTGGAATTAATTCCAACTTGAATTGGATCTTGGGCAGCTAGGTTGACCTCATCTTGGGCCCATTTGCTCTCAGTTGGGCTTCAGCTCGTATATGGGTTCAATGCACCAACTTGGAGCCCATCTCTGTCAATTCGTTCAAGCACCCACACGGATCAAAAATAAAAAAATTCTCACATCCATAGATGCCCGCATCAGAGAACATCCTTAGGAACTATGTTAGCAAGAATGTGAATAGCCAATTTAACTTTATTAATAGGACTACAGAAGAAGGATTTAATTACTAGACATGAATAAGTAGCCCTTGAATAAATAACCCAGTAAATAGAGTCTAACATGATTTTCTTTCACTTCTCTTCATCGTACATTTCTCGATGTCAAGGAGTAAATGTCGTTGACAACGAGAAGAATTTGACTTTCAAGACTTGTGCTTTAATAGATTTAGGTTCAGGGTTAGATTGTCCTAGTCTCAGTTAATCATCTCCTTTGCATTAGTGTCATTGGTGCAAAAAACTGAATTTGTGTTTTTTTTTTCTTTTAATTCCAGTTCTTGTGAAAGACTGTTTAGGGTCATATGGTACTTGAGCTAAAATCTTATATCCTTGCATGGGAGAGGCAATGACCTGTTTTTAGTTGATATATTTGAGCTATGTTGCTCGACTGCAATGCCAATTCACGCACAGAATCTCGAACCTTCTTGATTGAGGATAGTTACTATAATCGTGTGGTGGTTTTTACACCCATGGGATTTATCAACTATGAAATTACCAACATTTATTAGATTGGAAGACATTGATGAGAGCCTGTAGAATGGTTGCAAGGCACCATTAGTTGGAACCTTGTGGTTGCAGGTTTGAGCCACAACATAACCTTCAAAAATCATCTGTATGAGCTTTAAGAGAATCAATCAATACAGCTTATTTCCTATTCCCTTCTAATTTGGCAAACCCTTTGTTTTATTTATTTATAGTGTAAAAAAAACATAGTAAGTCCATATTGGCTAGGTAAATATAGACAGGCTGGTCTACAGATACATGTATAGATGTATAGTAGGTATGGCAAAATATAGCCGAAAAACAGAAATGGATACGGTATAATGTGTCCATTGCATAAAAAAAGGCTGCTGTGGTCCTAGAACATGGCCTGGAAAGGAGCCATCTGACCCAATAAACAACTCCTGTCATGGGATTGTTACCAGAACATTTGCCCAAAAAATGTGAACTTAATGTTTCTCTACTTTTTACAATAGAGGATGGTGACATAGTCATCAGATAATGCTTTCTTTAGTGTAAGATAAACAAAAATTGATCTAATGAAGAATTGTGTAGATGGGTTGAGGCATTTAGTAGTACACGGAATGGTTGTATACATGGACAGAACATCTGAATTGACAACGCTAATGATAACATATGTTCAATAGTGGGCATGATAAAATTTGTACTCTTTCACCTTTGAACAGCTTCTAGAACTTTTTTGTAAGTACTTAATGAATTTTACTTATGTTGACCTTGTTTTTGATTTGGAGGATTGTGCCTTTCATGATTCATTGAGCTGGCGTTTTACTACCTTTGATTTGTCCAACTATATTGACATACTGATTGTGGTTGCTTCACTTACAAACATGCTCTAGCAAATGACAGAGCAAGCAAAACATCCATACATTCTTCGTACATGCCTTCGCACATAGGACTATGCTCTCTTGCTTATGAATTAGAGAATGTATGCACACCCATCATGAGCTACTTAAAAGGTAAGAATGAAAACAATGGTTGATTTTACAGGAAGAGGCAGTGCGGCAGGAGAGGGAGAACAAAGCAGCTGCCATGGCAGTGACAAAGAGGCAAAGAATGCTGGAGAGTGAAAAGGAAAGTATTAAGAGGAAGCCCTTCATGGACATACAAAGCGAAACAAAGAGATTCAGGCAGGATGTTTTCAAGCGAAGACATAGAGCGAAAGCTCTGAACGGTAGCAGCAGCAGCTGCTGCAACAACATGCACCCATCTGAAGAAACAGCATCACTAAACATATGATTAAGAAATAAATACAAATAACGATGTTAAGAAATCTTGTGACAGAAATAACTCAGCAATTCACAACATGAAGGCGATGACAACAACAACAAAACCAAAATTGACTCTGTTTGTTCTCTGGTTGACTGAGTGCTATTTTGAAGAGCTGCAATCCTAATTCCGTTCCTCCAGAAGAATTCTCGAGTTTATGAAGTTTTTTACTCAATGTGGTGATAGCTGCAGTGGTGTTAATGATAATGATGGTTGCAGCTGTGATGAAGACCATGATCCTTGTAATTATAGAAATTTTTAGGGACTAGAGATTTTTGAATTTGGCTGTTACTGGATCATCCACAATTTTGTGGGTGAATTATGTTGTGTAATGTGGATATATATAAGTATACATTAGCTAGTTGAACAATATTATTATCTCAAAACTTTCTTCCTTTGGAGTTTAGATGAAAATACCATTGAATAACACTGGGGACTGGTTTTTACAAGACCTTTTGACTTCCAGAGTTGCACAAGAGGAATGTGGCATTAAATGAAGCACATAAGATCTTTGTTCACCTGTCGCATATCACACAATTGTTTTAAATGTCAGTATTGGTTTGTGTATCAATCTTTTTTTTCCAAACTGATATGTATTGTATTAGCTCAAAATTCATAAGTTCCGAAAATTTTGTTCCAAGATATCTACAGGCATGATCAGACCAGAAAGACAAGTATCAAACGGGTCGTGCTGGGACAAACGCAAAATGCAATTGGAGCAACTTGTGATGGGTATTTGATAGCGGTAAGAGCATTCGATGACTCCTTTTTGCTCCTATTTTGTTCTTACGAAGAATATATATATATATATTTTTTTTTTATTTACTTTTAATGCTATCATAGTTGAGCAACGAAGCGATCATGAAAACATTCTTATCAAGGGATGCATCATTCATAGACATTTAGTCTATAGAAAAATAACTGTGATATGTCTATAATTCCAACATCTACCTCTCTTTGAGGAGTTTGTCAAAGGTTGGCAAACTGTAAAAACAAGCCCCACTTTGATCATCACAAAGGGAGTTGGAGAGGAAATATGGTACCCTAGTTTTGATGAAACTGGTGGTGTCAGGGAAAAGCCATGGCAATGTGGAGTTCAGCCATCATCCTCGTCGCCATCATTATCATCATTTGTCAAAATTTCATCTATCTAGAGTCGTGTGTTTTTTTTTTTTTTGTCTATTTGATCTTATCATAAATCATAGAGGCAGTCACTCTACTATCCATTATGTATTTCTTTATTGATTCTCTCAACATTTTCAATCATCTCCTTTCCACATTTTCAATAGTTCAATTTCTCCTCCTTTTCGTTAGTGATTTGTAACTTTTTACTTTACATACTGAGCTCATCTTTGGGCTTCTAATTACATGACTAAATCACCTTTAACGAGTTTCTCTTATTTTATCATCTTAAGGCATTATATTTGGAGTGCCTTTAATGTGTCTACTTCTCACTGTCCACTCATGGAGATTAGTCATGTGGATGATTTCATGGCATTTTTTTTTTATAATTTTTAAAGTTCTGGGCATCATGCCAAATGGACCAACTACTGTGGTAGACTCAGACTGATTCCACCTTGAATCCTTTGCTCAACATTCACATGAGGATCTGATTTCAATTTCATTAAAATGACAAGTAAGATGTAGAGCGATGAAGTGAACTTTATCCTTCTTGATAATCTAGCGAGAGAGGCACTTGTATAATTAAAGGCACCCCTTTGAATAATCAAAAGTAATTTGTTTTCTTACAAATCAAATTTAGTTGATTTTTTTGCTATTTTAGATAAGAAGTGCTTCCAATAACAAAACTAAGTAGGTTGCGTGAATCTAGAGTTTTACTCAATTTTCTCGTACTTGTGGAAAGGTAATGGGCTTGAAGTTCTCTATCATAAAAAATTAAAATAAAAATAAGAATGAAATAGATAAGCACGATCAATGCATGTATTGTTGCGATGATGTTGACAGACACTTATAGAAAAGTCTATTGTTTAACACCATTTTCATCAAAGTTTCGTAACACAAATCCAAATGTATCAACAAATCAAGGAATCGCTCCATGTCCACATGGGGAACCCAAATTCTGCAATCCTATAACTTTCACTCTTTAAATTTCTATTTAAATCAAGATTTATTAGAATAACTACAATTACTTAGTTAATAATCAATTTTAAACCTAATTCTAATGGCCAATGGCTAATTAACACTGGCATGATGTTGTAGAGGAGAATCACTTAATCCTCCAGTTGTAGGTGGAATATAAATGAATATTCAATACTTTAAAGGCCAGTCTCCTTCTCACCCTCAGATTCATTATTTCATAGAGGAACAAAATTTAGAATCTTTATCAGCCTTAATTCCTCAAATCTAATAAGTGGTCCAATGACTTTGGTATCTAACTATTGGAAGATGACTGATCTACAAAAAAATCAATCTTGTGGACAATTAAACAGATAATTGTAATAAAGTAGGCAGTGACTGAAAAAGAATAATATTTTTTGGCCGCACTTACAGACACCCGGATTTCCACATCCGAATCAGGATTTTAGTGGCAAATTACCATTTTACCCCCGCGTTTCCAATCATTCGAATGAATGTCCAGTTTATTTTGGCATTCATTCGAATGAATGCTCATGTGTAATTTCAATTCATTCGAATGAATGGGCTGAACAGTAACACGGAATACTGTTCAGCTCCATTTATTCGAATGAATTTAAGACTTCAAGCATTCATTCATTCGAATGGGCCTCATTCATTCGAATGATTGTTACAGATTACAGTTATTTAAATAATAAAATTTATTTTAAAACTTTAAAGTTGTTTTTTGACCAGTGTGTATTTTGAAAATTTCTCAAATTAAATATCCGGACTAATTACGATAACTTGATAAAAATACTTTAAGACTTAAAGGTCTTTTGACACTTCTAAATGTGTTTTCGGCACATTTTAAGAATACCCTTATTTGTAAAATACTGTATTTTACATATTTAGGAATGTCAAAAGACCTTAAAGTCTTAAAGTATTTTTATCAGATTATCGTAATTAGTCCGGATATTTAATTTGAGAAATTTTCAAAATACATACTGCTCAAAAACTAACTTTAAAGTTTTAAAATAAATTTTATTATTTAAATAACTGTAATCTGTAACAATCATTCGAATGAATAAGGCACAACGAATGTATAGTTGAAATTTTTTCCATTCGAATGAATGCTTGAAGTCTTAAATTCATTCGAATAAATGGGGCTGAGTAGTATTCCGTGTTACTGTTCAGCCCATTCATTCGAATGAATTGAAATTACACATGGGCATTCATTTGAATGAATGCCAAAATAAACTGAGCATTCATTCGAATGATTGAAAACGCGGGAGTAAAATGGTAATTTGCCACTAAAATCTGGATTCAGGTATGTAGAGATAGGAAATTCAGGTGTGTGTAAGTGCGGCCTTATTCTACACCACTAACTTCTTTTTAGGATAAATGGACGGCCACTCTAAGAAATAATAACTCCTTTCAAAATTTCTCCTCATTTGGAATGGATACTTAGTTGTTTCTCAACTTTCAATATTTTGATATAATTCATTTGTAGAAAACTTTTGATGGAATGGCTTCTAGTGTTATTTTTACTATATGTATTTGAACTTAAGTTTAGAGTTTTTTTTTTTTTTTTACCAATGAAAAACTCCACGACCCACTTTTTTTTTTAGCACGAGTGCATTAGGTAAAATTTTAGATGTACGTAGTGTTACGCTCTGTGGAGCTTGATCATCAGAGATGTACTGGCAAATCCATTCGCGGGTCATCAAAGGGGGGCAAAGCCCCTGAGCCAATTTTTTTTATTGAACGGCAATTTTGTAATTTCACATTGTGTCTTATATAAATTCTAATTAGGATAGTATATATTTTTGTTTTGTGAGAGAGAGAAGAATATATGTAACGAGAGTCGTCTTTCTTGTTCTTCACTTTTGAGCACAGTGAATCGGTTTGAATCCCGCAGACGTACCGAAAGTGAACCATGTAAAATCTTTATGTTGCGGTTTGTTCCTCTATATTGATTTCTCTTTTCTATTTTTTTCAATATTGTTATTTCTGTGTGGATGAGAAGACGTTTCCTCCCAACACATAGTTCCTGCAAACCATGAGTATCAAATTACTATAGGACTCGAGTCCAATACATCTGATTTTTGAACCAAAGTACCGAACATGCAAAGTTCAAAGAATGTTAAGAAGAGATTATAGCCATTTAAAATTTATTCTTTAGCGTCCCTCAGTAGGCTAAGGAAATATTTTTCTAGGCAGAGGTTGACTATGGCTTACATTTGGATAGAAAGAGAATATTTTAAGGGAGCACTTACACACACCTGGATTTTCTGCCTCTACACATCTGTTTCTGAAATTTTGGGTGAAATTACGATTTTACCCCCCGATTTTCATTCATTCGAATGAATGCCCAGTTCATTTTGGCATTCATTCGAATGAATGCCTGTGTGTAATTTCAATTCATTCGAATGAATGAGCTGAACAGTAACACGGAATACTGCTCAACCCATTCATTCGAATGAATGAGCTCATTCATTCGAATGAATGGGCCTCATTCATTCAAATGATTCCTTCTTTCAGCCGTTCAATTCATTCAAATGATTCCTTCTTTTAGCCGTTCATTCATTCAGCAGTAAACATAATATTATTCAAATATTTTTTTTAAAACTTTAAATTTATTTTTTAATCACTGTGTATTTCCAAAATTTCTCAAATTGAATATCTAGACTAATTAAAATAACCTGATAAAAATACCTTAAGACTTTAAGGTCTTTTGACACTCCTAAATATTTAAAACACAGTATTTTACAAATAAGGGTATCCCTAGGGTGTGTCAAAAATACATTTGAAAGTGTCAAAAGACCTTGAAGTCTTAAGGTATTTTTATCAGGTTATTTTAATTAGTCTACATATTCAATTTGAGAAATTTTTAAAATACACAGTGCGTAAAAATAACTGTCTATATTTTAAAATATAGACCGTTATTTTTTAAGCACTGTGTATTTTCAAAATTTCTCAAATTGAATATCTAGACTAATTAAAATAACCTGATAAAAATACCTTAAAACTTCAAGGTCTTTTGACACTCCTAAATATTTAAAACACAGTATTTTACAAATAAGGGTATCCCTAGGCTGTGTCGAAAACACATTTAGGAGTGTCAAAAGACCTTAAAGTCTTAAGGTATTTTTATCAGGTTATTTTAATTAGTCTAGATATTCAATTTGAGAAATTTTGGAAATACACAGTGCTTAAAAAATAACGGTCTATGTTTTAAAATAAAGACAGTTATTTTTAAGCACCGTGTATTTTAAAAATTTCTCAAATTGAATATCTAGACTAATTAAAATAACCTGATAAAAATACCTTAAGACTTTAAGGTCTTTTGACACTTTCAAATGTATTTTTGACACACTCTAGGGATACCCTTATTTGTAAAATACTGTGTTTTAAATATTTAGGAGTGTCAAAAGACCTTGAAGTCTTAAGGTATTTTTATCAGGTTATTTTAATTAGTCTAGATATTCAATTTGAGAAATTTTGGAAATACACAGTGATCAAAAAATAAGTTTAAAATTTTAAAAGAATTTTAATGAATTTACTGTATACTGAATGATTCGTGATGAATCATTCGAATGATTCGTGACTCCCTTCATGTTTGGATCTAAATCATTCGAATGATTCGTGATGAATCATTCGAATGATTCGTGACGGTCATTTCCTTCATGTTCATTCGAATGAACGAATGAATGTCCATTCATTCGAATGAATGGTCTATTCATTCGAATGAATGGATGGAATGAAGGTCATTTTATTACTATTCATTCGAATGAATGGGCTGAGCAGTATTCCGTGTTACTGCTCAGCCCATTCATTTGAATGAATTGAAATTACACACGAGCATTCATTCGAATGAATGATTCTAAAATGAACTGGGTATTCATTCGAATGAATGAAAATCGGGGTAAAATCGTAATTTCACCCAAAATTTCAGAAACGGGCGTGTAGAGGCATGAAATCCGGGTGTGTGTAAGTGCTCCCTATTTTAAAAGATTCCTTTGTCCACAGATTGTATATTTCACAAAACCAGGCCCCATTTTTTTTTTAAAAAAAAAAACTAAATAGAGAAATGGACCATTAATTTTCTGTATTATTATTCACTGTCAACTGGTTCATGAAAAATTGTATAAACTTTAGTTTTTAAATAAGAAAATATGTTTAATTTTATCTTTTAAATTTAGTTAATAATTCAATTCGAAGGTTTTATTTAAAATTTTATACTAATTCATTGTAATAAAATTCAGAACAAATAATTCCTCGACTTTTACGATCTAACATTTTCCCTTGTTACATTACAATTAGTAATTTAGGTCGCATTGGATCGCTAGGAATTTTATTTTGCTGATTGCCGATTATTTTATGAAAATAAAAGATACTCTCTTGTATTATTTAAAAATAAATGATTAAAAATGTCGAAAGATAAATAATATAATAGTGAAATTATGCTATTAATAAATATTTTATAAAATTTGACTGGATATCTGAATAAAAAATTGAATTGATATCTGCCATCCAGATCATCTGAATGCTACGTATCATCAAATATAGAACAAACAAACCGATAAGAATTTAAAACTTTGTGATATGAACACCCTAATGTAATATTTTAGTATCTTTAGACATGAAATTTATCAAATTCGTGGTGATAAATTTAGTGAAAATTTTATTTTTAATATAAATTGGTGCAAAATTAGTTTGATTGAACTAATCAAACTTGTTGATATGGTTTTTAAGAGTTTTTAAGTAATTTCTAAGACAACCTTACTTCCACTAGTTATATATTATTAATTTAATACATACATTTTCCATAAAAGAAGGTATGCTCTAGCTTTTAAACTTAAACTAATAGATTAAAATCGATTCCACCTTGTTTTAAATTAACAAAGTGATGAATGAATATTTGATTATTCACATTATTCGAAATGGAATAAAATTGTACGATAAATATCTATATATTTTGTAACTAATTCAATAGAAAATAATTCAGTTCATTATGGGTTTGACCCTTATATGAATATATGAGTACAAACACGAGAAATATTTAAAAACTGATATATTACATAATTTTTTTCTTTTTGAGTTTGGTAAAAAATGATTAATTCTTTAATCTATTATAAAATTAGATAAAATTTTAACATTTAATAATGAAATTCCTTCCCAAGCAAAATTCAATTGTATCCTTCATCCTGCAATAAAAAAATCAGTTCACTGTATTAGCTATTATCAACCGTGTAAAATCTAATTCAGATTCTCTTTTACTGTGTTATTGTAAAGTTTAGAGTAATGCGTACAAGATATTGACTGACTATTCTTCATTGTTTCCTTGCTTCTTATGTACATTTCTTTGGGTTCAGCCCATCTACAGTAGGGTTGGACCCAAGTGTGATACATCATTAATCTTGCCAGGCCATTTTGTACCCTTTCGGGTCCTCCAACCCGAACCATCTCCGGCTCACGTCCTTCAACTGTGTGTCATTCACCTCACAGAACATGCTCTCCCATCCCTTGGGCTCCACGGCATCGTGCCCTAGCCCCGGCGGGCGGTCCTTGGATGCAAGGTTCACAGCCTCCCGCCAGTCAAAGACGTAGGCCGACACCCTCCTCTTAAATTTATGCTTGAATTCGGACCAGGCCTGGTACTTGTAGTGATTCACCACTGCTTGTTGCAGTGACAGCCACACCGTTTCCCACCCTTCCTTGAGCTTGAAATGGTGTATCATGTTCAGCAGCGACCGGTCCACCGCTTCCGACAAGACTATTGACTTGTGCCGCTGCTCGACCTGCCTCCGGCATGTGTACCCTTGGGTTACGCCTTCCTTCGGGTGCGATCGGAGGTTGGATGGGCCAAACTCCAAGCATCTGATCGACACCTGACCGATGGATGAGGAGGCATTGGGGGGTGGCAAGAGATTCTGCAACATCAATTTGGACGGCTGAGATTGGTTCTTCCAGGATGGGGAGAAGACGAATTCATCCACGTCGACGTACATGATCCAAGTGCAGGAGGTTTTGAAGGTGGTGGCGCTGTGGGAGAACGCCGCCTCCTGAGTCTTCGGCCAGGGCCAGCTCATCCTGATCACGTGATACCCAGCTTCCAAAAGGTGGTTCACCACAGATGCCACGTGATCCTCGCTACCGTTGTCGTACAAAATAAAACGGTCAACGCCTATCTGGGCGTGGTATAGCACCCATTCCTTCAGGAACTTGGAGATGCCGTGCACTACCGTGCACGCGCACAATAGCGACGTCCCCTGGGGCTCCGCTAACGTGTGCGGCTTGGGCTCGTAGGCCGCCACCGAAGGCACGACCCGCTTCCACCCGCTTGAGTCCCCGATCTCGAGCGAGATCCATGAACCTCTGGCGACCGGATGGTCGGGGTGGGAGCAGCGGAAGACTTCCTGGGAAGAGCTAGTGACGGCCGTCTTGACGCCGTCTGCAAAGACGCAGTGGAGGTCCGATTCGTTGCGGTTGACGCCTTGCCGGTTGTTGACGCCTTTGGCGAAGACGACGACGTCGTCCTCCGTCGAGATCGATTCGTAAACGAAGAAGTTCCATCGCAACATCTCAATTCTGCGACTCTCGTCGGTCTCTGGCTGAATTTGGCCGGTATCTGATGGATGAGTCACAACGGGGGTGAAGAATGGACGGAGGCGTCGGGCGCTGAAGGGCATTCTGCACTTAAAGGTGGCAGCTCCGCTCGATGTGAGTAGACCCGCATACCTTGCCGCATACGTCGCGCCGTTCTGAAACACACAAGTATACCCACCGTTGGGGTCCAGGACGGCTGGAGCCCGTGGCAGTACAACGAAGACCTCCCAGTCGGGGAAGAGGATGGAGTCCGGCCGTGCTGGAACCTTTGATGGGTGGGGCCCACCTGCCTCTTCGGGCTCTTTAACAAGGAGATTCAGTTGTAACGGATTGAAGGTCTGGGGGTGTGGAATGGAGAGACGGACTTCCTTTACGATGTGTAACTCGTGGGAGAAATGGATAGAGAGCGAAACGAAGAGGAAGAGGAAAATGACGACGGAGACTATCGCCGTCTGAACTTTCCGTCGCATGTTTCTTCTTCTCCTTTTTTTACTTTATTTTAATAATAATTTAGAATTGAGAAGAAGAAGAAGAAGCGAAAGGAAGAACTCACCTGAAAGAGAAGAAAGCGAGTTTTTCTTACAGGTCGTGGAGGAGCATGAGCCGAGGAATAAATACATGAAAGAGTTGACACGTGTTTGTTAGCCTATTAAAGGAGAATTAAATAATTATACTAGCGAGATATGTATAAGTAGACATGCTATTAAATAGTTGATTAGTGTCCAAGCTCAACTTGCTAATCTCCTTTCTCAAATTCTGGAAAGTGCTAAGTTCCAGTCCCATGGTTTAATCTGATGTATCCAAAAGGCAGTTGGTATTTTTCATGGGGGTTTTACACTAGATTTTCTACAGTATGTAAATTTAAAAAAAAAAAAAAATTGATTAGTATTACATAATTGATTTTATTTTATAGATGATTCTTTTTAAAATTTTGATATAAATATAGCCATTAATTTTTAAAAAATAAAAATAAAAAAATAGAATAATTAGATTGAGTTTAAACTTCATTCGTATCCTATTTATATGATCTTTTTTAAATCACATTCACCTATTCAGACTTCAAGATCCTATTATACGACATGTCTCTTTCGAGAGTCTAGTTTTTCAATAAATTATGATAGAATGACGAATGGCATGAAGATTAGTACTATCTTCGAAGTGGGTCCAATAGGATGATTATCAGTCATGATTTTAGCCCTTTATTTGCCAAATATTGAAATTCTTTTCAATCTAAAGACGAATATTAACCTAAGGATGCTTTATAGCAGGGGTGAAAATTTTGTATAGTCCGATATCTCATTATTGATTAATATTTTTTCTCTTATTTAAAAAAAAAATCCCGTCCTTTCTAGTGCTTATGTGGCCGTTCAACTCTTCTATTAACCCTTTTTTAAAAGGAGCCTACTCTTGACTCTTGAGGTGAAAATTAAGCTCTACACCTTCTCCAATGATGTTCGGACACTTGCAAGACAAGGGAAACTTTATATATTTCATATTTATTTAATTATCCAACAAATAAATCTAAATTTGTCGACTCATAATCTTTTTGATGACTTATCTCGTTATGTATCTTGCTGACAAAGTCTCAATAATCTAATTCTTTATTTTTTACAATACTGTCTAAGAGAAACCCATTGCATTTCTTTTTAAATAAAATTTCATAAGAAATATGACAAGGTGTGTTTTTCCGTGCTTGACTAAACTTAATACATAAAGAAAAATAATAATTTGTTAAAAATTGTCTTTATGTTAATTATTTATAAACATCCGATCTAAGGAAAAGAATTAGTGAATTAAAATACTTTGATTCTACCATTCAATTTTCAGTTTTAGATCTAATATAATCACTGATATGAAATTAAAATTTAAATATTCAATTTTCATGGTATTAAATCACATGCATATGAATATAAATTTAGGCTGAAGATGAGTTTTATTAGGAAGGAAAATCTGAATCAAAAGGTCAAAGTGATAGAATTAATTAATTAAAGGAAATTATGATACACTGATGGTCACAAATCTCGTTTTCGGGAGTTTTAATGAAAGTGAACCTTAGCTGTAGTTGCACTGATGGTCACAAATCTCGTTTTCGGGATATTAATGTCAATTGTTGATAGTGGAATATTTTCAAATTCTCAAGTTTTTATCGAGAATTTAATGGGAAAATCTCGTGGAAAATATATTATTTAAAAATTAATAAATATAAATAGAAAAAATAATGTGGCCGGAGTTTGAAAACATAGATGATATTTCAGAAATAAAAAATATATATTTGGCCCAAGCATTTTTAACGGGAATTTAATGGTAAAATCTCGTGATTTTAACGGGAATTTACCGTTTCTTGCGATAAAAATGTATTTTCAATGGAAATTTACCGTTAAAAACGGCAGACGCAATAAACTCAGGTTTTTAACAGGCAAAAGTTATTTTGCCAATATTTTCGTGATAAAAATGAAAATATCAGAGATATTTGTTAGATTGGTTGCACTCATCCATGGTTGGCTAAGATCTTAATTTCAGATACTTTGCATACTAATTACTTAACTTTTTGCCGAATTGAGTGTAATTAAGATATTCATGTGACTTCAAGTTCAAGGTAGCTTTTACATCTTTCCATTTTCTACTTTGATTGGGCAACTCTATTAATTTCAAGATTTTAAATATAAATAAGGGCCGAGTAGAAGTTGTATAATCAAAGTCACACTTAGAATTACTCAAGTGTTAGTGAAAATAATAGGAATTGACCTAGGAAGGGATGAAACTTGAGTTGGGATTTAACTCAACCCGCATCACTTGACTCGAGAAATCAGTGGGTTTGGTTATGTATTTGTATATTTGAGATCGGATTGGGTTGGAAAAAAAACCCGCATGAAATTCTGTTCGGATTGGGTTGAGAAATTTAAAATTAATCTGACGTAACCTGATTCAACTCGAGTGCACCAAGTTATAAAACAGTAGCAAATTATAAAGCTTAAATTCAGGTCAGGTCAGGCTAACACTCGAGTTGAGTTGGTTCACAAATATGAGTCGATTTAGATTCAATAAGTTTTGAAATGGGTTGGATTGGGTTTATTAAAACTCGGCCAAACTTTCAGCCCTAGACCTAGGAATGAGTTGTATTGGGAGGAACTAAGTCTAAATTGACTCACTCAATGGGCCTGAGACAACCAATTTTCAAAACCATAGATAATTTGAATGATTCAATCGGATACTGGGGTCCAATCAAATGGTTCTGATATGACTCACACGTGAGATGGTTCAATCGATTCTGATCATTCTAAGTTATGGACCACCATATTCACTTCAGAAAAACTGCTTTATAAATTCAAAAGATTGGTTTGACCTATTTGGTCCTAAACTACTCTCTAAAATGGTTTAGTTCTTATAATGATTCAGTTTGATTAAGAACTATTGTAATTATTATTTTATTTTATTTTTTTACTTTTTTATTATATATCTATTTCATTATCATCCAATTTTATAACAATAAAAGAGATGTAATGTATGGCAACCGAATTTGGTATCCAAATTGCAATTGCAAGGACAATGAAAAAGTCAGCAACTTCTTTACATTAGGCCCATACAAATGAAGGACTAACATTGCAACATACCCTTATTTTATACCTGTTAATAATGGGCCTGAGGAAACCCAAAATGCCATTAAGGTTTGTTCAATTCCAATATCCAGATAGACCTGTTCATGGGCCTAATGAGGTTGGCCCTAAGATTTTGCAAAACCATCGATTTACTTATTGGGCCTCTTAGTCAGGCCTGCTCATTTCCTTATACTACAAAGTTAGATAATGTCCATATAACCATGCTACTGTTGGCCAGAAACTCGGCCCGTTAAAAAAAAGGGGTCTACACCTAACTGTGGACCAAAATAACCCAAACCCAGCTCAATGAGAATAGTTCTTAGCATGGCCCTTGGCTGCCTAAGTCTGGCCTGGGTAATAGGACTAGAATTTTGAACTTGATCAGGCATTGAGCTTAAGCATACAAGACAATGTTGATTTATAAATACATCTAACAGGGTAGCTTGGAAGATTATCAATTTAATGGTGTTCTTCCTTTGGATAAAGAACTTCTTAAAAAAAATCTTCTAACTATTGATATGTAGATTGAATAGAAAAGTAAAATTTAAAGTTAAAAAGTAGATAGATGAATAGAGGTTAAGGATTAAAAATCGGCGGATAAGTAACAAATCGGTATGCAACATTTTTTTAAGAACTAATGTGGGTTAGGTCATCTCGGCTGAGTTGGTCATATTCTGGTATTTTTGTCCCCAGAGACTATCGGATCGAGTTAGGATCGTCTCAGCTGAGTCGGCTTGAATCGGAACCTCAATTCTGGGACTGGGACTCGAGTTTTAACTTGTATGGGCCAATGGACTTTATCCCTGTTTGGGCCCAGACCTGATTTGTTACTGCAGGAGGCGAGCAAGGTTTGGCTTATCTCAGGCTAAAGTGGCTTACAATTAATTAAGTTATCAAAACTTTATAAATATATTAATTATATAAAGATGAAGCAATCTTATCATGTTGCAGGTTCAAGATTTTGGGTCATAAGCATTTGGTAGGCGGTGGGCCCAAAGAAAAATAATTCGCTAAAATTCCTTTATGAAATTTCAAATAAGATAGGATAAATTCATTTTGTTCTATTAAAAACCATACTTTTAGTTATCCTAAAATCTACCGTATCCTTCTTTATCCCTTCATCTCATATTTTCAAATTTCGCTCTCGTTGTTCCTTCTACTTGTATTACTCAATCGAGCATCACGTTCTGTAGACATAACCTTCAACACTGAACCATGTAAAAATCCCTGTGTTCTATGGTGTTTGATCTGTGTGATTTTGCAATTTATTTCTCTACATCTTCATATGTTCATTTTAAGTTTACTTTTAATATTAATCTACAAATCTATTTAAAAATTCAAGTCAGTAAACATTCACATCTGTTGCATTATCTTTTCTTAATTGTTCAACATTTAATGACTGCTAAGCCAACAATGGTGGGAATGTATTGGTTGTAAATTTCAGGATTAAAGGTCGCAAAAATGGTCAATACGTATTATATCGGTCGATGATGATTTTTAAATTTTTATATGGATAAATAGTTCCATACTTCCATTAGGGGTGAGAATACCCATACAAAAAAAAAATTTACTTTACCATTTAATCTACAATTTTCATGGACAATGGCCTCACCAGCACTCCACACGAGATTAGATACGATACAGAATTTTCCATAACAAATAAACTAGTATTAGGAATTTAGACTATTTCATGTTAATTGAGCACTATTGAAGATTTTATATTTGTTAAACATGGCCCATGACATTTAGATTATGTTTGAGTATTTGTCTATTTTTTTCTATAAAGTATTTTTGTAATTTCAGTGAAAAATGTGAGTTGAAATTTCAGCTAGAATTTCTAAAAATTTCAATTGAAAAATTCATTCCACCTAAAATTCAATTGAAATTTTAGATTAAAAATTATGAAATTTCAATTGAAAATTTCTGAAATTTTGAGTTGAAATTCAAGTCGTAATTCCAACTGAAAAATTCTGAAATAATCAATTGTCAGTAATACTACTACTATGATCCAATCATCCAAATATCCAATTGAATTGAATAGGGAGCCTCACAGAATTATAAAATTTCTTTATTTTATTATCTATATTTCTATTATTGGAATGAAGAATTGGGTTGGCCCTGGTCAATGAAGCCGAGCAACAATTGAAGTTATTATTAATAACGGGTCTTAGTCAAGGTGTGTACGGACGGCTCCTGTGATTATGAAATATGATAAGAATATGTAATATAAACCAACCAACCAATCTATGAAAAATAGATGGTTGGCTTATCCATATACATACTAAAATATGTAAATGTTTTTTTATTTATTTTTAAACTAAGGTGTTCAGACCTAAGGTTTAAAACACCGATACGGTTTTTCGCTGTTTTTACACGGTTTTTCGCTGTTTTTCGCGGGTTTTTCGCGGTTTTCCACGGTTTACGGTTCTCAGGGATATTCACGGTTTTTCGCGGTTTTCGCGGTTTTTTGCGGTTTTTCGCCGTTTTCCGCGGTTCAGGGTTTACGGTTCTCAGGGTGTTCACGGTTTTTTGCGGTTTTTTCACGGTTCCGATATCGGAGGAGAGAGAAAATGCCGATATCGGTATGAGAGATAAAATTATCGGCCGATATATCGGCCGAACCGATTTTTTGACCCCTGGTTCAGACGTCTCATCAGAGGAGTTCTTGACCGTTTATCCAATCCATCTAATTTATATAAATGTTTAGCGAGAGCAATTTTTAGGTTACGATAAAATAAATTGATATAGAGATTATCAAGACCAATTAAATTATATTAACTTTTGATTTTTAAAATTAAAGATAAAATTATTGAATAAATATTCTTATCTATTATAATTATTATTGTAACGACCCGCTCTTACTATCATAATATTGTTCTACTTGGATCCGCACGGTTTTGCTATGAGGACTCCACTGAAGAGGAGCTCTCAAAAGGACTTGTGCTTGAAGATTTATACCCTCCTGAGCGATGTGAAACTTAATCCCCCATCAATCCCACAGAGGCACTGTCCACTGTCGGTCGAACCAATAGGACCAACATCCTTAACTATTTCTTCTTTCGGCGCCCTCTGGCCCTTAGGTACTGGCCCCCACGGGGCGCGGTACTACAATTATAATAGTGAAGATGTTTTAAATAAACATTATAAATAATTAAATTTAAATTAAAAAATAATAATTTTGATGATTTAAATTCACCCCTTATTTTCAAAGTTGATTTAGTATGTGCCCCTTTAGTGGGAAACCTCTGCAACCTTTTTGAAATAAAAGGTCGAGTCGGTCTTGCTTACTGGGTATTGTCAAAAGTGTTCTCTCATTGGACGAGTCTTCAAAGCAGAGGAAGTTTTCTATTATGAACTCGCACTCAGCTACATTGGTACACGTTGTTCCACTTGTAAACATGAATAATTTTCAAGCTATGCTTCACCACAAGAAGGGGCAGTAGCTAGGTTCTTAAATGATTTGTTTATAAACGTTTTTTTTTATCAGATTAAATCATATCAATTATTTGTTTTAAAGTTTAAAATTAAAAAAAAAAGGACAAAAGTTAATTTTACTTTATAAGATTTTCAGTCTCTTCTTAAAAAGATAATGATCCATGCATCGTAAGTTATTATTATTATGCATCACGTTTAAAAATGAAAATCATTTTTTCTTCTCTCTTCCCTCTTTAAAAAAGAGAGGATAAAATGATATTTTTCTTTTATAAATAGTGCTTCATGATAAAAACTCATGGTGCACAGATCTATCATCCTTCTAAAAATTTACTCAATTTTTTCTAACTCAATAGAATTTCGAATTGAGTTCAAGAAATATATATAATAGTCACACATTTATCTCAAAAAATATGCTTGTGATTCATTAGTTGGCAAATGAGTTACATTCGAGCAAAAATCTTTATTATATATGATTAGAAACTATCAACTAAACATGTGTAGTTAGGTCAAAATAAGACAAATGATATTTAAATTCCACTCTAACATAATAATTGTATTGTGTTGATGTCTCCATAGTAATTAATGAATAGATTAGGTTGACTGATTTAATAAACTAAAGAACTTTGCTAATGCCTGATTTTTTATGACTTAAATTGTATTTTGAAATACTTAAAAGTAACAATGGAGCGTAGAACTTTAATAGAATAAAATTAATATGTTATCATAGAAATAAAATGCTAAATGTACATTATTGTACTTGATGGTGATATAGAATTTTTTTTTTTTTTTTTTTATTTTAACTTTTAACATATCAGTTCATGAAAATTCTTAAAAGTATTATTTTTTTATAAAAAGAAATCCTATATTTATTCTTTTGCCTACTTATAATCATTTAAATAGTGAAAATATACACGGATATTATTTAGTAAATTAATATAAAAACATCAATTGTGTTTCACAACATTAGCTCTAAGTAGAAATCCAGAGTCAATCTCTAGAGTCAAGAGTCTTCTTCTTCTTGAGAGGAAGGCTGGGTGTGTTTGCCAACCTGTTACTTGTCTGAGAGAGAGAGAGAGAGAGAGAGAGATGGGGAATTGCTGGCGTGCTCTTGTTAAAACATCTGCCAGCACAAGCACGACCAGGCCTTCAAGTCCAGGTAATGGAAAAGAGAAAAGAGAGAGATAGAAGGATGAAAATAATGATTTATTTATTTATTATTATCTCTCTTGGGTGTTTTTCTTGCCCATGAAAGTCATCCCATTTGTTTTTTTATTGCTTCCTGTTAGGGTCGACTTCTTGCAGTGTAAACAATCTATTTTGATTTTGTTTTTTGTTTTTTTTATTTGCATGGAAAGAATTCAGTCATCCTTTTTTCAACCCGAATGGTGTTTTTTTTTTTTTCTTCTTTTTTGGTGCTCTTGAAAGAATTGATTCGTTTGCATTGTTTCATGCTTTTTTACCCTTGATTTATATTTTCTGCTAATGAATTCCCACCTTTTTCCGTGCTCCTATTTGGCTTTCTTTCAATTCCTTTCCTTTCCGCTATGTTGAAAGAAACAGATTCTAACATGTGTTCTTCTTTCTTTTCTCTCTGTCTTTTTCCCTGAATATTCGGAACCTACCTGACAGGGGATGCTTTCATTTTCATTGCACGTTCACTTCCATGCAAGCTTAGACGAAAAATCATATTACTTTCTATAATCTCAACTTACATGTGTTTTTCATCCTTCTCCTCTTTAGTTTCTCAAAAATCAACCTTCCGCCTTTTTCCTATTTTGCAAACAAGAGTGTATTCATTTCATTAGCTTTTTATGATTTTATCTCATGACAGACAATTATCCTTTCTTCGTCAATAATCTCGTATCGGTTTTTCTTTTTCTTCAAGTTTGATCCTTAGAACACCCCAATCTCACAACATTTTCCTTCAAATTCTCTCCTCTCCTTTTTTTTGTTTTCATGTAGCTGCTCGGGATTCAAGGAACAACAGCAGTGGAAAGAACTCAGGCACTGGCAGCGGGTTTTACAACAGCTTAGATGAGGAATTCCCAAATGGGCAGATCCTTCCCACGTCCAATTTAAAGGTTTTCACTTTCGCAGAACTCAAGACAGCCACGGGGAATTTCAAAACCAAGGCGATTCTTGGGGAGGGAGCCTTTGGGAGGGTTTTCAAGGGTTGGATTGACGAGAAGACATTTGCCCCAACCAAGATTGGTAATGGGATGGCAATCGCTGTGAAGAGACTGAATCCTGAGAGCATGCAGGGATGGGAAGAATGGCAGGTATACTCCAATTTAATGCAAAACATTTGTCTTTCTTTAGTCTCCATTTGGTTAAAAGCTAGAGAAAGAGCCTGTTTGGTACATGGAATTCTTGGGCTTGTAGACTTTACTAAATTCTCCAAAGAATTCCATGTTAGATTAAGTTAGAATTGTATTATAGTAATTATGAAAACCCACAGAATTCTAATTCTAATGGGTTCCCATCTGAAAGAATGTTAGATAATTGAATTCTTAGATTCCTGATAACAACTCCACACCCCTACCCACTAAAATAGATTATGTCAGGAATCTGCCAAATTCTTGAAATAACAGAACTTTCTAATTCCGGGAATTTGGAGAAACAATAATTTTGCAGAATTTTCCACAAAACAGGCCTAAAATATTTTTTATTACTAAAATTGTAATTCTGTTTTAGTCCATCAACGAATCATTTTAAAGATGTAAGGAAAAAGTCTTCCCTTTTCCTGGTTTCCTCCTTCAGATTACAAAATTTAGTGGAACAACTCAAAGTTGGTCTCCAATGTCAATTGCATTACATGTATTAAATAACAGTTTTAAAGGTTTACATGTCCTATGATTAGTATCTGTTCTTATTCACTTCTTAATGTCAGTGGCAGTCGAGAGTTTTCTTTGATTCCAATCTATTAGTCTTAGTTGAGTCGGAAGATATCTGCTTGACGCTTCCTCCCCCACTTTTTTAAGGAAGAACAAAAGAAGATTCTTGCCTTCTCTTCCCCTTTTTAAAAAAGGGCTTAAGGTGACATTCTTTAGTCTTAGGTTGAGGAGGAAGGGTTTTGGATTTACCCGGAGTGAGATATCACATTGTTTGAGAAACCCTAGATGTTGTTGGAGTAAAGGATCATCAACAAGGGTGTTCTAGTGCGTTGTAGATTTTTATCCAAGACTTGTTCCAATTTTTGGTATATTTCAATCATTAGATCCTTATATCAACAAATGGATTCTTTTGTGCCTCTAGTTTACTTCCTAAACATAAAATGTGGTTTGTTGGATTCACACCTGTGTCTCAATGAACACCTATTTCTCAATGACCCCTTTCCTCTTCCATTCAAACTCAAAAAATCAAGGCCAGAAAAAAATATGTTTTGAACAAGTCTGGCATACAATAAATGAGGGAACCAGTGAGCATATTGATGCAGCGGCTGTAGGATCTGAAGAGCTTCTTCGATGTCGGGCGATCAAAAACTAGACTAGATGGTCAACCCCCCTTGGAACTACCAATCTTGAAGCAATTCTAATCCATGTTGATGGGTTCTCAGGTGAAAAATAAATGGAAGATGGGGTCGACGGCCAATGGACTAAAAGGAGAAGGCTTGCTGGTTGACTTTTGTGAATTTAATATAGAATAAAAGGGTGGAAGTGGATAGGTTATGGTTTAAATGGAAAATGGATGGGCGATGGTGCAGTGTGGATGGATGGGCTTCTCGAGGACAGCAGATCAAGCAGGGACGTTGCCGTTGCCGTTGCCGTTTTGCGATCGGGGAAGGGAGCAAGCAGAACAGCAACAAAGCAGAACACTGGCAACAGATACGCTGATGCAGAGGTTCCAATCAGCAATCAAAGGGGCAGCAAACAGCGAACATGAAATCTGGGCAGCAGTGGCGGTGGTAGCAATGATCAGGACGACACTCAGATGAGCAGCAGATCTGATCTGTTTGAGTAGCAGGCGTTGGTCCAAACAGCAGCAGGTGCGGCGGGCGTTCTCTGGGAACCTGAGGTTCAAACCCTGCACAAGAAGAGAGGGAGAAAGAAGAAGAGAAGAAGGGGAAGAGGGGCAGCAGAGGCACTGCTGATTCAAAAGGGGAAGGAAAGGAGAAAAGCAGAGAAAGAGAAGAGAAAGTAGAGGAAAAGGGGAAAGAGGTATTGGGATTTCAAATTGTAATATCGTGTGTTCCCGACCTCAAACACAGGAGTGTTTTTATAACACACCCATGTCGGCTGAAGCACGGGAGATCCAGGATAAACATGTCTCACAACGGAAGTTTCCTTTTGGAGAAGGATTCGGCCCGACTTAGTAGTTTCCATCCCGACTGAAGTCAGCCATCCAGAAGAAGAAGGTGAGTTGGAAAAGGCAACTGTAGTTTCCTTGTTTTTTGACACGGGATGGAGATTGGATACTTCTTTGTGCTACATCAGGCTCTTCCGGTTGAAAGGAACTTGTCTTGGAGTTCGATGTCAAGGAGTGCAAAACAAGGGCATGGTCTTCGTTATTGTCACCTCCATTATTGAGAATATGCTGTATCACCTGACTCTGACCTTTCACGCGCCATCTCTGCTACGTGCAAGTGGAGCTTGCTTTGTGTTCGACGTGTCGATTGCCACTGCGCATTGAACATGTAGCTGCAATATGCCCCTTTTGTCGACACTTGAAACATGTAATGTGCCCCATGTATCTTGGACTTTTCTTTTTGGCACTACGAACTTGGAGGGATGACTCATTCTTTTCAGGAGTTTGTATACGCCACGCATAGGCGTTAGAGTAACTCTTCGTCCATGCTTATAGAAAGTATAAGTGTTGGTACGACCTTTGTGAGTGCTGTCGACATCGGATTGCCACGGACGTCCAAGAATTATGTGACACACATCCATGTCAACAACGTTGAAGAGAATGCGATCCTTGTAGGCTTGTCCAATGGAGAAGGAGATGTAACATTGTCTCGTTATTTGTGTCTCTCCCACGGGTTTGATCCATCCAACTGAATGAGAAGGGTGTGGGTGTGTGGTCAAATTCAATTTTTCAACCAACTTCTGAGAGACAATGTTTTCAATGCATCCACTATCAATGATGAGATCACACACCCTTTGGTTAACAATGCACCGAGTCTTGAAGATGTTGGGATGTTGCAACGAAGGGTTCTGCTTTGACGTGTTAGGCAATCTATGAATCATTAGAGCATGTCATTCGTCTCCATAGTCAACGTAATCATCATCATCATCTGCAACATCTTCACCTTACCCTTCTATGTACTCATGTTTCACTCCTTTGCCGTTGTTGGTTGCTATGGCAACAGGTTGACGAGTAGGGCACATATTTGAGCGGTGACCTAGTTGACCAGAATGAAAACACTTTTCGGGTATAGGTTGAGCATAGGGGTTATTTCTGGCAGGCTCTTTGTTCTCATTGATCTTTAGTGGGCCACCTGGATTACGTACAGGTGCAGGTTGAGGGAGTATACCTTGTTGATGAGGTTGCACCTGTGCTGGTGTGGTAACTGAAGTGGCCGATGGAGGAGTAGATCTAGTTACTGGTGTATTCTTTCCTCCTGGTCGGTCTAATTCTTCTTCAGCTCTTTCGGCCATCAACACTGCGTCACTCAAGGTGCGAATTGGTTGGAACCCAATGCCAAGGGTGACTATTGTGCGAAGACCTTTTAAGAACCGTGAGATTTGTTGAGGTTCACTCTCGGCCAAATTGTTTCGAGCAGATAGGCGATAGAATTCAGTTACATAGTCTTAAACCGTACGGTTTCCTTGTCGACATTCTTGATATTGCTCGAACAAACGTTGCTCATAGTCTACTGGAAGGAAGCGTGCTCGGAGCAACTTTTTCATTCGCGGCCATGACTTGATAGGAGGCTTATTCCGTTGCCCACGCGTGGTCTAAAGGTTTTCCCACCATGCAGAAACTCCACCTTTGAGCCTGTAGGTGACGAACTTAACCTTCTTGGGGTCTTCAATCTCCATGCAATCGAAGAATGCCTCAACTTCTGAGAGCCAGTCGAGGAACTCTTCAATTTTGACTTGTCCATTGAAAGGCGGCAAGTCCACCTTCATGCGGTAGCCTCGACCGGGCAAGACATTATTAGGTTGCCTCGTCTCATGCGGTTGCAGGACGGTCTCCACCTCTTCATCGCTGGAGGAATCATCAACGGATGGATTGTTAGGTGTGTGGGATCTCCTGCCTTGATCACGGTGAGCTTCATTCCTAAGTGGAGTTTGTTGATCACAAAGAAGATCAAGCTTTGCAGACATATTCATCACTATTGTCCGCAACTCCTCGAATGTGGTCTGAGTGACGAACTGATTACCGTCTGAATCATGGATTTTTTTTTTTTCAAAATGTCGAGGAAAGTCTCACTCGATGAGAATTGGTGAGATCTGGCTCTGAATACCAATTGATGCAGTGGCTGTAGGATCTGAAGAGCTTCTTCGATGTCGGGCGATCAAAAACTACACTAGATGGTCAACCCGCCTTGGAACTACCAATCTTGAAGCAATTCTAATCCACTTTGATGGGTTCTCGGGTGAAAAATAAATGGAAGATGGGATCGACGGCCAATGGACTAAAAGGAGAAGGCTTGCTGGTTGACTTTTGTGAATTGAATATAGAATAAAAGGGTGGAAGTGGATAAGTTATGGTTTAAATGGAAAATGGATGGGCGATGGTGCAGTGTGGATGGATGGGCTTCTCGAGGACAGCAGATCAAGCAGGGACGTTGCCGTTGCCGTTGCCGATTGGGGGAGGGAGCAAGCAGAACAGCAACAAAGCAGAACACTGGCAACAGATACGCTGATGCAGAGGTTCCAATCAGCAATTAAAGGGGCAGCAAACAGCGAACATGAAATCTGGGCAGCAGTGGCGGTGGTAGCAATGATCAGGACGACACTCAGATGAGCAGCAGATCTGATCTGTTTGAGTAGCAGGCGTTGGTCCAAACAGCAGCAGGTGTGGGTGGCGTTCTCTGGGAACCTGAGGTTCAAACCCTGCACAAGAAGAGAGGGAGAAAGAAGAAGAGAAGAAGGGGAAGAGGGGCAGCAGAGGCACTGCTGATTCAAAAGGGGAAGGAAAGGAGAAAAGCAGAGAAAGAGAAGAGAAAATAGAGGAAAAGGGGAAAGAGGTATTGGGATTTCAAATTGTAATATCGTGTGTTCCCGACCTCAAACACAGGAGTGTTTTTATAACACACCCATGTCGGCTGAAGCACGGGAGATCCGGGATAAACATGTCTCACAACGAAAGTTTCCTTTTGGAGAAGGATTCGGCCCGACTTAGCAGTTTCCATCCCGACTGAAGTTGGCCATCTAGAAGAAGGTGAGTTGGAAACGGCAACTGTAGTTGCCTTGTTTTTTGACACGGGATGGAGATTGGGTACTTCTTTGTGCTACATCACATATTGTGGATGGTGGGGCCCACCTACCCTTGATCAAAACACCCCACCTTGGGGTAAATATAAATTGAATTCAAATGGTATCTTTCTCATTGTGATCCCACGTATAATGCTGTGGGTAGAGATGATCAATCCAATCCAACTGTGGGTGTATCATTCTGATCTGACTAGTATTCGGGTCACTCCAATTCATTTTGGTTTTTTGACTTTTCAATCAACAATCTAATATGAAGAGAAGTGAGCTCCACAGTGATAGTAGATACATCGGTTGCTACCGGCGCTAATTTTTTTCGTGTGAGATCCTATCCCTTCATTAGGTGGGACACCATGGACGTAAAAAAATAGATCAATCATAGCCATCTGATGGACATTTGCCCATTAAATGTACCGATGGTGGTGTTCCATTGTTTTGTGAGTTACCACCAATTGAGCAATGAGATTCTGCAGCCAGCTCTGCCCATCAGTTGGTCCCACAGCTTGCGTACTCAGGCTCGACGGATATTTGTGCTGTATGTGTGGGGTAGATCAGGATGTGTATATATGATCCAAGGTTCAAATTGCAGACTTTCTTTTCTTGTAATTTCTTTGACTTTCCATCACTGAAAAAAAAAAAGGAACTTCGGTTTTCACAGTATGTGTAATATGCAGCTTCTTGGTGGGTTCATTGACATTTCTCATGAAGCCTCCCTGGTCTCCTTTTTTTGACTTCAAACTCACATGAATGAAGTTCTTCTGTTCGAACAGAAGTTTCCAAAGAGAAACTTCATGGAAGGTTCTTTAGTATCTGTTGAGAAGTTTGGTCGAGGTTTTGTTTCGTAATCTTTTTAAAATCCCAAAACTAAAGCTCTTCGAAGATGTTTTGATAATCTCATAATGTCCTTGTAATATATTCTTTGAATTGTAATCTAACAAAAATATCGTGACACATTCTAAATGTATCACTATAGTCATGACTGAAGTCATATTATTGCACTGTTTATAATCTTTTTTGTTAGTAATTATTTTATCCCCACTATGTGCAGTCAGAGGTGAATTTCTTGGGGCGGCTTTCTCATCCAAACCTCGTGAGACTTCTTGGGCACTGTTCAGAAGACAAAGAACTACTCCTAGTATATGAATACATGTCAAAGGGAAGTTTGGCGTATCACCTTTTCAGAAGTAATTATACTAATTACTGTTCCTGTTACTGTTGATTAGCACCATAGTTATCACCGTGCTATCATTTTTTGTAATTGCCATCTTCATTGATCAAGAGTTGAAAAATCATCAATAAGGCTGTCTGAAATTGTGTTCATATGCTCCAAGATACAGTTGCCAAATGCATTGCAGCCATTTTCTTCCTATGGTGGCCTCACATTTAATCTTGGGATGGAAAAGATGCGATTTTCAGTCCATCTTCATGGTATAATCAGATCAGTTGCAAATCATTGAGGGTTATTTCTACATTACAATGATTTGGTGCCAAGACAGATCTAATTTAATTGTGTCAGTAGATCCTAGCATGTGCTGTATTTTTTATTACAGACAATTGGGACTGTCGTTTATGTTCTTAACTTCATTCTGTCCAGGGTGTTCAGCTCCTGAACCCCTATCATGGGGTATGCGGCTAAAGATAGCAATAGGAGCTGCTCGGGGTCTCACATTCTTACACACATCAGAGAAGGAAATTATCTACCGCGACTTTAAAGCATCACATATATTGCTTGATGGGGTAAATGCTTCATCTTCATGCTTTCTATACTAAGAAATGAGCCTCACAGGTGATTTAATGGAATTTCATTGCCTTCTGTAGAATTATAATGCAAAAATTTCTGATTTCGGGCTAGCAAAAAATGGTCCGGCTGGTGTCAATTCACATGTCACAACACGGTTATGGGCACCTATGGATATGCAGCTCCTGAATATGTGGCCACAGGTAATATCAGGTCTTCCACATCATTTCATGTCTTATTTGGCTTCTCTAGAAATGTAACTCAGTGCTTGTTTCAAATGATCTACTACCAAAGATGCTAGAGAGAAGAAAACCATGTAATAGGTCTCTATTCACCTAAGGAGTAGGCCGCAAAAGAGGATTCGAGATTCAGTGAGGGCTGTTAGTTGACAGTTTGGAACTGTTAAAGCTCACTTTGGTGAAGGATCTGATTAGAAGTTGACTGTTTTGATGAAAATGAGTTTAATGAGGAATGCAACCATCTATCCGTGAATGAGACATAAATATCAGTGTTGATTCCTAATCAGTCAGCAATTTTGAGTTCCTTTTTAGCATTTTGTGTGTGAAAACAGACAAGTTTGCCATTGTTTTGGTCCAGTCATTTCCATTAGAAAACATGGAAAAGATTGTTATCACCCTCAGAAATTATCTCAAATACATGCAGTTTTTTAATGTGAATTACTAACAGCAAATGTGCCTTCATCCAGGCCATTTGTATTTGAAGAGTGACGTATATGGTTTCGGGGCTGTGTTGTTGGAGATGCTTTCTGGCCAGCAGGTGCTCAACACAAACCGTCCAAGTGGGCAGCTCAATTTCATTGAGTGGGCCAAGCCATATCTAACCAATCGGAAGAAGCTATTATCTAAGGTGATGGACCCCATGATTGAGGGCCAGTATCCACCTAAAGGTGCACTTCAGGCTGCTGAGCTTATACTCAAGTGCCTTGGGTCGGACCCCAGGAGCCGACCATCCATGAAAGAAGTGTTGGGAACTTTGGAGCAGATTGAGGCCATCAATCACAAGCCAATTGAATCAAAGACCAGTTGATGCATTTGATGCAGCACACGTGTGGGACCCGAGGCCCCAAGGTGTGAATGCGAGAAGACCATCGAAGAAGACGAGAACAAATCGAGGAAATCCAGCTCTCTTTTGTTCTTTTTCTTTCGCCTGTAAAAATCGGATCTCCTCCGATTTAGTTCCTTTCTTTTTTAGTGATTTTCATTTTAAACTTTGTTTATATAATCAGAGAACACACGAATTTGATAATGAATTGATTTGGCACTTCTCTAACTCCTCTACTCATTCCCGGTTCTTTCTTCTTCCTCCACTCGTGGTTGTGGATTCAAGAACTCTCTCCGATGACGGTGATCGACGGAGTTCTCTTCTTCTTCCCCTGTGTTCATGGGTTTTTCCTGTTCGGCTGCTCATATTACTTCCCGAGCGACACCCACTTCCTCGCTGCCATGCCTGTTGCAGCGTCGTTGCCTCTGCTCTTGTCTGCTGTTTTCCTGCCTGATCGAATTCCAGCCAGCCCGTCCACCTCTTTCTTGCCCGTTTCTTGACACACTGTCCACTCAGCCTCTACCGTGCCTTCCTTTGTTCCACCTTCCCCATTATCCAACTTTTCCTCAATGCGCACTAATGCTGCCTTGGGTCCTACCCCAAGTACCGTTGATCAACCTACCACCAGCAACCACTCATGATGGATGCCAACCATGGTCCTTTTGTCCATTGTTTTGATCCGTTTAACCTATTAGATCCATTGACCATCCATATTTTCCACCACCTTATTTATTTAATCATTAAATACTCACTGAAACCCATTAAGTCCCCATTTGACCCATTTATTTATCCCTTTGACCGTGTCACTTCCATAATTATTCAATCCCATTCGTTCTTCACTCATTTGGCACGCCCTGCCAACCACGATCATCACCACCACCACCCCAAGTACAACATATCTCAGGGCTTAAAAAGCACGGATATTTCAAAACCCTTCGAGTATCCATGTCGGATACGGCTCTGATACGTCGGATACGTATCTATTTAATTAAATATTTTTTCAATTATAGATACGACTCGATACGTCACCCTGACACTCGTGGACAAATCCGGACACGCGTGGACAAATCCAGACACATTTTTTATTTTTATTTTATTTTTTGTTAAAAAGGGGTTACGAACCCAAGCAACAGAAAAGACCGATTGAAGAGGAAAGGGAGGAAAAACGATCAAAGGAGACGCAAACATCTCCTTCCTTCGTCTTTCCTCTCCTTCTGTCGTTTTATACATGTTAATTTTGCTCCATTTAACATGTATAAAATGGTATTTCAGACTTTTTGGAAATCTTGAAATTATGTTGGCAGATCAATGTTTTGGCTGAAATTTAAAATTTTTTGTTCCATTCCGTTGATATTTCAAGTCATTTTGGAAATTTTGGTCTAACTTTTAAATTTTATACAAATTTAAGTAAAATATCAAATTATCATCTGATATTTTAATTTGAGACTATTGCATCAAGAGAGGAGGTTGAGAACAGTAGTTACCGCATAAAAAATTTAGACTTACTTATGTTATGTATATGCTTAATCGATGGTAATTTTTATGTCTAAGAATAAAAAAATAGAAGATAGAAATAGAAGTTAAAATTAATAAAAATGTATAAATCGTGACTACTCACTATTTCTTGTTGATATATATATATAGATAATTTTTTAATTCGGCGTATCCCGCCGCACCCGTATTCTAGTTTTTCAAAATTTGTCATATCCGATACGCATACCTGTATCGGTGCTTCTTAGCTCAAGGCTGAGGATGCTGCAAGAGGAAATCGTGACCGCCATTGATCTCCAACATCCAGATGACTACAAATTGAATGGTTTTGATGATGAGAGTGCTCATACATGTCCAATTGTTTGTTTTTATTGGAGAGTTCTATTTTTTTGTGTAGTATATTTTGTTCTTGATATGACGAACTATGTATGTGGTGATGAATTGTATCAACAGACAATTACATCATTTTAATAAAATGAATTTCTGTAATACTTTGTAATGATAGCTCTGCTTCTTTGGACTGCAAAATGAATTTGACCTTGTCGACAATGTATCCAAAGGAAACCTTGAGCTGGGTGGTCTGAGTTTGAATAACGCCTGATAATGAAATATATCAGGTTTCTCAAATCATTAATAGGTTAAATGAAAGAAGTTTTTTTTTTTTACCCTGAATATTAAAGTTCGAAAATGAAAACGTAAATTTGAAAGCTGACTCTATGAAAGTTCTACTTTGGCTATTTTCTTAACCTTAATTTGATTGATTAAATTTTTTGTTAAAAGATAAATTTTATTATCAGCCATGATTCTCCTCATCCAAATAACTGCAATATATATAAAGCAATTGATTGTTACTTCTTTGAACATCATGAGATAGCACCTGATCCAAGATTGAAGGTATATCCTCTACGTACATCTTCGGTCATCAAGTAAACTGTAGTATTTCTTCGTCGTCAAGTAAACATGTCCAATCACTATCACAAAAACCACAAAATTTGAAAACATTAGTGTTAGCATAATACCAAATGCCATAAGCAATTGTCCCCCTCAAGCTCCTCTCTAATGCATAAACGTAGACACTCTAAGCAAATCTCTAAAGTAGATGAACTTGTCTAGCGGCAATGATTTTGTGAGAATATCAGCCACTTGATCATTAGTGTTGATATATGTCATATCAATGCTTCAATTTTCCACCATTGGTGTTGACATGTCATATCAATGCTTCAATTTTCCACCAAGTCACGGATGAAGTGTTACCAGGTCTCTATGTGCCTTGTGCGGCTCAGATTCACTGGATTTCTTTTCATAGCAATTATTGGTCGATCATCACGATGGATGGTGGTTGTCTCCTCTTGATTTTCTACTCTTTTGGCAGCTCCATAATGGATCTTGCTTAGGTTTTGCATATATTTTTACAATAGGCTCGTAGGTTGAATAATATTGGGCTGTGTGTTTGTAAGATACGCTATAAACATGAGGATCAACGATTTCTTCTCCATCATCCTTACTAAATTTTTGATTTGTGGCCGTAGGAGTTTTCACGTGTTGCAATGATTCATGCTAAATTTGTTGAGAAAATCCACCAGCAACTTATCTTGTGAAAAGAAAATTCCTTCCATCACATTTGAAATAATAAAAAATTTCATTCAAAATGATTACAGAATCTAAACTTCTCTCCAGGCATATTAGAAATGTTACACTTGACGTGGAGATTGCTTGATGATTTTTTTAATATATTTAATTCCTTTTTTTTTATTTTTTTTGAGTTATCACTTTGAAAATTTCATACGTAGAATATTTGAAGATGTATTTATATAATATAAAAGAAAAAGAGAATATACAAGAGTTAAAGTAGTTGAATAATTCATGAATTGTGTACATTATAAGTATAAAAGATATATATATATATATATATATATATATATATATATATATATATATATATATATATATATATATATTTAATGTCAAATATATGTACATAATTGAAATATCTTTGAAAAATTATATAAAAATATGATTTTTTTAAAAGTATAAAAACAAATGTTAAATAGAAAATTATTAAAAGAGGAATGATAATTTGGCTTGAACGATTTAAGATGGAGTCTTGAGTTTTTTTGGTTAACCTTATGGCTCCAACCTTGTTATTTTGGGAATTGATTCGGTCACACCGTGTTTTGGGTTTGGTCCGGTGTAATTTAAATTTATTATAAATCTTGTTAAATGGATTAAATTGATTGAGATTTATTCTGAAGTTGAATTTACTGAGTTTTATATATTTATTTAACTGAAGAGAAATTTTGACAAAATTTATACATGGATGTAGATTTTCTATGATTAAATATATGACATTAGTAATAATAATTAAATTAGATGACTACCTTTTTTTATAAAAAAATCAGATTGAGTTGATTTATTTAATTAAAAATAGAGTCAAATTATCTATTATACAGATGGAGTCGGATTGAATTATTCATTAAAATAAATGAATTTGAATAATAAAATAGAATAAAATTTATCACTATGTCACAATAATTTATTTATTTTCAGTCTGTTCTTCAACTAATCCCATCTTTTGACTCACAGTAAGTTTTTGATCGGACACGTGGTGAACGCGTTGCCCGGCCCGGTCAAAGAACTAGACTGGGGGGGTCTATTCTTGCGTGGTCAAGGGTGCGTAAGGACGAGCCCTGTGATTATGAAATATGATGGAAATGTACAGGCCCTCTGATTTTGAATTTTCGATATATCTTTTAAAATTTTAAAATTATTTTTTAAGCACTGTTTATTTTTAAAATTTTTCAAATTTAATATTCGGACTAATTACGATAACCTCATAAAAATACTTTAAGACTTCAAAGTCTTTTGACACTCCTAAATATATTTTCCACACAGTCAAAGGATACCCTTATTTGTAAAACACTGTGTTTTAAGCATTTGGGAGTGTCAAAAGACCTTGAATTCTTAAAGTATTTTTATCTGGCTATCGAAATTAGTCTAGATATTTAATTTGAGAAATTTTAAAAATACACAGTGCTTAAAAAATAACTTTAAATTTTTTTTTAAAAAAATTACTGTTATTTTTTGTTACTGTAGCATCCATGATTATCCTTCTAAGGATCTTCGTGATTCGAAGGATCCTATGGGTGGAAATTTGACTATATAATCGTTCGAATGATTTGAACGGGAAGGTAAAATGGTAATTTGCACATAAATTTTAAAAAGAGGTGTTCTGTGGCAGAAAATGGAGTGTACGAATGGGCTGCCTTAAAAAATTGCAAATCGTGAACTGCAGCTCACCAAGTTTGTGAGAAGAAGAATATTTTTTTATAAATATTTAATATTTGATGGGCCCGAATTTGACACTGTTGAACTCAGTTGAATTTTATTCCAACCTTACTCAGAGACAGTTCCAGTAGAGAGTCCAGTTCTGATGACATTCCATCAAATAAACATTATAAATAACTGGTCTTAAATTGAAAAATAATAATTTTAATAATTTAAATCCATTCTTTATTTTTAAAGTTGATTTAATATGTGCCCCTCTAGTGGGAAACCTTAGTTGCCTTTTTGAAATAAATGGTGGAGTCGGTCTTGTTTACTGTTCAACGACAAGTATTCTCTCTCATTGGAAAAATCTTCAAACAAGAGGAGGTCTTTTAATGAGAAATAAACGCTAGATAGGTACACTTTATTCATTTGTAAGTTGTAACCATGAATAATTTTCAATGGCACTAGCTAGGTTCTTAAACATGATTAAGATATAAATGTTGTTTTCTGTCGGACTGAATCATATCAATTATTTGTTATTAGTATAGTTTAAAAATTCAAAAAAAGAAAAATTGATAAAGTCAATCCAAGTTAATTTGACTTGACATAATTTAGAATTGAATGAATTAATGAGCTTTTTCGAGTCTTTTTGAAAACTCGCTTGAGTTTTTCAACTCAATAGAATTTTGAATTGACTTCAAGCTTTAGGTTTTCGAACGCTGGTTTTGAAAGAATAATTTAATTTGTTGCGGAGTATTCTCCAATTAAAATGATATTTGAGCTATTTTTTAAAGTACAAAGTTAAGAATCAACAATTTATCATCTATTCATCTAGGAAGTTAGTCTTCTTTGTCACTGAAATTCAGAAAAAAAAAAATGAAAATGTAATGTGCATTTGGATATTCATTGGATTATTTCTATAAATGTAACTAAGTTCTTTTAGTTTAGAAATTAAATAGTTCTTTAAAGGTAGTAATCTAGACTCCTTTAAGTGAACTAGTATCGTATTGTTAAACTCATGAGAGTTTTTACGAAGATGAGTTAATCCACTATTTATATGGAGAAAATCACATCCAGTGGTCGGTGAATGATCAGTGAAAAGTTTGATTAATAATAGATTAATGACATTATAAGATATTTTTATTTTTACAAAATTAAACAAATGTATTTTTTTATATGATCAAGGTGTTCGGACGTCTCACCTGATTAATCTTCGAGGCATATGTAAACATCTCAATCCGCACACATTAAGTAAGTCTATATAGCCTCTTAAAGTAGAGTGAGAATCGAACACAAGGCCCTCACTTACTAACGCGAGCTCTTGGTAGCCACTCCAACTCCTTCAGATTAAATGTGTTTTCACTATTGTTGTTGGCTGCACCATCAATGCCTTTTAAAAATAGGCATGGGTGTCAAAGAATATGTGTTAATTTACTGCACATTTTGGCCAATTTGATTTAACTTTTTTTTGGTAATATGGATCTACACCTCACATTGAAGGTGAAACCAGTGTTATTAAAGCCGGATCGAACCGCGATCGAACCGTTGTGCCTACGGTTCTGTCCAATTGAAAAACCGAATTTTCGGCTGAACTGCAAAAAACTGCTGAGAACTGCAAAACACCACCGTGAACCGCATAAAATCGCAAGTCGTGAATCGCGGTTTACAACATTTGAAATTTTTTTTATTTTTTATTTTAAAATTTTTCCCTGTCAAAATATCAAAAATTAATATTAAAAAATAAATATATTTGAAATATAAAGGTTTCTTACAATTTCTATCTCATATCTTTCACCATTTTCGTATATTACTCAGAGTTTGAATGTTATTTTTAATATTTATATTAATATTATTCATTAATATATGTTATTTATATTAAATTATTACTTGACCGGCTAAACCTAAAATGCAACGAAGGCGATTCGTTAGACGGTTCAGTTCTGATAACATTGGGTGAAACTAATCCCACGAACATGTGTAAACCTCTCAATTCACACACACTGAATAAGTCGATAAAAAATAATCCCATACAGAGTTAACTTTTTTTTCTTTTTTTTTCTAATAGACCCATCTTTGATGCTCTCCTCTCTAATTTACCAAATGAAACCAAAAAGTCAATACATCACCACGACAATATCTAAAAGATAACTACACCTAGGGAAGGCTCATTAAACTTTAAGTCAAAGTTAGGCTCAATTTGCTCGAGCACCATTTTGCATTTGTAAAATTAAGTTAAATTTAAATTATATAATAGAGGTACGAAGAGAAAAGAGAGATTATTAAAATCATAAATTAAGCTAAGCATGATTTTGATAGAATACAAAGTTAGATAAGAGAGCACTCAAGATTTGGAAAATTGTAAAGCCCTTAAAAAGGCATGTCTTAGAGAATGGCAAATGGTGTGATTCACATATAATAATCACACACTTGTATCCCAAAATACTCTTTTGATCCCATGAAAGCTTCATTAGTTGGCAAATGTATGATTAGAACCTATCAAATAAACGAGTGTAGTTAGGTCAAAATAAGACAAATGATATTTAAATTACACTCTAACATGTGTTTTGATAATGCGTTTCCATAATAGTTGATGAATAGATTAGATTCAATGATTTAATAAACTAAAGAGAGTCGCTAATGCCGCATTATGAATCTTGATTACATATAACTCATAAATAGGTAAATTTTGGATAGAGGACCAAACTTACATTTTGCTCTATTTTGGAAATACTAAAAGAATCAATGAAAGTAGAATATAATAGAATAAAGTTAATATAGTGTCCTAGAAATAAAATGCTAAATGTACACGAGAATTGACACTATTGCACTTCTATTTGATTATTTTTTATTTTAACTTTTAAAATGTCATTCATAGGAATTCATAAAAATATTAGTGTTTTTCTGAACATAAATCTTGAATTTGTCTTTTTTCTCCACTTGTAATCACGTAAATAGTAAAAATGTGCCATTGTCTTGTAATTGTCCTAGTCATTTATTAAGTTAGTACGAAAAACACCGTTGTCCTTGTCAATTTCAATCATTCACTTGTGTTTCGTAACATTAGCTTTTAGTCACGCTAAAATTAACTTAGGTAATTCAAAAGATTCAACCAAATTTTAACAGATGTTCACGTAGCATATAAAAATAAATTATACATGAGTGCCATTTAATTTCACATATTTGTATTAAGTTTTAATGAATTAGGACCAAATGGACCCAAAACCCATCAAATGGGCCGGTTGGAATTTTTTTATAACTTAAACTGGCTGCCTATAAAAATCTCTTAAATAAGCTAAGTGAAGCCATATTCTTGAGGCCCTTGAGATTGAATTTTATCCTAACTCAAATTAGAGTCAAGTTGAGGGGGATTCTTATTTAAAGAGGGCATAGGGGTGTGATTAGGGCTGCAACTTAAGTGGGTTCGAACACTATATAAAGGTTTAAAAAACCTAACACAATTTGCAATTAAAGGGCCTGAGCCCACCATAATAATTAAACTTAGGTTATTGGGATTTTGAAACCTTTTATTTTCACTTAATTATTATGTGAAGAATAATGAACTTGAAAATCCAATGATTTTAAACTTTATCAACTTCATTAATCGAAACAGAGATTATAACATATAAATTTTTTTATGTAGATATTTATCTATTTAATCTAAGTAAATAAAAAGATAAATAATATAGAGTTTCATTTAGTCATTTATTTTATTACTTATAAAATTAAATAATTATATATTTAATAAAACTAATTTTTTAATTGTACACAATACTACGTGTTTAATTTTGCAGAGTTCTAAATGCACTTCACTTTTAAATTTTATGTGATTCGAAACTAGAAAAATTGGCCGGGCCGATATCCCGGCCGATTTTTCATATCGGCCGAATTTTTTCTCTCTCTTGCCCCTTTTTTTTTTTTAAAAAAAAGAAAATTTCAAAAAATTTACAGTAAATGCAGATAATTATGGGCTTATCGAATATGTAATTTTTTCATAAAATATTGGACATTTACATCTTCTAATATATTTTTGAAGTTACGATAGTGGGAAATTATATAATTAGTAATAAAATGGTGAAAATTACAAGGAAAATTATATAAATGAGGAAAATTTGTAGAAATAATTTCATAATTTATTTTCTTAGTCAATGAGTGTTATTTTAAGTTATGAATTATAGAAATAAAAAATAAAAATAAAATGATTGAAAGTTACATAATAATGTAGAAAAAATATTAGAAAATGAAACTAAAAGGGTCCTAATCACTTGAACTGATAACCACACAAATGTCATATATTTTTAATTATAAGAAATTCCATTTAAATCATTAACTGAAGAGTTTTTAAAAAATAACTAAATGAAGAAACTTTCAAGATCTAAACTCAAAAGATAATTTTTTTTCATACATTTCAGCCACATTTAAAGACGAACATCAATATGTAGAATGTTCTTCAAACTCATAACTAAGCCTAGCAACTGCAGATGCATAACAAAGGGCCCGTAGATAGGGATTTTCTATATCCCTTGGTGGTCTGTGAATATCTTCGAAGTATTTTGTCGCAGCCTTTCCAATGCCTTTTTTGGCCTCGTCTTTTGTGGCCTGGTCTAATCTCCTCTGCATCAAAGAGGCAGGCTTATCCCATGTTGGATCCGCGGGGCCGACGGCTTCTGGATTGATGTCATAGTGCGGATCAATGGGTGCATTTTGATTACCCATGCAAAATATAGTTTTCATTGATTTCCATATATCTTGTAATTCGGTATTCTTCTTCTTTGAACTGGACCCACTTGCACCACCATGGCAGGACCCACCTGTATAAATTAATAAAAATAAGTGGATTAGCATTTTTTTTCTAATTTCCGTCTCAATAAAATGTATTTATGATTTTCTAAAAATATAATTCTTATATTACCTGCACCACAATGACCGCCCATATGCATATCGCGACGACTCTCTCTCAAAGCCCGCCGCAATAAAAAAAATAATTATAAAAAAGTTAGTACACAGTAAATAACAACAAATAAATAAATTTCATGTATTATTTTAAAGGTTTTACCATTTTCCCGCATTTATAACTCATAATCTACATTTTATGATGAAATAATTAAAAGAAAGATTAAATAAAAGAAAAAAATGTTAGCTGGAAATTTTAATTTTTACATGTTAGTAAACAGTAACTAAGAGAAAATAAAAAAAAATAATTTATTAATTTATAGGTTTTATCATTTTCTAACATTTATAAGTCATAAACCATATTTTATGATGAAATAATTAAAAAAATGAGAGTAAATAAAAGAAAAATGTTGCTGGAAATTTTGACATATTAGTAAAAAGTAACTAAGAGCAAATAAAAAAATTTAATGTATTATGTTATAGGTTTTAGCATTTTCTAACATTTATAACTCATAAACACTATTTTATAATGAAATAATTAAAATAAAGAGTAAATGAAAGTAAAAAATGTTGTTGTAAATTTTGACATGTTAGTAACAGTAACTAAGAGCAAATAAAAAAAATTCATCTATTATTTTATAGGTTTTATCATTTTCTAACTTTTTTTTTTTTTCATTTATGCTATTTTATGTTGAAATAGTTAACAAAAATGAATAAATAATTGAAAAAAAAATAGTAACTAACAAAGTACACAAAAAATAACTACAGATACATTCAGATGGAAAAAAATTATAACATATTAATAAAACTTTTATTCCTTCATATATTACTTTATAGGTTTTACCATTTACTAACATTTATATGTCATAATCCATAGTTAATGATGAAATAATTAGAAAACGACAGAAAATAAAAGGAAAAAATTGTATCCCTGTAAAATAAGTTAGTATACATTTAATAACAGGAAATAAAAAAATTTCATGTATTATTTTATAGGTTTTACCATTTTCTAACATTTATATGTCATAATCCATAGTTAATGATGAAATAATTACAAAAAGAAAGAAAATAAAAGTAAAAAATTGTATCCCTGTAAAAGAAGTTATTATACAGTAAATAACAGCAAATAAAAAATTTCATTTATTATTTTATAGGTTTTACCATTTACTAACATTTATATGTCATAATCCATAGTTAATAATGAAATAATTACAAAAAGAAAGAAAATAAAAGGAAAAAATTGCACCCCTGTAAAAGAAATTAGTATACAGTAAATAACAGCAAATAAAAAAAATTCATGTATTATTTTATAGGTTTTACCATTTTCTAACATTTATATGTCATAGTCCATAGATAATAATGAAATAATTACAAAAAGTAAGAAAATAAAAGCAAAAAATTACATCCCTATAGAAGAAGTTAGTATACATTAAATAACATCAAATAAAAAAATTTCATGTATTATTTTATAGGTTTTACCATTTACTAACATTTATATGTCATAATCCATAATTAATGATGAAATAATTAAAATAAATAGTAAGTTAATGTAAAAAATGTTGCTGTAAATTTTGACATGTTAGTAACAGTAACTAAGAGCAAATGAAAAATGTTCATCTATTATTTTATAGGTATTATCATTTTCTAACTTTTTTTTCATTTATGCTATTTTATGTTGAAATAGTTAACAAAAAGGAATAAATAAATTAAAAAAATAGTAACTAACAAAGTACACAAAAAATAACTACAGATACATTCAGATGGGAAAAAATTATAATACCTATAAAGCTTTTATTTATATATCTTATTTAACTTCAAGCATTTCTTAACTTTTTGTAACACTTTTATGTTATTTTTGGCTAAAAAAATTAAAATAAAATACAGATAAATCCAAATAAATTATAAAACTTACAAGATCAGTAGATCTATAAATGAAGAAACCTTTGAACGGTCTGGATTGTTCGGTTTCAAACAACTCCGGGTCGTTTAGAACTTAGTTAAATCAAGTAATGAAGAGTGAAATTTTTTTTGGAAGAGAAATAGTAAAATCTGGTTTTCTCCTTGAAAATAAGGTGTGAAATTTGAGATGTAGGTGAATGGTATTTATAGAAAAAAATTGGACCAGGTCGATTTTTCAGATTAAAAAAATAATAAAATATTCACGCATGCCGGACCAGCGGAATCCTGCAGTCCGCCGTACATAGAGATGTGATGGGGAGAAATTGGTTGACAGGTGAGATCTCGTCCGAGATCTCGCCCGATATATCGGACATGAGATATCGTCCGATATATCGGCAAAATATCGCCGAACTCGAGTTGGGCCCATGCCTAAGTTTTACTGTTTTTTTTGGGAAAAAAACGGCCGATTTCGCCCAAATTCGGCCCAGATTCGGCCGAGATTTGGACCGATATATCGGTCATCTCGACCGATATTTATTATAAAAAAATCTTTTTTAAAAAAAAAAAAATAAAAAACCGAATTTTTAAAATTCGGCCGATATGATGACCGAGAATTCGGTCAAAAATTTAGTCATAGCGGCCGAATTTTTTTTTGTACGGCCGATACTATACGTATCGGTCGATATAATTCGGTGGTTGAAAATCTAAATTATATCGGCCGATATGCACAGTATCGGCCGATATTTTAACCCGTGTTCGAAACTGAGTCATGAAAAAAGTGATAAGAAAAAAAAACAACGGTGTCCCTGTGGAATCTCCATGCAAACTCGTGACTCAGTTATTTGACCTGTCGTTCTAATCTAAATCAAATGACAAGTGATTGAAGCTGGTTATCTATTTGCAGTAATTCTGAGTGAGAGTAAAAGAAACCCGGACTGATTCATTCAGACAAGGCTGCTGAGTGCTGACTGGAAAGAAGTCCATGAAGCCTTTTCTATGGCAAATGGAGATGAGGAAGTACGCTTCTTCTGTATTCTCATCAATCAATCAAACACAATCCTCATTAAAATACTAATTAATTGATGGCTACGGTAATATAATAATAAAAATAATATAGAAAGTGGAAAAATGCCAAAATACACAAGAAAGTAAAAACCATAAAGTCATCGGCGACTAGCATTGTGGAAATCAAACCACAAAGACAACATCATCATCTTTTCTTCTCCTGCTCTTCTTCATCATCTTCTTCTTCTTTTCTTCGAGGAAAAAGGATTGTAGTTTATGTCAACGCCTGCAATTTGTTAGGAGGGGGAGAGAGAGAAAGTTGCCTTCTTCTTGAGAAGAAGGCTTGTAGTTTTTGCCAACCTCTGCTACTTGTTAGAGAGAGAGATGGGAAATTGCTGGCGTGCTCCGGTTAAAACATCTGTCATTCCAAGCACTACCAGGCCTTCAAGCCCAGGTAATGGAATAGAGGAGAAAAGAGAAAAAAAAGAAAAGAGAGAGAGGGATGAAAATAATGATTTATTTATTTATTATTATCTCACTTGGGTGTTTCTCTTGCCCATGAAAAGCTTCCCATTTGTTTTTGGATTGTTTCCTGCTAGGGTCGACTGCTTGCAGTGTAGACAATCTATTTCGATTTTTTTTTTCCCATAGGAATGGAAAGAATTCAGTCATCTGTTTTTTTTTTTCAACCCAGATGGTGTTTTTTTTTTTTTCCTTTTTTGATGCTCTTCAAAGAATTGATTCGTTTGCATTGTTTCACGCTTTTTCTGCTAATGAATTCCCACTTTTTTCCATGCTCCTATTTGGTTTTCTTTCCCACTTTATTCTTTTTTTGGGCATTTCTGTGCTCTGTTGAAAGAAACAGATTCTGACATGTGTTCTTCTTTCTTTTCTCTCTCTCTCTCTCTCTCTCTCTCTCTTTCCCCTGAATATTCGGAACCTACCTGACAGGGATCCTTTCATTTTCATTGCACGTTCACTTCCATGCAAGCTTAGACGAAAAATCATATTACTTTCTATAATCTCAACTTACATGTGTTTTTCATCCTCCTCCTCTTTAGTTTCTCAAAAGTCAAACACCCCCCCCTCTTTTTTCCTGTTTTGCAAACAAGAGTGTATTCATTTCATTAGCTTTTTATGATTTTATCTCGATGACTAAGATGATTATCCTCTCTTCATCAATAATCTCGTATGGGTTTTTCTTTTCTTCAAGTTTGATCCTTAGAACACCCTAATCTCACAACATTTTCCTTCAAATTCTCTGGTTTTTCCTTTTTGTTTTCATGTAGTTGCTCGCGATTCAAGGAATAACAGCAGTGAAAGGAAGAATTCAAGCACTGGTATCGGGTTTGACAACAGCTTGGATGAGGAGTTCCCAAACGGGCAGATCCTTCCCACGTCCAATTTAAAGGTTTTCACTTTTGCAGAACTGAAGACGGCCACGGGGAATTTCCGACCCAACTCGATTCTTGGGGAGGGAGGGTTTGGGAGGGTTTTCAAGGGTTGGATTGACGAGAAGACATTAGCCCCGACCAAGATTGGTAATGGGATGGCAATTGCTGTGAAGAAACTGAATTCTGAGAGCATGCAGGGATGGGAAGAATGGCAGGTATATTTCAATTCAATGCAAAACATTTATCTTTCTTTAGTCTCCATTTGGTTAAAAGCTAGAGAAAGAACCTGTTTGGTACATGGAATTCTTGGGCTTGCAGACTTTACTAAATTCTCCAAAGAATTTCATGTTAGATTAAGTTAGAATTCTATTATAGTAATTATGAAAAACCCATAGAATTCTAATTCTAATGGGTTCCCATCTGAAAGAATGTTAGATAATTGAATTCTTAGATTCCTGATAACAACTCCACGTCCCTACCCACTAAAACAGATTATGGCAGGAATCTGCCAAATTCTTGAAATAACAGAACTTTCTAATTCCGGGAATTTGGAGAATAATTTTGCAGAATTTTCCACCAAACAGGCCTAAAATATTTTTATTACTAAAATTGTAATCCTGTTTTAGTCCATCAACGAATCATTTTAAGGGTGGAAAAAAAAGTCTTTCCTTTTCCTGGTTTCCTCCTTCAGATTACAAAATTTAGTGGAACAACTCAAAGTTGATCTCCAAGGTTTGCATTACATGTATTAAATACCAGTTTTAAAGGGTTACATGTTCTATGATTAGTATCTGTTCTTATTCACTTCTTAATGTCTGTGGCAGTCAAGAGTTTCCAGACTTCAGATTCCAATTTTTGGTATATTTCAATCATTAGATCCTTATACCAAGAGATTAATTCCTTTTCTGCTACTCTAATTTACTTCCTAAACATAAAATGTAGTTTGTTGGATTTACATTTTTATAATGGTAGAATATATGATGAAGAGAACACCTATTTCTCAATGACCCCTTTCCTCTTCCATTCAAACTCAAAAAGTCAAGGCCAGAAATTAAGGACTTTCTGTCACTTGAAAAAAAAGAACTTTGACTTTTCACAGTATGTAATATGAAGCTTCTTGGTGGGTTCATTGACATTTCTTATGAAGCTTCTTGGTGGGTTCATGGAAGGTTCTTTATTATCTGTCGAGATGATTGGGCAAGGTTTTTTTATTCCTAATCCTTTTAAAATTCCAAAACTAAAACTCTTTGAATGATGTTTTGAAAATCTCATAATGTCATTGTAATATCTTCTTTGAAATGTAGTTTCACAAAAATATCGGGACAGTCTGAATGCATCACCATAGTCATGACTAAGTCATATTATTGCAGTGTTGGTAAATTATGATTTTCTTTTCTGTTAGTAATTATTTTATCCCGACTATGTGCAGTCAGAGGTGAATTTCTTGGGTCGGCTTTCTCATCCAAACCTCGTGAGACTTGTTGGGTACTGTTGGGAAGACAAAGAACTACTCCTAGTATATGAATACATGTCAAGAGGAAGTTTGGAGAATCACCTATTCAGAAGTAATTATACCAGTTAATGTTACTGTTGATTGGTAACATAGTTATCATTATGCTGTCATTTTTGTAATTGCCATCTTCTTCATTGATCAAGAGTTGAAAAATCTTTAATAGGACTGTATGAAATTGTGTTCTTATGCTCCAAGATACAGTTGCCAAATGCATTGCAGCCATTTTCTTCATATGGTGACCTCACATTTATCTTGGGGTGAAAAAGATGGGATTCTTAGTCCATCTTTATCAGATAATCAGATCAGTTGAAAATCATGGATGTTTATTTCTACATCACAATGATTTGGTGCCATGACGGATCTAACTCAATTGTATCAGTAGATCCTAGCATGTCCTGTATTTTCAATAACAGAAGATTGGGATTGCCGTTTATGTTCCTAACTTATACATTTTGTACAGGGGGGTCTCCTGAACCACTATCATGGGGTATTCGGGTAAAGATAGCAATAGGAGCCGCTCGGGGTCTCTCATTCTTACACACATCAGAGAAGGAAATTATCTACCGCGACTTTAAAGCATCAAATATATTGCTTGATGTGGTAAATGCTTCATCTGCATGCTTTCTACAATAAGAAAGGAGCCTCACAGGTGATTTAATGGAATTTCATTGTCTTCTGTAGAATTATAATGCAAAAATTTCTGATTTCGGGCTAGCGAAAAATGGTCCTGATGGTGGCAATTCACATGTCACCACACGGGTTATGGGCACCTATGGATATGCAGCTCCTGAATATGTGGCCACAGGTAATATCAGGTCTTCCACATCATTTCATGTCTCATTTGGCTTCGCTAGAAATGTAACTCAGTGCTTGTTTCATATGATCAACTACCAAAGATGAGAGAGAGAAGAAAACCATGTAATAGGTCTCCATTCACCTAAAGAGTAGGCCGCAAAAGAGGATTCGGGATTCAGTGACGGCTGTTGTTGACAGTTTGGAACAGTTGGAACACACTGTTAAAGCTCTTCGGTGAAAGGACTGATTAGAAGTTGTGACTGTTTTGATGAAAATGAGTTTAATGAGGAATGCAACCATCTAACCATGAACGAGACATAAATATCAGTGTTGATTCCTAATCAGTCAGCAATTTTGAGTTCCTTTTTAGCATTGTGTGTGTGAAAACAGACAAGTTTGCCATTGTTTTGGTCCAGTCATTTCCATTAGAAAACATGGAAAAGATTGTTATCACCCTCAGAAATTATCTCAAATACATGCAGTTTTTTAATTTGAATTACTAACAGCAAATGTGCCTCCATCCAGGCCATCTGTATGTGAAGAGTGACGTATATGGTTTCGGGGTTGTGTTGTTGGAGATGCTTTCCGGCCAGCGGGTGCTCGATACAAACCGTCCGAGTGGGCAGCTCAATTTCATAGAATGGGCCAAGCCATATCTATCCGATCGGAAGAAGCTATTATCTAAGGTGATGGACCCCCTGATTGAGGGCCAGTATCCACCTAAAGGTGCACTTCAGGCTGCTGAGCTTATACTCAAGTGCCTCGGATCGGACCCCAGGAGCCGACCATCCATGAAAGAAGTGTTGGGAACTTTGGAGCAGATTGAGGCCATCAAGCACAAGGCAATTGAATCAAAGACTAGTTCGGCACGCCCTGCCAACCACCAGCACCGCCCACCCAACCGATCTACACTTCATTCAAAGGCTGAGAATGCTGCAAGAGGAAATCGTGACCGCCATCGATCTCCTACATCCAGATGACTCTGGATTCAATGGTTTTGATCATGAGAGCGCTCATACATACATGTCCATGTTAGACTTCGGATATCCAGCCCAAAATACTAGTCTGTTTGGTAGAGTGATCTAATTTTTTTTTTATAAACCCTTAGATCTCCTTCTACACATCCAATATAGGACTCGTTTGCAGCCAGCCCAACAATCCCCTCATAGAACGAGGACAGCTAACTCGTCCGCCTGGGGAATCTCCTGAGTCCACATAAGGTAGTTTGAAACCTGACTCTACTACCACTTATTGGGACTTTAGGTATTCAGTCTAAAAGACTAGTTTGTTAGGTGGAGTGATCCATGTTCTTTATAGACTCCTAGATCTCCCTCATGCACTTCCGATATATGACTCACTCGCAGCCAGCCCTACAGTCCCATTGTTTGTTTTCATTGGGGAGCCATTTTTTTTGTGTAGTATTTTTTCTTCTTGTTATGATGAACTATGTATCATGAACAGACAATTGGATCATGGAAATAAAATGAATTTTGTAATACTCTGTAATGATTTCTCTGCTTTGTTGGACTGCAAAATGAATTTGAGCTTGTTGACAATGTATCCAAAGCAAACCTTGAGCTGGTTGGTCTGAGCTTGAATAACGGCTGATAATGAAATGTAGTTTTTATTTTTACGTAGAACATTAAAGTTTGAAATGAAAATGTAAATTTGAAAGCTGACACAGTGAAAGTTCTACTTTAATAAGAGGATTTTAAGTGTTTGGTTATTTTCTTGACCTTAATTTGGTGATTAAAATTTTTGTTAAGAGATAAATTTTATAAATTTTGTTCAATGGATTAAATTGATTGAGATTTGTTTGAAAGTTGAATTTAGTGAGTTTTGTCTATCTATTTAATTGAAGATAATTTTTGACAAAATTTATACATGAATGTAGATTTTATATGATTAAATATATTACATCAGTGATAATAAATAAACCAGTTGACTTTGCCTTTTTTTTTTAAAAAAAAAATCATATTGAGTTGATGTATTCATTTATAAATAGAGTCAAATTATCTATTCAAAAAAAAAAAAATTATCTATTAAAAGATGGAGTTGGATCGAATTATTTATTAAAATAAATTAATTTGAATAATAAAATTGAATCAAAATTTTCACTTAAGGCAGATTCCTGTTACTGCACAAGAAAGTCATTTGTGAAATATAACCAGTAATTCAGTTAATGCATAACAGGGAATTTATTTGCTGAATGTATTAACTATCGAGTTTGAATTCAATATAGCTTTTGTTATCTTTACTTGTCTATAGTATTTCAAAAGATTTTCAAACCCTTTGAACTCGGAACTATTTTCTGGATTTTAATTTTAAATTTAAGGTACGCTTTCATTACTTTTTATGGTATCGCTTGAAATTCCTGAATAGATTCATTCGTTGATGTCCTGGATGTGCTTCCGGGCAGCACTCCATCTTTCTAGCCGAAAGCTCTGCAATTGGAATCTGATGGTCCAAGAATCTGCGTCTAAGATGCAGTGGGAAGAAGTCCTTTCTCACTGTCATGAGATGAGAAAGGCAGGAATTTTGATAGCGGACCCTTCATGTTTCCCTCCCATTTTGAAAGCTTGTACAAAACTTGGGTGCTTGAGACAAGGCATCTCTGTCCACGCTTCTGTAATCAAAATGGGTCTTGAAACATACAAGTCTATTGCCAATTCCACCATGGATTTTTACTTCAAATGTGGCAATGTTGGCTCAGCATTGAATGTCTTTAGTAGCTTGGGAACGAAGGACTCTGTTTCATGGAATATAGTGATCCATGGTTTGATTGATCAAGGTGATTGTGAGCAAGGATTAACCTTGTTTATCCAGGCTAAGCTTGTAGGTTTCGAACCTAATATTTCTAATTTGGTCCTTACTCTCCAAGCATGCTGCAGTCTCAGAGTCGCCACATTAGGCCAAAGCATTCATGGTTTCATAATCCGGAGTGGGTTTTCACTTGTTGCTTCAGTTCAGAATTCTTTATTGAGTTTCTATGCAAAATTGTATGATATGGAGTCTGCTCATCAGTTATTCACTGAAATTCCTGAGAGGGATGTCATCTCTTGGAGTGTGATGATCAGTGCGTATGCACGAAGTGGCAAAGGAAACACAGCACTGCAGTTGTTTCGAGAGGTGCGTTCTAGGGATTGTATTGATCTAGATGGGTTTATCATGGTAAGTGTGCTTCAAGCTTGCACAAATGTTGTGGATATTGACCAGGGCCGATTGATGCACTGCTATGTGATCTGTAAAGGATTTGAATTTGATGTTCATGTGGGAAATGCTCTAATTGATATGTATTCAAAGTGTATGGATGTAGAATCTGCTCAAAAAGTCTTCTACCAGATGACTGAAAGGAATACTGTTTCGTGGAATTCTATCTTGTCAGGATTTGTCTACAATGAGCAGTTTTTGGATGCATTGGTTCTGTTTAATTCAATGAAGGACGCAGGAGTCGAAGTAGATGAGATCACTATGGTTAATCTTATTCAATCGTGTAAGTACCTTGGAGACACCTTGTGGTGCAAGTGTATCCACTCTGCTGTACTTAGAAGGGGTTTTGAGATGAATGAATTGGTATTGAATTCTTTACTGGATGCATATGCAAAGTGTGGTCATGTAGACATTGCTTGGAAGTTATTCAGTGCATAGAGGAAATGGATGTATTCTCCTGGAGCACTCTAATTGGAGGATTTGCATATGGCGGTAGGCCTGATGAAGCCATAGCCCTCTACCAAGAGATGAAGCTGGCACAACAGAAACCCAATTCAGTTACCATGTTGAGCCTCTTAGAGGCCTGCTCTATCTCAGCAGATATAAAAAGATCAAAGTGGGCGCATGGTACGGTTATTAAACATGGGATGATGAATGAAGTGACAATTGGAACAGCTGTTCTAGAAATGTATGCAAAGTGTGGAGAGGTAGAAGCCTCAAGAAAAGTGTTCGATGAAATGCCAGAGCAAAACGTTGTGTCATGGAGTGCAATGATATCAGCATATGGTATAAATGGTTGTGCACATGATGCTCTCACCATGCTCCGAGATATGGAACTGCATGGCCTGAAACCAAACACGATAACAATGTTGTCAATACTTTCAGCATGTAGCCATGGGGGGTTGGTAGAAGAGGGGCTCTCTTATTTTGAAAAAATCGTTCATGAGCAAGGCTTAAAACCTTCTTCAGAGCATTACTCTTGCTTGGTAGACATGTTGGGACGGGCGGGGGACCTTGAAGCTGCAATAGAGATAATAAGGAAAATGCCTGAAGATTTCAAGGCTAGCTCAAGCCTTTGGGGTGCACTATTGAGTGCTTGTAGGAACCATGGAAATAGTGATCTTGGAAGAGTAGTTGCATTGCGAGTTCTTGAGCTAGAGCCTTTGAGCTCAGCTGGTTATATGATGGCCTCAGGCATGTATGCTGCAGGAGGATTATGGGGTGATGCGGCTGGGATGAGAAGTTTGGTGAAGGAGAAGCAGGTGAGGGTGATTGCCGGTTACAGTTTGGTGCATGTAGACAGTCAGGCTTACAAGTTTGTTGCTGGAGACAGATCCCACCCTGACTCCACAGAGATACGTAGGATGGTTGAAAATTTGCATGATTATATGAGGGAACAAAAAAGTGAAGATGATACCCTGTACATTTTGTAGATTGCTAACCATTTTTTTGGTTGGAAGGCATCATCTAGCAAAAGAACACTAGGAGCCGTACTAACATTGTCCATTCACTAAATATCTGGCCCAAAAAGAACTCGAAGCAGAGAGAACCAAAATTCACCTGAAGGAGTACTAACTTGCTTCAGTCAATGTATTTTATTGAGAATATGAAATAGACCTTCTCATGCAACATCTTATTACCTGGCTGGCATTTTCCGACCTGACCAGCTGATCTGAGAACAAACAACCTCGCAATTTGTAGCATATTCTTTAGTGAGTATACTTCTCATGTACCATATACTTACATATATATTATTCATATGGTGTTATAATACAATTATTTTCAGCAATATTAATTCTGTGTTAATTATCTTTTCCTCAAGAGACGAGGCTCCCATGCATATAGGACAATGAAAATGAAGGGATGGAGAGATACAGATGATCTGGGATCTTATGGAGATGTTTTTAAGAGACTGCAAAGAGGATCCTCTAGGTTCATACTGCGGACTAGTCGCATACACCAATCTTTACACTTCCAAGATGATGGGACTACCTCATGGACTCCAATTTTGGTTAAAAAACAGAACTTCAGAAGACTCATGGTTAAGGGGAGTGTTTAGAGTTGATCGCTGATATGATGTGCAAGAGAGTAGTTGGATGAGACCTTACCTTAGTGTGAGAAATCTACATGTTCTTCGTGTTGTTTCCAGAAGCCCAATTCATGTATTCCCTGGAGGAGGTAAACTCGGTGGCTCACGACTTAACCAATTGTTATGTAAATCACTTACCAAGTAGGATCACATAGAAGCTGACTCTCCTTGTTCTTAATCACTTGAGTCCATTCATGCTGCAGTGGTCAGTGGAACAGATCATGCGACACATTGTGGCATGAGTTGGTGCATCACTCTGCATAATCGAATCTGGGTACCAGCTATCCACTATGCCCCTGTATCAGGCTTCTCTGAGAATTAAACTGCTTCAATACCAGCCATCTCTGTGTCAAGCTTCAAATGACATGGCTGGAGAAAGCGAGCACATCTTTCTTCAGAACTACTCCAGAAGTTCATCGTCGACTAGGTCAGTAGTAGGTTATTTTCTCGTTATTAATATCTAGTAGTTTTCTTTTCCTAAAAAGGTTGTTCATAAAAAATGTGTTCAAGGCACATTTTTATGCTTTATTTTTCATATTTAGGAGTAACTTCTTACCAAACAAAATAGAGGTGGGGATCTTGAGTTTCTTGTCAAAAAGAAAAAAGAAATAGATATAATTAGAAGTACAATGCCTCTCATTAGGTTGATGGTCGGCTTGGGTATCTCCCCCTATTGATATTGTCTTTGGCACGATGCATCTAAACAAGTGGGCTAATCTCAGGCCTATTCACGAGCTTAGCTTGGCCCAAGCGCAGCCTGCGGTTTGTAAAAAATAAACAGGTCCAAACATCTATATTTGTCATTTTTTACGACGGCTGGGTTTGGCCTCCTTTTTTAGCCTCTTTACCTTGGGTTCGGGCTCTTCGGAAAAGCGTGTGAAACCCCTCAGATTTTTTAGCTTGTTCAATCGCATGTATGTATATATTATTTTCAATAAATTGAACTCTGATATACTCATTTATGATAAAAGATATCAACTCAACTCACCCAAAATAAAGCGACTTTCTTTGCTCAATTGAAATTTGAAATTGGATTTGAACGTGAATTTTCACTCTCTTCGTCCAAAGGATAGGCTTAGGCTTCTCATTTATTCAAATAGGCAAGTTTCGAGCTTTAGCATTAAAACGCTCATGGGCTGCAGGCTGGCTCAACTTTGGTATTACAAATGGGCTCGGGCTCAGCTAGAGGAGAACCTAGCCCAAATCTGGCCCGTGAGGACACATAGTTGACTAGATTAGATGCAAACTATTGCCATGGACCTTGATTTAATACATCGGTATGTTGCGGTCGAGGTCCGAATAGGTGATGGACAGAGATGTATCAGCCTGTAACGGTCAATACATTGCGTTGCATCGATACAGGCATAATGTCACCCCTGTATCGGCACAACGCATTTTTTACCCCAGATTTAAATAATAGAATAAAGAAAATAAAATGAAGTGGAATAATATGAATCCGACTTTAGACTAGGCCTAATCCATCCATTTTTTTCCCACTCTCAAATCAATTGGACCCTAGGGCAGCTCCTCTATACATCTGTTCAAAATTTTATTTTTTTATTTAGTCCTTCTTGCTTCAAAGTAAAGGTGATTTTTCATTACTAGGTGAATCACTGCAGAAAACTCTAAGAGTAGCTGGCAAGAAAGTAGGGAGAGGGGCCATCCATCATAGACATACAAGCATTCTGTACCAAACAAAGTCCCATATGATTTAAGTGTGGTGTGTTTGGACAATAGAGATTGGGAGATGTTTGTTGGTCCCTCTATTTATGTCTAACTAAAATAGAAAGGCTAAGATGATCGAATGAGAACAATTCCAATTCATGTTTGACAAAATAGGCCAGGCCGGGTTATTAATAAACCTAATTTTTTACTTAGCCAAAACACCACAAGTTCATAGTATGTTAATATGTTTATCTTCTGATGCCTCGATTGCCATTTGATGATCTTTTCAACATTTTGACGCCTTGCCTGACCATCTGAACAATTTCTTACAGAATTGTACGTGGGTAGCCTATCAAGAAGAAATGGTGTGATTTAATGAATAGTGAGCCCACATGCAAAAACATGGTTTAGTTTATCTTGACTCAAACTTATCGTAACTTACAATATGAAATATGGTTTTAACTTATTTCAAAAAAGAAATTCTTATCTCCCATATTTAAAAAAAAAAAAGATGAAGGAAAAGACATATGGTTGAACTTACCTAATTCCTCCTCTTCACACTTCTAGGCACTATCATCTAGGGCATGAAAGCTTCTCAAAACAGTTGGAACCAAACTTGTATAAGAATTGAATCTGGGAGTGAGCATCACTCTTTTTTTTTAAAATCAAAATGTCCAACATCACCTGACTAATTTCAGAGCATGTGTAAATCTCACAATTTGAACACCGAAATAAAGAATGAGTGGCCATTTATGTATTGAAGATACTTGATCCCAAGACTTTCTACAAACATGACAGATTTTGACCATCAAACCAACTCCTCAAGAGTTAATGTGAGCATCACTCTAACAGGATGAATTATATTTACATCAATGTAACTTGTGGGAAAAGGTTGACTGGTGGTTAAGATTAACAAGACGTGGGAGTCCTGAGTGCCAAATTTTAGCCAAAATCCAAAATATTGGCTGAATTTTTTCGGTCAAGATATCAACCTAAATACGTAAATTTTGGACATTTCCACCAATATTTGGTAATTTCGGCTGAAACATTTCGGTTTAAGTTGGGAACAAAAAAATTATGCTGGCCGAAATTTGTAACCGAGTGTGAGACACAATAAAGATACTGCACTTGGTCAGTTCTATCATCTTCCACATTTACACATCAAAATGTTAAACAAGCCGCATGGCCTTTCCTTTCAAATTACAATGTCAACATTTGGGGGAAAATAATAATAATAATAATAATAGAGGCGAATAAGACAATGCTATTGGGAAAAATATTGTCCAAATTCAATGAATATAAGAATGACAATAACTGAGTTGTGTTCCTATTCAACAGTCATCATTGTGGCTTGCTCAGACGAGGCCGGTTACAGAACATGCGACCATTTGCTCTCACAAATGCTGCCACACTCAAGCTCAGACCAGTAAAAATAGCTGAAAGGAATAAATGGCGACTGTCCGTCCGGGCTGCAAAACAAAGTGCAACTCTTTGAACCTTCATCTTACAAAAAAGTGTTCAGTGTAACGCATCACAAGCACTTCAATGATCATAGGTCATCCCTATTATCATGCAGCCATGTCTTAATAATGCTTCAGCATAACAAAATTTATACATATTTGGAGCAACACGAGAAATTCTAGATTCTGGGCTTCTTTTTAAAGAATTGATAAAGTTGACTGACGAAAAGAAAAGAATTTTGCATGCTTGGAAATCCACCAAGTCCGTAATACAAGAGGAGATGATGTTCCATCCATACAACAATTGAAGTGCAAACTGACGCACATTAAATCATTAATATGAAAATAAATAGATCTACAGGTCCATGGAAATAGCATATTGGATAGTCTTAGGGAACTAGCATTTCCTGTTCCCCCTATTGGAAGATAAATCTTACTAACTCCATTGAGAAGATCATAAGAAGGCCTAACATTGGTGATCAACCCCATTGAATATGACATGCTTAACACGTAAGGATTCCATATAAATATTCCTAATTGGAAGAGAAGAGCCTTGAGTGGGTGGCCTAAATATTGACAGTTGAAAGTAAATTTGTTTACTCTTCTTCATTCTCCTTATAGTAGACAATTCTTGGATATTATGTACAGTTAGCCCATGAATTCAATCATTCACATCACTAAAATGCATGGCTCCACATGTTCCTCGGATTTATTAGGAGGTTCGGAAAAGATAAATGACTGATGATATGTATTTAAAAAACTCAAATCATCAATTATTCAAAACGTTGAAAGCAACCTCCTGTGTTCATCTCCTGGGTTGGAGCAATATTCAGGGAACACTTCAGAAATTAACAATTGCGTTCTACACCAGAAAGGGGGGAAATTGTATTCGGCATCTACTTGACAATGCAGCCACCTGAACAACTATGACTTGACGAGAGATATAGCTATAGCTTTTTTTTTTTTGAATGGTGATTATATTAAAAAATACCAGAGATATAGCCGATTACCTTAGCTAGGTAAATAAGGAGTTTAATGATGCGGAGCACCATACGAGTTTCCATATTTAACAAGTTTCTATATTTAGATTTAGGATTTCCAGCTTTTCATGATTGTATTTTTTCTTTCATTTATTTGTTTAGTCCAATAATTAGTTTTGTTTGGAGAAATTTAGTGATTTTACATGTAATTAGGGCTTTCTAATTATTGGAGGTAGTTTGGTATTCGTTTATTTGAAGGTATTTTGGTCTTTTTCATATTTTTAAGTCATTATATATGTGATGTAACCTCTCCATACAGAATTGACACTTAATGATAAATGAAATTGAAGTTTTCTTCGCTGCTTGTGCGACGAAAATAATTTAGGAGTGATTCCTTTGGCGTGAGGCCCTTTTAGCGTGAAGCCTAGTGTGAGGCTACCATTTTTTCATCTTCGGGTATTCTTCTTCTACTTCTATCTCTTTATCTCTCTTCTTCTATCTTTTACTTTTCTTCTCCTTGAATTGTTGTCCCAGAAACAACCTCAAGATCTGTCCCAGCTCAGCCCCAGATCTGTCCCAAAACAACTCCAAGACCAATCCCAATTTTGTCCACGATCTGTCTTAGACCTATCAGATCTGCTACTACATTTAGATATGTATCTTAGACCTGTACAACCCTCTTCTTAACCCTTTTACTGTTGTTCAAAACAACTCCAAGACCAATCCCAATTTTGTCCAAGATTTGTCCTAGACCTATCAGATCTGCTACTACATTTAGATATGTATCTTAAACCTGTACAACCCTCTTCTTAACCCTTTTACTGTTCTTCTACACATTTTCTTGTTGCCGTTATTAATTGATTAATTAATTTCAACCCATATTAGTTTTAAGTGCATTAATTTCATCCCTCCTAATATTTAGGGAACTTAATTGAGGCATTTAGGGTTACCTTATTAGTTGTCCTGCATCATTTAACTGGCATAAACGTCTCTTTTGTCCAAGTGAGTCGTATAGAAAATGAGACAACGGATTTCTTTGCTAAATTTGGAGTCAACAACTCAGAGTCTTTTTCCTTTGAGCTTATGGAGTCTGGATATTGGACTCTTGTTTCTCTTTTGGGAGTCTTGTTTTTATGTTGTTTTCCTGTTGTGAGAGGTCTAATTCTTTTAGTCCTCTCCTTCATGATGTAAAGTTTGATTTTGTACCTTCTTTTTACTTTTAATGAAATTCCTTTTTACTGCTCAAAAAAAAAAAAAAAGAAAAAAAAAAAGAGAGATAGCTGTCGACTGCTTTGCAATTCAAAATGAATACGTAAGGTTAAAGTCATGTATCAACTTGTCTAGAACCATGGGAGACATCTCACCTTGCCTGAGTGACACGGTTGCAAACACAAACCCAGCCAAGATCAGTGCGGATGCAAGTGGTAGTGACTGCAAAAGATCATTACTTAGTCCAGGACATTAAAACAAAGGCATCTTAAAACAAATATGGTTATTTAACTGCAGTTACTTAATTCAAGGCTAAAACAATCTGAATGTTTTTATTTTTACCTCCCTCCCTCTATCCATATATTCCACGGAACAGAGGGTGTGCGTGTGTGGTGGTTCAAAAAAAGAAAACAGTGTGTGTGAGCTGTTATCATGGATAGCGCTTGATGAAATCAGCTTGGTCACAAACATATCTCCAAGTTGCGGTCAATGTATACCAAAGCATCATTAGCTCAGATACTGAGAAAATTGGTTCATTTTTTTTAAGTTACAAATAGCATGGAGTGATGTACTCACTGTCGGAAACTCGGAACTTGTTTTGGATGGAGATGTCAGATCACGGTTCGCAGCAACAATGTAATGCCCTTGTAGAAGATCAATCGCATCCTTTACATTTGAACAAAAATATTTGTGAAAATTTCAATCATGCATATTGTGCAAAGGTAAAATATGAAAGATGATGCTGCGATTGGAATCCTTTCAAGCTTTTCTTTTTTAAATGAATAAGATAGCTCAGAGTAGTTTAAAGAATATGCAACCACAAAAATCCTATCACTCCAGAAAAAAATGTAGAAACTAGTACAGTAAACAATCCTAATCTGGGAAAGGTTTTAGGAAGTGAAGATTTCGGAAGAGAAACAGATTTTAGCAAAGAAATAAGTCATGCAATATAAGACTGTCGAGAAACTCCTTGAAATAAAAGACACCCAGCATTGTGTACAATTGATAAAATTTACTTATCACAGGATGCAATAAATAAGAATCTTATTGTTCACAAATATTGATGTTACATATATCGCAAACTCAGATACTTGCAGCCCCATTCCCTTGCTTTTGTGGAGGGTTTAGAACAAATTAACCGCATATGTTCATTTCTAAATAAAACAAGTGACTGCAAAGATCTAGTTTCAAAATTATTTGCCTCATCTTTAGAGAGGGTAAGTACCTGAAATGTAAGAACTAATTTTCTAGTTGAGCTTCCTCCAAGAAAACATGGAAAGAAACCAAGAATAACTATTACCAGAAGGAATGATGTTCCATATCTTTCGTTTAGGATATAGGATTTATTTTATATTCACTCTGAAGCCAAGGAGAAAGAGTGTAACTTGAAAGGTTTGACATGTGTTAGCAGAAATAACTGATCTAAATTTATATTCAGCAAATAGGTGACATGTGACAAACTCTCATGCAAGTAATTTGAGAGGAGTGCCACATGAAAATCACCTATTTCTTGGTGATTTTCTTAAACCACATTTGTTTTGTAAACTCACATTTCTACACAGAATTGTCCAAGAAAGGTATCTCTCCCCATTCAAATATATTCCATACTCTACTTCTTAAAGATTGACTATGCACAGAGTTCATATCTTCTCCTTGTTCATGAATCTTCCAATTACAAGATCCAATTTCCTCAAAAGTTCCATACAAGCATGACCTCCATCCAACATCATGCAAACAAAAAAGTAACTATTCAAATAAGAAAATTAGTTTTGCCTTTGTTTCTTTGTTATTCAGTATCATGAATGCAATTATCACATTTACTACAAATGATGCACTTGCAGGTATGTACATTTAGCAGATATATTATTTGGATTTCTTAGCATGCTGCATATTTACAATTACTCACTTTGTCACTGTTTATTAACTTTACAAGACCAAAAGGCTGTTGTATCCCATCCTTAACCAACAAACCAAAATAAGCCAATATAAAATGCTCAGATATTCCCATCATATGTCCTTTAAAATCACAGGCTACATGCCCATACAATATAAAGCTTGAAAATACTACTTTCAAAGTCCTAGATTCTAGTACCACAATAAATTTTGCATAAGCTTTAGAACCAGAGTAAAAATTACAGAACAAGAGGAAAAACTACATATATGAGCCTAAGCTATAGAACATCTTCTATTGCATCATATCTGATACTTCATTTTAATGTGTAACATCCACGTCCTTGTATCCATGGTGTATCCCTGTCCATGCTGTATCTGGGCATCATGGATAATACTTTTATAGTACCAAAATGTGGCAGTACAAGCCAGTCAAAATCTTAGTCCCACCAAATAAAAGGATCACATCTGGCCTCAATAATATTCTCTTTCAGGGGAAGCCCAAGCCCATTAGAAAGGATTTCCAAAAATAAAAATGGATTTATTGGCTGAGTCTTGCCTTTTTTATTTGGCCAAGACTCACCCAAGTCACTAGTGATAGAATAAATCTTTTGAAAAACATCCTCAAGGTTCGATACCACTCAGCACAAATGACAAGTGAAACTCCAATGCATTGACAAATGAAGACTGATACACACAGTATTCTGCAACTAAATTATAAATTGTCATGAAAGATAAGGTTTTAAAAATTGGCTGAATCAGACTCAATCATACCAAATACGATGAATCAAATGGGACTCAGGCTAGGTATCAGTCTGTCACCAATTTTCAGCAAGTTTCAGCTGAGTCCTTGTCTATTCTAATCTGATTCAGTCAAATAAACTTACACTTGAGCAAAGTTCAAGATTTTAAACCCTGGATAACATGCACAAGATAATGCAAAATAATTCTTAGCTATTTCCAAACAAATGCAATCACCCAATATCTACTGACCTGCTTTGTTCCATCACAAAAGTTATTCAGATAATATCGAGATAAGGCATTCCAACCATCCATCAGAGCTCCCGTGACTGACTGCTTTCCATATCTAGCAACCCAATCAAGACAATAATAAATATCAAAATAAGCATTTTTGGCCATTTTATAATCGTAGAAGAGAATGCATCGTAGGAAAAAAACCCAAAATAGCAATGCCTAAAAGAATCCGAAAAGTGGCCAAAGAAATATCACATAGTTAAAAATTAAAACTCAGTATGGCACATGTGCAACTTCTAAATTGAAATATAAAGAGCAGAAAAACTGAAATCCCAGAAATATGCCTTCAGACAAATTACAATTGAGTGTCACTTGGTACAATCTCATAAAACAGGTAACAGGAGTGTCACACACATTGCATCATGACCAGAAGAGTCGGAAATTACATAAGAACCAAGCCATGGCAAGAAATATAAGTCATAATGCTTGAGATAAGTTCTTATCTCCATGATGCATTATGATAATATCCATAAGAAAAACCAATGATTATATTATCATATTTATAAAGCATCTGTCAAACAAAACAGAAGATGACATAATTCTCATACTTGCAATGTACTTTCAACAGAAATCGGAACTTCTAATAAATGGATGCTTCCTAGAGACAGTATTAGGTTCCGTATTTTTTGGAAACAAAGCAATTTTTTACGAGTGAAATAACACCTCACTCACTCAACTTACTACTACCCACAAGAAAAGGTAGCACTCAACCGCTTATCCAGTTATCCTTGTGTTAGTCATGCCAGTTTCTAGAACTTTGGACAGTTAAGGATGGTACATGTTTAGACAGCAGGAGCAAACAACATTTTCACAGCATTGAGTAGCTGAAGCAGTTCCGGTAATGTGCTTTTTAAAGGTTAAGGAGGGAAAAATAATTACAATGGAACAGTAGAAAAGAACCACAACTACTATCCAGTATATTGTGGAGACAGCCAACTGTTCCATTCCAAGAAAACATTTACAGAGACCACCTCTCTTCCATTAGATCTTAAATGTGTGCTACTACCACCATGCATAACAGTTCATATGATCTTCATTTATATGAACCATAAATAAGATAAGGAAAACGAAATGCTTCCAAGGGGAAAAATACCTGACCAAGTGTCTTTTCAAAGCAGGAGTTCCTGAATACTGAATGCTTATCTCATCTCCATGGTTTGCCCACACTGAAATAAAAAATGTGAAACTATACTGTTAGATATATGTTGAGTTTCATATCACCAACTCCAAAACTCACTTCATGGTAATTATTAACAGGCAGACATTCAATTTCATAGAAGAGTGGGTGAACAGAATATTTTCTTTCATATGAGAACAGCAAAGTGTACTCACATATTTTAAAGCTTTCATCAAAATTTGGATGTGTACTGATGGTCTCATCCACGCCAAAAATCCCTATTTCTTGAAGTTGGCTTTCTAACATTTTTCTTCCAATCATGCTCTGCCAATCATATTGCAGTTTTTTTAAAGAATAGATTGCTAGAATGGAAAAAAAGCTGCAATAACTGTAAGATTGTTGTGAAACATAGAATGGATTATAAACAAAAATAAACTAATTAGGCAACGGTTAGCTTGAAAACAAGAAATTGGACTGGACGATGTAAATCTGGGCTAGACGAATGCACAGGGTCTTTTACCAATTTTAAACACTTCTCCAATAGAATAATTATTAGATTTTATGCGTGTGTGAGTGAGCAATCAACAATCCATCAAAAGAAATCAACAAACACAACATATGCACAACGATATATGGTGGTTTGGTTCCTCTGAACCTACATCCACTCTTGGATTCATCCAACCTTGGGTTATCTGGAACTCACCATGATAGGGTAAACCATCCTAACATGACACACCTAGATTTTGAAAGGTTCACCTACCCTGGTCTAATCCTTGACACCTATTTTTTATAGTGGTTTAAATACAGAGTTCTAATCCACTGTACAATGATGAATGAAATAAACAAAGAACACTTGCCTTGGTTTAGCTCTAATCTTGAGTGTGTGTTCTGCAGTGATGGCTCGATGTTTTGATCTTCAATACTTGAAATGCTCCAGAGTTTGCAACCGTAGAAGAGACTTGGTCTAGGGTAGGATAAGGATGCTACAATAAGACCCTAGAAAATTATAAATCACATCAAGAAAAGCTTAACACAACTTAAAGTATTCCATAGATGTTTGTGGATGTGATTTAGAAGACCTTCAAGAGATTCGATGGTGATTGGCAGGGGATAGAACCTCTCTAGAGAGTCTAGAATGCTTAGGCTTAATCTTACAATTAATTGGCCTCTTTTTGCTTAGAGAAACGAGCCGTATTTATAGAATTGTTGTTACAATGACTAGTCCTCGAGGGGCTTGGGAGCATGCCTCGAGGGGCTCGAACACTATTCATTCAACGGCTAAAAAATGGCTAGTCTTTTTAATTTCTGCAACAGTGCCTAGAGGGGCTCGGGCACTATTATGCTACAGTGCAGATAGTGAAAATTAGCCTCAGATCGAGGGGATTGAGCCAGGGCATAGGGGGGCTCAATCCTAACAGAGTTCAAATGTTCAAATTAAGCTCTTTAACTGTTTGTCCTTTTAGCCTAGGGTGTTTGGGTTCCACCTATAGTCACTAGGTCATTTTACCTGTATGGTTGCCAAAACACATGATAAGCTCCGCAGCAAGCCTTTGATATTCAATGAGTCTTTACGCTTCCAAGACAAGTTCGGACACCGTCACGGAATTGACAAACTAGAGACTCAGTCAACCCAAGTGATGCAGAACAGCCCACCTGGGCCTAGGTTACATAGGGTTTTATAACCCTCCTCCAGCGGCAGATTTCAGAAAATAGAACAGAAGAACGAAAGCTACTGCTACGCACACAACGATGGTGGGAATCCATGGAAGTTGGTGAGAAACCGATGGAACTCCGGCGAGAAGCCACGGATGGTGAAAAGCCCTCCACCCTGGTACTTCTATCTCTTCTACCTCTCTTCTCCTTCCTCCTCTTCTCTCTGTTTTCGGTTTTTTTTTTAATCCCAAAACTGTGCCACCCCTCCAAATCCCCTTATTCTTGCTGCCGTGGCCCCCTTTCGTTTGGAACCCTTGCCTACCACGACCTCAAAGCAGCCTAGCCCTTCCGAAATGTGTCGCCCCCACCCCATCTACCTCCCATCTGGCTGCCGCTCCCTTTCTCTGCCCAGATTTGCTGCCACCCCAACCCTAGAACCCAGATCTGTTGTCGTTACCTGTTTTAGACCCAAACCCCATCGCCGCCACTTCCAGAATCCTCTTTGCCATCTTCGCCCACTTCCTTAGGCCCTCCATGTGTGTCGCCAATCCCTAAAATCCCTTACAAACCTTCTGTGAATCCAAATCCATTTTTTTACTGCCGTACTCCCATCTCCCTGACGATCGTGTCCCATTTATTTCCCCATTACTTATTTTCCTATATTTAAGACCTTAGTCCTAATTTTTCATCTTTTACCTACCACTTCTTTCATTTACCCCTTTGACTGAGTCCATCAAGCACTTTAGACCCATTTAATCCCAACACATTAGATTTTTAGTATTTGCATGATTATGTGTGGTAAAGTTTAAATTAATTAATTGCAAATATTAATTTGAATTTAGTTTCAGCCGATTTTAAATTTAGAGTGCATTATTTTCATCCCTTTTAATTTTTAGGGAACCACAATAGGCATTTAGGGTTACCCAATCCCTTGTCCTGCATCACCGAGGCATTAACAAAAGACAATTAAAAAGAGGATTTGATCATGAAGACCAATGCCACTTAAGATGATCAGAAACAGGATACAAGGAGCAGATATCTATTGCACATAACAAGATTAATTGATGCGGATCACCACACGAGTTTCCATATTTAGATTTAGGATTTCCAACTTTTTATGATTGTATTTTTTCTTTCATTTATTTGTTTAGTCCATTAGTTGGATTAGTTTTGTTTTGTTTGAGGAAATTTAGTGATTTTACATGTAATTAGGGCTTTCTAATCATTGGGGTAGTTTGGTCTTTGTCTATTTGAGGGTATTTTGGTCTTTTTCATGTTTTTAAGTCATTATATATATAATGTAATCCCTCCATACGGGATTGACACTTAATCAATGAAAAAACAACTTTTGCTTTGCGCAAACTTGCCTCCATCACAGGAAACATGGTCAGAAGCCAAGGAACCCTCGTGAGAAACTAGGGAAGGCGAGAAGCCAGGAAAATGTGAGAATCCTCTTCCAAGATCCAGGTTTATCTATATCTCTTTTTCCTTTTCTTCTCTCTTTGTTTCCCTCTCAAATCCAGCCGAACTGTTGTCCCCAAACATCCTATTGCTGTCCCAGAATCATTCTATTGTTGTCCCAGAACCATCCTATTATTGTCCCAGAACAGTCCCTGTTTACCATCTAGATTTGTCCCGACCTGTAGATCCCATCTAGACTTGTCCCAAGCCCTTCCCAAGTCCCATACACCATCCTACTCTACTTCCAAGCCACTTTTGTACCCTTCTTTAACCCATACAGCCCCTCATCTGCCACCTCTCGTCCATACATTCCCTAAAGTGATGTTGTCCTGTTTTCTTTAGCCTTTCTTAACCCTCCTTTACATATGTCCTGTGTTTCCAGCCCTACCTTAGCCTTTCCACCCTTTCCCAAGCCTTTTGTTCACTTCTTCTACCCCTAATAACCCTTACATTGCTGTCATATTCTGTTTTTTATCACCATCTTATTACCGAGCAACCCAAATCAGTCACATTTGGTGATAGATCTACACACATGCAAGATCTGATAAGCCTCTTTGTTTTGAGGGCCCTCTATTCTGAGTTGTAATTAGATCTGGAATTCGTTATTATTTACATTGAATTCCTTGAGTTTCTTGATTATTTGTGGTGGATTTTAATACTCTGAATTGCAATTATTAATTTTAATTTTAATTTCAGCCCATTTTAGATTTAAGGTGCATTATTTTCATCCCCTTTTAATTTTTAGGGAACCACATTAGGTATGTAGGGTTACCCTATCACTTGTCCTGAAATAAATTGGTATTAATAGCAAGGTTGGGTTGTTTCCTTACACCCACGATCTTAGGTTGCATCCTGAAAAAAAAATAGCATTGCATCTTATTTTTTTGAAAAAAAAATTGCATTTTTATTATTTAAAAAAAAATCTTTACATGCATTGCATATAGAACTAGGTCATAACATCTAGTCAGAGTCCATCCTCATCTTTGTGAGTCTAGTGGAATTCTAGTGCCACCTAGCGAGATGTCAACTTCCCTTGCAGTGGTTAGGTGTACCCTTGCCCAATTCCAACCATCCAAAGATTGGCGGCGCACTACCTTCTTCCACACTTATATCAAGTGTGGCGAGAAATCCTGCAAGTTGATTATAAACAGCGGGAGTTGCAAGAATGTCGTCTCGACCAAAGCGGTTACTCGATTGGGTCTAAAACTTGAACCTCATCCTAATCCCCATCGAGTTTCGTGGGTCAACAACACTTCACTCTCTGTCACTCAGAGGTGTCATGTACCCATCCAGATCCTATCATATCAGGACACAATGTGGTGTGATGTGATTCCGATGAAAGTCAGACACATAATCTTGGCTCGCCCTTGGTTGTATGATCTTGATGTGACACTGTCCGGTCGCTCGAACACGTGTTGTTTTGAATATAAGGGTAGAAAGATCAAACACATCCCTATACAGACCAAGAACACCCCGTCAAAGCCGAAAGTCGTATAGGCATTAGATGCTTGAGTTGGCATGTCTGTTGAACCTACTGATATCATAGCAGATGAGCCAAAAGAAGAACCAATACCTTCACCATTGTTAGAGGTGGAAACAAGAAAACATAGGAATTCCAATGTTATTGATAGTCCAGAGCATGAAAATGTGGATCCTATGATCGTGCCTACTCTTCCTGAACCATTCAACTCTGAAATTTAGAAATCTGAACTGGAATTGGATAGTGCTGCCCAAGAAACTCAGTTGAGTTGTCCAGTTAGTGAGCACATGTATGCGTGCAATGTTGTCCTACCCATGGCAAAAGTTGATTCCGATAGCTTGATCGATAAGTCTAGACATGAGTCCCTCTTTGACATAGCTTTCATCTCTTGGAAATACGAGCAATTAAATCCACAATATCAATATAGACCCACTAACAGCGCCAACATAATCACAGTGCTACTGGGTTCCCTATACGCACTCGAAGGTAAAACTACCAAGTCTAGTCTCATCTCACGTCAGTCCAACAATCACCAACTGTGTAACTCATTAATCATGAACATCTCCATTCGCGTGCAAGTCATAACACATCTTAGACAAATTTATTCATAGTCTCAATAAAATAACCCACCAATTAAATGCATCTCAAAACTCAAGTATTACGGGTCTCAAAATAAACACACCAATATTTAAAATGACTCCATTGATTCTCACGCTAAACTAATAGTTCTAATTATCACCATTCAACAATCCAATGTCTAATCCTGCTTTGACCAAAATTACTTCCAGGTCTACTAATAACAACCTACGTGCAAGACACCTTATACCTAATGATTGCCAAATTGTTCTCAAGACTACTGCTAACATTCTACAAAAGTACGTCCGTTCATCTCAACACCAAATATTATGGAGTCCCAATGTAACGACCCGTCCCGCTAGCATAATATTGTCCGCTCTGGCCTCACACACGGCCCGCACGACTTTCAATTGGCGAGTCAACCCAATGTTGCTCCCAAAAGGCCTCATGCTATAAGGAGTAAGGTTACTACTTATATACCAGAGAATTTTCAATGCAACTAGCAATGTGGGACTTTTTCTCCTCCACACTATAGACCCCTTCTGGGGTGAGGTATTACAATCTACCCTCCTTAAAGCCAGAGCCGTCCCCGGCTCTGCACACACAACAACCAAGCCCACACCTTCAGGCAGAGAGTTGAACCAGGCTTTGATACCATTTGTAATGACCCGTCCCGCTAGCATGATATTGTTGCTTTGGGCCTCACACACGGCCCGCACGGCTTTCAATTGGGGAGCCAACCCACTGTTGCTCTCAAAAGGCCTCATGCTAGAAGGAGTAAGGCTACTACTTATATACAAGAGAATTTTCAAAGCAACTGGCAATGTGGGACTTTTTCTCCTCCACAGTATAGACCCCCTCTAGGGTGAGGTATTACACCCAACTCTATTTAAGACATCTTACTACTCAATGTCTAAAGGTTTAGGAAAAACCAGTCTCTTCCACTCAAGGCATTCCACCTCAACACTCAAGACTGCTCATTGCCTAACCATCCACTGCCCATCAATTTCGAATCCAATTTGCATCACTCATCCACTTAATTACATCCCTACTCTTTCATGGGACAGATTTTGGGAATTTCCAATTTCCTCTAAATCATCTTTGCCCGAAATTTTCAAGTCCCTATATCAATCCCAACTTAATTTCAGAGGATACCCTTGCTAACCAAACCACCTTTAAGAAAACCGATGCCCTACCATGGCCATTCCTTGAAAACTAGCCGGTTGGTCACCAAAACCTCTTGGATAAGACCTAATACCATATTCAAGAGCATTCCTCCTTGGTTATGACCACCCTCGGGCTAACGCAGCGAGTACTCTCAATCAATATCACACACATATGTGCCTCGCTCATCCACAGGACTCTTAGGGTCACTTGGTCTCACTCATTTCCACTAAGAAGACAAAGTCATCCACATTGTTGGAATTGGAATCTCCGCTAAGACTTAAAATGCCACTGAAGTCATTGTAGTTCTCATCACTTCATACTTAAAGTCTCTCATAAAAACAAATTTGGGAACTTCATGAATCTCCACAACTTGGCTTCTCGAACAGTGAAAAATGCAGAAATCACCCATCAAATCAACTTAGAGTTTCTCCAATCGACAACTAGTATTTCTTGTCACCATCATCAGCCTCACAATTAAATGGTAACCAAGCACCAAACTAGAACTTCACCTACTCAAACAATAAGACTTCTAGAACACTACCAACCACCTTGAACATGATGCTACCCTGAACATCATATTCAAGCACCAAACAATTTCTAACCCTTCTAACATTTCTACCCTCACTCAACCTAGGGGAAAAGGGTTAACTTTTTCCTATTCTCGGGCCCTATCTCTTACTCATAGTCAGAGGGTTGAACCCAAGCTTTGATACCAATCTATCACGCCCCGTCCTTCCATCACCTAAACCGGTGTGATCTGACTGCACAATCTAAAATAAATTGTTCATCTAAAAGGGTCTTACATCATAAATCAATGGTTATTTTTTCATTTCTAAATAACATAAACATTTACAAGCCAACAAATTCTTCATGCCCACATCCTAATAAGTTATATAAAATTTCTAAACACATAACTTTAAGGATAAATCAATCTAACCACGAGTAATCTAGCCTCACTATTTGCTCACAAACCCATACCATAATTAAAATAAAATTCTCAATTACATCATACTAAAATTTATCATTCAAGTCTCGCCACGATAAGATAATAAACCTCTCAAGAGTCTCAAACCAACATAACCAAACATAAAATTCAAAGTGCGCTCTGCTTCTAACTAGCTCCATGTTCTTTAATTCCGTACTTGGTTTTCATCAATACCTAAGTCCACTGGATTTCCTGCAATGTAAGGGGGTATGAGCTCCAAGCCCAGTAAAGAAAACAATAGCACATACATAATACATTTATTCTTTCATCACATTACCTATTCTCAAAATAATCAAAGCACAACAAATTCACATTAATAATGTAATCATGCTTTATGCTCAATGCCAATGCACAATGCAATACCAACCACTAATACCATCCTACTATCCCTTGGTGGCCTTCCTGAGGAATCGAGGAACACAACCCACCACCAAAGTGGTCTTCCCGACGAATCGAGGATAACCAACCTACCACCAAGAGATAGCCTTCGGGATTAGGCATGGATAACTAAACTACCACTGTCGTGGTCATCCCGGTCGAGGATCACACAGCTACCACCGAAGTGGCCATCTCGAAACAGAGTCGAGAATAACAAAGCTACCACCAGAGTGGCCACCTCGAGCCGAGGTCACTAAACCTACCACTTAGTGCACTAAGTGGCCATCACGACAAATCACGGATAACACTCCCATACCCAAACTCATGAATATGAGAATGACATGCTCAATGCCACGTCTATCATACATTTTTTCTACCTACTTATCAACATGCTCAACTCTCCAATATTATAACATGGATCTAATATCATGCTATAATTTTTATTGACATGCCATCATTATCCACATAACAACATAATCAACATCATATCATGTAAACATACTAAGATTTCCAACACGTGCTATATCAATTGTAAAATTATTCTAAGCATGATTTACAACATCCTCACAAATTCCATCATTCATCTCATCATCATAGCAAGCGTATATTTAAAATTAAAGCAATAACATGTTCACATCTTTATTTGCATTATCTTTGCTAAATCATCACAACTCAACTAACCCAATCTATATCATACAGTGAATCACGTAACATTCATAAACTACCAAACCACACAAATCAGCCAAGCATAATAAAGCATGCTAAATCGAATATAATCGAATATAATCAATAGACCTTCCAACAAGTTAAGTGGTCGATTTCCACCAATCCGGGCTGACTGAGCATCATCGCGGCTATTGAACATTTTAGCCAAAAGTCCCTTGCATTATTGTGAGTATTGCATCGGATTCTAACCACTAATTAGTGATCACCCAGTCTATCCTTCAGGCCTAATAATTATATTCCAAATCACACACATCCATTACAATATTCTTTTCATTGTACAGTCAAATAAAATTATCCAAGTGAATTGTTCTCCTCACCTAGAAATTCGTGAAGTGTAAGCGATGAATCCAAATGTTTTCCAAGTTGAAATCAAGTAATAGGGAATCTGGAAAATGCTTCACATAAATTTGTTTGGAGTTTTAAGTACTATTAATATTACTTCTAACAAATATCTCTAAAAAAAATGAACTAAATAGAAACATAGGTGATGGGTGTTGCCTCGTCTATGGACGTTGGAGAACTGAAGGTTAAAGGCTAGTCAAGAGATGGGTTTTACATTACAGGCTCAAGTTGGAATGCAAAGGATTGGTTTAAGGGTCCAATTTGGGTAAGATAAAGACAGGTTTTACTGGCCAGATCTGAGTGCAGTTCTGGGCCCAAACAGTCCTCAATATCAACAGTTTTGAAAACTGAAAATCACTCCCTGCTATCAGCCAGCTAACTCCATGGTCTGGGCTGGTTAAAGTATGGCCAAATAAACAAGGGTTTGAATTGGAAGGTCGGGCATGAGAGGGACGAGATAAAAATCAGGGAAAAGAAGAATAGAAAACCATACCTTGGTACTTGAGAGGAAGAATCCTCAAGAGAACTCAAGAGAGAGAGGAGACAAACTTCAATGGAGGATCGGCCAACTTGGAGAGGAGAGAGAGAGCTTGTTGTGCATAAGAGAGGAGAGATGGAATTTTCGCTGGTTAGAGAAGATGGGATTTTCCTCCCTGCACTTTCAAAATAACTAAGAGCAGTTGGCCAAGCATGGGGAATTTCTTAGAGAAATTCGACCATGGGAGTTACTTATTTTCTAATTTGGTTTTCCAACTACTGTAGGATTTCTAATTTGGAGGAAATAAGCTTAAAAAGGAAATTCCTAACTTATTCATACGCCCAAGGTGGAACATCCATGAGTCACACGAATTTTGGATTAGACTATCTTCTTAATTTTATTAATTGCTTAATTAATTTCTCTCCAATTTGTATTTACTTGATTTAATTCTCTTTCTATTTTTTTTTTTTTCAAACAACGACAGATTTGAACACCAATTCGTCCAAGCAGTGGTAAAATTGTGTTTTCAAATAATAATACATTTATTTTAAATACACGAACCAAATTAATTTGAGGCTAATTTATTTAATTGATCACTTACTTAAATTCTCAGTGTATTTTCAAAATTAAGAAAGTCAATAATATCCCTCTAATTATTATAATTAACGTCTTGATTAAATTTTTCCTCTCCTACTTAAATTTTTAAATCAAGGAAAATATTAAATTTGTGTAATTTTCTTGAGGGGAAAGTGTGTGCAATGGAGAGCTATTTGAATTTAATTTCTAAGTCCAGTGTGTTTTCCAAAATAAATTTAATAGAATAACACACCAGCATAAACAATATTAATTTCTTAACTAGCTCTATCCACTACTACTGACCCACTACTCCGGGTAGGGTCACTACAACCATCTTATTACCGAGCAACCCAAATCAATCCCATTTGGTGATAGATCTACACTCATGCAAGATCTGATAAGCCTCTTTGTTTTGAGATTTAAGGTGCATTATTTTCATCCCCTTTTAATTTTTAGAGAACCACATTAGACATTTAGGGTTACCCTATCACTTGTCCTGCGTCATTAATGCTTTAGTAAATTACCCAATACTGCCCCTTCTCACAGTACTTGCCATTTTACACCCCACTTCACTCTCCCCCAATAAATTCTTTTAAGGAACCCCATTATTTTGAATACAAACCGCTCATAGATCCTAACTCACTGTGATTTTATCATTGACTTAAATTTCACTTTGAAGAGAGAGAGAGAGGGTCAGAGAGAGAGAGAGAGAGAGAGAGAGAGAGAGAGGGTCTTATAGGACCTTTGGAAGCAATAAAACAATTTGAAAGAGCTTATTTGGATAGACCTAAATAAGGGTTGTAACTTGTTGTAGGGGGGCAAACAAATAAGTTGCTCGATACAATACAACCTGACCTAAATTTTTGAAGGTTGGCTTGATTTGACCCAAGGAAAATTAACCCAAACCTGATCCAACTGAAATTTCGATAGAAAATAAAAGAACAAAAATGGAAATTGAAAATAAATTCCTACAGAAAATGTAAGAATTTAGAGCACTGGAACAAAGAGCTAAGACAGCTAGACTTGGCGGTATGGTAAATGAGGGAGAATTTTTGGGCCAAAGGTTGTGGGGTGTTGGGCGTGTGGTATCTAATTTGAGTCTGATCTGATCAAACTTAATTCTTTTATTACAAAACCTAATCTAAATTTGGATTTTTCTCAAGCAAAGTGGATTAGGCCTGAGGAATGGCTTAGAAATTGCCACCCAAACCTTCCCTGCTCTAAACAGGTCTGTATTTATTAAGGCTCAGAATTCTTTGAAGTAACAGCTCAGGAAATGTATTTAGATGGCATTGTACACAAAGGTCTCTTCTGTTGTAAAGTCAATAACTGTTTCTTATTCATGTGACATCAGAAGCAGATTCAATAAAGAAAAAGAGATCATATATTAAAAAACAACAACAAACAAAAGGGCACTCACAAGATGACAGGTGCAAATAGAACTGTAGAACTTCTTATAGTTGCTCTTATTACAAGAAATATGCATCAAGATTTTACCACAAGAAGCTAAACATCTTCAAACCAACCAAGGTAGGACACAACCACAACTTGCAAGATAAATTCACTTTTACCACTTCAAAAATAAATTACCTAGATCTAGACACCAAAATACAAAACTAAAAACCATTTAAAAAAACAAACACAAGAGAGAGAGAGAGAGAGAGAGTACCTGTGTAGCATTGGTACGATCTAAACAATCAATGCAATTGGACCTCACAACCCCAATTTGTTCCTTTACTTTCTCACCATTTGTGTTCAACAAAAAATACCTAATATTGCCACAAAAGTTAAAACAAGAATAAACATAGGGAAGAAATTGTCCCAATTCTTTAAGCTTCACAGCTTAGTCGAATGGGCCTATGTCAAATTAGGATTGCAGAAACAAGCAAGAAAGCAAGTTTTAGCTTTAAAACATTGAAACCAGTGCATAAAATCTATACTAACTGAAACATTTTCGGAGAGATAATTGTAAATATATTTAGAATTACTCATTTTCTGTATGAGAGCATGAATCTTGTACTTTGTTTGAATCATCACCACCATCATCAGAGAAATTATTCATCTCTATGTGATCAGCTTTCTGAGTGTTACTTTCACTTAACCTGATTAAATGTCCTTTTTTTTTGCCTTTTTCTTTTGATGTGTGTGCGCCACAATCTAGCATCTTCTTACCTTCACCTTCGAATTCATTATTCCCCCTTCTCATGATTACCTCTACTTGTACCGATCTAATTGTTTGATTTTTAATATGAATCAGAACAGATGAAAAAGGTCCTTTCTATTTTTTCCACTCTTCTAAAGGGCCCTGTTTTGGCTTTTCAATCTCCATTTGAAGAAAATGGTGATCTCCTGTACATTGTATTGTTTTAAATCCAATATGCAGTTCAAAGCATACCCACATAACTGGTACAGACAATGGAGAAAGCAATGGAAGCAACAGGGAAATGGAGCAACCGAGGTGGCAGCAATCTGGGGAACAGGAGGCTGGTGGAGGAGGGTGGCGGCACGTGACAGGGAAGAGAGACTGGGAAAGGGCATCACCTTATTCGTGGCCAATCTGCCGGACCTAACAACTCGGAGCTGGTTGTGAGGTTTCTTCCATCAATGGGACACTTTCATTCCAAAGAAGGACGCAGAAGGCAGGGTCTTCAGCTTCATAAGGATGGCCAATGGAGCCCAGGCAGAAAAAGCAATCACCGGGCTTCATGGCTCCACCCTTGAGAGCAGGTATCTCCAAGTCAATCCTGCCCATTTTCAGAGAAACAAAGCAAATTCTTCATCTGCAAAGAAGGTTGCAGATGATGGTAAGAAAACACCGCCTCATTCATCAGGAGACAACAACACAGACACAAGGAAGCAATCACTTACCGAAACCGGAGATGGGCGGATGTGGTAGGAGAATCATCCAGAACTAGAGGCAAGTGCATGCAGGCAGCAGAAATAGGCCCAAACCCAGAAAACCAGATTATTGTGATGATAACCGATCCAAAGGAGGACAAAACCATTAGTGAGTGGTTATCCAAAGCCATGGTAATTTCTCCCATTGGCAAATCTTCTCATGCAGAACTACATCAGTTCCTGACATCGAAGGGCTTCTTAGATCCTAAGATCTGCTTGCTGGGAGAGAATTGTTTTGTGATGACTCTAAAGATAAGAGGAGATACAATAGATGTTGAACTCACGCTTAGACCTTGGGAGAGTCCGTATTTTGGGGAGATGGCACCCAAATCTATTCCAGCATACAAAAAGGGCTCAAATTCATTGACTCAGCTATCCCATTCAAGGCTGGTCTGAGAAATTAATACATGCTTTTGGCAATAGGCTCGGCAGACAGATTGAGGTCAAGGAAAGAAACTTGAGTAAGGTAGATTTTCTTCCCTGAATCTTTTGGAGGAGGTGGGCATCCATGATCAGATAACGGCAATGATCTTGTAACAGCGAAATTTTCAAAATCATGGTGAAAGAAATGCAGGAAAATCAGGATTCCCAGAAGAACGACACGATACCGGAATCTTCGTCAGAAAATCTTCCTCCTTCGCCGAAGAAAGGGAAGACTTGACCGTCGTCCAAGACACCACGTGGCACACATGCACAATCGCTGCAGCAGGGAAGGACGACTACCACCGTTAACTCGTCAGGAAAAAAAAAAATTAGACCTTGAGGAAAGGAGGGAGAATCGAGGACCGCATGACAACAGCAGAATGGCAGGAGAAGGGAGAACTGATAAGGATGGGGAAGCGGGAGGGCCTATGATTGGCTGTAATTTATATTTAGAAATTGTCCTCCCATTTCCCATAGAAGAGTTCCAAGATTAAAGACAGGTATTTCAGCTCATTATGGTGACATGTTAGAAATATTTCTGAATTTTTTATGTAATATTTTGTAAAAAGGCTTTGGTAGGTTTCTTCTCCTTGAATAATGGCTTCTATGGGAGTTTTGCAAGGGATATCCACTTAGGGTGAACATGTTGTGGAGGTCATTTGTTTTTTGGTTTGCAGTAGAGTACTTTCTCTATGAACTTATCTTTTCTTCTTAAATATATTTATCATTACCATTTCCAAAAAAAAAAAACAATGTATGAAAGTGCCAGTTCCTGATGTAGCCAAGTTTAATGTCATATTTGTGATCAACAACAAGACGCAGTCCAGTCTAATGTTACACAACTTTGCATCACAACCAAACCAAATATCCACTGTTAACTAGTGACAGTTAACACATGATTATGTAAACAATAATAAAATACTATCCAAGAGAAATAACAAGATTATTCTCATACCACTTTTCTCTATAAAGTGTAAAAAATATAGTGCTTAAAGTCAGGTATATTTTGATTTTTGTATGCATTTCTATGAAAGGTGAATGACATACCCCTGTTTCTTAAGGAAGTCAGCAATTCGATCATAAAGGATAGAGAGGCGATCAAAATGAATATGGCGACAGATTCGATGAAAATCGAAGTGCATGTATCTGCAAAATGCAGCTGAATTCAGCATAGAACAAGGGAATAAGAAACTTCGCCAATAAAAATAAATAACTTCTTGATGGACTCGCCTTATATCATCGCTAGAAATACTCTGCATAGCACTTGCATACTTTTCACTCAGACGTCCCTCACTTCCATGCTGCAAACATAAAGAAGATGGTCAACTAATGATGGCTAAATACCTAACTGCATAATGCATGCCATCTAATAAATCATTCAATAAATACAGTGGTGTCCTGTGACATCACACCACTGTATGTAAGATCAATTAGACAGCATCCACCTGTTGGGGGGAAAAACAGATGTGGTGATACATGTTCATTTGTCTTTACCTCATTCACAAGATCAACAGCTAAAACCGATCCATATCTTTTTCTTAAATCCAAAAAGTGGCGCTCAACCACTCGAGGCTGTAACAAATAACCAATTTTAAAACAGAGAAAATAAAATATTATTAGTAAAGAAATAACTTTCATGTTTCAGAAGGACCACTGTTGACCTAAACTACAATAATAGCAAGACTTTCAGGCAGACATCCCTCCCACAAGAGAGACAACCAATAAAACCAAGGGAGAGAATTAACCCTTGAAAATACTAACCGCCTCCTCAGGCCTCACGATCTCAAACTTAGGCTTATATGACAAATCAACTATCTGCTCCCATAATATTGGTATAGAACCCCGAACCTGCAAGAGACAAATAAAATAAGAAAAAATCGAACTAGCCAAATTCTCCATGTGAAATATTAGAACATTCCAAACAAAGCTCAAAAATGTCACAAGAAGATAGCATTCACTCAAAAAAGTGACAAAGTGAAATAACCCCTCAATCCCGAATTAAATACTATTGACTTTTTTTTTTCTAGGAATACTATCTTTTAAACCTGAGCTTTAAATAACCACGATATTTGATTGAACAAATTTATTTTTTTAAAAGTAGCTGAAGGACAAATGATGTTCAGTCCCCATGCCTCAAATGCAACTTTTTTATTGATAATGGCAGCTTCATTTTGAAAAGAAGATGCAGGCAACTGTATAAGAGATATATATATTGTAAGTCAAGGTTACAAAGATCACAAGATCGCACAATCCCTACTCGCTAGAGTATTTATAGGCAAAAACTCCATCTTAGTTAATATTTCATGTGCTGTTCATAGAAATAATAAAAATATGTCATTAAAAAAAAAAAAATTACTTAAAGTTCTAGTTTGAATCATTCAGATTGTGATGCACATGTGAACCAGATTGTAAAATGAAAGAGATTTTAGCAAACCAGGTATCCTGCAATAATATTTACCAAAAACAAAACGTCCACTCCCCCTCCTCCAACCGAGTGGAAAAGCATCATCACCGGCATTTTGGAGAAGCCAATTACATCTATTTGGGGTTGGCAACCATAATTATTTTTCCATGACTCTCTCCCTCCTTCCCTCCTCCCTCCTTCCCTCCCTCTCTCATCACTGATTTTATGAAGGAAACATAACAAGCACACTTCGTAAAACAACCTTTCTGGTAAAGATCTATCAAGAGGATGACTTCATGCCATGCATGCTAGTATAAGGCGCTCTCTCTCTTTTTGAGTTACATGGCTACTTCAAAGCAAGAGAAAAAAATAAAAAATGTATCGTGGATTTTATGAAGGAAACATAACAAGCACCCTTCGTAAAACAAGCTTTCTGGTAAAGATCTGTCAAGAAGATGCCTTCATGCCATGCATGCTAGTATGCTAGAGCCCATCCTCTATACAGAATCCTAACAGGATGCCACCTCCACCCAATCACATCAGAGTGAATTACAATGGACACTGTTTCTTAAACCATGGACTGGCTGGGTGGCAGTCCATTAGGAAGAGGAGGAGAATGATAAACACCTATAAACAGCCTATTTGCACTTGATTAGGACCGCATATTCAAATGAGGCAAATCTTCAAGCTCTCTTCCATGGGCTTTCTATTCCTCTCCATGAAAGCCATCACATCAACCATGCCAGTGAAACTGAAAATGTCATTCAGTGCTTCACCATCAACAATATTATCATTGGAGACTTTATAAGTGCTACAATATGTGATACAGATTTTTAGAAGATAACAGTAAACAAACCTTGGTGTGCCATTTTGTCAGCAGCTGAATTTGCAGCTCTTGGGACCCAGGAGGCCATAAAGCCAAAAGAGGTAGTGAAGTGAAAATCCTTTCAACTTTATTAGATAGATCCATGGGCAACGAGAACCGAGGCCCAACCAACAACGACCTTAGAGTCCCCTTCTAACCCCAACTCTTCCATATGCATGATACCTCTCCATAATGCATGAAATTTCGCTTCAATCACTGAGCCATTTGGAAGAGGGCCAAGCAAAAGAAATCCTAGTCTCTTCTAACTCATCTCTAATGATCACACCATAGCTTGCTAGACCGCAATAACGCACACAACTGCCATCAAGGTTTAGCTTAAGCAAACCCATATTGGAGGGGACAAAGGAACTTGCATCGAGAAGACCAAGTCTGGCATAACATAATCCACCGAAGCCCAATCCCTACATATATCTGAAATTTTTATCTCCCGATATTTATCCGAACCTACAATTCACCAAGCAACTCGAAGCTTAATCACATCTATAACTTGCACATCAGAAATACACATTTCCTTTAAAGACTCTTTTATTCCTTTCCAACCAGATAGACCAAACCATGCTCAGTAATGTCACTTTCCAAAGGTTTCTTTGAAAAGAACTACCAACCAAAATCACCACTTCATTGAACATTTCAAGCCAAGCTCTCGGAATACAAAAAGCAATACCTAACAGCTAAAAGAAGTACGACCAGATCTAAGTGTAAACCTACAATGCAAAAGAAGATGACTCACTGACTCCACATCTGGCAAGTATAAAAGACAAGCATTAACAATAATTATTCTCCTAAGTCTCAAATATCAATCGTCAAAAATCTTCTCAAGACCAGCAAGCCACCCAAATACCTTCACCTTTAAAGGAGCATCACCTTTCCATATTTTTGGATTAACGCAAGGAACATCACCAACACACATCAACTTTCTACAAAAAGACTTGACAAAGAAATATCCACAAGGGTCAAGATCCTAAATTCCTCTATCATTTCCACTTCCTACCACAAAAACTCTGCGGAGAAGATCCATTAAGGACAACCAACCCTCCATTATCTAGTCCTCTAACTCCCTTCTTAACTGAAGACACCAAACAACCTTATCCTAATGAAGATCACAACACTCTCCAACTCATGGAATCCATTTTCATGGGCCCGGGACAGGGCCAAAGTTCTCTCTCGTTCCTGCAATGGAAGGAGGAAAATCCGAAGCACCAGGAGAGATATTTGCCCAAGGAGATTCACTGCAGATGCAATGCCACCCGAGACACGTGAATGAGTGGTCCCCCCGTTCTCCACCAACAAAATCTCCAGCCTTTGGATGTCATCGGCAATGGAGGAATTCTGAGAAGCTCCCAATCCCCTCGTTCCATTAATGAAAGGAAGATTGATTTTGTCTTCTACGTCATCGTCGCCTTCCCCCACTTCCTTTTTCGTCATTGCTGCTAGGAAGAGAACCGGATCTAACCGATTTCTCTAACAAGAAATCTCCTCCATTGGCATCATCCGCTTCAGTTCCACCTCAGTCCAAATGGGGAATCAAACATCTCCTACATTCAACCACAAACTTTTTGGGATTTCTGAATCAATAAGATGTACTATTTTCATTCTTACAAATTCCACCACCTCCATTTTCAAGTAGCCGTGATGCAAACCAAGGAACACTGTAATTAAAGCCGGACCGGACTGGACCGCAGTCCAACCTTTACCGCTATTAAAAAAGCGACCAAGCTAAGAAACCGCAGAAAACCGTGTTGACGGTCTTCTTAAATAGCCCACGACCCGTGGCCCGCGAGTCACTTTTAAAAAAAATTATTATTATTCGACACATTGGGCCAACCACCAAAAAGCCCAGCCCAAATCATTCCTGCCTAGAAAGGCCAGGACGGTGCTGGTTTTCCATCTTATCTCCACTACTTTTATAGGCATACATGTGGGAAACGTTTTTGGAACTTCCGATGTGGGACAAAGTCAGGGTCTCTGTGAGTCGACTTGTGAGGGTGAGGGTGTTGACGATATCATAGTCATTCGGGATTTTTTTTAATGAAAATATGTGCTTCCTTCTTACTTATATGTTTACATTAAACTAATTAAATCTTAGTGATTGAATTATTTAGATTTATGATGAATGAGCCCATGATTACCATGAAAAGAAACACCAATACTATAAGCAAATCCAGATTTCATTTATTTAAACTATCATTCTTATCACTCCTATTTCATTGATTAGGATCAATTGTATTCCTGTTGTCGTGATTAATTTAAATTAAACTTCCTCAACCTGCATAATTTAAAAAAAAAAAAATCAATGGAGAAAAGTGGATTAAGTAAAAAAGCCTTTTTTTACTTCATCTATTTAATAGAACAACTTACATTCGCACAATCACAAAAAAAAAAAGGAACAACATTTTTTAAATCATTAGAACTCTATTTCACATAAAAAATTATTCTTTTGATTTGATAGAGTCAATGAACCTAGCTCATTATCAAATAGGATGTAATTTAAATTTAATTATATCAAATTACCTTTACAAATCGTATTTTTCTTAATTTTTTTAGACCATTGATTTTAGCATTAATCTTATTATTATATTTAGAATTGGAAAAAATATTTTTGTCTAAATTTTATTTTAACTCATCAATTAAATCTTAATTAATAATCTAATATTATTTATATTAATTGCACGGGTTTGACCGGGTTTGACTGTAGTTGAATCCGGTTGAACCTTATTTAATCCAACCTTCATCAGAGACGGTCCGGTTCTGATAATAGTGCCAGGGAACTCCAATCCGCGTGAAAGTCGGGACTATTTAGATCACCTCAAGGCCACAATTCAACCGATAGTCGTGCTCACGCGACTCCTCCTCAAGATAAGTTACCAGATTAAATGGCTAAGTGGATTCCCACGTTGATTAATCAGAGTTTGCACAAAAATGTTTAACGTGCAATCACAACTCTGAATTATTAGTTTAACTCGATTTTTAATTCACTGCTAATTGGACTGGATTCCAGAAACTCAGGTCAATCTGGATTCAGTTCCAATTAATTTCAGTAATTCAATTTGAGTCCACACAGGTTCAGCTGGGTCATTGCAGTAAATATAACAGCCTGTTAAACAAGTTACAACCCAGTGTTAATTCAATATCAACTGATTTAAAACATGGCCAACAGCTTGACCATGTTGGCTCGGTTAAAACAAGTAACAGGCTGGCTGGATCACCTCACCTGCTCTGCAGCCAAGTGCTGGAACACGTTGCAGTAACCAGGCCCTTTTTAAACAATTTGTTGCCTGGTTTAGTTGCAACTCAGACTGATTCTGTTGCTGGTTTTAATGCAGTAAACCAACCCGAATCTAGCTCGTTTAATTCATAGCAAACCAACTGAGTTTACACGCATTCAAAGTTGGGATTTTTCAGGGAGTTGCAGCCCAGCAGTCCGGCCGAAATGGACTGGTCCAACAGCAAATAACCGGCTGGCTTGAACCCGGATCAAACTGCTGTAAACTCAACGGTCTTTTTCAACGAGTTCAACTCAGTTTAACAGAGCAGTAATCTGGTTTGCTTTCAGTTCGGTTTCAGAATTTTAAATAGTGAACGGTGACTGAGTTTGGGCTGGTTGGTGAGTCCAAACAGGCTCCACGATTGAGTTAATAATCCAGATAAGTTTAGGACACCCGTTCGAAGATTGCAACAATATTAATCAACACAGAATCCAAACACACAGCAAATTAATTCAGAGGCCAGCCTCTCTTGACTCATTCTAGCCTCCTCCTAGACTTGTCCTAGGCTGCTGCTAGACTTGTTCTAGCATTCAACTCAGCCTGACCTCTCCCTGGGTCTACTCATTCAAAACTCGGTCATTAATTTAAGTCCCTCACGTCCATCCAATGTAGATTTTAACAACAGTGTCCATCAATGTAGACTTCAAGTGTGACTCCAAGAGCCACACATTTTTAACCCATTTTAAATTCAAAGAGTATTCATCAATCGGTTGTGACTCAGTGAAGCCCGTTTGAGTGTAACTAAAGTCCATGGCCCATAGTGTTTCACTATTGGACATGTCCACATGCCTTTTGGATCAACTCGGGTGGAGTTGACGAGTCCACTCATCCTTGGGTTGTTGGAGAGTTCGGCCCACTTAGTTGACTCAGACTTTTCAAGGGTCTTTACGTGACATGTCACAACCCCGTCCTTGCTCCTGATGTCCGCATCAAGCGGTCATTTATCTCTTCCACCACCCCAAAGAGTTCTCCTGGTTTTTGCAATGTTTCCTTTCTCCATACATGCAGAGGGATTCCAAAATATGCTTTTTAATGTATTACACTGTTTACTCCAGTGAGAATTTGATGGCATTCATAACAAAGCGATATTGACAAAATCCACAGTACTCCAATGAGATGATCAGTATTCCACTGATACAATTGATCAAAAAGGGATAATAAACAATTTCTATAAACAAAAGTTAGAAAACAATTCATTAAAGGCAGTCTGACACAATACCACGAGTTATGTAGTTCATATAAAGTATACAGTACCTGTACAAAAGATGCGGTATATCCATTTGATTGCATAATCTGCTCACTTTCCACAAAGTTTGCAACATAGCCATCTAAATCAGCTCCTCTTCTCCACATCCGAGTGCCTTCCAAGCAACCAGCAAAAATGCACAACCAGAACAGCATGATACACATAATTCTAGAGCTCCCTCCAATATCATATTTGTGAAAAGAACATATAATTATACCAAAACAGATGCCAATATTACCAGCCAAACTCTGTGGCACCTGGATGCTGTCTGAAATCTATCATCAGAGTTCCCACTTTCAACATTTTCCATAGCTTTCAAATCTTAGTCATGTTATTGATTAAATAGAACTCTTTTTTTCTTATTTTAAGAAGCTAATTAACAAATATCCCTCTCTGACAGAGTTATAACAAGGAACTAAGGAAGTGATCCCTCTAAACACCAATATCAACTAAACACCATCTGTGTTTCATCAATAGACTGTCGTATAAACAGTTCTATCATATGCTGCCTGCATTTTAGAAACACAATATGTCGGCCAAGAGAAATAATAGTCAAACAGAAGCCTTGATTTAGGACGCACCTACTATTGTTAGAAAGTTGGTAGTTTGGAGGCAATGCCTATCAAATAAAAATATAAAGGAAGGTGATGAAATCCAAGAATTAAATTCACCCAATTCAGTGAAAATGGTAAATAGTAATGTGGTGAATTGCTAACTAAATCAATTTCACTCATTAGGAACACATATAAATCATATCTTATGAGAACATGGTAAATCTATTGTGCAGCTGATTCTGGAAAACAAGTACAAGGTTATCTCAATCATCTTTTTTTGAAGCAGAGAAGGTTGTCTCAATCATCCATTCCAGTTAATGCTCTTTTGTCTTCTGACAAGATAAAACTCTCTAATATGAAGTCATTATTTGAGTTAAATTAATCTACATAAATCTAGGCAAAGCTTTAAGACAAGAAGTAAATATTTTCAGTAAGAGCTGGTATTAAGAAGTTACAGGGAAAAGTAACAAAAACCTCCATGTGTCGACATAATATGGAAGGGTGAGTCCCCACCAAAAATTGCAATTTTTTTGCTTGTGTGTTGCTAAAGGTAGGATACCAACCAGATCAAACCTGTTGAGGAGAAGATTTATCTCTGAAGAGGTCATTTTACCTATGTTCTATGTGGAGATGATCTAGAAACGGTGGATCATTTGTTTTGTCAATTTTCGTTCACAATTTCCATTCAGAATAGTTTCATGGATCTTATGGGTTGTGACTAAGTTATGCAAGAATCGATTGCTAATGTACTATCCTCTTGGTGGAGTCCTGCTTTTAGGGGAAGAGGAAAGATAGTGTGCAAGTAATCCAAACGGTTATCCTCTGGTCTGTGTGGGGAGAGAAATTTGATGATTTTGGAGTCTAGAGAGAAACCTATTGATAGGGTGTTTGAGAGTGCAAAGGATCTCCTTATTTTTAAGGAGTTTAAAGGTCTTGTCCATGATGACTTTATTAGACGTTGGGAGGAATGTTTGAAGAGAAAAGGAGGAGGAAGGGGGGGGGGTTAAAAGAATATTTTCTCTCTGTAAGGGTGTGAGGTCAACCGATGGTGTGGTGAATTTACTATAGAAGTAGAGGTGGCTGTTTTTTTTTTTTTTAAATGGTAACAGATGATATATTTATAATAAAGAGGCACCAGAGTGCACAAAACAACAACTGGAAGAAAAAAACAAAAGAACAAGCCCGAAGTCCAATACGCCCAAAAAGAAACAGGAACCCGAACACAAGACTTTAAATTAAATCAAGACACTTTCCATGCTCTCAATGTTCGATATAGAGAAGTCCTAGAAATCAGGGAGAGAAGAAGAGCCCATGCAGTGCATTCGGCCAAAACTCACTGGAAAACTCCTAGAGGTCATTCAGCATTATTCCTAAAGACTCCGTTGTTTTATTCCCACCACAAGCTCCAAATGATGGCAAAAAGGGCTAAATGCCACATCAACAAGCATCTGAAAGAAATTCGTGGGATTTCCCAGGAGAATGTCAAAAGAGCTATTAGCTGGCATGGTCCAGAGGATACCAAACTGATGCAAAACCAAACTCCATACCGATGAAGAGAAGGCACAATGGAGAAGAAGATGATCGACATCTTCTAAGGAACCAAGGAAAAAAGGACATCCACTAACCAACGTCCACCCCTCTTTCTAAGGTTGTCCTAAGTGAGGATTCTCCCCAGGCCCAGAGAAACAAATAGCTCAGGGTGGGAGGAGGAGGAGCAACTTTGGAAGACCAAATTGTTGGGCTAACTACTGGTGCCAAAGAGCATTGGTTGCTCCAAACATAGAAGGATTTCACTGAAAAGGAGCCAGAAGAGTCGGGCCACCATACCCGAGAGCCATCATTCTGAGGTCGGGTGTGAAGAGAGGAAAGCAGGTGCAGGAAGCGAGTAAAATCATCCACTTCTGAGTCAAAGAGATTTCTACGGAGGCGAAGATCCCAAACCGACTAACCATCACAGAGAGTGGAAATCTTAAACAAAACCTTCAGGGGAGACAGTACGATGGAAAAGGGAAGGAAACTAATTAGCAAAGGGGGTGGAGCCGCACCAGATATTTGACCGAAATCGAACACAATCCCCACGACCCACTTTGAATCTGATTCCTTGCTTAAACCTTGCAACACAACCACAAATAGCCCGCCATATACCAAAAGCCCTTCGAAGTGCAAGATAGGGGTGAACTACTAAGAGGATTTTGTGGAATATTTGTAATTATTGTATCATCCTTTTTTTTCCTTTAGAATTTTACTCTCTTGGGCCTTGATTCTCACCTTTCTGTAGAGATCAATATAACACTCTTATGACCTTTGCTTTTGATTAATACCATCGTAAACCTTTAAAAAAAATGTTGTGTTCTAAATTCCTAATTTGCAAACGTAGCACTATTGTCGCTGCTATCATTGTTGTTGTAGTTATTCTGTTGCACTCTCCCAAAATGTGCAACAACTTTGAACAGTGTATTTGGCACATAGTAGTCTAGGCGCAAGACGCAATCAAGGTGCCAAGGGGTCCTAGAGCCTATGGCACGAGGCATGTCTAGCCGCAAGCTTAATTATGCTAGGAACACTTAATTAGAGACTTCAATATATGTATAGATTGATGTATATGAGTCCTTGCTGCATCAACATCAGCAAAATAAAATATTACTTATCCAAAGAACCAAAATAGGGAGCAGATATTTGTGGAATTTTGTTAAGTTTATTATTTTGGGATCTATATTTGGGGAATTTTGCTGATTGTAATCAAGCTTTATCCTTTGAACCTTTTAGTTGGGCACTCATGGTATCAAGTCTCTTGTACCAGATTTTTTGTACTCATTATCCCAACTCCCAAGTATCAAAACTTGTCAAAGCGTACTACTGTCATTTCCAATTTTAATGATGGAAACGGGATGGACAAAATGTAGACAAGCCAGTGAAATGTTGTGTGACAGAGAGTTCCTCATCACTTAAAGGGACAATTTTATAAAACAATTATCAAAATCATGATGCTCTATGAAACAAAGTATTGGACAATGAAAAAAGACAAATAGACAAAATTAGGGTGATGGAGATGTGCATGTTAGTTTGGATGAGTTGTCTAACTCTAAAGAATAAAGTTAGAAATGACTACATCAGGGAAAATTTAAAAATAGCCCTAGTATATGACAAATTGAAAGAAACTCATTTGAGGCAGTTTGGACATGTAAGTAGAAGACCAAAGACAGCCCATGTTCGTAGAGTAGAGAATTTACAAGTTGCAGGAACTAGGAGGAAAGGTAGACCACTGAAAACATGGAGGGAAGGGGTTAAAGAAAGATATGGTTGATAGTGGAGTCACCAACTATATGGTTTGTAATAGGATCAAATGGAGAAACAGAACTCGAAAAGATGACACCAAACAGATGGGGTTTTAACTTTGATGATGATGATTATCCCTTTTAATAATATATTTGTTGTTGTTTCAAAAAAAAAAAAGAATCAACATATATTGGCAACTACGCTTCTTAGCATATTGTATAAGCATGTATCATATACATGCACAAATATATTATCTAATAATTAGAATTTTTAATTTAAGTATTACTAACAATTACTTCATGTCAATTATAATATTTACTAGCGATTACCCCAAAAAAATAAAAAATAGGCATATCATTGAAAAAGTTTCTAAAAGAAAAACTAAGTGAGGGCATGTGCAGAATAGACCTGGAATCTAAGCACAAGCCTAGCTGCAGTTAGGGCACACCTTTGACTACTATGATCTGGCATTCCATCTTCTTCACCTCAAGATAACTTCAATCCATTTGTGGCGATGAAGGATAGTGAACAGGTATAAAATGAGGCACAAGATAATTGACCAGAGATATATATTAAAAATACAATTTGAAAAATGTTATAGCAACAATATTATTACAAAAACACGAAATACTGCACTTCAAGTTTACAGTCTTTGACTAATTGAATTTAAATCTTTTGTATTGTCACGGCCCGACCCAACGGACACGTGAGAAACAATAATATTTTTTTTTAACTCTAAAGCATACACAACTCATAGTCCAAACACGTGACACTTACACGTGTTGTGAGATCCCTACGGATCCTAGGACTTATTGGACCCTTGATTTGATCGAACTAAATTATCAGCTGCCTACGTACTCCAATGGAGATCAGATCCTATATAGTTCTCAATTCATTTATTTCATGGCACTAACCTCGTGCTATTCATCATGTCATATCAAGACATTGTATTACCCTATCGTGGGCCTCATCAATAGAATAGATCTCATCTATCACGGGTCTATACCAACCATGGGAACACCGTCAACCATTGGGTCAATGTCACACATGGGATAAACCTTAACCATGGGACCTATACCCAAACATAAATACATCCCTCCTCGAGGACAATACTCTAACTATGGGTCCAATCCTCTATAGAATCAATTCCCTCCGTGGGAATAACTATCCACGGTGTACAATACTCATCCATAGTCACAAAGCCCTCCATGAGAATAACAATCCATGAGAAAATAATATCTATCCATAGAACCGTCACGTTCACCATGAGACCAATATGTCTACCATGGGACCACTATATCTATCATGGGGTCAATTTGCCCACCATATAATCAATATCTAGGCATGAATCCAATATGTCTACCATGGGAACAACATCCATGGGATTCATCATCAATCCCTGATAACTCTCTATCAATAAGTATCATCTATCCATGGGTAATAACCATCCATGAATATAATCATTACATGGGTATAATTCATCCATGGGCATAACTCATACATTCGTAGAACCAATATGTCTATCATAGGACCAACAGGTCTAACATAAGACCAATACGTCTACTTTGGGACCAACATGTCCACCATAATACCAATATGTCTACCATGGGACCAACATGTCCACTATAATGTCAATACGTCTACCACGGGACAAACATGTCTAACATAAGACTAATATGTCTACTATGAGACCAACATGTCCACCATAATATCAATGCGCCTACCATGGGACCAACATAATATAAGACCAATACGTCTACCATGGGACCAACAGGTCTATCCTAAGACCAACATCCAAGCACCATGGGAACCATCATCCATGGGTATATACATCCATCCCTGGTAACGAATGAATCATCTAACGGCTAATAACCATCCAATATAATCATGGGTATCATCATCATGGGTCATACCATGACTTCTATCCGTAGCAACACTCGAATGAATCACTACGTGACTGTGGCAATAATATCAAATCATCATATCATATCATAAATATACCACGACCCCTAGCAAGACTTAAGGCCCATGACTTACTAAGCGGGAGACCCACGACTAGCGTGATCAATTCTACCTCGCCCTGCATCCCTTCACCTCAAGGGTGATTTAGTCAAGCTCTAAGGCGGTCGGACCGCGTCTAACGAAGCTAACACCACCCCCATGGGGTAAAATAGTATCTAGCTCTGCGCATCAACGCACATCAAATGTGTTAAATAGCCGTGAGAGCGCCCTAGCGCATAGCGAGGGACCTACTCCTCGACGGCAACCCTACGGGACCAAGTCTCCGTAGCCGACCCCACCGTCCCGAATACCTATCTGGAACGGTCAGTCAGCCATTATAATTACGTGAGGGACGTACCCATACCACGTCTCAATATCAAGTGACCAAGTCACATATACAACTCAATGCCACAGTCTCCGTATGTTCATATCAAGGCTCCCACGGTCTCACAGCCACTCTAGGCCTTACTCATAGAATCTATATATTTATCTCATCATTTTAACTATACAAAGGTGAGACACAATGATCTACTGATCGGATAGTTTTCTTTTTCAACGGACTAAAGCATAACGTTATCAATATCACATGAGGGACACATCCATATCACGTCTCAATATAATCAATATCACGTGAGGGACGTACCCATACCATGTCTCAATCAACAATATCACGTGAGGGACACACCCATACCACGTCTCAATGTAATCAATATCACGTGAGGGACGAACCCACACCGCGTCTCAATCAACAATATCACGTGAGGGACACACTCATACCACGTCTCAATATAATTAAGTCACATGCATCTCAGTGCCAAAGTCATCATCTGTCCATCTTAAGAATTTTCACAGTTCTCTCGCAACTCTAGGCTTTACTCGAGTAACAAACATATATGTCTCATCATATCGGAACTCCCAAGGCATCATAACCTCTTCGGGCCGCCTTCGAAAGATCCAACATCTGCATTAGGGTCTATATTAGGGAAGGTATATCCCACCAATCCCTTTCTACCCTTCACATTTGCTCAGCATCTTACATCATCCTTAATATAAATGGATGGCACAATGCTCTCAGTTGCATACATACTACAAAGTGAATCAGATCAACCGTAGTTCATGATTTTCACATTTGGGTTGACATTGGGGAGTGGTCATACTTTTCCTTTGGAGAAATCAAACAAGGCTTTCTTAGCACTTACATTGCATTCCATGCATTCTCAATCATGCTAGCCCATCCCCATTGTAGCACAAGTTAACCCCCTTGGGTTCTAAGATACTTGATCTTAACTCAACCATATCACTTAGTCTAACCCTTTACCAAGTTCCTTTTCAAATCATGGAAATTCGTTCTACACATGGTTAGGTCAATCCACCACAACCATTATCAACATAGGTACTTACTAGTTATGTACACATCATCACATAATCCAAGCATGGCATTAAAACATATTCATCATGCTTATTATATGAGTTACCCATCTAAGAATTCTAATCACAATCATAAGAATTTATTTGATACATACATTACTCATAACCATACACAAGTATGGGAAGTTATCAACACGTTACATTACACATCTTGGGAAATCTTGATTTATCATATATTCTACCATATTTTAACACATCATAAATGTATGAATTCTCAATTATAGTAAACATCTAATCATAGGGAACTTGGGAAACTCATACATATGTATCTAATACAATATATTCACATCAATCACAAATAGGCACATAAGGAGGCCAAACCATAACCTTACACAACTATGCATTGAAATGTACACAAAGCAACATTCACTCAAACATATTATCACACCTTGTGAGCATGGAATTATACAAATATTACCAATGCTCCAAGTGTATGGTATTCTCCAATTTTACCCAATGTTATCGAACTCGAATCGTATCGAAATTGGTCTATGGGTGTGAATCGTAAATCGAAAATCGTAAAATCGTACGCTTCATATATCCTCTTATTTCCATAACCATTTTGTTGACCTAAGCCATTACATGTATTCATTTTTATTTCCATTTAAGTATCGACATATCCTGCGTCTGGAAGCAATCATGCAACACCAACATGTGCCTCATGTCCATTATGGGTCAATATGCTAAGCAAGTTCAAATCACAAAACATGCCTCGATAATGGCCCCTAGCACGCCCACAGTAGCAACCACAAAGGCTGAGGGATTTAGACATTTTACCATTTAATAATAACAACAACAATAATAAAAGCATACATGATATCAAATAATAAAATGCAAAAGATGGCATCCTTTGTGAACCGTATGGCATCATAAATTGTATGACTAAACAGTTGGAAATATAAAGACGAAGGTCCAAATCTTAAAATATATATATAATAAAATTTTACATACCGGCTCTCCTTGTGCACCTCCGTGAAATCAAAGTAACATCAATATTTTTTCTTCCTATTGCAGCCTGAAAGTTTTGAAAGCCTGACAGAGGGGTCAAGGCATAACATTGAACAAAAAACAGGAAAGAAAAACAGGGAAGATACCTATGCCAAGTGTCCTAGTGGTAAAATGAGCTGAAACAAATAAACTTAGACCAAATGAAATGATTGAAGAGCCTGCTACACATGACAGCCAGCAGAAGATAAAGGAAAGCAAACTTTTAGGATACTTCCTTGGACAACTGGAAGCAAGTATGGTTCAAGCTGCAAACACATGTAATAGTAAAGGTTTCAAAAGCTGCTGCAGTACATATGTATTACAAGAAGCACGTTATTTTCATCTATAAATTAGTGAATAGTTAAAAATAGTCTCACCTTGTTATCAATGAGCACCTCCAACATGTGGTTATTCCAAAGGAATCTACTGTCTGCCTGTAGAAATGCATTAATTTAAAGATACATATATGTATTATTAACTACACCACATAATTGTCAATTCAACAACCGGACAATACACTCCATAGAACAGTTAAAAATTATGTCAAGAGACTAGCATGGAGGATAAAGAAAACAAATCTCAAATAAGCCCACCCATGGAGTTCAAGAAACAACATAAGAAGAAAAAATTACAATCCCTTCCATTCACATCCTGCTCTCCCCACCAAAGAGACTGCCAAGGCATTAGCTGATCTCTCAATACCATTACCAAGCTACCATCAAAATTATATTTTAGAGAAGATGAGTACTTCCTCAAATGATATCATCAAGATCAGATTAATTGCTAGAAGATTTTTGGTCCAGAACTAGTCTCTCATATATATATACATATACATATCTATGTAGATATATACATATACATATACATATATATGTATATATCTACATATACATATATATATAATATATATATATATTTTTTTTTTTTTTTTTTTTTTGAAAACCTGGGGCATCAAGATCAGTCTAAATCAATATAAACACAATAGATGACATGAAAATAAGAGCCATCAACTATGGAAAAACTAATACTGGTCAAACTACTCTTGCTTGAGTGGACACTACACAGAAAAATATAAAAAAAAAAGAGCACCACAAATCATTACAAAAAGCTTTAGGCCAATAACTTAATACAGTTTTCATAGAGAGATTGTGGCTGGTAGTCTAGCCAAAATAAATAAATCTAACTACAATGAAGAGATAGCTAAAATTCTGAAAAACAATTGAAGGAAAAAATTCACTAGACCATTTTACCTGTCTCCACAAAGGAAGCAGTTTTGCCTCGTCACCCAAGTCATGCAGTTTCTGAGCACTGCATAACAATGAAACAAAAAGGACGCAAGATCATCAGATATATTAAAACAGAGTGTGGTAAGATGAACTAAAAGGAAATATAACATTGGCTGCAATACAAACATTTAAACTCGTGCTCAAAAAGGAGGTCAATGTATATGGCATGACTACCCAACTGTGGATGTTTACAACATAATCAGTGGATACTCCCTTTATTCACTCAAAAGAAATGAGTGAATCCTCCCATTCCAATTATAAGAAAAAAGTGTAAAGAAAAAGACAAAAATAGGAAACGCTCACCTAAGTGTGAGATTGACATCATAAGAGAAGTATAGGCCAGAAGTACTCTCTGCAGCATTTAGGAGCACAGAAAACTCAGTTTCCATCTTTTTCTGTCAAAGGTGGCAAAGATAGCTGAGTTTAAAATAACCAGGGCATCATAAGACAACCAATCATAGTATATAATGCCCTTAACCTGTTCTGAAGAGGAACATTTAAGAGAATGGTTGCATGGCAAAATTTGTAAGGATGATACTCTGAAGATAGGATGACCCATATATGATCCAACACATTCGCGGTCTGCTATCACTACCATGTATGTCCCTACCATATAAGAGAAGGGTTAGGTCAAAATTCATTTGAGACACTAAGACACTAATGATAAAACAATCGACCTTAGACCATTTCAACCAGTGAATCAAAAGCATTATTGTAAAATCTTCAGATACACTATTTGTATCTTACGATTCATATGAGCTGACAAAAGGAATAATCCATATTGGTTTAGCAATTTTACGATTCCTATGGATGATAAAATATGGAGCTATTTGGAGTTGGAAAGCATTATACTTTTGGTTCTGATGGCTTTTAAGACTTCAGTTTTGGGTGTCTACGACCTTTGGATTTCTTTTAGGGGTTTTTTTCCAAAATTATTGTCAGCTTCGTACAACATTATTTGGAGTGTATACTAATATGATACTTTCGGAAGTTGAGATTTTGAAATTTGAGTTCCAATGAAATGGTTATAAATTGTTCTACTTTATTTTAGCAATTTATATGAATATATTCACATAATATTAAAAGAAAATTAAGAAACTACTCATACTATTACTTATTAGATATCCTTCATGGTTATTTCATATATTTATATTTTTGGAGAAAAACACTTATAAATCTTACAAGTCTATGATTTATAGTTCACAATTTGCAACTCAAGACATAAAACAATTTTATAATATGATTTGATGTTCACAACATTGACCAAAAGTGATGTAGGACACCGGAGACCCATCTCTCTTAGGATTTACTATTTTCGCATTATTTTTAATTTAAAATTCTTGTGTCACAAGGAAGCTAGGTCGGTGACCTTCCTATTTGATTTAGGAGTCCTTTCTATTTTGATTTCTTGTTTTTTCTTATAAACACAATACATGTAAGAGAGGGACTTACCTCTTCGAATATTATGAAATAAAAATCAGATTTAATTATCTTTTGCCTTCGAGCATCGGTTACCCTCTTCTCTGCCTTAGTTGCAAACGAATCTCTTGCCTTGTTGCAGGTTGCTCTTGCTGGCCAATCCCAGTCGCGATCCCATCGCATCTTCTTGGGCCTAATCCCAAGGAAGACACCATCGACATTGACTGGGCTTCATCCTAGTGCATCGCACATCTTGCCACTACTTCTGCTTGCTTCCACTCACCTTCTTGGCTTCATTGTGCAACCAGATCCCTATCCTTTGCTGCCCTATTCCTTCTAGCAAGGTACTGTAGCAGCCTAACCCTTCTTCTCCCATCTTCCCCTTCATCTTCTTCCCTTCGATTTCATCTCTGTTCCCCTTCTAGCTTCCGCCGTCACTGCCCCTCTTCTGTTTCTTCTTTTCCTTTTCTTCTTTCACCCCTTCGAATCCCATTCATATTTACCCTAACCTGAGCCCTAACTTAAGTCCCACACGTGCCAAAGCAATCCTTGTTTAAGTTATCCTCCACACATGTGAAGGGGTTTAAGTGTGTGACCCAATAATCGTCGGGTTGACTTGATTTGATTTTTATTCTCCGCTTCCGCTGCATTAAGTAGATCAGAGCCAAGTTCTCTACTGCCCAGAGACGATCCCCGCTTCTCATCCGTGATCTGAAAAATAAAAAAAGGAAAAAAAAATTCTGACGGCATCCAACAACAATCAGTTTGTCACCACCGCTCAGCTCGATACATTTAAAGCAGAGATGAAAGAATTGTTCAGAGAGTTCCGTGCAATCATGATTACAGACCTCGCTGACAGAGACGCTGCCAAGAAACAAAAAGTAGAGCCGCCATATCGGGAAGATTGGGATGATGAGGATGTCGAGCAACTGATTCTCAACACCCACCCACCCAATCCCAATCAACAAAATTCTAGCGCTTCTCGCCGATCTTCTGACAACAAAGATTATTGACCCAAGGTTGAACTTCTGTCCTTCAATGGCCTTCTCCACGTCGAAGAGTTTATGGAATGGATAACAAAGGTCGAGCAGTTCTTTGAGTACATGGGAGTCTCTGCCGCCAAGCAAGTTCCATTAGTTGCTTTCAAACTCACTGGAGGTGCTTCTTCTTGGTGGGAGCAAACTCAACAGGATAGATCTCTCGCCAAATTTAGCTCATGTTCGTGCATGGTCCCGCATGAAGCAGCTTTTGAAAAGTCGGTATCTGCCTCCTCATTACTCGCAGGTCTTATTCAACAAACTTCACGACTGCTAGCAAGGCACGTTCTGATCAGGAATATGTTGATGGCTTCTATCGCCTCCTCTCTCACTGGTCTTCACGACACAGAAGAGCAAAAGATTACCACCTTTCTACGTGGTCTGAGATGGGATATTCGCCGCGCCCTTGCTTCCCATTGCCACTACGTCTTAACTTCTGCTTTAAATGTCGAAGAATTCACTGATGCCCTCCCACACCAACCCAGCCCACTAGCCATCCCACCCCTCATACACCTATGTCCCTCCCCAATACCAAACAGAACCAGTCCCTTCCCAGGCCTCCTATCTGCCTCCTGCATCACAACAACCCACCTCCTCCTCATAAGCCCAATCCATCATCCTCTTCCTCTTCCAATCCCTACACCCATCCTAACCTCTCCAAGTGCTTTAAGTGCGGCCGTCTCAGGCACCATTCCCATGAATGTCGCAGCAATGTGGCGAATGTCGCAGAGGATGATGATGCAATTAAGAATAATGAAGCTGATCCTCCTCCTGCATATGGCACTCACGAGGGAACACGTCTCCTGTGTATTCGTACCTTCTTTCCTACTTCTCTGGAGCCGCCACCTCCGCGCCATCGTCTTTTTCGCGCTCCCTGCATAGTTCACGGCCTCCCTTGCCTCTTAGCCATTGACAGTGATTGTTAAGACAATTTGGTTTCCCAATCTTTGGTCCAAAGGTTGCAACTCCCTGTCCAGAAACTTCCTACACAGCACCCTGCTCGTTGGATCGATGATGCTTATAGCAAGCCGATTACTTTCCAGTGTGAAGTCAACTTCTCCATTGGGAATTATACGGATTCTGCTTTGTTCGATATGATCGACATGGATATGTGCGAATTTATACTTGGACGCCCTAGGCAATTTGATGTTCACCCCTTACATGACGGCCACTCCAACACCTACACCTTCAAGAAGGATGGTTTCACGTTTGTTCTTGCCTCCTCCCCGCCTACTACATTATGTGATTCGTCTTCTGCCAGTCCGGTTCCTGATGCTAGAGTTTTGCAGATGAGAGCGATCCCGATGAACTCGAGGTCGAGTTTTTTTTAAGACCAGGGGAATGATGTAGGACACGGGACACCCATCTCTCTTAGGACTTACTATTTTCGCATTATTTTTAATTTAGAATTCTCGTGTCAAAAGGAAGCTAGGTCAGTGGCTTTCCTATTTGATTTAGGAATCCTTTTCTATTTTGATTTCTTGTTTTTTCTTATAAATACAATATATGTAAGAGAGGAACTTACCTCTTCGAATATTATGAAATAAAAATCAGATTTAATTATCTTTTGCCTTCGAGCATTGGTTACCCTCTTCTCTGCCTTAGTTGCAGACGAATCCCTTGCCTTTTTGCAGGTTGCTCTTGCTGGCCAGTACCAGTCGCGATAATATCGCATCTTCTTGGGGCCTAATCCCACGGAAGACACCATCGACATTCACTGGGCTTCATCCCAGTGCATCGCAGATTTCGCCACTGCTTATGTTTGCTTCCGCTCGCCTTCTTGGCTTCGCTGTGCAACCAGATCCCTATCCTTTGATGCCTTATTCCTTCTACCAAGGTACTGTAGCAACCTAACCCTTCTTCTCCCATCTTCTTCCCTTCGATTTCTTCTCTCTTCCCCTTCTAGCTTCCGTCGTCGCTACCCCTCTTCCGTTTCTTCTTTTCCTTTTCTTTCTTTCACAAACCTTCGAATCCCATTCGTATTTACCCTAAGCTGAGCCCTAACTTAAGTCCCACACGTGCCAAAGCAGTCCCTGTTTAAGTTATCCTCCACACGTGTGAAGGGGTTTAAGTGTGTGACCAGATAATTGTCGCGTTGACTTGATTTGATTTTTATTCCCCGCTTCCACTACATTAAAAAGATTCATGAAATGATTCAATTATTTTATTTCTTTTGTCTGGAGTGACCCCACCAAGGGTACAAGGTTTTGCTTGGTGTGCCCTCAAAAAGCAAATTTTGTCCAAAGCAGAATTCAATAGGAGGGGCATCTTTGAGATCAGTCATGACCTTCCCCGCCCTCTTTGTGGTGCCCATGAGGAAGACATGGACCATTTGCTAGGAAGTTGCTCAATAGTGAGAAATCATTGGACTAGATTTGCTTCCATGATGAGAGTTTCCTGGGTTTTTTACAGCTCCTTCACTGTAAGTGTGGAAATCTGGGTAATTTCCAAAGTTAGAACCAAAATGAAAGTGGCTTGGAGTACCATTCCGTCAGTTATTCGTTGATCAGTTTTGACGCAGCGAATAGGATCTGGTTGAAAGGATTAATAGGCTTAATGGAATTACCGGATGGATTTAATGAGAATAGTGGGATTTAATGGGTAATAAGTAATAAAAAAAAGGGTTAATGAATGGGTTTTGGGTAGGTACGGTCAACACTTGTCAAATACAATGGGTCATGTGGGGACATTGGGTGGAATTGGGTGGAATTGGGTTAATGAAAAAAAAGTATGGTATGCAAGGCATTAAAAGATGGGGGATATTAATAAAGAAAAGGAAAAGGGGGTTGGTGGAGTGTTCGTTCCCAGAAGGCTGGAAACAGAGAGGCGGGTGAGATGCAGGGCGACAAGCAGCAACACGCCGCATGTATTGCAGCGTCGGGGCTGCAGAAGAGTCACGGCAACAGTAGAGACGACCAAGCCTTGGTCGATGGCGTTTGCTGGTCCGAGGAAAACATCATCTTCAAAGAGAGGACTGGTGAGACTCCGGGGATGCTCCAATTGTCGTTGGCAGCAGGAACCCAAAGAGGATGAAAAGAACTCCGTCGAACGCCGTCTGAGGAGGAGAATACTCGAATCCACGAACAAAGAAGAAGATAAGTAACAGGGAAAATCCCAAACGAAAACCTTATTAATCCATTGTTGAATTTACAATACCCAAAGGGGGTTTTTATAGAATAACTCTAAAACTAAAAATAGGAATAATACTAAAAACGAAATTACAAGAAGAAAGAAGAAAAAGAAGAAAGAACTAAAGAAAGAAAATCAGTTGGCTGCTTCTATCCTTCTTATCATCAGTGTTGGAACCGACGATTTCGTTGGTGGACTGAAAAGGAAACACGAAAAGGAGGAAACCTTCTTTCTTGGGCTTCTTGTGCCAAACACGTGCTACATCACTCTCCCCTGGTTGAAAAAGAACTCGTCCTCGAGTTCGGATC